>JAGTXR010000054.1:3159526-3791432 GCA_022606575.1 Glossosoma conforme
CGCCATTTGTCGTGCTGGCCATCAATGAACTCATCAAATGGCAGGAGATCAAGTATGTTATGTTTTTTCTAAAGTAAATTTGAAATTCATGGCTTTCACATAGCTGTTTTGATTTATAAAATTAAATAACCTATACAAGAGACTCTACAGCGCCTGTATCGTCCCTATTCTTTTTACGGCTGTGAATCTTGGCATCTCACTAAGAGCCAACGCAGCCGTATAGTGGGATTCTAAAACGTAAAACACTGGGGGTACGATGGTTTAACTTGTGAGGAATGGCGAGGTGAGAGAGCGGGCGGGGCACTCTTTTTATTACAGTCAGTCAAGAGGCAATGGTGGACCTGACCGGGACATATATTAAGGATCCCACAGGAAAGCACAAACTATAGGTGTGTTTTCTTCAAACCCCCGGGCTCACGCCGTCCGAGAAGGCCATCAGGAACTATACATAAAATGTATTTGGCGGAGCTGACTTGGGATGGGGCGAAGATTATGGTGGCTGACTGAGCTTTGTGGCGGCAGCTCGTGAATGCCATATGCTCAAGTTAGGGAAGCGGACATGGCATGATGATGCAAGAGACAATTCAACGCTACTAATTCAGAATTACCCGCAAATTCAGAGATTCCATTAAAAAGACATTTCACACACCTTTAAATAAAGTGATTTGATTACAGGGCAAACGTGAGATACCAGAGACGCGCTAGACTGGACTTTGGAACAAAGCTCGGGATGAACTCGCCGTTTTAGATGAGGACTCAAATTACTGCTAATGCTGAACTATCGGCTTTATCAGTTTTATTCTGAGGCTTTGTGTACAAGCTAGTTAATTCCTCTAGTCAACCCAATGTCAATATTGATCACCACATTCCGCCCAGAAGTACAGTGTCGTATGTAAAAAATGACCATTTTATAGTAGAAGAACACAAAGTTTTTGATACTTGTAATTTAAATTGTAATGAATTTACAATAAAAATAATCTTCAGTTGTAGCTTCACTATTTGTACGGGTAATAGAGAATAAAATAAATACAACTATCATCAAGAGAAGTAAGAAAAATAAACTGTTGTATATAAACAGTAATCTAAACTTTTAAGAAAGACAGTTTAGTATTTGGAGCTCCTGGAGAAGAGGTCTTCCCTATATTTTACTCAGTTTATTAAAAATAATATTATAGCTTTGAGAATATTTCGATTAATATTTATTGTAGAAATACTTCAATGTTCTTTTAGATTGGGCGTAATAATGTATTATATTGCATTCATTATAAGCCAAGACATCTAAATTCAAACTTACGACAGTGCATTTCTGCGTGTGCGACAAACCTTGATGTTTGCTAATAGAGAGACACAGAGGTATTTGTTAGGATATAACTTACTGGAGTTTATCCTAAATGTGGAGACCTTTGGACCTAAGAACAGCTTTGGAAGATGCTTGAAGTCTCCTATCTCTTTCTCTCTCGCCGCTGTTAAAAGTGTCAATGATTATTATTATACTGTTAACCTACATGTGTATTTATTGATAAGACATATTTTTACATTGCTGCCAAAATAATCCAAAATAATATCATGCAATCATATTGTATTCATACTTTCTAGAGTGAACAGGGTAGTAAATGGCAACACAATGTGAAGCAATCTTCAATATGAGTAATTCATTATCTAAATCTCTCTTTTGTAATATATTATTAGTAAGATTAACCTCGCAGAAATTGCATCGCTGTTACAGCATTCTATTCATTTCATAATTATTTGAATAGTAGAATTACAGAACCAATTTTTGGTTTACAACTGTTCGCAATAACTTATCGTTCAAGACTAATAATGTTAAAACAAGTCATATGCTTCCCTGTTTACTTACATTACTTATAGACATTAATTAAAAGACAACCTTACCTATAATATGACAAATCATTTGTACATTATTCACCTAATTATTAGTTTTAAATTATATGAAGAGTATTTTTCTAATATTCTTTTTATTTAAAAAACAAATGAAGATTCATAAACATATTCAAGATTATTAATACGCATGCAGATCTTTATCAAATACCGTCATACATTTAATTTATTTTACACAACTATTCACAAAAAAAGAAACGGTGGATGCTAGATTTGAATTGCAGAGAGTATAGCCATGTCCGGTACTCTAAACTTGTGTCAGCCACTGCGCCATTTCACCACCTAATTGAATTAAGAAATAATCACCTGTTAAATTCAATGTAAAATTTATTATATTTATAAAAATTAAAACAATTAAAATTTGTTTATAACGATTTGGTTTACAGTTTATTATCTACTAGTTTCGGTAGCTACTGAAACTAGTAGACAATAAACTGTATACCAAGTGGTTATAAACAAATTTTAATCATCTCTGACCACAAAGTTATTGCTTTTTATTAAAATATTTATAACATTTATTTTTCCAAGATGGCGCTTGTTGGAATACTATCTTTATCTTCATCTATATTAGGAAATGCATTATTATTGTTCATTTCATTACATAATTATTTTGTTTAAGAATTCAATTCATAAATCTACTTACAACAATATTCATTATTTAATATATGTCTATTAGTTTATGGTTTAATTTTCTAGTCTATCGTTTTGATTTATTGACACTTGTAATGTGTAGCTAACTTCATGTGATTACACTGTGTACATTCAAAATTAGAATTAACAAATCAAAATTAAATTTTGGCAATGGAAATGTTGGGCTATGGGAAATGTTATACATATCCATACCATAATCAGTATTATTAAATTTGAATCATTCAAAACGAAATTATTTTAATTTTGTGAAATTAATTATATTATAAAATTTAGTTAATTGATTTTCCTGTTTTAATTTTTTATATGACTAATTTCATTGATTGCTGGTGAGAAACAAACCAAGATATATAGAATTGAAAAGTTAACCCTCCTATAACATCTCAGATTTTTTCCTAAAGCGTTTGCGGAGATTTTTCCAAAACGTTTGTTAAAGTGTATATTTTGGGTTGAATTATACATTTTTTTGTTTTATATTTTAATATCCATTTTGAAATATTACTGACCTAGTTTGAACCAATTAAATACAGGCTTTTGTGTACTGCCTCCATAGATTAATTGTCCCTACTAACTAATAAAATATCAACACTTTCCTATTAAATCATTTTAAATATAAAAAATACCATTTAATTAAAACATAAAATTTTGTTTTTAAAAAAATAAAACATTTAATTTAAAAAATATAATCTAATCTAGCCAATTATTATCTTCCTAATTTTCTCCATCATTACTATGGTTGTGCCCTAAAGTTATTATTAATAATTTTCAATAGGTTATACATGCGGAATCTTAGTCTTTGTTGAGAGTCAGTAGGTCATTTTATAAATATAAATATAGAACTAACCAATAGGTGACTAATTTATTTAATGCATATATAAATTTTACTTCATTACTAATTAAGTTATAGTTTTTTTTTTTAATGTTTTCAGCATTCACTTTGAGATCCATTAGAAATAATAAATATTTATTTATTTACCTTGTTTTTACATGGATCACGTAAGATCTGTTTAGGAGACTGCAGTTTCGACTAACTCGTAGCCATAGTTGATTAAACAGAAGCCATATCTTACGCGATCCATTTAAAAACAAGGTAAATAAATAAATATTTATTAAGTTATAGTTTCTTTATATTTGAATGTATCTTTCTAATTGGTTTAAACTATTAGACTCAGTATACTTATTTTTGATTAAAACAATATGGCAAAATGTAAACCAGAGCTAACATTGGAAATCTTGCCTTCAACATTTATGCATTGTCACTCTTCGTAATAAGTAAATTATATTTTGTTGTAGCAATCGCTACTGAGAACCTAGTCTTGTGGAATATCATTCTAATTGACTATCTCGTAATAGTACAGTTCCTTCCTCTTGTCATCTATGCATCATTATCTCATTAAAGCTGCTGCAACTGTGTCTTTGCTATTTATGGTTAAACAAAGTAACAAAAAGACAGTAAATATTATTTTTAAATGCTTTATTGGTTAGTGTATTCAGTCTTCACCACCAATGGAAGTGACGACCCACCGCATCCACACAACCAAAACATCTGGAAGGATCATGGAGTTAACAACGGGACTAAAATAGGGTTATATGTTAACAAAATTCGTGTCATCTTTAGTTTAAATATAATCAAATCATTTAGCACAAAACAATATTTTCCAGTGAAACATTGATGCACGAGCAATTGTTTACTTTCGTATATAAAAAAAAGCTCCCAAAAAACAATCTATTTCAAATGTATTAATGACCATTTTGTAATTAAGTTTACAAATATATTTTTTCTTACATTATCACGGACAGTTTATTACTTCTTCCTGAAATATGTTTTGTGTCTAAATCATTTGATATGTTAATTAATTATTACATCACTTAATCTCATGTACATCATTGTCTGCATCAACACAGCTCATTAGCGTCTCGGGCTAAGCCGTCCATCACAAATGTAAAAATATATATTTCATTGGTTTTTATTCGTCCGTCATAAAGGCCATCTTATTTTATACAAACAACTTCTCAACAATGATATTTATTTCCAAAGCTTTAATAATTAAACTGGCTTTGTACACTTCATATTTGTAGACTTTTTTTTGTTTATTTAATATTACATAAAACCAAAAATATTATGCAATAATAATAATATATTACTTTTTTAAAGTTTTAAACATAATTCATCTGTTATCATTTTGTATATTATATTATTTATATGTGTTATTTAGGAGTAATAAAATTGTACTAAAAAAATGTATCATTATTTCTCTTCATATGAAATTATACACGAGTTTTCTAAAATATGAATTAATGCATTGTTCAATCAAAGGCCGGAGGAACACCAAGTTTAATTTATTGTTGGGATTCTATATAAAAGAAGAAATGTTTATATTTACAAGGTTATAATGCAACAATATGTTTTTCTTTTTTTAATTTAATAACCGAAAAGGACAATAAATATTTTGTTTTATTTTGTCTGGATGTGTTTTTCTTTCTGTAAGAAAATCTTTTATCAGCAAAATGGTATTTAAATAAAATACTATAATACGATATATACTATATATATACTGAGCTACTAAGATATTAATAACTATTTTCAAAATCTTTAAAAGCAATCATTACATACAATGCATATTTAAAATATCTTAATGATTAATATTTAAATAAAAATCTTTATTTAATTTTTATGATATTGGTAACCTCCAGCCTTTGAACTCATTTTTATTGACTATTTCAATTAAATAAAAATGAATAACCAGCTAATACAGCTACTAATATAAATGGCACACGATACCCAAATTTTTTGCTTGTCTGATGACAATCCAAAAGCAAAAATCATCAACGAAATTCCATCTTTCATATTTTTTTTACTCAATTTGAAAGCTAATAAAATACTGGCGGTATCTTTCAATGCCGTTAGTTTGGAGCATATTGTAGCCGAGGTTGTTGTGGTGGGCACACAACCTATGCAGCTTTTATGGATGCCTGATGATTGAGGCTCTCGATAAAATAGATAGATGTAAAACTATAACAATGAAAAATTAATAAATAGGGTTACTATGCAAGCTGATATAAAGCAATGGCTGTTAAGGAAGGGACAGCATGATAGCTCCACAAATACACCTCACACAAATAAGATAGCTAGAAAGCTGACCCCAAATTATGGGAAAAAACGTCAAAGAAAAAAGTTCACATTTTGTTGTAGCAATGTTTAGCATTACAATGTTCTGAAAGATAAGCGAGCATATCTGAACGAGTTATAAGGAAGTTACCGTGATCGATGAAAGAGGAAGACATATTGCAACATGAGAGGTATAAAGACTCCTGTATAATGAAGCATTTTGTATATAAACCCGAACAATAAAGCCCGAGATGATTGCCACTTAATTAAATGTGAACTGATCGTTCCAATATATTTATGAATTAGCAGAATAAGAAACTGTCATTTTCTAGTTCACTGGGAAAATTGACATTATGTTGGTTCTGTCTAGTGAATTGATCAGTAAATAGTTTTACATGTGAAAATATTACAAACGGTGGCCGATATCCATTAATTCTGGTATTATTATAATTAAATTTCTTATTCTGAAAGCACTGTTGATAAATATTGATATTTTTTAAATAAATTATTAAAAGTATACTTTCGGTCTCCGAGGATAACGGAGGTTTTCGCAATATACATAAAATAATGTTATTAAACAATCCGTTTTGAGGACCAGATTCATTCACACGCAGCTATCAAACAAACAATCAAAACGCTCTGTTAGTATTAATATATAGCACAGAATAGTTCAGTAAAAACATTAAAAATCAAATATTACTTCTTAAAAATATATACATACAGTAACTATTATAATATTTAACATTCTTCACTAATCCTACTCGGGCAAGTCTAAGATTTCTTGGACAAAGGACGCGACGTCGACCTCCACATCGCAGTACTTCAAGCAGAACGGATGCGCGAGCAGACTGTCGTAGTTGGGCCGGGCCGTGTAGTCCTTTTGGAGACACTTTGTGATAAGATCATCAAACTCGGTAGAGAACTTCCCGGCCGGAAGACGTGGCGGGTCGTCCTTAACGACCTGCTTCAACTGTTCGAACGGCGTTCCCCAACTCTGGTAAGGAAACTTACCGGTCGCCAGTTCTAAAAGAGATATTCCGAGTGACCAGACGTCACTTCTTATATCGTACTGCGACGGGTTACCTGTAGGATCTATTCTCTCCGGAGCCATGTAAGGTTTACACCCGGCATCTATTGTTTTGGCAACGGAATCGACTAAATATCCCGATATTCCGAAGTCGCACATTTTGACTTCTCCCCTTCTGTTGATTAGTATGTTTGAAGGTTTCACGTCTCGGTGAATGACCCTCAGCTGGGAGTAGAGGTAATGAAGGGCGCTGACGACGGAGAAAGATATCTTTCCGAGAATGTCCTCTTCTATGGTGCGGCCGTTCTTGTAGACCTTGGCATAGAACTGGTCGAGACTACGGTCCATGACCTCCATGCAGATCCAGACGTCCCCCTCGCGGAAGAGCGCGCCATAGAAGTGCACCGTGTAGGGGCAGGCGCTCGAGCGCATGGAGATGTCCAGGTCCATAAGAAGCCGCTTCTGCTCTTTGCTGTTGACTGTCGCTGTTATCCTCTGGAAAAAAATAATTTTAACATTATAATAAAAATTTAAATAACTAAATGCGAGTCATTTCCTTTATAAATTTGAAAAACTAACTCCTTATGTATCTAAAAATATGGCAGATTGGGTATTGCACAACCCACCCAATCCTGCTGGAATAAAAAGCTTATTATTATTATTATTTATGATTATTAACAAATATATTCTGTTGAAATCCTAAATAAGTAATGTAACTAGAAACACTTAAGTATAGTAAGACGCTGGACATTGAAGACAGAGTTGTACGGCGCATGTCCACTAAATAATAACAAGAGGCGACAGAAGAAAATCAAGTCAAACCCCAACATCTCATCTGCTTCAACATTATTTCTATCAAATCATTATTTCGTGTTAATGTTTCTACAGTGAATAATCTTCTAAGAATATTTTTTAATGAAAATAAGAAAAACCTAATAACCTACATGGAAATTAACAAAAATTAAAGTTTCATCCGACCTTGATAATAGAAGAAATTGCATCTGTGAGTTGTAATGCTTGCCAACGAACTCAAAAAAGTCAAATATGCTATAAAATGTCTTCGCCGCTAAAGTAAACCATTAGTCTATAATATAAGAATATATCGCCAGTCTGCAGAAAATTAAGAAAATTATTTGAATTTTTAATCTACCGCAAATCATCCCAGAGACATAAATAACGTGCAGCTGGTTTCTCTCCCCCTGAGTCCCTGAGCTCTCATCCTTCGGAGGTTCATCAAGAACTATGCATTAAACATAGTCAACAGTTTTTTAGGTGCAGAGGTTAATGTCTGCAAGCAGAACTGTATAGCGGGATTTTCTAGCAGCCATATGCTTCAGCAGGTAATGGATGAGAAAGACGAAGAGGGTTCACAAGTCTAGTGACTGCTGCTTTTAAGTATCTTAAGGCCTTGTGTTGTTGGTCACCTTGACGGCCATTATGGTGTCGCTGGGCTTGTGGTGCATCTTCTCCACGATGCCGTAGGGCGCCCGGCCGAGGTCACTGATCTTGACGAGGTCATCGGCCACCACTGTGAAGGTCTTGTCGCCTACTGTGATGGTCGTTTGCTTGTCAAGGTTACGGGGCGGCGTCCTGGAATGCGTTACAAAAATATCTGTCGTAAAAACATCCAATTGATAGTTTGCTTCAATTTAAATAGTAAATAAGATAAAATTTTCAATCATTTTGCATTATTTTTTATTTATTAAGTTAAGAATCAATTTCTAATATAGAAAACTATATGTAAAAACTGTTTTTCTATATCCACTCCAAAGATGTAACATATTGTTACCACAGAAAAAACATCAACCCAGTCAGCGGTGAGTTGCTAATATGTCAACAAGGAGCTAGCTTAAGTCTCAAAGCTATTCCTAATGTTTCAGGTAAGGGCTGATAATTTTTATCACTCTTTAAAATTTATGCAATAATTGTATTTAGATAAATCAAAGGGGCTAAAAGAAAATATTTTTCTACCTTCATTTAAAATATCTACTAAATCCGCAGTTATATACCGATTTTATCTAACAATGTTATTTTCTATTACAATAAGGGGGTCCCTGGCAAAACCAAATCTAACAAGAGTATCATATGGGGCACTGAACCTCTTACAAGCCTTATCACGGCCCCGCTCTGTAATCAACAATATTCAGTGATAGGATGCCATTTTTAAGGACACCACATGATTGCTCAATTTTCCAGTTAATAGACACTTTATATGTAATAATTAGGACAATCACTCATATGTGTATAGTATTTATAGTCAAAACTGACTTTTATTTATTTATTTGTTAGTACTTTCATTTTAATATGAAAACAATTTTATATTTGGATGGTTTATACATAGGCATTAGAAAAAAATCCTACATAATTACACAATTAACTCTAAAAAATACTTTTAGAATTAATTTTAATTAAAAATTTAATAAATTAAAAATATTTAGTTTTGATTCACAATTTGTCTTTAACGATTACATGTTTCGGCCTTCCTGAAGACCATCTTCAATAATGAAAAAATAAAAACAGGCATTGGATTATATAGGTATGGACAGTTAATTAGTTCCTACACACATATTTACAGGTTGTATATGTGTGCGGGTAAAACAATTGAAAAAAGATATTGTAAAATTAATGAGTATGTGGTTTTCCTAATGTATGTAATCATTTTTGTTTTTAATTTGAAAAAGGCATTATATAATTATAAAATTACTGGGTATTTGTCATTTTAATGTGTTAAGCTATTATATAATACTAAATATTTTTAATTCATTAATTTTTTAATTAAAATTAATTATAATATTATAATTATGCAGTTTCACCAAGTATTGTCTGTTGATAACCTTAATGTTATCTAAAAAATACATTATAATCTGAAAAAGTTAGCTAATCAGTCTTGACATTCAATTATTAAAATAGTTTTTTTTTTAAATATGATATAAACATTTTTTAATAACAATGACAGTGCCAAGTGTTTCATAATATAACTTTCATTTAAATTAAAAATTATGTTAAATATGTTAATTATACAGAAATGTCAAAGATATAATAACTATCCGTGAAAATGTGTAGATATTTTAATAATAAAATCGGTATTGAAGCATTAAACTATTTTTTTCTACAATACACCCACTGATTACAATAATATTGTGAGATTATGTGATGGTTGTCACTTACACTGGGGGCAGAGCTTCCTCAGACACCTGGAGCTTCAAATTGGTTCGTTTCTTGCGGCCGGACATTCTGGAAACCCTCTTCTAGCGAGAACTGTCGAGAAATGCGATCACACCATTAATAATTTGAATAAAAAACAAACATTTCAACAAATCCTAAATGCCACTTCGTAATGCTCAGTGTTTTCGCATCTCTAGAGAACAAAACTGGGGACTTGTTTCGTCACATTCGGGAATTAGCCGCGCATTTGATTTGATGAATTGTCACGATTTGTGGTGTTATTGTTGAGTGAGAGGAAGCGTTTGACGTTAGATTTGTAAATATTTTTGTAATGATAATAGGTAAGGTATCGTGTTACCGGAGAAACTCCATAGAAGACTAATTTTAATATTTTATTTTTTACCGGCTAGGGATGGGCGATGCGTAAGCTAACTCGAATCACTTAGGTATAATAATATTGGATTTGGAACATATTTAAATCATTAGTAAAAAGTAGGAAGAGTCCCGAAATCACATGTAACGACACAAGTGCAAAGGTGTTTTTCTCGCTTATACACACAAATATCAGAAGAATGAGACGCCATGCTACAGAAGCGTTAGCAAATCGAAATATCTTTTTTTATAATTATAATACATTAAATATTTACGAAAACATTCTAATTTTATTTGATATTTACGGTCATATTGGTTGATTTGACCAAATAAAAATACAAAAAAATAAACCTAGTTTATAAGTTATTTTACTATCTGTTACACACGAAAATCGTGTAATGAAATGAAGTAATTATTCTTTCCTTACTATAAATACCTATTATAATAGCAATCGAATACAGCATAAAGTCAAGAAATTTACTAGTAATAGAAGTAATCAGCCAGAAAATGAATCTTGCTTAAAAAGTCAGATCAGCACCCTAAATATCCAACGAGTACCTTGTGTTTGAATTACATATTTGGAGTAGGAAACAATATATATATATATATATATATATATATATATATATATATATATATATATATATATATATATATAAATATATATATATACATATATTGTTTCCTAATTTCTTAAAGTTGGGTCTCATATAATAATTCCAAATCAAATTACGAATAAAATGTCACTGTTTGATTTTATAGATTATATAAAATACATATTTTTTTTTTTTTATAACAAATGTGAAAAATCGACATGATTCAGGTCGATTTATTAGCACAACGTATAATAATGCGAACCTTTCGCGGCATGTCTAGCTGTCATTACTGTTGTCAAAATACGACACTTGTTAAGTAAATTAAGATTACATATTGTTGGAACAATATATTAATGTCCACCTTGTAAATTTATATGCTTTCTGTATCCGATTAGTGCGGTATCGGGCTATGTCAAACTAAAAGATGGATGAAATACAAAAATATTTAGAAAACCAAGCAAAACTATCGGCCAAATCTAAACAAATTAAAAGTGCACCGAAAATAAGTAATCTCGAATTTAGGGCTAAGACTAAAAAACATTCCAGTAAAAAAGTAAAGAAGAGATCTGAAACACATAACCTAAAAGAAGTGTCGGAAGAAAATCAATTCAATGAAAAAATAAATAACATAAATGACTTAAATGAAGTAAAAAGTAATGTCAGTGCTGCCGTTAGAACTGAAAATTATTCCGGGAGTGAATATTTCCCTTCTGGAGAGGAGAGTGATGGAGATATGGGTGTTGCTAGTACATCAAAAAAAGTACTTGCAATTAAGAAATCCATAAAAGTTGAAAAGTACCATGATGATGGAAGTATTGATAGATTTCAAGAGAGAATTAAACAGTGGAAGTTAAATAAAAAGAACATCGAACGAAACAATGATAGCTCAAAATGTGATCAAGGGTTAAATCATGACACAGAAGCGGTAATTGAAGATAAAACTATTCAGGAAGATTACCATCGAATAGAAAAAGGTTTCAAAGTTCCGAATCACATCTGGGATAAGCTGTTTCGATACCAGAAAACCGGGGTGAAATGGCTGTGGGAGTTGCATCAAATAGAGTCGGGTGGATTACTCGGTGACGAGATGGGACTCGGGAAAACCGTTCAGGTTATAGCGTTCTTGGCCGGATTAAGTGTGTCCGGCGGAGGATTCTGGGGAGGCCTGGGACCGTGCATAGTGGTGGCCCCGGCAACAGTCATGCATCAGTGGGTGCAGCACTTCCATCGGTGGTGGCCTCCACTGCGTGTTGCAGTCTTACACCAGTCGGGGTCCTTCACGGGACCACCAGAGCGGCTCGTTAGGGATATTCACAATGATCACGGCATTCTAGTAACGACCTACGCCGGAATAACAAAACACAAAACGATAATTGAGGCTCGCAAATGGCATTACATTATCTTAGACGAGGGACATAAAATAAGAAACAGTGATACACAAGCCAGTAAAGTTGTCAAGAAGATAAGAACGCCACACAGAATAGTCGTAACAGGATCACCGATGCAAAACAACCTGCAAGAGCTGTGGTCTCTGTTTGATTTCATGTCCCCTGGATTGTTGGGAACTCTTCCGGCATTTCTAGAGCACTTCGCTAATCCCATCACTCAAGGAGGATACACAAATGCTTCACAACTACAAGAAACCAATGCTCTGTCATTAGCAATAGCTTTGAAGAATACAATATCTCCATATCTTTTAAGGCGAACTAAAGTTGATGTGAAAAACCATCTCAAGCTTCCAGATAAGAGTGAACAAGTCTTGTTTTGCAGCCTCAGTGACGAGCAGAAAGACTTGTACAAGAGCTTCCTGTGCGGCGCCTCGGTCAGAAGCATCTTGGATAAAGAACAGCGATACGGTGAGCCGATGAGAGCAAGAATCCTTGTCGCGCTAATAACTCTACGAAAAATATGCAATCACCCGGATCTGTATGTCTGTGAAGTGGATGAAGAATTAGTTGAAAATGGTAATCTACCTCTCGAACAATCTTTTGGATTTTGGCGACGATCCGGTAAAATGGTTGTTATAAATTCACTTCTGAAGATTTGGAAAAAGCAAGGCCACAGAGTTTTGATCTTTACACAGTCGAGAGCGATGATTTTAGTGATCGAGCATTTCCTGCAACAGAACGATTACAAATATCTTAAAATGGATGGCGGAACAAGCATCGGAGCTCGTCAACCGTTGATTACAAAATTTAATGAAGATCCTAGCCATTTGGTTTTCTTGGCGACTACAAGAGTTGGCGGCTTAGGTGTGAACTTAACAGGCGCAGACAGAGTTATCATATATGATCCGGATTGGAATCCCGCGACCGACAGTCAAGCTAAAGAACGAGCTTGGAGGATAGGACAGCTAAGAAATGTAACTGTTTATCGCCTTCTTTGTGCTGGAACTATCGAAGAAAAGATCTATCAGCGGCAAGTCTTCAAGCAACTGTTAAGTAATAAAGTTTTATTGGATCCTAATCAAAAGAACTTTTTAAAAACCAGCACTCTTCAAGGACTTTTCTCATTAGAAGAGCCAGATAAAGCTGGATCCACAGAAACCACAAATATATTCAAGCATTCCAAAGTGCAACCTACAAATAATCAAAACTCCAAAAACAATGAAGATTCTCTTTTTTTGAATGGGGGCGTATCTTTTTCAAAGAATAAGATGGACGCCATGCGAAGGATGGCACAAGAGATTAGTAAAACACTTACGTCAAAGATAACTAAAGTGAAAGAAGATGCGGTACAGCAAGAGGATCCCAGAGAGAGGTACAAAAGAAAGATGGAACCGCCTGCTCCTCCACCGGAACCTCCTCAGATCAATGTCATAGATGAACAAGAAACTACAGCTGACTTTGGGTCAGTCTTATCAGAAATAGATATTGTCAACATGTATTCCAAGCCAGAACCATTGGATTTCTTGCAACTTGGCATAAAAGGTGATGAAGACGATGACGAAAAAATTAATGTAGGAAAAAGTGATGAACTTTCTGATGGTGAAATAGTAGATGACGCTTTGGAAAATATTGATATACCTAAGAGTATTTTAATAGACCCTGAAAAGGTTCCATATAAGATTAAGAAAATTAAAAAAGATTCTGTTGAATCTCCAAATTGTGTTGCGAGTGTGAATGTTGTTAAGAAGGAATCAAAGTGTGTTAAATTATCAAAAAAATCTGAATCCGAAGATATTATAAATAAAAGAAAAAAAAGAAAACGGGAGAAAGTATTAGATAAATTCATGAGCGAAAATGATCTGAATCAAGACGAGGATATTATGAATTCTGTCAGAAAAGTGAAGTGCAAGAAGCCCAAGGTCGAGGCGGATGTGGAGGAGAATCATGATCAGTACGTTTTGGACAAATTGTTTGCCAAGTCCGGGGTACAGAGCGCCCTTCAGCACGATCAGGTGGTGGGACTGGCCGAGAGAGAGGAGCGCCACCGCATGAGGACGGAGGCACAGCACAGGGCCATGAATGCACTAAAGGCTCTCAGGAAGTCAAGAGTCAAGAATTGGAGATGGTAATTGCCATGGCCCAGGACCATGACATTTGAAGAATGGTGCACGACACTAGAGATAGTCAAAGAACCATCATATTTGGCAGTGGGTTCAACAAATCAATAAAAAAAACAACATAGTGATTAATAGTGCCTTATGCACCAACTTTATAACAGATACAGCTACAGAGGACTTGCTTTTAAGCTTTGTTTGTTAAATGATCATATAATTCTATAGTTTTGACAAAAAATTGTTTGTCTCATATTTATAGGCGTTTAGTGTTGCAAGAGTTTACTCCATATTGTATGTATTGAAATATACATATTTTCCTTATATAATGTGATGCTGAATAAAATTACAACATTTAAAATTAAATACGTCAATATTACGTAATTTAACTATTCCCAATTCATTCCTAGATATAAGCATTTCATCTCACAATAAGATTGATGATATTATAACATAAATGAATAAAAAAACTAATTAATTACTACTACTCAGTAATTATTATTAATAGGTACATTTTTTTATTACACCTTCAAAATAATTTATTTGATATTGCTGATACTGAGAAGATGAATCCTAACTAAGGGTACCAATAAAAAACGTTTTTTATTTTATTATTGAGTGTTTATTTAATTTATTCCATATTTAATTCAACATAAATATCAACTGTTTTATATAAAATATCTCTATGAAGAAAATGCAAAAAATGTGATTATACTTTATGTAATAAAAAATATTTTTGCTATGATTTAATTTTGTTTAATTAAATGAAAACAATTAGGTACATGGAAAGTAATTATTAAGATATCCCTTTTTTATTTACATCACCATAAAGTATTTTTTTTTTGAAATTCAAATCAAGTTTTGAAGAAGAGGCAAATTAAAATAAGTCAAATTTTTGGACATTTAAATGACATGCTTCATTCATGCATTACAATTCTTATTTTTCAACTTAAATATAAAAATATTCTTTATTTATATGATATTTACAAACTTATTACGTAGATAATGGTTAATTGTCTTTAATAATGTTAATATGTGAAACAATATTATTCCATGAAAAGTGAGGCTGATAATAACAATATAATTATAAAAATATAACAACTTGGTCTCAGTATTATGAAAACATTCAATAAAAAATATATAAACATAGAATGGTTATAAATGAAATCACAAGATATCAATGCATTCATTGATTACAAAATTGTTGAAGAAAAGTCTCTGAAAAATGGATATTACATTTCACAGATATTTTCTCTCTTGCTTTAAAAATATTACAGAAAGTATTATATTAAACTATTACAAGTAATAAATATAATATCTACTCTAGGGATGTGTGGAATTATTATAAAGAAGTATCAGTAGAAAGAATCTGTCATGTAATACACAAAAGATGGAAAGAAAAATTATAGTCTCCTAGTTTTTCTCATGGATTTATTGGTAAGTGTTCCAGAGCCACGAATAAAGTCAACCATAAAATTGGATTCTTCATCTTCCTGCTCCGAACTGCTCTCAACCTCTACGGCATTTCTTGGAAAAGATTCAAAAACCGAAAAGTCATTCTTCTGGAACACTTCTTTTGGTGTTCTCACCGGCTGGGATTTAACGAACTTCTTAAAGTTGACTCCGACCCGTAGATTGTCCATGTGCTTAGTGACTTCGGCTAAGTTGGACGCCTCTCTTTTGATCAAGCTATCATCAACAATGACTATAGCAGCTTTGAGAGATTCACCATTGACTTTATCGGCGTCATCAAAATTTACGCCACCGTCGACCTTTGCTAGGTCTTTTTCTTGTTTGATCGGTTTCATTGACGAAAAATCATGACAAGACTTCCAAACAGATTGCCTGAAGTCGATCTTCCGATGAGAGTTATTTGTACCATTGTTAGTGGAGGCTTCCAAATTGAAACGTTTACTATCAACGTTATCTTCATCGACGTGTTTTCTTTTAACACGCAATTCAGATGCTTCTTTATTTTTAATGGCTAACTTTAATTGCCCGGCAGTTTTTTTACTCGTCGACGCTTCTTTATCATCAACTGAAAACTTGAAAAGATCCCCATCATCAACCGTAGATGTAGTGACCTTTCTGACCTTTCTCGGTTGTATGGAAAGTTGATTATCTCCGCATGATTCTTTACGTTTGGGAGTCTCAACTTTATCAGCTACGAAATTAAACAAGGAATCTTGAGCGTTCATCGACGACGAAGAAGCGACACCGCAACTGAAAACATTGGAGACTTTTTTTCTCGGAGGCTCTTCAAAACTCGGTGAAATTGATCTTGAAAATTTGGCTTTTGTACCAGAGTCTTGCGTCGTAATAGAAGGAACACTGTTACTCGGTGTTGAAATTATGCTCGGTGGAGTAGGAATTACAAAAGATTCTTTCCCACTCGACGTGCTTTCAAGAGTCTCATTGATTTTTGTAGACGTACTCGAACGCACATTTGGATGTTGCCACTGTGTCATGTCCTGCGTCTCGGGCGCCAGCACCAAGGCGTTTTCCTTTCGTTTCTGCCACTGGGCTTCACTTTTTCCTGCGCTGTCGACAATTACGGATGCAAAATTAAATGAAGGGTTGCAGTATTTCTCAATGGAAATGTACAAGATGGCCTGGCATATTTCCGTTTCGGGAACGACTCTGAGATTTTTACCCTTTAGAATGTTAAGAGTATCGCTCACTTGAGATACGCCTTGCTCGGTGCAAGATTCACTAGTTCTGTTTGATTGCATGATGAACACGGTGTTCGGTGAAGCCAGCAGCGCCTCACTCGATTTGTTTACGTCAAGCAGAACGCACTCGCCTTGAGATCTCCGCACGAGTTCACCGTAACTGTTCAACTGCTGCTGGGTGAAAAATACGAACTTCTTATTTTGAAAAAGTGTGGTTCTTTTTTCATCAGCGTGGTAATTCACACAAAGGCGATTGATCGAAGGTTCCTTACCCTCTGGTAAGAAATCTATAGCATCCGGCATCGGGACGTTGTCCACATATGACTGGTAGCACTGCTTCCAGTATTCCGGCTTCACTATGGGACGTAAGTATGACAGCGCCAAGACGACTTTCATGGTCAGAGTGATCTCGGGCATCGTCAGATGAGTGCACTGAGCGCTCCAAACATTCGAGACGGCGACTCCCAACTCTTTCAACTGCTCGCCCATCTCTCCGCTTTTCAACTTGCAAGTGGAATGACAGGTGACAAAATCATGTTTTTGAAGCGTCCAATCACTCTGCAGAAGCCCAAACTTAATGAGATCATTTTCCTTCACCACGATATTAACTTCTGGGTCTACTTTGGTCTGCGTTGCGATGTTTTCGTTGACGTATGTCCCATATCTCGAGTTGTGGTCTGCGAGAGTAACGATCCCAGCCACGACGCGGATAGTGGCATGCTTCCTGCTAATGGACTGGTCATCTGGGATGATGAAGTCGCAGTTGGATCGGCCGACAACCGTAGGACAATTCTCTTTGATGTATAATACATTATTATTTTTAATGTTTCTCAGGAACCACAACATTTCGTCACTTCACAACATTTGAATGACAGTGATGCCATACGCCAAATGTGATTGTCAACTTTCCCACAATAAATGTCAAAACTGAAATGCTATAATAGGTATAATTGAGACTTTCATAATTTAATACTCCTGTCTGATAGTTTTTATTTAATATTTGTTAAAGGGCACTTCCGTAAATATGCGTGAGCTATGCGGAAATCACTTCTGTGGCGTTCATTTGGAATTTTCTTCCGGCCCGTGTATAAATAAAATGTACAAAATGAGACGCTTTATACAAATGTGATTTTGCTTGTGATACAAATGTTAGTTTATTAGTCTTTTTCACAGAAAAATAAAATTTCAGGACTGTCGATTTTGATAGTGTGACTATTTTTTTTGCTCATGAAAATTGAGGAAATTCGGCATTTTAGATATTGGTAAGATGACCCTTTTTTTCATCAAATTATGGAAACTTGAGTGTGAGAGTACATGACAGTTCTTTCAATAATTCAGGATTCACTCTCGGCGAGTGATCTAAGGACTTGAATTTTTTTATAGTGTTTTTCAAATTGTTAAATATCATCTAATTAACTAAAACGTGGGTTGGAATTACAGACATATTTTTTATTTACTGTATGAAATTAAATTTTGAATGAAAATCCACAAATAAAATACCGTTTGTCTTATACACATCTAAAAAAGGTAAGGATTGATCACTAACCCTTTTGCATCAGTTATCGGCATATGCTGTTATAAGATTCCCCGACCGTTGACATTGGTTGACGTGATATATCGTTTTGCTACTTTCTTAGAATAGTATTTTATTATTATATTAGTATTTGTATAGCGCTCTTTTATGACCGAATGATCATTCCAAAAGCGCTTCTTTGCCTCTCTGAGTTAAAAGGTGGGTCTTGAGTCTGCTTCTGAAGGATGCCTCCGCTTTAAGCTCTCTTATGCTTTCCGGTAGTGAGTTCCAGGCCATTGGTGCAGCGTAGCTGAAAGCCCGATTGCCAAAGACCGTGCTAGGACTACCTCCCGTCAGCTGCAGGGTGCTTCTATTTGCTCTAGCCGATCTGAGTGTCTCTCCACGCGCGCTTATTTCTGAAGGCTTGATAAGTTCTGTCAGATAGCCCAGTGCAGTTCCGTTGAGTGCCTTGTAAGCTAAGAGGCATAATTTATACTGGATTCTAGCCGAAACTCTCAACCAGTGCAGTCGGTGTAGTATTGGAGTAATGTGACAGAATTTGGGCGCGTTGTAGACTAGCCGTGCCGCTGCGCGTCTGATAGCTGATGCATCATCTGATAGCTAAAGTATACAAGAACTAATGTGATATATAATAATAGACCAGATAAGTACATTTATGCATCAAATACTAGTTTTATAATTGACAGTATAATTTGTATTCAAACCGAACGTAATGAAAGGGTTAAGTTTTAGCCCTTTCATTACCATTCATTGGATCAGAGGATAAAGGCTATTCTAAGAGAGTAGCAAAATGATATATCACGTCAACCGATGTCAACGGTCAAGCAATCTTATGACGGCGTATGCCGACAACCGATGCGAAAGAGTTAATTAGTTAGGAGGTACTTTTTAATTTACATGACACTAAGTCCTTTTTTTTTAGATTTCTCAAAGCGATAATTCTTGGTGAAAAACCATACAAAAATTTAGCATTATTTAGAAATTAATAATTAGTAATAATTTCTAAATACTGTTTTATTTATGTTTGACATACATATTTGTTGGTACGTCTATAGTAACAACCATATTGATATAAGAAGAAGACATTCTCAGTTGTCAAACAGCTCGCCACCACGTGTGTGTGGTTAGGCTTCGAAGTTTCTACACGTTTTATATATTTCAACAATGGCCACAGAAAAATCTAAAAAGCGGCCTCTCGAGAAGCAGGATGGAGCCAAAGTAACCAACGGCACCCCCAAAAAGAAATTTAAGGCAGAAAAACCCAACGGCGATGTAAAAAACGAGAATAAAAAGTTCAAACCAAAGGATGGCAAGCCATCAGCAAAGGACTCGAAGAAGCCCGCTACGGATTTTAAGGGTGGTAAAAAGCCATTTAATAATGATAAAAAGTCATTCAACAATGACAAAAAATCGTTTAATCCTGACAAGAAGTCATTTAAAGATGGGAAACAGTTCAGTAAGGACGGAAAGTTTTCGAAAAAACCGTTTTCTAAACCAGGGAAGGGCGGTCCCAATAAAGGGGGTCCCGACATGGGTAAAGGACCAAACGGACAAGTTGAACCGACAGACTGGCCTGAGTTTAAGAAAAAGAAAAAGGAATTAAGGGAGAAGAGACGCACTACCAAGGTTGACCCTGACATCCAGGTCATCATTTCCCAGATTAAAACGCTCAGCGAGAAATTGAGAAGGTAAAAAAGCTTAATTCATTACAATAAATTGCTACAAAACTTAATTGTTAAGAGTAAGTGTCTGATATTTAATATCGGGTCAATATTTTTTGATGTGCGCTATCATGAAGGACACATTTTATTTAATGTCAAATAGTATCAAACTCTATTCTTGGCTTTTACCCTTATAATATCTACATTTAATATAAGTAACAACATTGAAGTGACTATTTTTACAAGCTCCTGAATTCAATATGAACACTAGCTTTGGATGACAATAAACAAATTATATAAAGTGAAGATTGTAATATTTATTTGACAGTCTATCACTTTAGCATTATTTTTTTTGGGGCCTAAGGCCCCTGGGCCGGTCGCCTTGTACCTGCGCTCCTTGGAAGCACTTACCAAGGCATTGTTTTCAGTACTTTCTCGTTATAGAAGTAATGGGTTTTGGTGAGCAACACCAAACGTGGGTGTAAAAGTTAGTAGTTCAGACGTTAAAAATTTGACTTTTTGCCGAAGGTCGCCGCGAATACAGAAAATGCATTGTAGTTGGGCTCCGTAGATATGAGATCGATATATCCAACCGGTCCAGACTTCTGTTGGATTACGCTAAGGAGCCTTTGCCTACCTAAATCTAATATTGGGCAATGCCACAGAACGTGTTCAGCGTCCTGCAAGGGGCTGCCGCATGGGCCGTCTGGACTATCAACTAGGCTAAACTTAAAGAGTTTAGCCTAAAAATTGCCGTGCCCAGTCATGAATTGACTAGTCCAGTGGTTTGGAATAAGCCACGGCATCTCCATTCTATCGAGGACGGAAGGAAAGAAGGAATATGTGTGTCTACCCTTGAGCGAGGTCGACCATCTGCTCTACCATGCTGCGAGCGCCGCCAGTCTTACTTCTTTTTCGGTTTCTTTCGTGATCTTACTCTGCGGAGGATTGAGACAAGTACCCCCGACCTCCGCAGAGAAACCACGTCTAAGCAACGACATAGCGGCGCTCACCATCACTTTAGCATATTCTCTTTCGGCCAACACCAATTGATTACCTAACGCAAATGCTATTTTAGGAAGAAAAAGACGCCGGAGGGTCAGCAGCTGGCGCTGGACATCCATGCCCTGCTGATGCAGAAGGACAACTACCGCCAATTAGTGATGGCGCACGACACTAGTCGCATCATCCAGTGGCTGCTCAAGTTCGGCACGCCGCAGCTCCGTGAGGAAGCAGCGCAGAAGCTCGCCGGACTGACGGCAGTAATGCTGCAATCCAAGTACGCCCGCAACTGCGTCAAGAGGATCCTCAAGTACGGCAGCGATGCCACCAAGGGCCTGGTGCTTGCCGGCCTGAACGGCAACGTCGTGAAGCTCGCCTGTCACACCATGAGTGCCCCGACTCTGGACTACGCTTACACGACTGTCGCCAACAATAAGCAGAAACAACACCTGAATCAGGAATTTTATGGAGATATTTACAAAGTGGTGAGATATATTTTCTTTATAATTTTATTGCTGGTATAACTTCCCGGCTATTTCACTAAGCCTATTTTATCCCGATTATATTGGGTCCATTCTTTTCTAAACTTACTCTATGAATTAAAGCTGCAATTTTGGAATACTATTTCAGCATATGCTTACTCTCGGTGGTTATTTACTGTTTTGATAACACCTAACAAATTAAATGATAATTTGTTATAATACTAGTTGTTGACCCATTGCACGTTGTTGCGATCTCGGAATAAAGAATATTCAAGAAAACTCATTGTGATAAGAAATAATTTTAATGTCAGTAGTGTCCAATAACCAAAATCTGCTCCCGTCCGCTCTCATCCCATTCCTATTTAAATGACGTACAAAATGTATTCAAAAATCAATTTATTTAATAGAAAACTGTTTTTTTTCTGTTTTAATATCTACTTTTTTATTCGGGATCAAGACGAATCCAGCAAACTCAGAATCATGACAATCGGTTCAGCTGTTCTTGAGTTATAAATGGAGTAACGGACACTACTTTCTTTTTAGTTTTTACTGTTATGTACTACTGTATTGTATAGATGCAAATCACAAGACAAAACCTCTTTCTCGTCACTGTTATAATTGTTGTTAATTAAGATGACATATTTGATTAATTATTACATTTCCAGAACAAAGACAATGCCGTGGAGTCTTTGAGAGACACTTACAAGAACAGCCCAGAGATGAAGGGAGCCATGCTCAGTGCCACCAAGGCCAACCTCCTCAGGGTGCTGAACAAGAATGTACACGACTGCGCGTAAGTCACCAATCAATAACTTCTTAACGAATTCAAATCTTATTATTTCTCACAAAATAATGCTTTTGTAAGACAAAAATTTAGAGCTATTTCGCTATATTTTATGATGTGGTTTATTTTTTCATTCGATAGCCTTAAATTCCATATTCGGCTACAATACCTTAAGAAAACACAAAAATAATTCCATTAACCATACTTCATGTGTCTTTATATATATATTTTTTAACATCTTCACAATCATGCTCCGAGTCATCATGTAATATCCATTTCTTATTAGATGAATAAATAATGTTTATTTTCAACTTAGTCCATTTAGTTTACAAGGTATTTTGGGGTTCCAACGCAAAGTTGACTGACGCATTCGAGGACAGGCAAATTTGTCCTTTAAAGAGAACTATAAGTTATACCATACAAAATTTATAAAATTTTAACAAGTATAACTACATTTTACTACTAGAACCAATACCGAAAAATATGACACCAGATCTAATTCTAAGTAAATTTATGATACAGACTGGTGCATGCCGTGTTGTTTGAGTACATGAAGGAGTGCTCGGCAGAAGACAGGGCGGAGTTCATCACCACGCTCAGCCCCCACGTGGCCCCGCTCAGCAACTCAAAGCTGGGCGTCAAGGTGGCTGCCATGTGCGTGTGGCACGGATCCAACAAAGACAAAAAGGTAATATTTTTTTAACAAAATTTAATCAAATGTCAATATTTTTTAAATGCTCAATTTAAAATTAAAGAACTGGTACGGTAGTTTTTTTTAGTTAGAATGATATGGAATACAATGTCAATAAATTCACAAGAGAGGATTGGAGGAGATTCACACGAGATCTTGGATCTTGACAAATATATTATAGAACTAGCTGACCCAGCAGACTTCGTACTGCCTCAATCGATAAATAAAAGACCTAAACTTTTGTGTAAAATAATCTTAAAACAAACAAAACGAATCCGTATTTAAAAAAAAGCATTTTATATATTTCTGAGCTGTTATATTTCTGAATGTTGGCCAAGAAGTTCTTAGAATCATTTCCAATCCCAGAAACTAAAGATCGTAAAGAATCTGGTGGTGGGACTAACTGTGGCAATTTCACTTTGCCTCCAGCACAACATAATCCAGTAGATTCACCAGTGCGCCTTACAATATTTACTAATTATTTTCATTTCCCCAATTGTTTCCGATTTGTCGGCACAATAATCAATTCCGGATCATAGTGGAATGCAGCTCGTTCAAGAATCACAGGAGCACTACGTCTGCGGATTCGCTCAATTTCATTATGTCGTGCTTGCTGTTGTTGTGTTTGATGTGCACGAACTCGTTGCATTCTAAGCTATCTACTTCATTATCACTCACTAAATAACGCAATTTTGACATAGCAATACGACTATTTTCTTGATCTGTCTCTCTCTGGTCATCAGTGCGGTTAGCACGTGAGGTAGCTCTTCGCACATTTGATTGACTGCGACGACCAAGTCAGGTCGTCTTCTCCTCGGCATCGTAAATTGTAATTAATCAAAGTGAGAAAATTTCTCGCTCACTTAGCAGTAAAGTGTCACTATCACAAAATATCAAAAACAAAGAGCACATTACTTGGAATGTCACTATCACAAAGGATCACCAAAGTAAAGAAAGTTCTCGCGCACTCATAGATATCGTAACACAATATCGTAATTTTTTTTTCCGTGTTCTGAAGTGCGACAGAATAGATTGACATATTAGTTGGTTGTCAAATCTAATGTCAAATATTATGGTTGCGTTCAGAAATTTAATTTGTGACAAAACTTAATATTTATTCTTCTTCTTTATCCTAGCCATTTCCCATCATCTGGGGTCGGCTCTCCTTGTGCACGTTCGCCATGTCAGTCTGTCCTGCGTTGCATTCTCGGTCAAACCCAGGGCTTTCAGATCCTTATTTACAGTTGCAGTCCAGGTTGCCTGCGGTCTTCCAGGTCTTCTTCTCAGCGTGGGTATGTTGAGGGCTCTCTTCGCCATGTGGTCTTCATCTCTCCGTGTCACATGCCCATACCATCTTAGGCGGTTTTCCCTTATCTTTTCAGGTATAGGGGCCACCCGAAATGAACCCCTCATTTCGAACTCTGTCTAATCTAGTCACACCGCCCGCCCACCTCAGCATCTTCATCTCTGCCACATGAATCCTATCCAAGTCACGTTTCAGCAGGGTCCAACACTCCGATCCGTATAGCATAGCTGGCCTTACAGCAGTTTTGTAGATTTTACCTTTGATCCTAACTGGAATCTTGCTGTCACACAAATCCCCAGAGAGAGACCCCCATTTCGGCCATCCTGTGTTTATTCTATGCTCCACGTCAGATTCAGTTTTGGCATCTAAGGATATCACAGCCGAGATATTTAAAAGTATCAACCTCTTTTACGGGTGTATTCTGTAGGAGGAGTGGTGAACACACCACTCCTACAGAATAAATTAATTAACAAACCGCGGTGCAACCAGAATTGAAGTACATCGACTCGGTTTTACTTCTACTTATTCGCAGTCCACTACTCTCCAAAGCCAGTCTCCATTCCTCCAGCATTTCCTGAATACTTTGGGCATTTTCACTGATTAGAGCAATGTCGACAGCATATAAAACTTAATATTTATCAACATACAAAACTTAATATTTATCAATCTATAAAACAAAATAATCTGATAGATTAACAACTGAAGTTATCTAAAATTAAGTTTCATGAAGCCGACCAAATTGAAAATTAGTACTACTAATGATCTATTACATTTTGTGACTATACAATTTGGTCGCATTCGCGATATTATCACTTTTGTTGAGTTTCGTAACACGACATTAGATCCTCCAACGCGCACGCGAAGACTATTTTGATAGATATGATTGAATTTGAACTTTGTGCAGCGGTAATAAATTGCAAATTGTCTCTTAGTTAGGAACACACCTACATTTCTTAGACAACAGTGAGTGATTATAATTTAATATGAAATTTATTTACTACTCTACATTTTATTTAGAAAACGTTTATATGGGAAAAAGAAAAGGGCTGTTTTTAGGGTTTTCCTGGCAATTATTCAAATTTTTCTCACCTTTTATACCTTCCTTAGACCTCCACGAACATTTCAAGACCAAGATAAGATAAATCCGTTCAGCCGTTCTCGAGTTATATCGATATATAGATATAGAGATATAGATATATAGATAATACGTACCGAGAAACTGTGTCAAGTGCATGGTAAGCACTCTGCGCACACAACGTTATTCGTTGACAAAGCGCGCCGCCCAAATTGAAATGTCAACCGCGCGGTAAATATTATGTACACACTTCGCGTTCTCATAATAACACGCGGTGCGTGAAATGAATAAAGCATATGAAAGATGATATTGTGTATAGATCTTGTTTATATGGGACGTTTATATGGGAAAAAGAAAAGGGCTGTTTTTAGGGTTTTCCCGGCAATTATTCAAATTTTTCTCACCTTTCATACCTTCCTTAGACCTCCACGAACATTTCAAGCACAAGATAAGATAAATCCGTTCAGCCGTTCTCGAGTTTTAGCCAGACTAACGAACAGCAATTGATTTATATATATATGTATATAAATAAGTATTATAGTGATTATAAAAAATAAAAGTAAAATATGATCTTGAAATTTACTTATTGATTATTATCAGTTGAAAGTAAAAATTCCTGTTTTTTTGTTGTTATCCCTGTTGGATGTAGGTGGACGAAAGATAATTTAGTTTTTCTTTTATAAAATTAAAAATTGTGATCTAATTACAATTTTGATAAATAATTTGTTTTTTTTTAAATACAACATGAATCTACATAAGAAGGATCACTTTAAATTTTTATGAAAGTATTCACAATGTGTAGATATTTTACTTTCTCATCTCGTTTATTATGACTATCCTTAATTTATTATTATTTTAGGTCACCAAAATATGAATTTATTCTTCTCCTTTAATGTTTACCTTAAGTTATTAAAACATACATATATTTAAATTTGTTGCAGACTATTCTCAAAGTTATAAAGGAGCATGCAGTGGCGCTCAGCACACATGAACACGGGCACTTGCTGCTGTTGGCCATCCTGGGATCTGTGGACGACACGGTGCTGGTCAGCAAGACCCTCGTGGCAACACTGCTCAAGGAGGCGGCCACTATTGCCAAAGAGGAATGGGGAAGAAAGGTACAAAACCAAGAAAAATCTACTTCCATAATATACAATATTATGAATGGAAAATCATAAGTTTGCTGTAACAACCATTAAACAAAACCTTTATGGCTTTTAATTTATCTTCTTTAAAGGCTTGTGATTTAAAGCTAACTTCAGCCCTCCTTTAGCGTACACTTCTATATATGTTTTTCCCATAGTTAGCTGATGTTTTTTACATTTTACCTTTCTCTTATATAGTGTAAATTATGGGTTAATCCATCCCTTTGGACTAAATGATCCAGGCATTAGGATCAGTAGGACAATCATCCGATCTTATTAAAATTCTATAGTAGAGATGACTGTACTACGTTTATCCATCTTGCATTGTGAATACAATTAATATTCAAAGATTACATATTTTTTTTGTAAAACGTAAAACCTTAATTCAGAACTACGCCCATGACTATATCTGCATTATTTTTATGTATTTTTTTCTTCTTTTAAATAAATAGGTTCTTTTGTGGCTGGTGGTTCCTGGGGATTCAGCTCACTTCCACCCATCCCTTGTGAAGTGGCTAAACAGCAGTGCCGCACAAGGCAGCTCCAAGAAGCCGGCAGAACTGCGCTCGGCTGAGATCCTTGAGGCATCGTCCCCCGCGCTCTGTCAGAGCATTCAGGACAACACGGAGGTGTGGTTAGCTGGCGGCAGTGTTGGCTTGGTCACGTTCGCAATTTTAAAAACGGGTAAGATTTTTTACTGAAGATTATATCTGTTGTAGTCCGTTTCAAAGACACAGTAACAGTAAATATGAAACTAAAGTAGAATAAAATACAACAGATACTGTTGTGACGGAGAAATGTAAACAAGGGAATGGAAAACACCAGCAATTAATACACAGGTAGTAAATAAATGTGGTTTGATAGGTAAATAGTTTAATTTGGTAGGTACATAAAGGTTATCGAGAGGCTCGAGCTCATCTTAAGATGGATCTTGGAACCAACAGGCAAAATAGATGATGATAAAAAGAATATAATGACTGCTGCCTGTGTTTGTATACTGATGTTAATTTTTTGCTTTTGAAAATCAATGATGTGTAAAATGGTATTGACCTAATGTTGCATTGAACATTCACTTTGTTGCATCATCTGCAGTTTGACTCTTTCATCAGAAGCTTGAATCCTTCGCTTCTTTTTGGATTATTTGTAAATAAATTTATCTGTTGCGATAGCATATTTTTATTGGAAGCATGTGTGTGTATTTATAATTGTATTATTTAGCTTTAAATGTATAACATAAAAATAACTGATATAAAACATTCCTCCAGCATATTTGTGATTTGTGTCTACCAAATATCCTACCCTAGTATCTTCATGATACAACTATTCACCTTCTGACAGTCTATTAGGTTTTCATCTAATCTGGAAATATTGAGGTACTTATGTAAAACACCTAATCTATGGAACACAGGTGTTAAAAAATCAGTTTACAAAGTATAATTATAACTTCTATTATGCATTAAAATAAATTTGTTTTTTTCTTATAGCAAACCAACTATCCTCAAAAGGTGCTCTCGAGAAAATCAGTGAATATATCTGCCGTCCAGAATGGAAGCTGGCTGAGGATGAAAAGGAAGTTTATGGAGTGGAACACGCCGGCCTGCATTTGTGTTTGAAAAAGTTGGCACAAAATGACAAAGCAAAGTCCGCTGAAGAAAAACCTACATTTGGAGAAGCACTGTGCAATCATTTGACCACTGAAACTGTAAGATGGATTTTTAATCATAGACATTTTTCTTTTTGGAACAATTATTGGTTAATCCCACTTAACCTTTTTTGAGCATATCTTTTTTAGCTGTTAATATACCCCATTGTCCTCTCCATTACCAAAACACCTTCCTTTCTAATCTATAGTCTCTTCGGCAGATGTAGTCAGTCCATCACAATTCAAAGTGTCTATTACCAGATTTTTTTAGTTTTCTTTTCTACAGTTAGGTTCCACATCTCAATGCCATATGTTAGTAGTGAGATGATGCATTCATTAAATGCCTTAGCCATGCCTATTTTACACTATTAAAATGTACTTTATTATACCTAAGTATGCCCATCCCTTTTTTGATTATAGAGTAGTCATTTAACCTTATAATAATATTATTATTTTCATTCAGGTAAATATTTGGATAACCATGAACCGAGGGTGTTTCCTGCTGCTGACAGTGTTTGAAAATAACTCCTCATCGGTGCAAGAGTCTCTGAGGAAGATAATTAAACCTTCAATGAAGAAACTTACACAACTGACGACAGCTGGAGCCAAGATATTAGCCAGCAAGATAAAAAAATAATATGTTTCATAAAATGTAATATCTAAGAAATAAAACGCTGTTAGTAAAAACACATTTTTTATTTATGATATTTAATGTTTGCCTTCGGAACAATGATTTTTTCCGCATTATATATTTTTTTATCTAATTTCGTTCATTACTCTATATAAAATAAAAGTTAAATTTTATGAAATTTGTTTTAAATTCATATTTTACACATTTCATATAATTTATTAGTCATTATATTCAAAATTATTAAAATAATATATATATATATATATATATATAGAAATATATAAACCTTCACATTACATTTTTCACATCTAACATGTTCCCTGGCTTTTGTCCCATTATCATAAAAATAGCAGCAGGAATTTTTATCCTGTCTACAGTCAAACAATTTATTATTCTAATAAAAAAAAATTATACCTTTTAAATCCATTACTATGCTATATTATGCATTTGTATTTAAAAATTATTTTTTAAATGTTAATCAGGCACTATCTCTTATCATATTTTCAGCGTTGGTATCAGGAGTTTGATGTCCAGAGCTTCCCCAAATCTTTGGTTGGTAGGTTTTCTATGAGAGATATAACTTGTGCCAATAATTCTTTGTGGAGATCCTCTTCCGTCCTGTAATTAACACAAACAATTAAAATACAATCACCAATTCAACTGTAATTTAAGAGTAATGACAAGAGACACAAAAATGTAAATTTCAATGTTAAGAGAATCAAAGTGAATTAAAAATACTTTATTATTTTATGAATTTTTTTAAAATTTTATTAGAATATTATTTTATTATTTCAATATTCTAATCTACTTTTATAGATCATTGACTATATTACAATATTATTATTAATTAAATATACATATACTATACATAAAATTCTTTTTTCAACGCGTCAATCCAAGCACAAAAATAACGGCAGAAGCGGGATGCGAAACGCGGACCTTGGAAACCAACTATGCCCAGGTATTCATACCGCTCAGCCAACTGGGCTATTGCTATGCCTAGACCGACTCGCGTTGAAACTAGTATTTATATCATTGTTATCATCGTACGATAGATGTCGCTATAGTATATATTCAAAGTATGTATATTTTTATTTTTTATTAATGTTTTATTTAATATTATGAATACCTGGGCATAGTTGGTTTCCAAGGTCCGCGGTTCGCATCCCGCTTCTGCCGTTATTTTTGTGCTTGGATTGACGCGTTGAAAAAAGAATTTTATTTATAGTATATGTATATTTAATTAATAATACTTTATTATTTTTTTAAATAAGAAATCGACTTACTTTTCTGCATCCACAACAGTCCACGTTGAATCATTAAGCTTTTGAAAATTACGCAACACATTTTGTTGAAATTCTGATACATCATACCTGGAAAAAAAATCAATTTATCACATTATTCGTAATTATATTTTTAAAATTTCAAATTCACAATAAGGGAATAAAAATATATGGCATGAATATAAAATATATGGATGCTTTGGAATACATTTGAATGAATAGGAAGACACCATGATGATAATTGTGTTAAAATATTGATATCAGCTCGATATAGCCCTTGCAGGCTGGTGCTGAAAACCTTGAAATACAATCTTTCGTCTTTTATTTTTGTTCGCTCGTTGGACACGTATGTGTCACCATATTGCTTGTTTAGCAGGAGTAGTTCTGTAGATTGCCACTGAATGAATTTCAGCGCTGGGTGTCATCGACCACGGGCGCCCGGTGGCCAGTAGTCAGTTGAGTTCCAACCATGACAAGTAGCATGTTGGGATCGGTCTTCCGCCTGAAATCATGTAGCTCCGGCCAGACTGAAAGTTTGTCAAGTTTATCGAAAATATTTATCAATGTGCTCCTGAAAAAGTCTTTGTATTGTTGCTCATCTGCTCCTCATTCCTCCACCATGCATGCTGGTAACTATACCGGTGACGGGAAGTCGCTTTTCCTTGAGTAAAGGGGATGCTAATATTGTGGTGTACGTGGCTAAGCTTAACTACATCTTTAACTATAACTCTGTTCCTCACTTATAAGCAGTGCCTGACTGAAATTAGATTTTCACCTGCTTTCGGTTTTTGTTCAAGTTTTGGTGACAAAATTATGCTGAATTAATATTGGGGATACAGGAAGATTCTATGTGTTAAACAATCTGATTATATGTGATTGTGTGTTCTATGAGGTTGAAATGTCCCAGGGAATGGGTGAATATTACAAATTTGACAATACCTCTCTTCTCCAAATCCTTTCCTCTTCGCTTGCGCCTCTGGACTAAGAGTAAGCATGAACACTTTATCTGGCTTAGGAAGACCAATATCCGGAGATTTACACCATGAAAAGTCTAATCCTGTAAATTCATTTAAAATTAGATTGATCATCAAAAAATATTATAACATGTCAATGGAGTTGAGCTACAAATTTGGCAAACGAGAGTTTAGGTACACAGGAGAATTATGAAACAAGAAAAGGTGTATTTATACATTATAATAAAAATGGAGCAGACCAGTATTTCTTAACCAATTAGAACCGAATCCTGCGAAAAGTGTTGGACGAAATATACTCCTGTTTAGCGAATTTAAATTTGAGTGATATTTTTTTTTTTAACATAATAGGACAATATTTTCTGTCAATAATTATTTAATATCAAGCATACATAAAACAAATCATGAAGTTGTTTTCCATATAAGGACTTATTTTACAAAGTTAATGTTACCTATAATATTAACTGACTTTTTTAAATTAGAATTGCAAAATTGTAAATATCTCTATCAAACGATGCTAAAACTTGAAAGATAATAAAACGTTTACACCAGGACTTATGTAGTCAGTAAAATAAAAGTTGATAAACCCATTCAGACGGAATAACGAGCCTGACTCGTGTGTAACCAGGTCCAAAAGTAAAAACCACGAGTCTGACTCGTGGTAATTTTATTCGTTCCCTAATAAATAAATGACTTAACTTTTTAACTTTTTTAACTTTGTATTTTCTTCATTTTTTAATTCTTTATGTGTTAATGTTACAAAATAGTTTAAGTTTTGTATGTTTATATTGCTATTAAACTCTAAAATAAAATAAAATTACCTTTGCACCTTTACCCAAAAAAATAAATGCTGCTTCAAAATCAAAAATTTTGAAAATAATTCATGTCTGAATGGGTTAAGAAATTTCAACCAAAATTATGAAATAAGGGTGCAAATATATTAACTGTCACAAAAATAAACTGTCTGTGGCGCAGTCTTTGACTCTCCAGTGTGTTGAATTCGGACTGTGAAGACCAGATGGTTCACGTCCAATCATTTCAATCCAAAGAGCTCAGGCTCTGGAATAGTTAAGAAACACTGTAGACGTGATTATAGAATAAAACACGTTAAAGTCAATACCTTTGGCTGCTGTGTAGGCAACACCGGAGAAGGCGTATCTGTCCACAACGAGGGTAACACCTTGATTAATGTGTGACTTTATTTTATCGACGCACTCCCAACGATTGGCTGAAAACAACAAATGTATGGCCTCTTCCGGCAAGTCTGCCTACAAATTAACAATTGCAAAGATGAGCAGAATGTAAAGTATTTTGATGTAATTTCAAAGAACTTATGGATTATGACTCAGTTTATTATGTTTTCATCCAAAATGTGAAGACTTTAATAAGCTTTCCTTCTTATATCTCTTTCTCTACTGTATCCACTCAGGAATAATGGATCACTGTTAACCGTTCCTAGGCAGTACAGTATCCTAAGTTATATCCAATGTATTATGCAGTTAATGGTCCACAGGGATAGCTTAACCACTTCCCCAGTATCAACAAGAATATGCGTCTAACAAAAGTATTCCGATTTCGGCGCTAACGCGAATATATATCCAACCCAAATACGAGTACATATAGTATGAACATTTTAAAGTTACTGTGTATCATAATTTCATTGTAACAAAAAAATACAATTTCCAACCATTTATTATTTGATTTTAATTTCAATAAAACATTTTAGTTAAAAAAACAGACTTCAAATTTAAAATATTTATCAAAAATAATTCGCCGAAGAAGTGGTTAATGCTTGATGAAAATCACAAAGAATTTCCCTGCAACTTGCTGATAATATCAATTCAACTCTATATTCCGCCGACGGGCAGCGAAGTGTTGGATGATGACAGCATTTCTAAAGTACTCAGTTTTTCTTTATGTAATCGCATGCAGAAGAATACAGCCGGTCTAGACCAGTGCACTCTATGACGCTCAGCCAGGGAGGCTGGACGCTGCATGCGGGAAACGTGTGTTGTGTTCGAGTTTGGGTGCGGGTTGGGGAGATTGCAAGTGTATATTCATCTGTTTCTTGAAGAGATCCAGATTGTAGAAAGGAGGAAACACAGACGCTGGAAGAGCATTCCAAAGCTTACCGGTGGCATTAAGGAAGGAACTTTGGAAACTGCCAGTTCTTGGTCGACACACATTAACCGTGTATGTATGTTCGGCAAATGAAAGACGAGTTTGTCGTTTGTGCGTGGGTGCAGGAGGAATTAGTTTTTTAAATAGCAAATATTGAGAGAACCGTTCACAGCCAACATCTTTTTACATGAATTTTTACCAAAAAATATTACATTAGAAATATACTTAAGAGTTTACCTTGGACAACAGAAATTTGTCTATTAAAGAACCAATGTTTGTGCTCCTGTCAGGAAAGTTTATGAATTTAGCTTGGATTTTGTTATCAAGTAATGCAGATACTGCAACAAAAAAAAACACATATTACTTTTTATGTTAATAATTTTCTTTGAACTAACATTTTTTATTTGTAACATTTCACTCTATCAACTACTAAATGAGCAATAAAATCATCAATTTTATAAATAACCGGCAGTGTTACTTATTAGCATTCCACATTGTCAGATTTATTAGTTTACCATCATTAATGCTGTTTTTACACACATTTTTTTCAAAATTAATTAATTTTGAAGACTTGTAAAATAATAATATATTCGTAAAAAATGTAAAAAACATTCTTATTGTGGTTATAATTTGAAACACGGAGTTGGATATCTCTGATAAGACAATAATATATTATATATTAATAAATCAATTTTTATATATTATATTAATGTTTACCGAGCTTCTTGCATTGTGTCGTCTTCCCGGCGCGGTCACATCCCTCAACAACAATTAAAGCTCCTCGTTGTTTTGTCATTTTCTTCAGTTATTTTTTGACCAACTGGAAATCGAAAGGACGACGGACGAAACTTCAACAAGCCAAAGACGTTTAAATAAACATTTTATCCAATGACAATAAACTTACGGTTGGAATAGGTATGAATTACGAATTATTCGTTCCTTATTTTCAGTATCTAAAACAGACACAAAATAAAATATTTTATGTTGTCAGAGACCTCGTTGAAATGAAAATTAATTAGATTGATAGTTTTAAATGATAAGGTTCATATAGATAAATTTACATTTTTAAATATTTATTATATATCTGAGGAAGTAAGTGAAAAAATAATAAATCAGTAAAATAATTTGAATTTACTGTTGGGTCAGTATTAATAATTTAAAATCTATCATATATTATTTTCTCTCTTGTAACTATTGTATAACCCTTTTAGATATTTATGCTCCGTTACTTTTGCGTAAAATCATATTGCTGACTTTAGTTTATAACGGTTTATATCTTTAATTTAGGTTTATGAATATTTGTTATTTAATTATATCGGCTTATAAGAAACGTTGCTTCAGTTTTTTTTAATAAGAATATTATCAGTTTTAATAACAAAGGCATGATTTTTTAAAAATAAAAATTACATTCTTCAGTGTGATATTAATGTTGGCGCCCAGAGACGACTGTGATCGTGAACCAGTAAAATATGGTAGGCATATAAATTTATTAAACTAATTTTTCCCATAAGTACTGTGTTTATATTATTATAATTTTTTACTTATTTTTGCCACATTAACGTGTTTATTATTGTTGATTAATTATAAAATGTATATTAGAATGTCTTCGACCAATGTAGAGTACCTATTGTTCGGTCAAGGTGAATTATATTGGCCCCGGGTTATATATCCAGTGCATGGCAATAATATTGACGTCCTGCCTTAAAATGTCAACTGTCAAGGTCAATGTTACGCGCCATTATACACAGCGACAAGTACCTAGTACAGCCTGACATGTAAACAGTGGCCTTGCCCCAACAATCAGCTCCTCCTAATATCCCTCCCGCCGAGTAGTATCCTCCCGCAGCTCAGAGTCACCATGACAAAGAAAGGTTTTAAAGTTACCAACGCTAGTAGAGAAAAGAAAATCGGTATAGCCGCTGAAACCTTGACAGAGTTTTTAAAGAAATCCTGCGAAAAATTGATGGTAAATTATGTGATTAGTTACTATTTATGAATTCTATACTATTTTTGAATATTTATAATTACCTACAGTTATGTAAATGTGATAAGCAGTGGTTAATTGAATTTTTATCTCAAGGATCAACTTGTATACCCTATCATACATGTATTTTGTGCCTAAAGTGGCATTTAATAGTGGAATAATCGTATTGTGTTGAATTTTATTTTTTATAGTCTATTTCTCGCTTTATTTGAGTATTTTTCGCTCAAGGTTCACTTCTGATTAAACTCAAAAAATCCTGCAAAGAAAACAAAAATCTGATTTTTAAAAAGCTATTGTGTATTTAAACTTATTTAATGTATTACATTTTAAGTCTTTACTTAGGGTCTCTTTAATGTTATGCACAGTAAAAAATAATAATAATCTCAAAATTTTAAATATTTGTGAATTATAGGTTCATGAAATTAAGGCTTTTCCTATTGTTACATATAAAAATTACACATTTTGTGTTGCTATTAAAAAAAAAGTGTTAATAAAAAACGGCAAACATGTGTGCAGATAATTTATTTGATCATTTCATTGGTAATTCATAGTGAAAATCCATGAATCAATGAAAGTTAATAAAAGTTGATATAAAGACTACATAATAATATAAATATATGTTCCAGGTTCAAGATGAGTGGCAGTCTTGCAAGTGCTATGTGGCTAACGACGGTACACTGGTTGATGATGAGGAGTACTTTGGCACTCTTCCGGCTCAAACCCTGCTGGTGGTCGTGCGCTCTGATGAAGCCATGAAAACTGGTGACAATCTTTTTCCTCAGTAATTATTTTCACTGACATTATTATATCATATTACTTGTGTAATAATATTCAAATTAATATTCCGTAGACAAAGTTTCTTAACATATTGTCAGCATTCTACTGCATATATTCATATAAAATATAGCTACAATATGTTTAGTAACATTTCAACACAAAAATCTACAGAATAAAACAAGTAGACTGAGTTTTAATAAATAATTACTTTCCGGTTTCAGTGCCACCGCACCTTCCTCAGAAGCTACTTACTATAGACCGAAAAAAATACTATTTTAATTTAATTAAATTGGTTTCGTAGTGAGGAATCTTTTATTCTTTACTATTAAATTATTCATGCAAAATATTGAATTTAAAATTTATACCAATGTATCAAAATTGCAATTTATTATTGTAGTTTGCATTTGTTATTATATTATAAATGATAATATGAATGTAGAAAAGAAGTAGATGACATATTTCATATTTTACAATTTATTAATTAAATAATGTATTCGGTTTTATAAATAATTTCAGAATTTGAACACCTGTATGACATCATCCGCTCTACAAAGTCGGAGTACCTTCAGGCGGGCGGATGCGCCAAGGACTTCTTCAGCAAGGACATGGACCAGAAGATCAAACTCCTGCAGCAGCACGTGCAAGTGGCCGAGCCCAACCGAGCAGTGCTCAGCGAGGCAAAGGAAGACCCCCAGTGGTTTGAAGGTATTACTTTCTCTTCTCAACTGTCTGCCTCATAATATTATATATTGACATCCCCCGTCTAATTAAAGCCACTCCAGATTGTGGGATTGTCATTGGGATGTGTGGTGCATGAATGAGAAACAGGTCGCCAAAGCAAAGAACTCGTCGAGAAGGCCATTTGATATTTATTTTAAGTTAAACAAAAAAGACTGAAAAAGTTCGGTCTTCTGACAATGCTGTGCAGAGCCTGGACGGAGACTGATGGCCGGCGGCAGTGAGAGTCACTGTGCCCATAAACTACATAGCGGCCATCTATGGAACTAGCTGCTCCCGCATGACATGTAGCAACTGTCAGAAACAAATAAACAAAAAAAGCGCATCCAAACGCTGCGTCTTATAACTGCTTAAATCTAAATCTTAAACCAACATTTTTATGTGTGCGTGTCAGACGAGTGAACAAAAAAAAAGAGACAAAAGATCGCATGTCCAGGCTTTTTAGCACCAGCCTAAGAGGGGTATATCGATTTGGTATCAAGATTAATAGTGTGTTAAATATTATATATCTTCTTCCGTTTTCTCTAGAACTGCAACCTGTTATTAAGAATGTTACTTAGAATATATTTTAGCAAAATAATTTATTTGAAATTCTTATTTTACAGGAATTGATACAAACGATTTGACAAAAGAAGCGTTCATGTGCAGGAAAGCCAAAGACAGAATCAAGGGATACTTTTACAAAACCAAACAGTTGCTTACCTCATCTGATGTTTACATCAACTCTAAAAACGGAAAATCCAAAACAGAAATAGACTCGCTTATTGAAAAACTGCGTAGCCTTTTAGACACCAACAAATACCACCAGTATTATTTTGACAGAAGCTCTGGTGAGTCTAAAAGGCTGTGCAATGTCGACGGTCAATTTATTTGTGGCGGTCTGTGGAATCAGAAGTATTGCAAATATATCACCCGACATTCCATTAACCCTTACAGGACGAGGGAGGAGAGAATCCTCTTTCAGACGTGGAATCTTGATCATAGAATAGAGTTATCGAGGAGCATCGTTCCGAGTATTCTTGATGCTGTGCGCCAAGTCAACTCGGTTTTGGACAAATGCTACAGTTGCGGGGGCAAAGTGTCCGCTGCACATGTTTCCGCACTGTGGTATTACAAGGAATTATTCACGCCCTCCAATCTGAAGTTGGTCCACATTGTCTGTCATGATAAGACCAAGCACGATGCTTCTTCAGACATGTATGTCGTATGCGACAGGTGTTGGAAGAAGGAAATATATCAATATTGAGCATATTTTCTTCACTCTACGTAGATTTCTTTTAGACCTGATCAATATGTGCCATTATAAATAGAGGTATTTATGAAATATGATTTTTATCATAAAAATTCGTCGAGTGTTCTAGAAAACAAAGTTTCTATTGTGAAATACGTTATACCTTTTTTTATAAGTCAGTTTTAATGAATGTTTGTATTTCACTGGACTTTTAGTAACTCTTAGTAGAAAGACATAAGATACTTAAATATGTGGTAAGCCCTATTTATTTATCGAAAATATGAGTCATGGTAGTAAATTTCTGAAATAATTGCATTTTAAATGTTTTTCCTCTTTCCTGTAAATTTTAATAATGCGGGTTAATGCTTTTTCTTGAAGACTGTTTCTTTCAATTGATCATATAAAAGTAAATATTATTTATCTTTAAAATGGTTCATAACACTATACTAGGCTTAGTATAAGTAACTTCATTGAATCTAGTTTTTAGCCTCATAAGCAAAAAATAAAAAGCTCTGATGAAGAGACACTTTGGTCAAATTGACTTGTAAAGTAAACATGAAAAAATATTTTTAATTTATGGTGATTATACTTAAATTATATGTACTACTTTAAATTGATCTCAAAATATTAAGTTATGCAGTAATATAATTTAGAAGACTTACGAGGGGCTGGGCTTTTGGTATTTAAAATTGGCCATTTTTCCTGCTGAAATTGTTACCGGTTTGGAAATGTACTGAAATATATCACCTAATAAACTAGATATTTTATTCATTGTGATTATAAAGTGGTGGTTTAAATCCACTCAAGTAATCAATATTAATTCTCAAAATTCCATTAATTTTAATATTATATCATCTATGTTTGAAATTCGTTGGTCATAAAAAAAAAATCTTTTTAAAAAAAAGATTGTTTCCAATTTATAACACATATATTATTTCATACTTATATATGTTTATATTATTATTTAACGAAAATTACAATTAAATAATTTAAATTGTTAAATCTACCATCTCCTCAGTCCCCCAGGGATTCATTGGACATCGATAGGCACAAATCCTTCAAAGAACACTGGGTGTTTAAAGGTAAAATTAAATAATATCTTATTAATAAGTGGTTCTCAAAATAAATAATTATAATAAAAAGAAATTATGCTAAATGTTATCTACTACCTTTTCATATTAAATGCAATGTGAATATTTGTGTGTATTATATGTGTACAGTGGTACCTCGACATACGAGTTTAATTCATTCCGAAACCTTTCTCGTATCTCAGAGCAAATTTCACAAAAGCTACAAAACGCGAGCACAACTTATCAAAGATGCTTTGACAGTGAGAGCACACTAATAACTGATTCTCTGACTGTGGCCGGGGGATTCACGCGGGAAAGCGTGCCAAGCGTGTAACCGGCCGACCCTCTGAGCCGATTGCTCGTATCTTAATTTTGCTCGTATTTCAAAGCAAAAAATCGCTCACTCGACGGCTCGTATGCTGGGGCACTTGTATGTCAATGTACCACTGTATTCTTGTTTGAATAAAACATCATCGTTTTTCATAATGAATTTCAGGGTAAATAAATTTTACATTTTGTTACACATATACAGATTTTTTTTATTGATATTATATTCAATTAGAACTAACATACTGAACTGCCTCTTGGCATTCCTGTGCATTTTGTATTCATTTTATAACTTTATTCCCATTTTCCCTGATTTATTTGTGAAGGAACTTGATCAAAAAAAAAAAAAAAGATCTTCTTGTTACTTATTGATACATTAAAGGTACTACATAATGATTAATAAAGGCTGTTTTGTGCCATATTGTAATTGATTATATATGGTTGAAAAACAACTCGATATAACTTAAGCCAATAATGCGTTATGGCTACCGTTGCTAAAAAAAATAATTGTAATCATTTCAATGTTATGGAGTGATCACATAAAAGTAACTGAATTGGTCAGGTTGTTAGTTCGTGTATTCTCCTTTAGTATACTTATAAATGTTTAATGGAATAACTGTATATTAATTCCTCAAATGTATTTATTAGCCGATAAGTTTAAATATTGTATATTTGTTAGTGAAGATTAATCTCTAAGAAATCTATTTTGTTATACTTACGTAGCGATAAGTCAAAGATACAATTATCTGTGAATATCCTCAGTACTAATTATATTTATTTTTAACTTAACAAATCAAGAGTTTTTGTATTAATAATATTATTTACACATATAATGTTGAATTTTTTTTCACATCTAAATAAATGGAAATATATGATTTTATTGCAATATTTTTGAAAATCCTTTAATTATTTAATAAGTTAAAATCATGACATTAGAATTTTCAATAACACTTTACTCTAGTATATCAAGATTTATAAAATCGACAATTTTTTTAACAATATATAATATGGTATAACTGATAGTCCTTAGAATTTATTCTCATTGGCCAATCTTCATCATCTCAATGGTAAAAATGTAATTTTTCAATAATATTCTGTCATTTTTTTTTGACTGTCGAAACAATGTTTTATTTTGTGTGAACTAGTCAACAGGCTAACTTAATTGAACCTCAGCTAACTCAAATTATCTTGGATTAGAAAAAAAAAACTAAACTAAGTATAGTTTGTTGTTAGGTATTTTAAAAATAAAATATGAACAAACCATTTTTAACTTTAAAATAATAAATCTGATAATAACGAACACTACCTGTCTTTTACAACATATTACTGATTTTACGAAGCTTGATATACTAAAGTAAAATATTACTAAATTTTCTAATGTACAAATTATATATATGCATTTTTAAACATATTTATTGATTGCACCTTTGTGCAATTATTTGTAACAAAAGACATTACATTAAAAAAGGTATTTTCTATACTGATTACAACTTACATCATGCTGAGAAAATTCTTTTCATCATTTTATTTGAATTTCAGCATGATGTGTATTGATTTTTATATTTAGTATATTAATTTATAAATATTTAAGTTTTTATACATATTATGTAATATTTACAATTACATAGAAGTTGATTTGATAAAATAATGATCTCTATATATATTTCATTATGATTTCAGTTTTTTTTTTAATATTGACTTATTTAGGAGGATCTATATTTATGTAAAGTAATGTTATTTGTAAAGCTATTGTAATTTTGTCAATGTTGACATTACATGTTAAAATTTAACAGCTGTATGCTTTATTAGAAATTGTGTAGAACAATATCTGCAATCTTACGCTTAAGTAATATGTAGTTGTTTTGTTGCAAAGCCTCAATATCCCGAGTGGGGATAAAGTGTTAAATATCAAATTATGGCAATTGTAATAAAAGTATTATATAAATGTTTAAGAGTCAAATATTTGACTGAAACTAATAGTAATGTAATGTCCATGCGTAACTTCTGCAGAAAGCCATCTATTTAATGTAGAGATATTTTTTAAATCAAATACAGATGATATATTATTGTTTATTTTTATCATGTTCTCTTGCTTACCTAGTTTTTGAACCTAATCCTGCGCAGACTGTATACCTTGGTTGAAAAGTGTTTGTTTATAAATATATAACACCATCTTCTCATTCATTGTCCTTGATCTCACTGCAAAGCATTATGGATTGTTTCTGGCACCATTCTTCTCCATCTCTCTTGGTCGGGGCCATCAGTGCATCTTCCTGTAGGGTTGTGCTCAAGTCCCTTCAAACGATCCTGTGATTATTTTCTAGCAACAGGCCCAAAGTATGTGAGTCTTTCGAAAATTTTCGAGCCTTTTAGTGATGCAGGCGTCTATTGAAAAAACCATTTTGGTGCACCTTGTCGTACACCATTTCTTTAAATCTTAAATGACATTGTTACTTTGTACAGGTTTTCATAACTTTTTTGTTTTCATAGGTGAATGATTGTAAACCTGTATAATGACTTAGATGTCTACATTCATATTATATATATTTAATGATAATATACTCACTTACAGTATATCATCGAACGAGTTCAATACTCCATTTTATTTTTACATCTAGTCGAAATTATACATGAAGCTCAATCCCTTCGAATGTATTCAAATTAATCAATATACGTGGCACCTATTAAAACTGGAGTTCTTCTTGAATAAAATAAAATGTTAATCAGTTTATAAATATAACAATCATAATTTAAGTGGTATTGTTCACCGAAAAACAACACTTAGAATTTATCCCAGACTCACAAAAGTAAAAAAACTTGACAACTTCTCGGGAAAACTAAATCACGACATTTTCAAACAAGCTTTGTTCGATCCTGTTTATTTAAATTAATTATATTTAATCATGAAAATAAATTATGAATCATGAAATAGCTTTTATTTTATTATTGGAAATGGCTTTCTGTATGAATATCTTTGATATAGTAATTACGAAGCTGGCTTTATGCGTTCTATGTGCATATGCTGACTGATTTATATAACTTAGGTTTATGCGAAGCAATACATAGACAAAATTAAATTGTATATCTTATTACATGTACCTGTAGATATATATATATAGTTGGTATATAGGATGCCTGACTAGCTGCAGAGAGGCACAAATGTAATGCTCAAGAAAAAATGAATATACTATTTAAAATATCTTTATTTTTATTTCATACAGTCAAAACTTCTCCCTTATTATTCAATCAACTGATCAATCAACATTAATCGACTGATAAAGTAACAATGTACTTAGTTCTCTATTCGGTTACTTAAAAACAATCACAAACTAATAAATAATACAGTATTACTCTGATTTTTAAAATAATTGAAATATAATATAATACAGTGGTACCTAGATATAAGATATTATATTGTTCCGCAACCTTGCTCTTATTTTAAATTACTTGTATCTCAGTGCAAAGTCAAAAAACGCAAGTACAACTTATCAAAGATGCTTTGACAGCGAGAGCACACTGATAACCGATTCTGTGGCCGGGGGATTCACGCTGGAAAGCGTGACGCGCGGTTCGTGTGCAACCGGCCAATTCGCTAAGCTGATTTCTCGTATCTCAAAAAAATCGTATGTTTGGGCACTCGTATGTCAAAGTACCACTGTATTAAAAATCATATTGTTCTTATTAGAAATAAGCTAAAAGTCACTAAAAATGCATTGTACAAGTGGTTCTCGACTTACGACGGTTCTACTTACGACAATTCGCACTTACGACCAAAAATTTGAAAAAAAAAAAAAAATATTATGACCAAAAAAATTGTATTGCGGTGCGCGTGTCAACCTGAGTCATGCGTAAACAAAAATTATGCAATAATGATGCCATAAAAACTTCTTTCCGGTCAGTAGATCACGGGACGTGCGCAAAGAATGTTGTTTATTTCTCACTACTTCCCTTCGTTGTTTTAAAATTATGAATTAATATAAAAAAAATATATACATATACTTAATTCAGTTGACACAGTGTTTTTGAACACGGACATATATACAATTAATATAATAAGATATAAATATTACATATACCCATTTAATATCTGAAGTCAATATCAATTAATCGTGCCCATAATGACTGGCAAACGGAGTAGAAGTGACAAAAAAAAAGTGCTACAGATTTAGAAATAAAACTTAAAATAATTAAACAATATGAGAGTGGTAAAAGAGTGAAGGACATGGCTCGGTATCTACACTTATCACATTCAACGATCTCTACAATTTTGAAGAATAAACTAAGTATTAGTGAAGCTGTTAAAGGAGCAATATCCATAAAATCTGCAATAATAACAAAAAAAAAACTTGGACCCATTTACGAAATGGAAAAACTATTAGTGATTTGGATGGAAGATTTGATAAAAAAACGAATCCCCCTTAGCCTTGTGACCATAAAGACAAAGGCACTGAGTCTTTTTGAAAACCTAAAATTAAAGGAGCAAACTAACTACGAGCAAACATTTACTGCTAGTAATGGTTGGTTTGCGAGATTCAGAAAACGGGCGAATTATCAAAATGTGAAAATAAGTGGAGAGGCATCTAGTGCCGATTACAAGGCTGCTGAAGATTTTATCCATACATTTGACGCAATGATTAGGAAAAAAGGATACATCAAGGAACAAATTTTTAATGTTGACGAAACCGCGCTCTATTGGAAGAAAATGCCTCATAGTACCTACATCAATAAGGAAGAAAAAAGTGTGCCAGGCTTCAAGGCATTTAAGGATCGTTTTACACTTTTATTGGGTGGCAATATTGCTGGATATAAATTGAAACCATCAATGATTTATCACTCTAAAAATCCGAGAGCCCTCAAAGGAATCAATATCGAAATGTTACCACTATATTACCGTTCAAACAAAAAAGCGTGGATGACACAATTTATTTTTGAAGACTGGTTTTTGAATTTATTTATTCCAGAAGTAAAACAATATTGTAATCAGAAAGGAATTCCATTCGATATACTTTTAATACTAGACAATGCACCAGGACATCCACCACATATTGGAAATTTACATCCTAACTTTAAAATCCTTTATTTATTATGTATTTACCCCCTAATACCACCAGTATTTTGCAACCCATGGACCAGGGAGCTATTGCCACATTTAAAGCCTATTATTTAAAAACTACATTTGCCCAAGCAATAGTAGCGCTTGACGAGGGAAAAACGTTTAAAGAGTTTTGGAAGAATTTTAATATTCACCAAGCAATTAAAAATATTTGTAAGGGATGGAAAGAGGTCACGTAATCGTGCATGTATGGAATATGGAAAAGCTTAGTAAACGTTTTGAAAACATAACTCAGTCTCAATTTGAAAAAGAAATTGAACACACTACAAATCTCATTGTAGGGCTTTGCAAGAAACTTGATATTAATATTGATCGTGAAGACTTAGACCAACTTAAAGAATATGATTCGGAAGATCTTACAAATGAAGAATTATTATGCATCGAAAATGAAAGGGTTGAAGAAGAGACCAAAAAAATAAAATTATCATGGAATCTCCAAAAAAATTTGTATTGAAAGAAATGGAAGCAGCCTTCCTTCAAATTAACCAAGCAATGCAAAAATTTGCTAAAATGGATTCGGATAACGAAAGATTTTTGAGTATAAACCGCCATATTCAGGAAGATCTTGCTTGCTACAAAGAAATATACGGAAAAAAAAAACAACAAACAACTCAATTAAAATTGGATATGTTTTTTAAAAAGACTACTACTGCTTCTTCTTCCACTACTGTTGATGAGCCAATGGATTGTACTTATATAAGTCTAGCTGACGAAACACTTTAAATATTAGTGAAGTAATTATTTTAAATATTATTGACGTAAATGTTTTAGATATTAATGAAGTAAATATTTTATTTTGTATTAATAAATAAGTATAAATATAACAATAAAAAATATATAAATAAATACACATGTTTTATTTTAATATGTAATTATGTACATATGTACATATTTTGTATGAAATTCGACTTGCGACCAATTCGAATTACGACCAAAGTCCAGGAACGTATCTCGGTCGTAAGTCGAGGACAACCTGTACTTGGTAAATGAAGTGCATATTTCCTTCAACACATGGTTTTGTATTAAATATGTTTAAAATAATCACTAGTCTACAGACTATATAAGTACCAACAAGCTAATATTGAATTAGATATCGCAACTCGTGGAAATTAATTAATTTTAATGTTGATGTTAAATCGTTCTCTCTTTTTTTAACCATTTCAGAAAAAATAAGTCGACACATTAAAAAATATAGGTAGTGTTTATTAATAATAATAATTAGCAAGTTTCTAAGATATTTGATTGCACGTGGGTGCTCAGCGTCTTTTTCTGCCCAGACTTCTCTTGTTGGGATTCCTCTGCCCCTTGCCTGCTGGAGGTTTCCCTCCCTTCCTGCCCTTCAGCCCGCCAATGCCTTTCCCTGCCTTTCCAGGCTTGGTGCCTCTCCTTCCAGCTTTAGGCTTTTCATTTTTCTTTTCTTCCGCTCTCCTGTAATTTAAAAGATTTTATTAATTACAATAATCATCAAACATGTTCTAAGCTTTACTAGTTTAATTAATACAGATTACCCAGTCAATATAGACGTCAATGCGATAAAGAGTGCGGCAATCAAATCACTTGTTTGTAAGCTCTTAGTAAGGTGGGTATATGTAGGTTTAATAAATAATATTTAATAAAATCTGAAGGTGAATTTTAAAACAAAAATTCCATTCTTACTCCGCTTGTTCAATGCGTATTTGTTTAGTAGCCGCCATCTCCATGTCTATCTTGGGCTGTTTGTTGATGAGAGCGTCCACAATGGTGAGGTTATTTTTCCTCTCGGTGGAGATGTCTGGTGGGGCGGCTTTCCTCTTTTTGGCCCCAGAGACGAGAGCGGCCACACCCTTACCATGGAGCTCTTTCTCCTTAGGCAGCTTGGGTTGGAACTTGCCTACGGAGGCGGTGGAGGAACGAGCTACTGTCACTGCCGTCGCCAACTGAAAAAAAAAAGATTTAATATAAAATATTACTAACATAAAATTAATTCTTTTATACCATATTCTTTCTTAATTCAGATCAAATAGACACCAAAAAAAAATCTCCTAAATTTGTTGCTTCATCCAATGTCAGATGAAAAATTTCAAAGGCTTTAGAAAGACAGCTATGAATTATCTCTAGTTAAAATCAATGTGTCAAGTAAAAAATAAATTAAAGATAAAATTAAATATATTTTCATTCAAGGATGATTAAAATAGCCAACAGTTGATCAGGAAAGGATGTTTGAGACAAGTTAAGAGTCACCAGAGCATATACTCGTAAGTAATACAAAAAAATGCAATCTAATATCTTATGTTAATGTATATTGAATCTATGTTATGACTATGGACACATGGAACGTGTTAACTTAAATATACTTGTGTATATATTAGATATAAAATTATGATTATGGGTTTATGGATTATATATAGCAATAAGTTAGTGGTGTTTGGATATCATTGTGACTGGTGACAGTCCATTGATAAAATTTTAGACAGGATCATGACTTGACAAATATTATAATTATTTGCTTCGTCAAATTTTATTAAGAGTCATGATAAACCTTGTATCTTACCATTATCCATTCCTCACTGTGGCAAGCAGATGGGGGCTGTAAAATTCAGCCTCAAAGCCGTGCGTCGAGAACTTCTCCAATTAGCAACCAACAAAGCCAGTGGCCCAGATGCCATCTGGGCCACTGGCTTTGTTGGTTGCTAATTGGAGAAGTTCTCGACGCACGGCTTTGAGGCTGAATTTTACAGCCCCCATCTGCTTGCCACAGTGAGGAATGGATAATGGTAAGATACAAGGTTTATCATGACTCTTAATAAAATTTGACGAAGCAAATAATTATAATATTTGTCAAGTCATGATCCTGTCTAAAATTTTATCAATGGACTGTCACCAGTCACAATGATATCCATCCAGCGGTGGTATTAAAAACTTGCGCTCCTGAACTTAGTCCTGTGCTCACCAAACTTTTCAGATTGTCCTTTAGATGTGGTATTGTTCCCCAGGGATGGAAAAAAGCACTTGTTCACCCAGTTCCAAAAAAAGGAGACCGAAGTGAGCCCACAAACTATCGCCCAATAGCCATCACATCACTACTTTCTAAAGTGATGGAACGTTTAATTAACAGCCAACTTCTAAACTACTTAGAGAAGTATGATCTTCTGTGCGATCGGCAATATGGCTTCCGCCGCAGTCGATCGTGCTGCGATCTCTTGGCATATGTCACACATGTTTGGGGGAAATCCGTCGAATGCTTTGGAGAAACGCAAGCTGTTGCCCTGGATATCTCCAAGGCGTTCGATAGAGTCTGGCATCGCGGTCTGGTGAATAAATTACCGTCTTATAGACTAACTCCCTCCCTGTGCTCCTGGATTGAAAACTTCTTGAGTGATCAAAGCATCATCACTGTCGTAGATGGCTTTTCTTCTTCCTGCCATAAAATCAACTCAGGAGTTCCACAGGGCTCTGTGCTGTCGCCCACTCTTTTCCTTCTGCATGTGAATGATTTGCTTCAATGCGCAAACATTCACTGTTATGCCTACGACAGCACTGTCCATGAGAGTATAATCTTCCAAAAACCTCCGAAACATTCGGAACTATCTGCTGCTAGGGAATCTCTGGTGGAGAAGATGAACATGTCTCTTGAAAGGGTTTCACGATGGGGCGACCTCAACCTCGTCAGTTTCAACATTTCAAAAACCCAATCATGTACTTTCTCCACCAAGAAGACTGCTATGGATCCTGTATCTTTCAACGGTTGTTCTCTTCCGAAAGCAAGCTCCATCAACATGCTTGGATTATCAATATCGAATAATGTCAAATATTACGAGTCAATTAAGTGTAAAGCCGGTCTCGCTTCCAAAAAACTAGGTGTATTATATAGATCACGTCTGTATTTCAACGATAAACAACTTCTTCTTCTATATAAAGGACAAATCCGACCTATCCTTGAATACGGCAGTCACCTTTGGATTGGAGCCCCAAAATACCTTCTAAACTTAATTGACTCAGTTCAAAGAAGAGCAATTCGTTTGATAAACAATGACACCCTTACGTCTAATCTACAATCAATGGAACACAGACGTAAGGTTGGTTCTCTTAGTCTTTTCTACCGTTATTACCACAGTCGCTGCTCTTCGGAACTTAAAGAACTAATTCCTCCTGCACCCACTCACAGCCGACAAACTCGTCTTACACTTGCCGAACATCCATACACGGTTAATATATGTCGACCAAGAACTGGCAGCTTCCAAAGTTCCTCCCTTATGCCACCGGTAAGCTATGGAATGCTCTTCCAGCGTCTGTGTTTCCTCCTTCCTACAATCTGGATCTCTTCAAGAAACAGATAAATATACACTTGCAATCTCCCCAACCCACACACAAACACGAACACAACACACGTTTCCCGCATGCAGCATCCAGCCTCCCTGGCTGAGCGTCATAGAGTGCACTGGTCTTGACCGGTTGTGCTCTACTGCATGCGTTTACATAAAAAAAAAAAAAACCTTGTCTTTGAAATATTTTTCTAAAGGGAGATCTTTAATAAAATACATGACGTCTTAGAGAAATGTTTTTCAATATCATACCTGTGCAGCTGTGGCCTTGTCTGAGGTGACCGGCAGCCCCACTCGGGGAATCTTGACTTTCTGTGCACGGGCGATGTTCTTGAGCCGCTGCAGTTCATTTTTAGCAACCTTCTCAGACTTGATCTCCGCCTTAGCAGCGAACATGTCCTTCATCGGGTCCACGTTCTGTGGGACTTCTATCAACCAGTCCTTGTCCTTCTGAGCTGCAGCACGCTTGTATCTAGAATAATGCATTCAATGCTTAAATATATAATATATATCTATAATAATATAAACAATAAACACAGAAATTTTGTTTCATTGCTATGGATTTCAATCTTAAACTTTTAAATATCATTGGACATCTGATTGGAGCCCTGGTAATATTATTAACCTTTCCGGGAGTATGGTCGCATATGCGCAACCGCGTGATTTTTTAGTATGTACGCACATATGCGTCAGTGCTTTTGTGTGGGTGACTGGTGTGTTTATGCTTCAATTATGAATTATAATACGATCTGTGGACAATATAGAGTATTATTTTACCATTTTAAAACAGATTCCATATTTAAAAACTGCTAAAATCCACTTTATCGAATGTCATGTGATATTAATATGACGTCACACAAGCAAGTTTCGACAAGTCATATATTGGCAACTAAATATTTCGGCGCACGCGCTTTTCAATATTTTTTTCGCGGTATTTTGAAGTTTTACTGTTTTTTAGAGTTTTAGTGTGATTTAGTTGTTTTATATTGTGTGTTTCTACAAAATTCTCGTAAGGTACGGAGATTTATTAGTGTTTTACGTAGTTAAATGTGAGTTACAGTTTTATACAGTGTTTTATCATACTTTTCTTGCAATTTATATAAGTTTTACAGTGTCATACTATATTTTAACGTGATTTGAAGTTTTTTTATTGTATCGCCTTCTGTACTTAGTTTTGAATTTTTACTGCCGTGATTTTTTTTCCGATCTATATTGGTAAATGGAAAGAGACTTAGGAATTGAGGACATATTAATGAATAGTGACAATGAGGAAGAAAACATCGAAGATATTGATGATATATCAATGGAGTTTAATGATTCTTCTTCTGATGATGATGAGGAACCAGATATTCAACCTAGTGCAAAACGTTATCGAGAAGAATCAAGAATGTGGAACAACTCCAAATTTATGTTTTTATAGCAGTTTTTTTATTTATTTTTTACAACTGCTATAATAGTGAAGAGTGAAGTGTTTTTAATGTGTATCGATGGTTTGCGATCCCTTAAATCCGCAATCGTTTTTTTAATGATAAAACTTTGAAAACGTGAGTAATTTTTTTTTTACTATTTTTTATCTTCTTTCATGATTTGATAAAAAAAATGTTTGTATTTTCCATGTCAAAAAAACTCACTCCCCATAGCTTTGACCATATAAATTATTCTACTCCCGGAAAGGTTAAGCTTCTACAATTACCTGTATTATATATTGTTTTATATAGAACAGACATATTTTAAAAATAAAAATGTTGTCTTACCCGAATAGTGGCACCCATTTCTGCAGCGTCTCGTCCCATGTGACCTTATCCTTCTTCTTCTTCTGAATGCCCTTCTCCTTGGCAAACTCCTGCCACTTGGTGAGTGGGCGAGGCTTGGGTGCCCTCTGAGCTCGCGGCAACACAAACTTGGGCTCGGGAAGAGTCACCACTATGGTCTCATCCACTCGCTCTGTTGGCAGCTCCCAGATCTTGTTGAACAGCAATTGTGTGTTGTCTCGTGTTAGTTCCAGAAGATATTCATCGCGTTTTTTCCTAAAATTTAAAAATATAAGTTTAAAAAAATAATAATCATATTAGTTCTAGAGTTCTTTATTTGTTTTATCGTGTTTGGATGAAACATATGAAATAAAGGACACCTAGTATTTCTTATCATGGGTGGCAATTCTTTTTCATTCGTGGACATTACAAACTACGCCGTAGCATATTTTCAATCATTATTAAAACTACATTACTGTTGACCAGAAAATGAATATTTTAGATGATATAAATGCATTTAGTACATATTTCATGCAACATAAATGTTTAAATGCTACGTATTAAAATACAATAAATTACAATACTTACTTTAAACTGTCTAAATCCAAATCGTTACTGTCAATACTTAAGAGAGTTCCGAGATCACATTCAACCTCTAAATGTTTCTCTACGGTGATGGGTTTATACTTTTCTGCGCGTTTTGCTTCTCTCTCCAATATTCCCGCAACGATATCCATCGTTGTGTGTTTGCTGTGTTTAATATTATGTTTATAATTTAGAGGTTAGAACACAGTCAAACTAATTCCTCATAGACAACCCACGTGTAGTGAAAATGTGAACTGTCAAAAAGTCCATAGTCAAACCAACTTTTTTAAAAGTAGTAACATCCTTGCCACTCACTAAGCAATAGGTATTTAGTGAGTGGCAATATAAATTTGGCGAGGATTAATTGTTATTCGTAAATTTCATCCAAAATAAATGCTGATAGACAATGCTTAACCGTAAAGTATTTGTGGTTTTCGTTTTTTTTTTAAATCTCCCAAAGAGTTGGAATTACTCAATAAAAGGCAAACACTATAATTATTTTAAATAATTTATCTATTCAATATCTAAATAAAATTATTTATATTTATTTAGAGAACCATAGTATCCCCAAATAAGATTATGTTACGATAGACCCCTCTTTACAATACATACATAGGAATTCAATAGTCCTTTTTTAAGATCAATGTCACTCTTTTGATAAGACCGGCCAAATTTAAAAAATAATTAAATATTTTTAGTATAAACAATATATATAGTATAAGCTTGTGAATAAATGAAGACTGATTGAATAATAATAAAAATATACATACTTCGAATATATACTATAGCGACATCTATCGTACGATGATAACAATGATATAAATACTAGTTTCAACGCGAGTCGGTCTGGGCATAGCAATGGCGCAGTTCGCCGAGCGGTATGAATACCTGGGCATAGTTGGTTTCCAAGGTCCGCGGTTCGCATCCCGCTTCTGCCGTTATTTTTGTGCTTGGATTGACGCGTTGAAAAAAGAATTTTATGTATAGTATATGTATATTTAAGTAATAATAATATTGTAATATAGTCAATGATCTATAAAAGTAGATTCATCATCATCATCATCAGCCTGTGTCCGTCCACTGTTGAACGTAGGCCTCCCGCATGAGTCTCCATCCTCTTCGATCCTCCGCCTTCCGCATCCAGGTCACTCCCGCTATTCTTCTTATATCGTCAGTCCATCTTGTAGGGGGTCGGCCAATGCTTCGTTTGCCAGTTCTTGGGCGCCATTCCAATACTTTTCTTCCCCATCGACCGTCGTCTCTTCGACAGATATGACCTGCCCATTGCCACTTGAGTGTGCCTATTCGTTGGGTAGCATCCACTACTTGAGTTCTTCTGCGTATTTCCTCGTTTCGGATTCTATCTTTTAGCGACACTCCTCTCATGGATCTCTCCATAGCACGCTGGGTGACTTTTATTTTATGGGTAAGACTTGCTGTCAGATTCCACGTCTCTGCGCCATAAGTTAATATAGGGAGGACGCATTGGTTAAACGCCTTAGTTTTAAGGCATTGCGGAATTTTCGCTTTAAAAATGTACTTTAGTTTTCCAAATGCTGCCCATCCCAGTTGTATGCGCCTGTCGATTTCTTTTGAGAAGTTATTTCGCCCTAGTTGTATTACTTGTCCCAGATAGGTATAGTCGTTTACAACCTCTATTTCTGTTCCTCCAATGGAAATAGGATCAAAGGTCTGTGAAATATGACTATTAATCATGGCTTTTGTTTTATCCATGTTCATTTTCAGACCAATTTTGTTCGACGCTTCATTGAGGTCGTAGAGCATGTCTTGGAGCTTGTTAGGTGATTCGGCTATTAGCACTATGTCATCTGCAAATCGGAGGTGAGAAATGTACTCTCCGTTAATATTTACTCCACATTTTGTCCAGGATAGCAGTTTAAAAATATCTTCTAGGGCGTTTGTGAAGAGTTTTGGAGATATAACATCTCCTTGTCTAACACCTTTGTTTATAGAAATATTGTTAGTGCTATCATGGAGCTGGACCATCATTGTTGCAGATTTGTAAAGAGATTTTATTATCTCTATATACCGATAGTCTATTTTGCAGCGTTGTAGTGAATCTAGCACTGCCCAAGTCTCGATTGAGTCAAATGCCTTTTCATAGTCTACAAAGGCGAGGCAGAGTGGCTGATTATATTCTTCGGTTTTCTGAATGATTTGTCTTAGCGTGTGGATATGATCAATTGTACTAAAGCCTTTCCTAAACCCAGCTTGCTCTCGAGGTTGAAATTCATCAAATCGACCCGTCAGCCTGTTTGTTAAAATTCTGGAGAATACTTTATACACATGGGAAAGAAGGGAAATGGGTCGGTAGTTTTTGAGCAGTGATTTATCCCCTTTTTTGTGGAACAATATCACAATACTCGTACTCCATGTCGCCGGGGTTTCTCCATGTTCTATTACCTTGTTGAATAGTTTTTAAGCTCTTTCAACAGAGGGGTTCCTCCTACTTTCAGAAGCTCAGATGTAATTCCGTCTTCTCCAGGGGCTTTGTTGTTCTTAAGTTGTTTTAGGGCCGATTTAATTTCGAATATACTTATATCTGGGATGTCTTCAGACCAGTGCTTTGTGAGAGTAGCCCTCTTGTCGTCCGCAGATCTGTCATTAGGACCTGGCATCGTAGATGAATACAATAACCCGTAGAAATGTTCTATTTCCTTCAGTATATCATTAAGATTTGTTGTTATCTTCCCATCGTGTGTCTTTAATTTGGAAAGTTGGGCCTGTCCTATAGAGGTGTGTCTGCTAAATGCATTTGACCCTCGGCCTTGTGCAACAATCTCCATGATATACTCGGTGTTTGAACGACGAATGTCAAATCTCATGGATTTTTTCACTTTTTTGTTCAGGGTATTGTAATCTTGGATGCTTCTGCTTTTACGACGTTCGTCCATAAGAGCTATCGTTTTGTCTGAGAATTTTGACCCTTTTTTCTTTTTGCACTGCTTTATGACTTTTTTGGCAGTTTCTTTAATGCTATTAATGATTCTTTCGTTAAGTTTGTTGACGTTGTCGGTGTCATCACTATCTTCCTTCCAGTGCTGCGAATCGATTTTGTAGTTCAAGCTGAAAAGTTTATTAGAATATTGAAATAATAAAATAATATTCTAATAAAAATTAAAAAATACAAACCATTCACTTTTATACTTTAGAAGGACCCTTCTAGACACTTTATACGTCACATATGCTTTTTTATGGATCACAATGTTTCTTGGAGGCATTTTTTGATTCTGATATTTTTAGGTTGAAAATTACCTATTTATCATAAAAAGTTCATAATACTCACTAGGTATATAAAAATAAAATTTATTTACCATTATTTTTATGCCATATAAAAAATAAAAAATAAAAATTTACATTGACAGCGCACGTGTGAGCTGTCAAAATAATTAGTGATTCATTCAAGAAATTGTTGAATTGAAGCAATAATATTTATAAATTAGACAATCCATTAGTTAAATAATCATCAATAAACGAATATACAATTACAGATTTTAAATAACTTAAATTATAGTTACTCCTTTATACAGCTGATGTTTATGTTTACGAATGGTTTTGCTCAAATTTATTCACCCTGTATCAGCAAATTTTATCGAGCTACAATAAAAGATGTATGATGACAATTATTAGTTCGTTTTGAAGTAATATGATACTATTTTGAAAATATTGAAAACAATAGTAAATATTTTACAGTAATCTAAATATTTCATTTATGACAGTTTGTCTGCAGACTAATGGCTTCAGATAGCGAGTGCATTCAGCCCAAGCAGCTGCAGACGATAGAAGAGGGCTTGGCTAAAGTTTTATTGACATCAGACCACGTCTTTTACAATCCCGTTCAAGAATTCAACAGAGACCTCAGCATCGCGGTACTGAGAACATTCATTGAGGACTTTCAGCTGACGAAAAAAAAGAACAACGAAAATCTGCCGGTGAAGACGACAGAGAACGATGAATTAATAACTACCGGGGACGGTGACAACAGAACTTCCAAATGGAAAAATGTGAGCACTAATTGTTGTTTTATTATAAAGTAAACAATCACCCCAATAATAGAATTTGAAAAAAAGTTCTACATTTTTGTTTTACCCTTTATGGATTATTTTTATAGCATCTTATAAATAAATGTTGGTTCTCGAAAGTCCTCTTAACAACACCACATTCACAGTGAGACCGTTTAAAAAATGATGATGCTCAGTCTGATAGGCTGTAGTCTAACGACGCTGATAAATATACTACTCTTATAGCACAAAGCTATTTTTAAAATGGCAAGTGTCCTATGTGATAAAATCTCTGTCAATATTCTCATGTATCTGTTTACATAATATTGATAAATAACAGAATACATTTCTTGATTTTAATAATAGTACCAATCTCATTTTATATATGTGCCCATGATTATGAAAGTGGTGTAAGTCATGTTTTATTCGTTCTAAGATACTTAAAGGCTTGTGTTTTGATGTTGGTTGAAAACCAATGAAAGTGACAACTTCATGTTGCATAAAATGCCGTATTTAGATTTTTAAAATTAAAGTTGGATGAAGATTATATTAATTCACAACAATGGGAACTGAAATAAATGAATAAATCGTTTTTTACAATTTCTTGACTTACCTTTCATAATTATGGGCACAAATATATATTTTTTACTCAAATTTAGTTTTAAGAATTGTTTCAATAGAAGGCAATATTATTTTCTAATATTGACCAAAAACAATCAAATATATTCATGACAACCTAGTTCGAATATGTAAAACATTTGATGTAAAATTCTGATTTTACAGAATGAAATAAGTATACTGGAAGCTTTGTCTGCTACTGGTTTGCGGAGTATTCGCTATGCCAAGGAAATCCCCGGAGTCTCGCGAATAGTCGCCAATGACATTTCTGCCAAGGCCGTTGAGAGCATTGATTCCAACATCAAGTTCAACCAGGTGCAGCATATTGTGGAAACCAGCCACGAAGACGCCGTGTAAGCATGCTTTTTTTTAGAATTAATTTCATTTATACTCGTTCGATAATCATAGTTTATCAATATTGCTCGCAGAAAAAATAATAAACATATACACCTGGGATCCTATAATTGCCTTCTTTTTAAGTCCCATGTCTTTCCTCTTAAATGGTTATCGGGAACTATACATACATAAATACTCGGTAGAGCTTTGTGTAAATGCTTGAAACAAGGCACGAATCATGACAGCTGCCCTAACTGGTGGCATTTTCCGGCGATCTGATATATTGGAGGTCGATGAAGAAATATTTGATTTCTACCATAAATTTAATTTAAAAAATTCAGGATGATAAATAGAGATCCAGAAGAAACTTTATAGATGAAATCTATAATGCATGCCAAGATGGTTCAATACTGTGTGTGGGTGTTTATTCTTATATGTTATGCTACTACACCATGTAATCCATTCATGAATATTGTTTAAGAAGTCTTTTAATAAAATGGCTATGGCTCACGTATTCTATTGGAGGTAATTGCTAACATAGTAAGCTATAACTCTCAAATTTATGCGCTAGAAGATTAGTTTCTTACCAACTCAGGGTATTTAGCTAAAAGGTTTATGTAATCTCATTGTTTATATGATTCTAGGATGGTGATGTACAAGAATCGTTCGAAAGGTCAGCGTTTTTTTGCTGTAGATTTGGATCCATACGGTTGTCCTTCGATCTTCCTGGACTCGGCTGTTCAGTGTGTTCAGAATGGAGGTCTGCTGCTTGTCACTGCAACTGACATGGCCGTGCTGGCAGGAAATTCTCCCGAGACTTGCTACTCCAAATATGGCTCCATTAGTCTAAGATCTAAGGCATGCCATGAACAGGTATTAACTGTTTATTTTTGAACATCTAGTTTCATTTGAAGCAATCAATAAGATGTAATATTTGGTTTAAAGTATTTCTTACTGAATCATTATTTTATTTTATGTGTATTAAACCAAGGAGAGCCGACCCCAGATGATGGGAAATGGCTAAGATAAAGAAGAAGATGTGTATTAAACCACCAAGACCAGTTTTTAAAAATCACGTTTTATTTAATCATTGGATATTTATTTATTTCAGGCATTGAGAATATTACTGCAATGTATTGAATCACATGCTAATAGATATGGCCGATACATTATCCCTCTACTGAGCATATCTGCAGATTTTTACATCAGAGTATTTGTGAAAATTTCAACATCACCACTGCTCTGCAAAAAATCAACTAGGTATTTTTGCAATAGTTTAATTCAAAAAAATACAAATAAACCAAACCAACTTTAATAGTATTCTGGGTATTCAAAATAAATGAATATGACACAAAATACATTGGATGGCTAATAATGTCTTTCATATTATTTTTTTTCATGCTTTCCAGTAAGCTTTCCATGGTTTACCAGTGCGTCGGTTGTGATTCATTCATGCTGCAGCCTCTGGGAGACTTTAAACCCAACCCGACTGACAAAGACCCGACCAGAATGAAAGCTTGCTTGCCGCACGCCCCGCCAATGTCCTCCAACTGCGTGCATTGTAACCAACGGTTTCATGTAAGCCATAATATTTAAAATACGCCTAAAGATGACATAAATATATGATTAATATAAGTGATAGCTTAGCAACATTTAGATATTCCCATATATATGCAATATGTCTAAATTAGTTTTATTTTTTTAAAACTCTTTGTTTCCTGTATTTCTATGATTAATGACATTTGTAAATATATATTGTTTTTGTCATGTTTTATTTGTGCTTTACGACTTTCGAATATTTGTTAAACTCATATTACTATACATATATGGTTCATTCCACTTTTTTCTATTTTATTATGCTTTTGTAAAACATATCACATACATATTAATTTACTCCTATTTGTATATATATTCTTTGTCCCAGAATTCTAATCTTCTATGAACTGTAGAACAGTTTTTATTCATGTTAACTATTTTCTTTTCCTTTTTATAATGATCTAACTAGAACATTGTTACGTAAATTAATAAAAATTATAATTTTATTTTGTTTGTAGTACAATAACAAAGTAATTTAAGTCTCTGGTAAAAAAAGTATATGTTGTGGGATAATTACATGTTTGTCTTTATTTACAGATGGGTGGACCGATATGGTCAGGTCCACTACACGACTCTCAGTTTGTTGACAAACTATTGCTTCTCGTTCACAATGAAAGTGACAAATTTTCCACTGCTAAACGTATAGAGGGTATTATGTACATGGTTCGTGAGGAACTCAACGAAATTCCTTTGTACTACTCCATGGATAAACTTTGCTCAACACTACACATTGAAACCATGCCGATGCTAACAATGAGGTATTTTATATAATTTGACATTTGTCTTGTAGCAATTATTATAAGATTTATCAATTTAAAAATAACGATGTTCAACTATCCAACCATGAAAATATATATTATTATAAACCTCTGTTAAACAAGAAAAATGCGTTTGTAGTGACATTTTATTGATCACATTTGTTTTTTATGTTCCCACAGGTCTGCCATTCTAAATAGTGGATTCAGAGTATCATACTCACATGCTTGCAAAACATCCATTAAAACAGATGCCCCTGCAAGAGTAATTTGGGATATTTTAAGAACTTGGGAGAAGACCCATCCTATTAAAAAAGAAAGGTAAATTCAAACATAAATGACCAAATATTATATTTCTATATATAATATTATGTTTAAATATATGTTAAATCACCCATTTATAATGATATTTGTTTGGAATTCCGAGACATTACCACAAACAACTTTACGTATTATATTACAGAATGTATTGATAAAATGTTTTGCATAAAAATATTTTTTAGACTGGAGAATGATTCAGTTGCCAAGTTTATACTGTCACAAGAAACAACCAATGCAATAGACTTGACAGATAGGATGGATGCTAATCCCATCAGTCGAAGAGATGGATTTTTGAGATTCCAGTACAATCCTACACCACATTGGGGACCTGGCACAAGATCATCAGCTAGGTATGACTAGTTTTTCATCATTTACGTACCATTTCCGCTCCCCTAACTGGAGCATACGGTTGTCACAAACCGCCTCTTGTTTGACAGTATTATGGAAGGCTGCATTGTTTGCTCAAAAGTTAGACCATTATACCACCAGTATTATCCGCCTACATCTGTTTTTGAAACCCTTTATATGGCTGAATTGGCTCTTGCTGAGATGCTAAGACTCACAGCTGAAGAGAAGATTGGGGACAATACAGGCGCTATAAAGACGGCACTTTGTTTTGAATGAGTAAAACTGGAAGTCCCAGATATTGCACATGGAATTAAAAGACGCTTCAGTGTTCCAAACGCGGGAAGCGAGATCCTTCAGGCTTCCAATCTCAGTGACCTGTACGCCGGGATATCTGAAACCCTCTCAATAGTTATCAGTCGATCATTATTATGATGAAGTCTCAAATAGAAAAAAGACAAAAGTTATCATTTAATAAGAATTAAGTGAATGGTCTTGTACTATCAGGCTTTTATAGGACAAAATAAAAAGATTACAATTCAATTGCCTGATTTTAGTTTTCGAAAATTATATATTCATCACAAAGTCGTGAACCCTGAAGAAGACCCCTGCAATGGAGGTCGAAATATTTGTACAAAATAATTCGCCACACACGGCTTAACCCAAAAGCCCCAATAACTTATATATAGATATTATCCTTCCATCTATCAATATTTGTCGCATTTAAAAATACCTCTCTTCCTGCTATCTATTGTTTTAAAGTTAATGCTTTTTTAATGTCTTCACTTCATAGATATTTTAGTAAAGAATACTTTTATCCATACTAAAATATTTTATACAATTATATTAATTGATATAATTGTACTCCACTTTGATAAAACACTAAGTATTTGACAAAAAAAACAGTATTATTACTCGATTAATAGCATTTATGATGCCGTGTATCATATATTCTAAGTACATTAACACTATTGTGTTTTTTTTAGAACTGGTGAGGAAAAAATAAACAAAAGTAAGGTTAATCAAAATAAAAAGAGTGATTTCAAAAGTACCCGGGATTTGAAAAGGGAAAGATCTCTCGACACAACAACAGAAGATAGGAAACATGTCAAAATTATTCAAAATGAATAACATATAATAATGTAATATATTATAATAATTATTTTTTATTTTATTAATGGTGTTTGAATAAATATTTTAAAATATACCATTTTAATACCTATTTTTTAATAAATATTTATATTTTATTTAAAAGTATCTAAATTATATATGAGCCCATAATTATGAAAGTGGTGTAAGTCAAGAAATTAAAAAAAATGAGTTATTAATTTATTTCAGTTCACATTGTTCTGAATTAATATAATCTTCATCCAACATACATTTAAAAAAATTAAATATACCATTTTATGCAACATGAAGTTGTCACTTTCATTGGTTTTCAACCAACATCAAAACACAAACCTTTAAATATCTCAGAACGAATAAAACATGACTTACACCACTTTCATAATTATGGGCACATATAAGTACTGTTGAAACCATTGAGATACCTCCGGAATATAGTAGGTACATATGTAGAAAATACTTTGATTTAATATTTTACCATAAAAAACTTGTAGAATAAACCGGTTTTTTGCACTTGTCTTAACAAGGAAGTCAAAACATGTCATCAAAAATAAAATTGTGGAATCAATACTAAAAATCCTCCTTCATCCACAACATTGCAACAAAGATTACACTTGTGTGGATGTGAAACCTTTACATCAATTTGTGTTAAATTTAATTCAAATATACCTAATAATAACTTTAGTTGAAAATATTTTCGAAAAAAGGTTTGTTTTTTTGTCACAATTTTTTCTTTTTTATTTACGTGTTTTCAAAATCGCGCGAATGCATGAAATGGGGACAACTTTTTATCACATTTTTTTTCAGTTTATTTTTTTTAAGTTAACTTTTACGTTTATTTATGTTACAAATTAACAACATAAACATTAACGAAGTACCTTAGACCTTTTGGATTTGAGATTCACAATAATAATTAAGATTAACATTAATAATAAATAAAGTTAATATTAATTTAAAAAATAAAATTATCAAATCAAAAATATTTATTTGTATTTAACATTACCAGGATTCAAAATCAATACATTTTAGTATAACTTTGCCTACCTTTACAAATAATATATACCTAAAGGTACTATCAATTTTGTTTGATCAATAAATTTTGTTTCTTATGAATAAAATTCATATTGTTGTCTTTTCTTTATTATTTTCAAATCATACTGAACATTTTTTATATAGAAACAAATAACATGGCAAAACAAATTGTAAATCGGAATTTTATACCAGATTTTGAGAAGGAAGGCAAATTTACAAAGCCTATTCAGATTGCAGCTTTAGATAAAAAGGATGTTGCTACGTACAACCGATTATTTTCTCATCATACTTTATCAAGCGTCAGACATTGCGCATTTTATACGCTGAAAAGGTAAAACATTATATATTGTTAAAAATACTTATAATAAAATCAAAACTTTGTTTTATGTGACAAATAATGGTGTAAAATAGTGTTGTTTATTTTCTGAATTAATATTAAATCTGTTTTTTTTTCTATTTATCATACCCACTGATGAAACCATGTGAATATTTTGTTAGTTTGATGGCCAGCTGATTTGATGTAGCTTAACGTAACTAAACATTCATATTTTTTTTTCTTCTACTTTGGTTCAGAGAAAAGTAGTTTCTAAATGAAATTCGCCTCCTCAGTAGGTATTTTGTCAGTAAGTCAAATAGAAATGCTTCTAAGAAAAAAATGTGCAATAGTATTGATTTTAGAAAACAAGATATGTCATCTTATTGAAGCTTTACTGAAAATATAATGACTTTTGAAAACAATAATATATTAATAAACAATAAACTAATATATTTAATTTATTATCAGGCAACCAAATGACAGCCTTGATTTAATTTTATCTTCCACCTACAACCATTCTCATGAAATTTTTCCTGATAAAGAAGATTTTCATCTGCAGCCAGAAACCATAGGATTAGATACTTGGCGTCGTCTCAAAAACACATTAGACGATTCACCACCAGTGATTATTCCATTGGTAATAATTAATAATATATAAATATATTTATATTTGATTCATATTTTCATGCTTGTAGGATCACTAATAGGAGTGATACAAATTACATGATCGCTATGAAAGAAAGGTAGTGAAATATAATGCTCAATATAGCGCTGTCCTATATCGAACACTGTATTGCATAATTTTGATATTTATCATTTGTTGTTATGTCAACATTGTATTTAAAAAGACGAATACTATGGGAGCAAATTATTCTATTAATTATGTTGTATATTACTGTCTCTTTTCAATAGTTGATCTATCATGCAATTCATATTGTTATTAAGTAGTTGCTTGTCCAAATTAATTCACATAATTTTATCTCGAAATTTTATTACAATTTAGATGTTTATATTTCTTTGCTAGTCATTGTAAAATACGCCTATTATTAGTTATTACGGATTAATTACAACTCTTAAATAATGCCGACATGTATGCTTAACGTTTTCACATTTTTACCTATGTTTTTTATTACATTTTAGGGGCATCCAATCAAATACGGTGGAATTGTTCAACGAAGGTCTCCACATAACATAAAGTTGATGAATTCTAGCCATCATTCTGCTAAAACTGCTCCGGGCTATTCAAGACAATTACTTGACGGAGCTGTGTTTTATTATTAATAAAACAAACAAACGTGTCATTTTTTTAATAGGTTAAAATTTTGATTTTTATGTAAAAATTATTTAATTTATAATTGAATCTTAATCTTTAAGTTTATTTAAATAAATGAAATACTACATAAACAAAAATCAATACTAGCGGGCATTACTGAAAATCACTATGTTTATGTAGTCTGATATTTTCTTCTGCAAAATATTTTACTTTTGATAAAGCTTATGTCTTTCATTTTTATTTACCTGAAATAATAAATTCCTGAGTCAATATTTGTTATTTTTATCCTTATAAATATCCAGTAAAATTAAATAATATGAATTTTAGATACTTTTTAATTAATAAATAAGTAAGATATTTTGTTTTAAGTTACAAAATGGGACATTGATTTTATATCTACTGTATACGTTCTTAATCAATCAGAGACAAACATTAATTAAATATATGACTAAGTGTGCATTATATACGAGTAAACTAATCTAAAAAAAACTTAAAATTATTCTTATCCATTTCATATTTAAAGAACACCTTTAAGTTAATGCTTTCAGGGAAAATAATTTCAATAAGTATCTGTTATTTTTTTACAAGCTAAAAGCAAACTAATTAATTACACATCAGATTTTCGTTTTTACTTGCATTTATATACAGTCGATTCCGCTTAATTGGGACACATCGGGACTTGGGCATTTAGTCCCAATTAAGCGGCTGTCCCAATTAAGCGAATTTCTCATTTTTTAAATTCATTTATTTGGTTTTGGCAACTAAGGCCATTAACCAGTAATACACACATAAAACTAAACAATGCATGTTCTTTTTCAATATTTTTATTTTAGAAACTCTTGGAAACTGTAAATTACATATAGGTAATATAAATTATCATATAAATTACAAAAATGTAATATAAACTTTTTAGGAAAAAAAATCATAATTAAAATAATAAATGGGTAGGTACATACAATTTAATTCAATGCAAAAATGAGTCAAGTGTAGTCTGTCTTTTGCTTTTGTAACATTTCACTTCTACAAAATCAGCACAGATATTCAGTGCGGATGTAGGGCTCCCTGCATTTCCATTCTGCATAAAATAACGCTGTAAAACAGCCATACATTTTTTTGCCTCCTGGTTTAGTCACAGGCACAGGTGACTCATCATCATCGTCATCTTCGTCTAATTTTTCATATTTTGATTTAATACCTTCTACAATTGAATCCTCACAGTCTTTGTAACATGGTAAATTGTTATATATTGTTGAAAATTCTTCATAGTTAATAATAGGAACTTGCAACATATCCTGATTTTCTTCATTGCTTAATTTTTTTGTCCCAAGTAAGCGGAATGTTGTCCCAATTAAACATATAAATTTACTATTGGTTTCATGGTTTGGTTTCTGTTCTTTGAGATTTGTCCCAAATAAGCGGCTGTCCCAATTAAGCGGAATCGACTGTATATATAACTATTATAATTAAAAAAATATTTGAAAAATATAGGTAAATACCTTATCTTTGGTAGTAATCAACATTGTTGCTTATGGTATCCCTGCCAGTATCCGTTTCCTGAGAAGCCACACGCCGCCAGTAGCGTTGTTGCAAGCACCGCGGTTTGAGGTGCTATTATAACAGACGTTTACTGCGCAATTAATTCTAGTATCACCAAGCCAACAGCACAGCCATGAGCTACGGCCGCCCGCCGCCCCGTATCGAGGGCATGGTCTCGCTAAAGGTGGACAATCTTACCTATAGGACGACCCCCGAAGATCTGAGGCGCGTTTTCGAGCGCTGCGGAGAAGTCGGAGACATTTACATTCCGAGGGACAGGTTCTCCAGGGAGAGCCGTGGCTTCGCCTTCGTGAGGTGAGTTATAAGACAAATATTAATTGAATTAGACATCGTCTCTCAATCTAATACAAATAATTGATATCTAGATTTCTATAAAATGTTTTTCGATTTGTTAGCGGTTCTTGGCCGGCGACGCCATCTTGAATTGTTATTTTTTGAGATGAAAATTCATAAGATATAAAAACAATAATTCAATATTTTACTATGCTGATTGGAGCAATATTAAGTGGCTTGGCTTATCCTGCATAGTGCCACGCAAATAAATCCACTTTCCCCCCCACCAAACTTGTTTAAAATAAATTGGTTTTTATTTTGGTCCAAACTAGCATCGCAAAATGATGCCTTTACATCACATATTATGATACTTTTTTGTCAGCTGATATTAACAAGTATTTGGCTATGCCGACTAATCCTTTATCCTCCATATTAGGGCGATAGATATTCGCAGGATCTGATTTTAGTGAGATTATCAACTATTGGTGTTGCTTTGGTTTGTGGGAAATCAAAAGTATCCACACTGTCCCACAATCGGTAACAAAGTAGTTATCCTGTCGACCGGGATATGATGAGATGGCATTCATGCGTGGCTGGAACCCGTTTTTCTTGTCTGTTAATGTCGCCCGTCGACATTTTCCCCTCCTTATATTCACATGACAAAGCTTGAGGATTGGACGTATATGCATAATGAGGATTGACATCTGATCAAGTGACACCTTTCCAAAAATTGGGTTTTCTATAATATTAACATATAACCTTAAACTAAATTTTATCAGAACAACAAAAAATGTTAGTTATACTTGTAATACAGTACGAGCACCAAGTTCATATATTTATTTTTGCGACTGCTTAATAATTTCAATGGATGTATAAAATAAAATCTACTTTACTATTCACACAGAAATTTACAGATTTAAAAATAACGGTAGGATAATATAAGGTAAAACACTACAAGTATTCTTATTAACTCTTTCATGGATTTTTTGAAACAACTATCAGAAGAAACATAATTAGTCTATTTTATACACAATGTGTTAAACGTATATTGTTTTAGTGCAAATTAATAAATCTGTCTAACCTTATTATATAATAAAGAATACAAGACACAAAAACCTCAAAACGTCATTCTCCATCACCACAGAAAAGATAATTTTGACTTATGTTATTATTCATTGTTATGCATCATAAATTGAGTGTATATTACCTAGCAAGAATCATTTAGTAATATTTTTCTTTTTTAATTGTATAATTTAATTTTAATGGAAAATGTAAAGTAAATTGTAACATTCATTCAGTAATTTTGTGGTTTGTCATATTTAAAGAATAAAACGAGTACAACTTTGTAAGAAACCACTGAGTTTTAATAAATCACTTTAGTAAGTAGCTTCTGAGGAAGGTGCAGAGGAGCTGAAACCGCTGAAGTGATTTATTTAATATTAATTTGTAAGTGTATTGATGCATTTGAGTTGCTCTATATAATAAATATTTGTGCTTAGGTTCTTTGATAAGCGTGATGCCGAGGACGCGCTTGACGCCATGGACGGTCGCCTGTTGGACGGCAGGGAGCTGCGCGTGCAGATGGTTCGCTACGGCCGCCCCACGTCCCCCTACCGGGGCAGTCGCTCGGGGCGCCGTGGCAGCAGGAGGTGAGGCAATTCTTCTGAGACTTTCTCTATTATCTCCCTAATCAATATATATTATATACTAAATGACTTAGAATGATTCCTGCAATAGTGGGCCAATTATCAGAAACAATTGGCTGCTCAGCAATGTATGAATTTAAAATACTGTTTATAAATATTGTGCGTAAAGAGCATTTGTTTTTAAAGAATGATAAAATGTTTTTTTTTTTCAAATCATCTATAATTGTGGTATTTTTTCATTCACATGTCTCATCATTTATGCAAAGAGTAAAGTAATAAATCTTTTCCCAGTAAGGAACATGCTAAGTTGTTTATTTTAAGGCATAATATGATTTAAAATAAAAAAATATTAATTTATTATTATTTATATAGATTATTTTTTAATATTTAAGAAATAATGTTTTATAATGTTACATATTTAATTGATGAACGGTAAGCATCTGCAATTTCTACAGAGTTGTTATAATCATACCTATCTGTTAAAGGTGCACCTAACTTCACAAAGTTAACGGCCAATTTGAATAATCTTTTAATTTTTTTATTGTATACAATAATTGATTGATAGGATGACAATGTTTGTTATACAAAGAACTGGAACGGCAATTTTAATCAAAAGAAAGTGACATAGAATGGCCTGCCGCCGTGTGAATGACTTGTAAAGGTGTGCCTCGGACAGTTCCCTCACTGATGACCCGACGGAGGCTGAGCTTCCAGTTTCTTCTCGTCCGGCTGTGACGGCGGGACTGGCTGTCTGAACCCCCGTGACGTGCGACAAAGTGTTATATTTTTTGGTGAATGATTGTAGGTCCAATTCTAGGTCTCGATCTCGCTCTCGATCACGCAGGCGCTCTCGCTCGCGATCTCGCTCCAAGAGGCGCTCGTACTCGCGCTCGCGCTCCCGCTCGGACTCCAAGAGCTCCCTTGGCCGCTCCCGCGCGCGCTCAGCCGCCAGCCACCGCGCCTCGCGCTCCCGCTCCCGCTAGCAGGTAACATCTATTCTTACATTACTCTTTTGTTGTACCTTGAAATGTTCCATGTCAGAGCAATATCTGTTGTGTTTCAGCCTGGAGTGGCAGCAGGGCTGAGCATAGTCTCCTAGTCGAGGAGAGTCGTGTGTGCGGCTTGGAAGGTACTGCCCATGTTTGTGCCTCGCACTCCGACATTTAAGTTACTTTCTTTTAATCGTAAGCTAATAATGTGCACCCTTCAAGATTTTTCATTTAGAGTGTTTTTCGCTTCTCTCATTTAGTTAAGTTGTGTTTGACCGGAGTCCGAGTGTAACATCTCCGTGTAGTCTTAAGTGATGATTTCTAATCTGCTTATTATGATGTTATTATTTCTACCCGAGCAGACTTATTCTTTAATGTTCTTGACTAGGTAACATTCATATTTTTTAATGAAATGTTTCCTAATCGATGATAGTGGTGATACTTATTTTTCTAAGTTTTGTTTCCAAACAATTTAGGAATGTTACATAATTATTATTGATGTTTAACAACTTTTAATAAGATTCAATTGAAGTATAAGCATAGTATAAATCTTTGGAATATAATTGATAAGTACTCTCGAGTATACTCGCTCGATAGTGTCCATCTGCTGTCTCTTATAGATCATGTTTTTAAAGTTTTTATTTTATGTTATAGTGAACTATGTAAAAAATAACTAAGTAATAAACTACTCGCACTGCCACGAAGATGGTTTCAACTGTTTTTGTTGGTAACAATGACCCCTTGACTTACTGGATTTTATACTATGTAATAAAATAAATGTTTTCATGTATTAACCATTTATCGCAAGTAGGTATAATTGTTTTTAATGTTGCAAAGAATATATTGATAAATAAAGTAAATAATTATAATCGTGGAACATTTCTGTAATCCTCTTAAATAATATAGTATCATCTGTATTTGTAATGCCGGACCTGAGCGGCAGTGGGCGTGTGTTATGTTTAACTCATGTGAACTGTCTTACTGTGTCAGGCCGTGCGCTGTGGCGGGCCTCGGTGGCTGAGAGGCTGTGTGGCTGTGTGAGGAATGGGAGAGGGCACTAGCAGGGCGGACTAGCAGCGCAGGCGGCGCTGGTATTAAGTTACGTTCAATATTTTTTGTTAAACAATCATGCTGATCATTTACATCACCTCTATGATGAAATATATAAAACAATGGCGCGCCCCCCCCCCCTCTACATTTATATAAATTCATACATTTGATATTCATGAATCTGAATGAAAAAAATATAACGTAAATAGTAAGATGACTTTAAAACTTTTTTGTCAACTCTATAAATTATATTAACGCAACTAGATATTCAACAAGTTTTTTTCTATTACAAAATATTTTTTTGTTTAAATAATAAAATGCATAAGTATTTCATAAAAATATATACAGACTTGTAAACCCATATTGTCTGGAGGGCCCATTGCGGCGTATAGATTGTTGTCGCCCCATGTTAACCGAGTGCTGATGTTCCGACAGGCCGGTGGTTGCTGGCTGGCCTGTTGTTGCTGTTTGCCGACCGTGGCCCGGTGCTGGTTGCCGTCTGCCAAACTTAATGCTGCAGCAGCAGATCCAGTTAGATTCGCAGCATAATAGCTGTCGGAGATATAGCTATCTCGTAAATGTCTCAAAAATATAAACCGATTGCTATGAAGCAATTTGGTTTACTTTTGATTGTATTGCCGTTTACCGAGTAAGTATTCCATGGGTATGGAATCCTGTCAGTGAATGGAGGCCAGCTATCGGCGATGACACGGCCAGGCAGGCGTATGACTTCCGGTTTATAGTGTGGCAGTCAGGTTGAACCGATGGTAAGGTATTTTTATGATGTTATTTTTTTCGATTTGTAAAAGCCGACAGCTGGGAAGTTCAAAGGTATGCCCAAGAGATCTACAGTTTCCCATTCTCATGTGAAAGATATTGGAAATAATAAATAATTAAATAACAATGGTTTTTTCTTTCAAACATTATTGTCTGTCCGCCCATTTCATAACTAACTTAATATGCATTGTTTTTAAAACATTCCCAATTTTTATTATTATGAAAGAACTACTTTATTGCATATTTTACTGCCACAATATACGAGTTATAATATCTTGTGAATTTGTACCCCATTTATAGTGAATGCTGGGCCATAGTAGGATCCACGCATCACCATCTGTCAGTATTCTTCTGCGTAAAAAGGATAAAAATATTTTACAGTTTTAATATCTGTCAATTATTGTGTTTTAAAGTACAATAGACATTTATCATTTAGATTATTTAATTATAATGGATTTATAAGGTCAATTCCTGTAAAATAAAAACCATCTATAATAAGATTTAGGAAAGACATCAAGTAAACAAGGTAAATAAATGAATATATTTATAACAAATATCTTGTTTTATAAATTTCATTGTGTCAATAGTTTTATTAAAACCACATACCAGATAAGCAAGGTAAATATAGGGTCCTATAATAAATCATGCTTTAATTTAAAAAGCTCATAAGTTCAATAAGTAATTGACAAATTGAAAACATTTAGTTTTACTTCACTTATTTATATTGTTTTTATGTTACCATTTTTCAGTTATACTAGATGTCATTTTATTTAAATTACAGGAGATCGATACATCTCGTCTATTTACATATTTTAGCGTTTATAGGAGATTTAACTTATTAAATTTAAATATATAGTTATTTTGTAAACAAAATTTTATTGGTTCAATATAAAATTAAAATGATCATAATATTACATAATTTTATTATGATTAATTATAAATTTGCATTAGACATTTTTATACAATAATATAGTACATTATTATTTGATCTATATGCTTAAACAAACTAAATTATTTTTTTAATACATAATTCTTATTGAAATTATGTGATTCTAGTGTTATAGATTAAAGAAGATTGTGTAAATTCCACAATATATTTCAGAAGGCATGTTTTGGTTTTACACTCGCGAATGACTTTTCGACAAAGCCTTCAAATAATTTTATTTCTTAAAAAAGTAAATTAATTTTTAAAAATAAAGGACTTCATGTTATAATTTATTTTTTCAATTCGATTAACTCCAATAAAGATTACCGAACGAATTAATGGAGAGCACTGGTTTACCGGTTACCACTTTAAATTTACCAGCACTTTTTACAGACATTTACTTTCTGAATTAATTTGGATTCTGTGTTTTGGCAGTATGTCTTCTTAATCTTTCTTTGTAAGTAGACACAATACTTAGTAAAAGTGGCAGAGTGCTAGACTTCTCATCATCTATAACACCAAGGGCACTTGTAAGTTTCTCTCTTGGTACTGTCTCTGCAGACATGCCGGATTCTAATAAAAATAAAACAAAGAATAAGACAAAATAAGCTTTTGAAAACTGAAATAAGTTTTTTCTTTTTTGACATTTACGAAATGTGCACCTGAAAACGTAGGACAACTCTGCTCATAATTACTATGCCCCACAGGCAAAACGAAAAAACAATCCTTTTCACTCCTTTGTCGGCGTCAGCGCATTATACTTATATAGTTGAACTCAGTTGTCGGCCGATAGGCGACGAGACACAACGTGTGTTTGAAGTGCATTTTTGTACACAAAACTACAGACGCGACATTTCTGTTTGTGATTAATTAAATTGAAAATTATTGAATCTGACATTTCAAAACAATTTTGACCGTTGTTCAATTTTATAGTACAAAAAAATCGTCTGAAAAACACTTATCCCAAAATGGCAGAAACTTCGCATATGTCATCTGAAGACTACGTGTTTTCGGAAGATGAATCCTACGATAGTGAATACGAATCTTATACTATTGATTTAGAAAAATTCGAATACGATAGTGTTAAGAGCTCAGATAATGATGATGTCGGATGTCAAAGTGATACAAATTACTGGAATGAAATGACAGAAACTTTTATAATTCCTGACTTCCCATACTCTCCTGCTACTTCGGGAATTAGAATTCCAGAAAATGAACGACCAGGCACTGCTTTAGGATTCTTTCAGTTATTTTTTACGGAAGATTTGATGTCTCAGATTGTGACAGATACTAACAGACATGCGATGGAAAAATTGGACAAGAAAAGCCCCTTGCCTGCAAGCTCTATTTGGAATTTTTGGCGTGAGGTTACCGTGGATGAATTTAAGGGCTGTTTAGGAATGATTCTTAACATGGGATTGCAACTCAACAAGACTGAACAAGACTTTTTCTCTCGCGAGTGGATCAACTCCAACTCTTTTTTTCCAGACATAATGGGACGTTCAAGATTTTTCCAAATATTTTGGGGACTTCGCGTTAGTCCGCCATCTGATGCAAACACGCCAAAGAAGAGGGGTGAAAAAATACGAAACCTTGTAAATTTTATTGACAGTAAATGTCGCGAAGTTTTTTTACCATCAAGGAATGTTGCTGTAGCTAAATCTAAGATAGGTTTCGAGGGTAAGGCAATATTCAAAACGTATAACCCCAAGAAACCACAAAATTTTGGCCTTAGAGTTTACGTTCTTACCGACAGCGAAACGGGTTATGTTACCGCCTTTGAACCATATTTCGGCAAAGAAACTTCAACTGCATTGATCAGACCAGATCTCCCATTTACTACGCGTATTGTTCTTACCTTGGTAAATAAAATGATTCTGGCAACTAACACTGCAGGATTCCATGTTTTTACTGATCGGTTTTGTACGAGTGTAAAACTGGCGGAAGAACTTCAAAAAATAAATCTCCATTTAACTGGAACAATTATTCCAAACAGGAGAGGCATGCCAGTTCAGTTAAAAAAATTAAAATTAAACAAGCACCAAGTGAAAACATTTTCAAAAAAAAATATTACTGCGCTGGTCTGGAAAGACAAAAAGACTGTTCACATGCTGTCGTCGTTTCATAATGGAGACACAACAATTGTTAGAAGATGCAAAGCTGGGGAGCGAGAAACCACTGAGAAAATTCCAAAACCAGTAGCCATAGTTGATTACACAGCAAAAATGAGAGCTATTGATAGAGCTGATCACTACGCTGGCAGTTATCCATTCCAGAAGAAAACTTTCAAATGCTGGAGAAAGATGTTTTTTTGGCTCTTAGATATCTGTGTGATAAACAGTTTCATATTATACAACCAACAGCGTGTGATAAATGATCTCCTACCCATTTCGCACAAAAAGTTTAGGATGGAGTTAATTTCTCAATTAGTAGAAGGCGCAAGACTTAACCGGAGGTCCAGAAAAAGGGTATATCCAAGTACGATAGATACTGAAGAGCGCTTGGAATTAAAGCCCCACTTTATTGCAAGACTAGAAAAAGGGTCTAAAGACTGTACTGTGTGCAGCAACAGAAGACTTCTAGGAGGAAGGCGAGAAACAGTTTGGCTTTGTGAGACTTGCTCCAGAAAACCTGGTCTACATCCTGGGCAGTGCTTTAAGAAATACCACACTTTACTAAAATATAAATAAGTGATAATGTCTCATAATGTTTTTTTTAAATTGAAAACTAAATTATGTCTAATATTGTTTTTACAATTACTTTTGTAAGAAATATATTTTGCCATTATTTTAATAAGTGTTGGCTGTCAAACAATATTATAAACCAAAAGAGTGCTAAGGGTTAATTTGTCATTGGAATTGAATATTTATATATATGTTTTCGAATAAATAAAAATATTATTACCAGCTACTAAAACTGAAGTGGAGTACATGTATCCTGTCCATTCTAAATATTCCCTTATCAACTCATTTAATATCAGAATGTCTTCAGGAATTTTGGGAACTTCTTGAGATTTTTGTTGGTTACAGTTGAGTATTTCCATTATTCGGACTCCCATCTCAACCTGCAGCTTGCTCAGGTGCCCCTCTTTTTTCAATGTTTGCTTTACAACTACAACAGTGAAAATAATTATTTTATTAATATATAAATATGCAAGTTATTTTTTAAAATTTAGGTGGTAATTAATCAACATTTTTAACGAGATTAGATGAATAATCTGACACTCTTGAGGCGTAAACTATTTAGTACTAAGAGGTGGCTCAACCCAACATTGAAATAAATATTTTTATTATAAAAAATCGCCAGTTAACAATCTTACTTAAAAAATATGTAGTTATTTAAATTTACTGCAAGGTTCTGGGAATGTTAGGTAGGATCTTGGGGGCAAGAATTATATTTAAAAAATCTTCATCTTTAAGACAAAACCAAGAAATACTTCATTTATTACATTAAAAAATTATAACAGGTTATCAAAATTACATTAGTTTTATTGAATATAAACAGAGTATGTGCAATATACAAATGACTGGAAAATCAATTAAATTTTGATCACATCATAACTTACTTAGAGAATTTCCTAAACAATTCTAGATTTACAATAATAATAATACTAAATGTCATATTGCATGAAGTCACTTTATTAATGAATATTTAAATAAATAAAACTAAATAGAAATTTAAAGGTTTGCTTGATGACCTGATGTATGCATATATGTATATTATCAGTTAGCTGACCTCTATGAATTAAAAACATAGTTTTTGTACAACTACAAAATCATAAAACATCTTTAGGCGTATAAAGAAGCCATTACACTATGTGTTAATAATAATAAAGTCACACAATATAGAAACCAAACACAATTACTCATTTAAACATGTCAATCTAAGTAAGGAGAGTAGCAGTACAGCTTGATTAAGGATGAACAATGTTAGGTTTTAAGATAAATGATAAAAAATATTTTGGATGATTGAATGTTAATACATATACTTTTGATATTGTGGCTTTTGGGATTAACCGTGTGTGGCGAATTTCTTCTCTCCGATATTTCGACCGCCACACACGGCTAAACCCAAAAGCCACAATATCAAATCTGGCCGTGACAACCTAAGAAGTTATTTAACATATACTTTTATTTAATAATCATTATAGATGTTCCAATGAAACCTTATGAATATCGAGTGTTTACGTTTAGAAATAAACGTAATGTTTTTTCTTTTTGCTGCCCTATAAACAGTCGGGACAACAAATACTTAATAGTATTGTAGCTTGTATTAATACAATAGTTCTTAACTCTTTTAACGACACTAAGCAATGTGGGGTTTTAGGATAGAACACGGGGCTCTAAAATCAGATTTCAGTTTCATATTTAGTTGAAGGGGCTAAGAATAATACAGAACCAATGGTTGATACAATATATTGTATTTTAAAATCATTTTCATATAAAGGTTTCAAATAAAATAAATACAGATATTGTAAAATATAATCTTAAATATTGATTCATTATACATATTGATGGATCGTCACAACAAACGCTTTGTGGAGAACCTGGAAAATCCTTGCGGAGCACCTGTTAAGAGCTGCTGTATTAATAGTAGTTTAAACACAAAGGTAGTGTTGCGCCTGCGGCTTCCGCTCTACGGGACTCACATTACCAAGGAAGATATTTTTTATTATAAGCGTGCAGTCTATAAGGTATAATTGGAGTACAAACATTAATAGGCTAATATAGCAGCTACTTTTATATTATTATTTGACAATTTACTCATCTACCGTAATGGCATTGGATAATATGCAACTAGCCATTATAGACAGATATTAGAATATAATGTATACTGGAGGGGCTCTCCTTGCTATTACTTTATTGTTTATATTTATACAATTAAATAGATGTTCTACATTTAAATAGCTTACCTTCGAATTACAAACATGTATAGAAATAATATAGAATTGTGAGGCTAATTAAACAAAATACATAATAAAAAAATGTAAAACAGAAACCTGATTAATGTTGATATGCCTATGATATTTGTGGCTCTTAGGTTAAGCACATGTGACGTTATTTATTTTATCTTCTGATCATTTAAATTCCATTGCAATAACTATTTTATTGATTATCAATGTGATGAACTCAGATGAACTAAGAATATTGGGTGGAGGAAGAAATTGCTTGGCTTCACACTTATGTTTACAGATCGCTATTGAAATGAAAAATACCAAAATAATTGTAAAATACCTAATGGAGATTTTCAATAATATAAAACTCAAAATATCTCTCCTTTATAAAAAATACATCATTGCAAAAGTAAATATGAAAAAAAAACAATAACTGTCGCCGCTGATGTCATGGGATCTAGATCATAATTTCATAAAGAAAAAAATCATCACGCGCTGAATAATAAGTGTGATTTTGTGTGGTTAAATTTTGACCATCGATACTTTGTGGTATTATCTATGTCAACAACACTTAGTCATGATCTTATTAAATCAACAGATGAGTGGTTGTATGATATAACGATTGAGATTCAGAAAATACTCAAAAATTAGGTTTTCATGACCCAAGTCCATTGGGCATAGCATCTTTAAGAGATTTAGTAAGCTTCGTTTTACAATAATCTTTATGAAATCTGTGATGACTATCGCTTGACATTTACATTGACGATATATTACGGGACACTGGGTGAACGGTTTGCTTACAAATAGCTCTCCAGATGAAGACATTAAATAACATTATAGACTGCACGCTGCATCGGCCAGAGACGAGCAGTTTATCAACAACAAACAAACTTAAAGAATTAAGCCGTCCTGATAATAAGATGCACGCCGGAGTCGGTGTGCACCGGGAGGCTCAGCTCGCCCATCTTTAGAGCGAAGGCGGCTTCCTCAAAGGGCCGCTGCATCGCTCCCCGGCCGAACACTCCGAGGTCGCCGCCCTTCTTGGCAGAGGAGCAATCGGAGTACTTCTGTGCGAGCTCTTCCAAGGTAGCTTTGCCAGCCACAATGTCGTCGCGGTATCCCTTAATGATGTCTACGGCCTCATCTTTGGTGCGCGTGATATTCTCCTCGCGCCAGGAGGAAGGCCTTCGCGAGTTTTCGTGCTTCACGAGGAGATGGCTGCACTGAACCTGCGAGGGGCCTTCCGTGGATTCTGGCTCCGCTGGCTTGTCCGGCCTCTCCCACTGCGACACTTTGGTGTAGATATTCAAGAAATAATGTTGGTTTGTAGAGCGACTGAGCCTTTTTTCCCAACCGGCGGGCAGCGGACCTTCATCGTCGGCCATTTTTTCTTTGACGCTTACTATAGTTTTTTTTCAAACAAAGCGCTTTTACGCTTAAAACAACGCTTTCAAACAGATTTTCACTGTTTTACAAATGTAGTGTGTTAAAATTGAATATGTTGAAAAAATCGATCGCCGGGTATTGTACGGGGCGCCGCGCGTCCGTCGCCGTCTTCACAGCGATATCGTTGTCTTCAACCGTTCGCGCGCTGCGATTAGAGTTATCTCGCTAATATTCTCGCGATGTGCCAGGTGAGCGCGGGTTACGTGTGTAGTTGGTAAAGGTTAAATGCATTTATAAGTACCGTGGAGGAGATCTTTCTCGCTGGCCATGTTTAAACTTGTTGACATGTGAATGGCGGTTTTGATGTTTCTTGATGGTTGTCTCTGGTAATGGTACTGCTGAAATAATATTTTTGTTTTTTTAGAATATTTTTGGGCGTTGTTGTTGATGAATGATGAGGTATTATATATATATTTAAAATAAATAAACTGGCGTCAAGCTTTCTCCAAATTATATGTAACTCGAAAAAGTGTGGTTAACCAAAATGTATATTTTTTATGCGATCTGTTTCATTATTTTTAGAATGATATTGGTTAAATTTCAAAACGTGCTTTTTTGCAATAGTAAGAGAAAAACGTAAATATGTATACTTATGAAATATTTATCCAAATTAAAATATAAATATAATGATAAAAAATCAATTAACAAAATAAACATAAGTACAAACATTATTCATAGCAGAATTCATAAAATATAATTGAACAAAAAAAATAAATTCAACTACTATATTAAGGGTAAATAATTATTTTACAGCAATTATACAAAAAACAGTTTTTTTTTTAAATATTTTAGTCGAATATGTTTTGTTCGTTTCATTTTGTTTGAAATATTAAAATTGCTACAGAAAAGTATTTTAAAATATTTGCGGCTAGATTGTTGAGTACCTACAGAAAATCCATAGCTCTAGGCTTGGTTGCTGGAAAAGAATAATGTAGTAAGCAATCCTAAATTGAGAGGGGAGAGGTCAATTCCTTGAGTCCGGGTTTAGCATGGGGGGACAGGGAAAAGATATTATAGGGCTCGTGAGCGAAAAAGGTGTTATATTTGTGTCTTAATTTTTTTGTAAAACTTTAGGATTAGCCCTTTAAAAGTGTTTTACACATTTGGACCACTAAATATTTAACTTTTTTGAACTAGAATAACACTTTAATAATAACATTTGCATACGGAATATTTAAAAATGTGAACTATGTACTACTATTGTAACCAAGGTGGTGGTCGGTTGGGGATTTTATATTTTGTTTAGTGTTAAATGTTTATTTTTGACTTACAGAGATACTACGAATCATGAATTTTTTTGGTATTCTTTGGTAATTGTATTTTAAAAATGCTATTTACGCGCATAGACGTACAAGCAATCCATGCCTTAACTGCCATTTACGTGCATAGACGTAAATCGCCAGTATGAATGTTTCTAATACTGAAATAGCTTGGCGTGTCATAGTTGACAGTGTATATTGCTTGGGCAGGAAAAGGGTTAAGATTGAAATTATATATAAAAGTTTTTGATTATGTTCACACTCAAAGTTGTATGAATTCTCTATGAATTCAAACTGACGTACAAGACATGTGCTCCAAATTTACATTCACCGCCTTCACACAGTTTGTTTCACTAAGCTTATAGTAAACATAATCAAATGTCTTTCTTTCTGAAAGGCAAGCCCCGGAAGGCGCTCAAAAGAAAATTCGACCCGAAGTTCAACAAAAATAACAAGAAGGGAAAAAAGGCCACCACCACTTCGCAGCCAGAAAACGAGAGCGAGAATGAATCCATCGACAGCGACTTAGAATTTAACGATGTGCCCGACAGATCAGACTCCGAGGGAGAGTACGAAACAGCGCAGGAGAAGAAGATCCGACTTGCCAAGAAATACCTGGAAGAGGTCGTCAAGGAGGAGCAAGAGAGAGCGGAGACCAAGGAGCTCGACGATAATGTCGTTTCGAAGAGGTTAAAGGACGACTACCTGGAGCAGCAGGGCCGGCTGCACAAATGTCTGGCTGACTCTCGGACAATTCCAGACGCCGCGGACTTAATTCTGATGCGATGCAAAGAAATCAAGTTATCTATCACGTGTCTTTGTATAACGAGTGACGGGAGCTTCTTGTACTCGGGGAGCAAGTGTTCGACTTTAGCGAAGTGGTCTGTCAGTGATGCTAAAAAGGTTAAAGTGGTGACACATAAAAAAAAGTCAAAAGATGTCAAAAAGTTCGAGAGTCATTCATCGGCGATTGCCGCAGTCGCCATCACGACCGATTCTAATTTCTTAGTTTCATGCGAAAGCAGCAAAGAGATACAAGTCTGGACGGGCGACCTTGTCCACGTGCACACACTCAAGGGGCACAGAGACAACGTGACCGATCTCGCATTCATCCGCGAGTCACACAAGTTGTTTTCTTGTAGTTCCGATCGTTCGGTAAAGATGTGGTCGCTTGATGAAATGGCTTACGTTGAGAGTTTGTTCGGTCACCAAGCTCCCGTGACGGCGGTGGATGCTCTGAGTCGGGAGCGAGCCGTGACATCCGGCGGGCGAGACGCCAGCTTAAGGGTTTGGAAAGTAGCTGAAGAATCGCAGCTGATATTTAATGCTCCTCAGTCGAGTGTAGACTGCGTCAAGCTGATAGACGAAGAACATTTTGTATCGTGCGGAGATGACGGATCTCTGTGTGTTTGGGGCAGCACCAAGAAGAAGCCGCTGTGTACAATTACCCAAGCTCACGGCTTACTTGATGGCGGCCCACGTTGGATAACATGCGTTGCCACTTTAATAAACACTGATGTAATCGCTTCAGGATCACATGATGGGTTTGTGCGGTTATGGAAGCTCGGTCCAGGTTGTCGCCGGGTGGCGCCTTTATTTGAGGTCGCCGTGCCGGGTTTTGTTAACTCCTTAGTGTTCACTCCGGATGGGAGCAAGCTCATTGCCGGGGTCGGGCAGGAGCACAGGTTGGCTCGCTGGTGGAAAGTAACCGGAGCCAAGAACGCTATTTATGTTATTCCGTTGTTTAAAGGCAGTGCGTGATTGTTAATTGACATTGTATAATTAAAATTATGTGAAAATATATTTTTAATCAAGTTGAGATTGTTTTATTAAACATATATTTTTATTTTCCTGTATTCCTTACAGAATTCCTCTGTATAGTTCATTTCATATTTGATAAGGTAAATAATAAATATTTAACAATGTAAAATTCATTTCACTATCAAAATGAATATACCTACCCATTATTTTTTATTAGCAGATATTGTTCATTGAACACCAACCATTCCTTTAAAGCTGAGGGATGCGTCAGTCTGTAGTGGCAGCCTACAGACCTGCACCCGCTTACAGTGTTTAGCCATCAACACAAAATTGGCATGGATCGAATACACAAGACGAAATTTGTTATCATTTAATCACTGTCAGCATTTTGTGTATGTTTACATAAAATCGTAAGACTTGGATTGTTTTTTTTTCTTATTTCTGTTTATTTTTTATACAAAACATTTTTTTTTTTTTATGTAAACACATACAGGAGTATTTTCAATGTTTTGAGCATTCACTTTGAGATCCATAATAAATTATAAATACAGGAGAATACCGACAGATGGTGATAGTAATTTTTTTTTTTTTTGAAGTCTCATCTGTGGAATTCTATGACGCTTACCATAGTGTATATGGCTAAATGCTGCATGTGGAGTGTTGATCCGCCAACGTCATAGACTACAGCCCGAAATTCACGCATCATCCTTTATTATTACAGAAATCTACTATGAATGGGTGGTCTTCACGGGACGACTTTCGTCTTCCACCAATTTTAATTGATGGGCAATGACTGACATTTTTACGGGTGATGGATCAAATTCACACCAACCGGGGTATTTTAGAGCTCAGAAATCGATTAAAAATCCATTTTTTTTTATCTCCGTCAGGGATCGAACCCACGAACTTTGGCTTGCAAAGCAAACGCTTTACCATTGAGCTATGACCGCCGGCAATACAAAACATTGTTTTCATTGCAATGCATTTTTTACTAAACAATATTTTTAAATTATGACAAAACAAAGTTCATTATATGTAGTGACGGGTCAAGAAAATAGTAAAACAATCATGAATCCCCAATACTTTATTGTCAAGAAATGTAATAATCCGGCCACATAAACAACTTCCAATAAGAAAGCGGAATTACAAATAAATAAGCAATATTAACTTTATTTTTTCCCAATACCTGAATGATTATAAGAATGAATCTTTCATAATGTTACATTTCATTTATAAGATATCTATTTTCTGCAACAACTTTGAATAACATCCCAGATCGACATTATCAATAATATAATATTAGGACAATGTGACTAATTATAAACAGATTCTATTTTGTAAAAAGTTTCTTACATTTTCTTATATGATAAAGAAAATTTATGAAATACTAAGTTTTTATTATTTACAGGTATATTAATTTACTTCATTGTTATAATTTGGCTTAAAAGTGGAGAATACCTTGCAATTCCAATGTTTTAGTCATTTGACGATCGTCACGGTTAGCAGGTGAACGATACTTGTTTGGTTCTCATAAGATGTCTGGGATGGTATAACCTCAATTGACCATCTCAGTTATTGAAAACGCAAAATCTTAATTTACAATTACTCCATCTGTCCATAACTATTTCTAAGTCTCGATACAAGAGTCAAAATATCATTTTATTAAAAATCATTGATATCCTTCAGACTGATAAATGTATATTATAATTTATATTTGAGCAATATCATAATATATCTGCGTAACAATAATGAATAATTAGCTTTTTTATATATAAAATGTATATTTTACTTTATTCCCAATCATGAGATCCCCAAAGTGTCAGATGACTTTATTCAGGGGTTATTAAATATTCAACCATTAGAAGACCTGATATACTGAACACCCCTAGATGAAGATCTGATAGGACTACACCCCTTGATGAAGACCTGATAGACTTAACATCACTTGACAAAGACTTTACAGACGTTTCACCCGCTGACTTAATGTTGCACGTAGAGACTTTGAAGATAGAGGATAGTTGACGAACCTAGATGAGGTGTTTAATAACACATTTGTTATCCACCTAGATTGGATACAGGATATTGACAAAGCTAACACAAGCACACCGAACCCGCTGCCCTCTATGCCAGATTCGGATATTGACTGGAAGAAAAGAAACATACAGCGTGTCCTCAGAATCCCGTGACTGAGAATACTTCCAACCCTGAGCTCGACGAAATAGATGATGAGCTTCACACAATTAGCGAAACTCAGATGACCACAGCTTTGCTGGAATGGTGCAGGAGGCGCTGGCCAACCAACATTTCTATAACGGTCAACTTCTGGAACCATTTTGATGTAAATGTTTATTGTTTTTTAATGGCCTTTGTAATTATACATATTATTTTGTTGTTTTCATCAATGAATTCCCTTACACTTTAATGATTTCCAAAACACATACCCATCACCCAATTCATATCCACCTTTTCACTCACTCTGCTTTATATAGAGCCAACACTCACTTTACTAACTGACTTGAAAATGGCCATTCGACGTGGACGAAACATGTCGTTTAAAAATGTATTGTGGGATAAATTCTAAAAATTCTTTTATTTATATCTGATATTCTGGAACCACCTGAGCTGGAGGTTCAGCGAAATATATCAGTCATGTCTTCTATACGTGGTCTTTTATATGTACGTTCAAGTAATTACAAGTTATACATACTCGTAACGACATGCCTGTATACATTTATATACATAAATATGTATTGTTAAAAGGCAAAAGGATTGGATTATGGACATATCAGTTATTTATTCTGAGCTCAACATTGGATAAAATAATGTCTTTTTGGTATGATATGAAAAATTCTATCAAGAAAATATTACTTTGCTTTTAACTTTTGATACGCTTATTTTAAATGTTATTTCAGGTTTATTTTGTATTTGTAGATTGCAGTTTTTAATAAAATAAGAAAAAATATGGAATGTTGTATATATTTTCTTATTTTATTAATTTAATAACTTTACACTTATCATGATAGTAAATTTAAGTCATGTAACATACTTGTGATTTATTAATTATTAATAAATCTAATAATAATTAAATATCAAATGTTATATTTTTTAAAGTTTTTTAAGGGACAGGAGTTTTATTAATGTGATCAATTGGAAAGGTAAACGATATCGTGGGACCCAAGAAGTTGAAGCGTTTGCCGATTATTTTAAATTGGTATATTATAACCAGCCGCCTTAACTCGATATTGAACTTATAAACAAGGCAGCCATTAAATGGGTCCTCATTTATTGATGTCTCTACTTTCAGAGTGGTTGATGTGTCCCTATTTAAAAGTAAACTTAAAAATAAACGGCCGGTTGGGCCAGACAATGTCCCAATATTTGTATTAAAAGGGTGTGTCGATTTTCTAAAAGCAACCTTATGCGATATATTTAACCGATCGTTAAAATCAGCTATTTTCCCAAAAGAATGGAAGATGTCTAAGGGGACTTATGTTTATAAGAGTGGTGGAAAGTCGTCAGTCTAAAACTACAGACCGGTAGCTGTATTCTCAGCGCCGGCTAAAATGTTTGAAATGATGATCCATAAGACCATCGCTTCAGGAACTGAGTCATTTTTGATTGATCAACAGCACGGTTTTAGAGCTAGCCGCTCAGTTGAAACTAACTTAATGGTATTCACTAACTGTGTATTGAGAGCCTTAGACAAGGGGAGACAAGTTGACTGTTCCTATAATGACTTTTACAAAAAAGCATTTAACAAGTTGAAAGTTGAGGTTTCTTTACATGGGGATGCATGGATATTATCCATGGCTGTACCCATCTAACTTTATATGGGGTATGTTGGGACACAACGGGTTGAGAACTAGAAGGGATGTGTGCTTGAATATGCATTTATTTCGGCTAGTGCGTGACGTATTCAGAAATATTATAAAATATTTTGTTGGAAATCGGTTTGTTTGTCAATAACAATTATTTAAGGATAATAAGCTTCAGATTGTTTGCTCTTCCTAGGAGTAATTCCAACCTGCCAGAGACTATGCCTCTTGGGAGAGTGGTAAGACTGTTCAACCACATTGCCTCGAATATTGATATATTCCACGTGAGAAGCCCAGTTTCAACATGAGCTCCACGAATTTATGTATCCAAGTAATTTCAAGGAATCTTCTGATTAGCGAGCTTTGGGACTTTTAAAAAAAAATGTAAATAGTTTTATTATGAAGTTGAATAATTGCTTTTAAAAGTAAATAATTACTTGTAGTGTTTTTAAAAGTTAAATAAAAATAATTTTGAAAATGAATCGAAATGTATCAGTTATAAATTCACTTATCTTGTTATTTTTATGTATTGAGTATACTCATTACTAAAATAAATTAAATTTAAAAATAATTTTAAATCATATCATTAATTTTATTTTGGCTTTCAACACAACAATTTCATATACTTCCAATTTACAATTTCCCCCACATGTATGACATGATATGAGACGTAGATCTTAAAAATGTGGCAGTGATATATACTTTATAATAAAAGCCCTCCCTGGTAAGATTTTAACTTATTTCATCAAAATACCTAGACAATAAAGTTAGCTTTTCTTCCTATTCCTTGCATCTCTTTTGCTGGTGAGCTTCACTACTGCCGCCTCTTTCTAGACAAGTTATGAAGTCACCCCTAAGTTTCAACTGTCGCGATAACTAAAAACAGCTCTAACTTTCAACTGGGGTGGGTGGGTAGATGTAGAAAGCACACCTATCAAATAATGCTCAGTTATATGTGATAGGTATACATTTAAGGTAAGGTACGGTTTGCGGGCGTTCCTGAATAGTCTAGTTTATAATAACAGTTATCAATAAACACCTAGAATTTTTATCAAGAGTCAACAAACAACATAATGGATCATCATCTACTGTGGATTAGTGATAGATTGTAAAAATTCTATGTGCCAAAAAGATTATGCATACAAAAAATGTATATACAGATATGTAGCACCGCTACACAATTCTGTGTGTTTTCACTTACAGTGGTCTCAAGTTTATTTGGAAGTTGTATAAACGTTTGACATTCTCTAGAACTTGTATATTTGACAACAAAACTTGCTAAGCTTAAATCATAGTACTTGTAAATTCATATATTTTTCTCTAGAATAGCAGACATTTTCGTGAAAATCTAAAAAAAAAATGACACTTCACAAAAAATTGCAAAATTACACGAAATTGTCTAAACATTAAATAAACAGTAACTATGATTTATGCACAAAAAATGACATCTGATAAATAGTTTTGATGCTAGAGAATGTTAAATAACAAATTAAAGTGATTTTTTAAATTAAAAAATTACTAAAAACTGCTGAAATATAAATATGCAAATATTAATATTTAGGGATGCAAAAAAACATTTTTTTTTCCAAAACATTGTTTCAAGAACTATGTAAAAAGCGGAGTTTTAACAGAAAGACACGGTATTCAATATATTTAAGGTTTCATGAGAATTAGGAGTGTTGCACAGAATGCTATACACATATTAAGTTTATTGGATCCTGCCCAATAATTAAAGTATACCCCCAGTCACCTATGAAACATTTGTTCCTCTACTCAGAGGTAATGAGACTTGAATATATGTGAATGGTAAGTTTGTAATAAGATGTAGCGGCTGTCGCTGCCACAAATGGAGTCAATTGATAAAAATATATCAGATTAACAGCATAATAATATACTTCTTTGAAAGATAAAAATAGACCCATAAAAGTGATATCTAGGGCATAAAATTAAAAGAGGAATTGGTTAAAAATATATTTTATAGTAAGATTATGCAATGGCTTTAGGTACGTATTTTTGAAATAATGAATGAGAATTATTCTGGGATTTCAAGAAACTTATGAATTGTAAAAATAGTAATTTTGACATGGAAACCAAATTTTTACACAATCTTGCTACAATGCTAAAATAAACACGGGTCTAGAATTTTCAGTGCTTTTTGACTGCTGATGACCCAGTTTATCTGATGAGCGTATTATCATTTCAAAGGGAAAATTAAGAATGTGGTATTGGATGTAATGTAATAATAATTGTATAAGATATTAATAAAAAAGATGCAGAAGGATGCCGATATATCAGCAATATTTTTTTTGCATTTTATGTTTCTTAACCGCTTCTGTGCCAAGAGCGAGATTACTCGCATTCTTGGCCGTGCCCAGCAGGCCGGCTATAGAAAAAGAGCGAGTATTCTCGCTCTGGTTTGAGCCTCTGTGTCATCATATGTCCCGTTTTTTTGGTTAATTTAAAATATAGAACACACAGAGACATTGAATAAATTTGTTAAGTCATTTAAATATCCTTTCAAGGTGTAATGTTTTTAATTTATAAAAATAAGATTTAAAAATGATTTATTTTGATTAAAAATTCACGGCCTGCTGTGCACAGCTACACTTCTACCTACTGGCATTTAAAAGGTTAAGTGAAGTGTTTCGATATTTAGCACAGGTTATAAAAAACTGCCTATGCATTACACTGATAGAAATTTAACTAGTCAACACGTATTTAACACATCCTCATATAAATATAAATACTTTTTTTGTATATTATTAAAACTTTTCGGAGACGACTGTGAAAGACATCGCCACGCTTAAAGGATTCATAAGTATCAAAAATACATTTATTTTAATGAACCTTTCATATGATGCTGTCATTTATCCATCACTAATGCAACGAGAGAAGTGAAAATTTTATAAATCTCCGAGTTACATTTTGATGTCATTCTGTCAAAAAGTATCACATAATTTAAACACATTTAAAAACTATAAATAATAAATTTATCGACACAACTCAACCAAATAATCACTATGACTTTTCTAAATATTGTACTGCTGTAAATTATCCATTATTGGTTTACAGCTAACTTCACATGGATCTTATTTTCATTTTACAAAAATTATTTCACCTTTGAAATCATAATAAATTAAAAACATTAAAAATACATTTTATCAAAATAATTGTTTGATTAAGTTTCGATGTGACATTTCCGATTCATTTGCCAAGTGTCGTTGAGTCTTCCTCGGCTGTTTTTTGCGGCGAATTTAATCTTCTGGGGGTTTGTCGAAGTAGTCAATCTTAGGACGACGTGGGAGCTCCGGTTCACTGCTGAAGGGCAATGATTCTCCTGAAAGAGTCCCGATGCTGCTGCTCAGTGTTGCCCAGGCATTGCCACTGCTGCTGCTGGAAGCACTGAAAAAATATAATTTATTACTATCGTATTTTGTCCCCAGTATTTAAATAAAAAAATTAAATAAAATAATGTGTAACATTTTCTAAATGATCTTTTATTTTTATTTTGATATTATTTAATTCCAACAAGAATTTTCGATCGAAATAATCGAAGAAATATATCTATATATATTTGTATTATATGTTTCTATTTGTAGTATAAATATTATCTAATATAAATAAGTAAGAAATAAAAACCAAGAGTTATGTAAATTGTAGTAGAAGTAATGGCAGAATGATTGATGGAACATTTGGATACCCTTATACCCGTTATAAACTAAAATAAAAACAATTATTTTTTTAATTTTTATTAGAATATTATTTTATTATTTCAATATTCTAATCTACTTTTATAGATCATTGCCTATATTACAATATTATTATTACTTAAAATATACATATACTATACATAAAATTGTAATAATAAAATAGTATATGTATATTTTAAGTAATAAAATAAAAACAGTCCGTATGAAACCAGAGAACCTAGAATTACAAAAGTGGTCTGTAAAGGGAATTATTTCTATGGTTTGATATTTCTATTTCCTATGACTGGGATATGATAGAGACCACCAGTAGCATTCTAGGAAAAGTATGGTGAAGGTAATTGTAAATATATATATACATATTCTCAGCAAGGGTTTGAAAAGTGTTTTCTATGAAATGAATATGAAACCTGGTGAGCACACGGCTGGGTTGCTGAGCAGGAGTCAGCATGGGCCCCGGAACTCTCCTCTGCCCCTTGTCCCTCCTCATGACTTCCATCAGGCTCAGCGCCGGCAACCAGGACTGGAACAATTTAACAAAAATATAAGACAGAAGGAGAGGGAAGATCTGTATAGAGTTCTCCCCATCAGCTAAACAAATGCTGAAGTAATAAATGATGTATCAATGGCATTCAGTATCATGAACGAGGCAAGGGGAAATTTGGTCTGAGATTATTTTTGATTAATCATTTAAATGCGATGCCTTTTTGATGGATTTATTGATCAATTTGGGGAAACAGTTGTATCCATACAGTTTATAACTTAATCAAGACTCAGACGATATATTTGTAAATATATAGAACTGAGTATAAATACTTTGAGCATATTATAAATGTTATTGGATGTAGTACCTTTTCCCTGAATGCGGTGGCTACGATGTTGCGGTAAGGTTCCGTGTCGTAGGCGACGCCTTCGCATCCAAAGTGCTCGCACATCTCGTGGACAAACTGGCGCTTCTGCCGGTTCATGGGCTGGAAGGAATGGCTGCGCGTCTTCTGCTTCGACTGAAATGCCACACAACTAATGTTAATAACGTAAACACAATTCCAGATGGTGACAAAGGACACTACAATACAATGCTTATAGGTTATATGATCCAAACCTAAATCCGTTGACTATGAATGCTTAAAAAGAAAATAGTAGTATCCTTTAATCCTGAAAGACATGATAAAAGAGAGTTCAAGATAAGCTGGCTGCACAGAGTTTTGTCCACTGTCGCTTTTTGATTAAAGTAATGGAAAAGTCAGTTGTGTTAAGGGATCGATGGAGGCTTTTAATGATCTTTGCGTAAGAAACATCAAATAGATTTCGAACAGTATCTGGCTGCATGGATGGCTCTGGTGTCCAGAGTCTTGTTAGAAAGAGGAGTCCTTTTCAATGCAATTTGAGGAAAGTGTGTCAGTCCTGGTGGGCTTCTAGACTTTGTGGACACTATAAAAATTTCCACTCATTTACCATGTTCGCTCGAATTTTTGGTGAGAAAATCTATCTTTCATTTCCATCTCCTTTTTAACCCGTGATTCTAATATTTTTCACGGTTTTTTTTTTTTTAGTACTTACGTATGCAGTGGTTATAATTGTTTAGAGGGGACTCCCACTGGATATATCTGCTTTAGATGCTGATAAGTTAGCATCTGATAAATTCAATGGGATTCTGATAATCTGAATGAGCATATTATTCTCAGGTGTGAGGTGGATAAAGTCTAGCCTAGCTTCGGTATGGGTGTACCTTCTGTGCCAGGAGCACGAGTTGCGTGAGGTTGTCGTGGACCTTGTTGCAGAAGCCCTCATCGCGCTGAGCAAACTGCTTCATGAAGTCCGAGTAGCGAGGAGTCAGTTTGGCCGAGAGGTCAGGATTGCGGATCTGAAGGCCGATGGCCAGGCGGCGGTTGCGCTCCTCCAGCTGACACTCTACGTCACACTCCAGCCTGGAAACCATCAAATTACGCTAATGTATTTAAGTTCTTTATTAAAAAAAAAATATGAAACAAATTAACTAACCACTAATGATTTATAATTGCAATTATTGATGAAATTTTTTTGTTTGAAATTTTTGAGGTTTGAATATAAAATTTGTTATTTTTCTCTATTCTGCTGCAGTTAAGTTGTAAAAATTATATAATTAAAGATATGAAAATTTGATTCGGTAAAGTGAGAATCCGGGGGTCTAAAAAAGGTAACAATAGTTTATACTCTTCCATGTTCCAGGTAGAACCACCTTTGTCTCTCGATCAACTAGAACAGGGGTCGGTAGTTTGTCAGGTGAGAAGAACCAAATTATCATAGTAACAACAGAATAACAATGCTACTAGAGAACCGCATATGTATAGTATAGCTCCTTCATTCCCGACAGTCACATTGTCGTATCCTCATGACTTCAGCAGTATTTATTCAACACAGGATAGAGGTCTAATAAGACTCTGATAAGACTGAACTTGAGTAAGCTAAAGTAGACAGTTTAGTTACGTGGTGGTGCTGTTGCCGTTGGCAATGAGCGCGCTGATGTCCACCGGCTCCCCCATGGCCCCCAGCAGCACGCCGGCCCCCGTCTGCAGGCGCAGCAGCTCGCGAGCGTTCTCCGAGCACGGCCGCTGCAGGGAGCGCCGGGCGCAGGGCAGGCGGCCAGCACGGGCGCTTGCAGGCCGCCCGCGCCGGGCAGGGGCCCTCGTGCCCACAGGCCGCCCCACACGCGTGCCCGCAACTCCCGCGGACGCCCTCACACGGCTGCTTGCATCTGAAGATACAAAATTCATAAAATAAACATATTTATCGTCATTCACTCGAAATAATCATATATTTACTGATAGCGCCAATCAAGGATACAGTGATAGAGTGAGGTACAATTTCCCAAGCAGCCCAGCAGTCTGACGTCTACCACGCATGGAGTGGGTCAAGGTTGAGTCTACCTAATTTGTTTGTGTTTAATTTGGCCTCACGGAATTTGGATTAATGCATGCCATAGTTTTATGAAATCAAATTTTAGCATTTCGGTTAAAGTTTTAAATATACAAGAGCAATCTCAAAGTCACGGCTTTAGTGAATTATCCCCTCGGTATCAGTAAATACAATAACCTTAAAGATTTCTACAGAGCCTTTGTTGTGATTTTGAGTTAAGTGTTTACATACTATAGACTTACACAGATGGACAGTTCCCCTTGTGGCAGATCTCGATGCACTTGTGCTTCTTGCAGGGCAGGTCCTTGCCGCACGGCAGGCCGCACGAGAAGTCCTCCTGATGACAGGGAATTGTCTTCCTCATCTGAAAACACAAATTTTTCAATTAAATTTAAAATAAAAAAATATATAATAAATAATTGAACGTATTTTTATCCTTTTTTTGGACACTAATTATGCTTAGAAACATACTACACAAATAGAAACTACTTTACAATTAGATATATCTTAAGAAAATACGGTCGGTAAAAAGATGCTTACCCAGAGACGCTACAAAGAGTTTGGTAAATGCGTTTATAGTCTCCAAAATGGACTACTGCAACGCACTGCACGCAGGCCAGCCAGCCAAACAATCAAATCAATTGCAGTCGTTACTAAACGCAGCAGCACGACTAGTCTACAACGCGCCCAAATTCTGTCACATTACTCCAATACTACACCGACTGCATTGGTTGAGAGTTTCGGCTAGAATCCAGTACAAATTATGCCTCTTAGCTTACAAGGCACTCAACGGAACTGCACCGGGCTATTTGACAGAACTTATCAAGCCTTCAGAAATAAGCGCGCGTGGAGAGACACTCAGATCGGCTAGAGCAAACAGAAGCACCCTGCAGCTGACGGGAGGTAGTCCTAGCACGGTCTTTGGCAATCGGGCTTTCAGCTACGCTGCACCAATGGCCTGGAACTCACTACCGGAAATCATAAGAGAGCTTAAAGCGGAGGCATCCTTCAGAAGCAGACTCAAGACCCACCTTTTTACTCAGAGAGGCAAAAAAGCGCTTTTGGAATGATCATTCGGTCATAAAAGAGCGCTATACAAATACTAATATAATAATAATAATAAAATGACATATCAATATCTCCTGGTGGTATAATTGATAGTCGCGGCATATTATCTCGATGGAGATAATATGAGACATCTAACCTTGTGGCGGCCATGGCAGTAGAGCTGTGTGAGGACGGTGCAGGGCGGGCAGGGGGTGGTGGCGGGGTGACAGGTGTGCAGCGGCGGGTGGCCGCGGGGGCGCATCACGCTGCATGCCTGCGAGCAGACCGGGGGCCGCTGGCCGCACTCCACCGGGGGGTAGCGCACCGCCGCCCCACAACGGCAACTCAGCTCATCAAAACCTGCAAGTAAACAGTGCCGTCAGTACAGCGGAAGACATACTTTACACGGGCATTAAAAGTTTCAATAATATTAAATTAAAAGAAAAACAACATCATTACTTTAATAATTGATAGATAATTGAAGAATTTCAATTATCGATGAAGTATTATAATATTGAAATGTATTTGAAAAAAAAAAACAATTTAATGTAAATTGATGACAAAAACAAGTAAAGGCTCATCACTCGAACATATGTAGTATAAGTGTAGGATCAACAAGTTAGTTTATAGTTTAGAAGTGACCCGGAGGGTTCACTACATAAATAGATTGTTAGTAAGAAATAATACTTCTGAAAAATTAATAAAAAAATAGTGAATATTAACCTTTAAACGCCCAGTGGTCCCATACGGGACCGCAAATTTGCATCGTTCAATGCCCTAGCAGGCCAATGTTTGTAATGTTTCGTCGCACAATAGATTTTTCCATGAACTTACTTTAATAATATTCTTACAAATTAATGTAACCCGATTGTGAAATGAACCATAAGCACACATGTATGGGACCACTGGGCGTTTCAAAGGTTAATGAAAATATGCATGCAATTTACAACAAGTGCCATCAGCAATAATATCAATCAATACTACAAATATGTCTTGATTCTCGTAAAAGCCAGTAGGTCGAAGTAATTGGCAAAGAGGGCCAGTGCTGTGTATAGAATATAACAAAGTGAAATGTTTTCGATTTGAATCCCAGCCATTTCCTTTTTCTCTGGTATTGCAAGACAAATGTCATAAAAGATATTTGCTGTATATTTGTATCAATTTGTTAGACATCATTACTAGTATTCAATTCATCAGCCTTTTATCTGTATCTATGGTTTTCTTCTTCTTCGTGTCAGCAACATCAAATTATTTCTGTCCAATATCTGGCAACATTGGCCCGTGTGCTGCTTAGCATTAGGTCTTGATGTGCAGCTAGTCAGGCAGGATCAGAGCAGTGACTCCCCCTGACACAGCACTCCCCGGCGCTCGAGGTTGTTCTTTGCTTGGCAACACCTTCTATACTATCTGTGTGAATAATCGTACAGTGGTACTCACTAGTCCTCCAGCAGGGATCGCAGTGTCCGCTGTGGCAGGTGGCGGCGCAGCGATGGAGGCCGCAGGAGAGCGTGCGCGTGCACGGCAGCGGGCAGCGATGTTCAGCGTCCACGCAGCACAGTGTCTTGCAGCGGTGACGGCCACAAGACTGTTTCTGTAATGTGAGGTTAGGTGTTGGTGTGGAGAATCAGAAGACAGGTCTGCATTCTTAAAAACAACCTTTTTAAAACCAAAGCGGATAGTCCAGTTGATCAACTACATAAGAGAACATGAGGAAAAGTGTATTTTTATTTCCACCGAGGGGTTCTTGTAGACCTGAAAAACAATAAACTTTATAAACGAATAAAACAAGTAAAGTTATTCAGATTAAGTAAGTAGCTTCTGAGGAAGGTGCGGTGGCACCAAAACCGATAAAGTGATTAATAAAACTCAGTGGTTTCATAGAAATTTTAACTTGTTTAATCCTTTAATATGACAAACCACAAAGTTACTGCGTTCAAGAGTATGAATTAACTTTATTTTTATATTTAATGTAAGCATATACATGATAATAACGCCAGTTGGTAGTGGAGATAAGTCATCCTGAATATATGATTTTTACTTTGGATTCAGTGCTAGTGTAGTTGGGTACGGAGTGTTGGATGTTTCATTTTATGACAGTAATACTTTGTTACTTGTGTATCAAATTTGATGTACTTATGACAAGATTTTTATTGAAACAATTCCTGACTCTCGGTGCTCAGTATTGTGTCTCCACTTGTGCTGAACGTGAAGTCATTAACACTAAATATGTCAATACTGAAGCATCCTTGATATCCACGAGTACAAATACTAATATTTTATGTGCCTTTGTTGCCATTCTTTGTCATTGTTGTATGATAAAAAATAAAGAATCAAATGAAAAGTAAATGAAAAAATAACGCTCATTATATTTGAGGTCAATTTATTGCTGTGTATGAAGTGTAGTGCTTAAGTTATTAGAGACTACAGCCCAGAATCATCTAAATATGACTCGGGATGAATTAAAATATACTATTTAAAACATTAATATTTTACCTTGGTGCATTTCTTGCCACAAAATACATTATTGCGCTGGGCTTCTAGTTCCGTGCAGAGCAAGTTCTTGGTGATGTGCCCGCAGCGGCAAGAAACCTGGGTCTTCTCGGGACAAGGTGGACAAGCCCCTAAAACGACAGAACAAAACATGGTACATCAGGAGAGCAGGAAAGCACACGACATGGCCAACATCAAGGAAAACATTACTGCAGGTGTTTGTTTCAGTAACTGTAGAGAGGACTGGACATGACTAAAAATATATTGTTGCTATTAACTGCTCTAGATTAAATTAGTAAGGTGTACATTATTGTGACTCGGACACATATTTTGAAGACGTTAAAAAACAATTAATTTGAGTGACTAATATTCTATGATAATGTCTCTACTGTCTCTGTCAAGTCCACAGACGCATACATCAAGCAAGGCAATAAAAAAAAATAATCTTGAGTCAAAAAATATTACTTTAGGGCTCCGCAAGCAACTTGCCAAAATTTTTGTTTGAAGCATCTTGACGTACGGCTGTGAGACATGGTGCTTATCTGAAAGTGATAAAAGACTAGACACCTTTGAGATGTGGTCTTATAGAAGAATTATCGGAATATCCTGGAGAGACCACATCACGAACAATGATGTTCTCAGCATAATCAAGAAAGATAGGCACCTAGTAAGAACCATCTCAGAGAGGTGAGCTCGATGGAACGGTCAAATCATGCGCCACGGTGGTCTTTTTCACAACATTGCGGAAGGGATGGTTGATGGTAGAAAATGCAGAGGGCTCCGTAGACGGGAGTATTTGTAGCTTTTATGCTGAGCTAAAGAGGGTTGCAGAGGATCGATAATCTAGATGCAAGATTTTTTTGCTGTAAACCAATCCACTGGATTGATACTACGAAGAAGAATGTCTATAGTATTTTTCGGCAACAAATGTGAGTTTGTGGCAAAAATTATTTCACATATAATATCTAGATTTCTGAAGCAGAGGGGGGGTGGGTCACTAAAAGAATGCAATCTAGTCATACATAAATATCTATTTTATGAATGAGGTAAAATTTACCATGATGACAGGGTGACTTGCAGAAGTGCAGGGATCCGTCTGGGCCGCAGCTGAGCGGCAGCAGACATTCCTTCCCGCACGTGGGCACCGGGTCTAGACAGGACTTGCGAGCTTGCTCGGCCGTTAACCTGCAATTTTGCAATGTATATTTATATTTGTTTTTTTAGTATATCCCAAAGTTCATTTACTATTTTGTGTGTAGTAAAATATAATTAGTGCTATAAGTCACAAGTGAAAAAAATCAAACACGTAAGGAATGAGATATTTACAATGTCTGTCCGCAGGGGCAGCGGGTGACTCTGGCTGGTACAAGTGGGCAGCCGGGGCACGGCCCCTCGTGGCATGGCAGCTGGCAGTCGTGCTGGCCGCAGTCCAGCTTGCGAGCGCACTCCTGGCTGCAGCTGAAGCCCAGCACGCCGGCCGAGTCCGCCGCACACTCCACGCTGCGCAGAGTCTCACGCGGGCAATAACACTCTGCAACAATCATAATGATAATTACATAATAATAACTCTGATGGGGGTAACTGAACCAGTCTCGGCGTCATTGTATAGCAATCAAAGAAGTCATCAGGTAAGCTAATTGCTACCCATTACCCTATTACCCAGCTGAACTAATAAAATCGGCAGGAACCGGAACTCTAGATGCTCTGTTCACAATGACTCAGATGATTTATAATACAGGAATAGCGCCAGAAGACTTCAAAAAGTGTGTAATTGTAACTCTGCCAAAGAAGCCCGGAACAACAAAATGTGAACAACACCGAACACTCAGTATTCTATCCCATGCATCCAAAATACTGACCAACATAATCCTACATAGAATTGAACCAAAAATTGAAAAGACTCTCACTAGCGATCAATTTGGATTCAGAAAAAGAATGGGAACCAGAGAAGCAATCTTATCCCTGCGTATGATCTTGGAAAAGAGGATAAAAGTGGACCAAGATACATATATTGCCTTCGTGGACATTGAAAAAGCATTTGATAAAGTAGATTGGGAGAAGCTCTTCGATGTAATGAAAGAAATTGGAGTCAAATACAAGGAACGAAGACTCATATTTTCACTTTACAAAGAAGAAGCTGCCATAATATCACTTGGAAATGTCCAAAAGGAAGCAAAAATACGTCAAGGGGTGAGACAAGGATGCTCTCTGTCGCCTGTACTCTTCAACGTATACATACAAAATGCAATTAATAACATCAGGGAAAAAATGGGGCATAGGGAGGGGGTTAAAATACATGGCCAAAAGATTGATATGATAAGGTTTGCTGACGACATTGCTCTGATTGCTGAAACTAAAGATGAACTCACTGAAGCGCTGACATCCATGGAAAACATATTTAATTCCAACTACAATATGAAGATAAACAGCACAAAAACCAAAGTCATGAAAGTAAGCCGCAATGAGCAGCAGAAAATTAACATATCAATGCTAGGAGTACCCCTAAAAGATGCAAAAGAATTTGTATACCTTGGAAGTACGATCACCTGGGATGGCAGAACAAAAGAGAAGTCAACAGTCGAATACATCAAGCAAGGCTAGCTTTCAATAAAAAAGCCAAAATTCTTGAGTCAAAGAATATTACTTTAGGGCTCCGCAAGCAACTTGTCAAAACACTTGTTTGGAGCATCTTAATGTACGGCTGTGAGACATGGTGCTTATCTGAAAGTGATAAAAAAGACTAGAGGCCTTTGAGATGTGGTCGTACAGAAGAATTCTCGGAATTTCCTGGAAAGACCACGTCCACGAACAATGAGGTTCTCAGGATAATCAAGGAAGATAGGCACCTAATAAGAACCATCTCAGAGAGGCGAGCCCGATGGATTGGTCACATCATGCGACACGATGGTCTTCTTCACGATATTGTGGAGGGGATGGTTGAGGGTAGAAACTGTAGAGGGCGCCCTAGACGGGAGTATTTACAGCAAGTATTCGAGGACATGAATTGTAGCGCTTATGCTGAGCTGAAAAGGGTTGCGGAGGACCGAGAGGAATGGAGATCGAGATGCAAGATTCTGTTGCTGCAAACCAATCCACCGGATTGATACTACGAAGAAGACCCTATTATCCATCCATATTATAATATTATTTTTCAGATTCATTTTGAATATGAAATAAGATTTTTTTACATTGTTTTAACACTATCCACTCCGAGCGTTACGCGATTAAACTTACGCTGGAGGCCGACTGTTTTTTTAAAGAATTGCTAAATCTATCGTCATGTGTTCAAATAAAATTAAATATGACCCTCACTGAAAAGGTTTGAGATCTTTGAATAATGGTCGAAAGTAAAAACAACACATATGTTGTGTGATCGGCCGCTAACGTTTGAAAAATCATCACAAGCTGTGTATAGTCGGCCACTAAGCATTGGCGCAACGATCACACACATGTTGTGTGACCCGCCTTTAACGTTTGGCCTGGTGATTACACACATATTGTGTAATCGGACTGGATAGTGTTTATGTAAACCAAACTCACTTTTTGCACGGATTTAATAACATGGTCTTGAAAAAATTAACCGTTTTTTTTTTTCCAAATGTCCTTTTGAATTTGACATGGTTTTTCATTCTGACAACATCACTTTATCACACAACAAGTTCTCAAAGAAGAAAAAAAACTAGAGAATATAAGACGTAGGTTTTATAAGCGTAAATAATTATTATAGATATAACATCAGGTACAATTTATATATTTTATATATATATAAATTAAATTAAAATTGACTTCATAGACATAACATAATTTCGAAATCGATTTTTTTCCACTTATAAAACCTGTTTATCATTTTCATATGAACACGGTAACATTTTTTTTACACGGTTTCTGTAAGCATGGTAATCTGTGGAAGGTTTCTACCGCGCAAAAAGACAATTTAGTGTATGTCAAATTGAGTAATATTATTTTTTTATATAAAAACAGAACCGTGTGCTCGATCATTGTTTTTATTAACAATAAGTGTAGAGTGTAAGAGAAACCATGATGACGTTGTGAAAGGAAAGCATTTCTTAAAAAAGTAAATTTCTTCACATGATTGGGAGACTTGTGTAGGATCTTACTTTGCTCTTGCTTCTGATCGCATGGAGGACAGTCCCCGGCGTGGCAGGGCAACTTGCAGCGATGCAGTTTACAGTTCAGGCTGCGGCCGCACTCACCGCCACACAGCAGGGGCGCGCTTCTCGAGCAGCGCAGCCACTGCGAAGTGGCACCGCACTCACATTTCCTGAAAAAAACATTTTAATATTTAAGATTAATTACACTGCATATTGCCTCTTGTCTTATTGTGCTAAAAATCTCTTACAAAAGCCCTAAATTGTAATGCCTTGATATTGATTTCTAGCCGTTGTATGTTATTTTAAAAATAATAATCTATTTATTTACAATGCATGATGCTATAATATCAAACCAGCAAAATAAGGCAAAGGATAAACATGACATAATTACACATCTTTTCTTAAATGCTATTAAAAAAAAGTAAAATCATGGTATCTTTATTTCTTTTTTCTTTACACACATTACAATTTTTTAATTTAATAAGTTTATAAATAACAACAAGGAAATAAAAGACTACAAATAACAATCAGTTTAATATTTGTGTCCATATTATGCCCAGATTCTTCAATATTGATATATTTAGTTTCAACAACCACACATTCAGTACAAGTGAAGACAAACCGGAGAGCCAATATTTAGGATTTGTGACAATAACAACGCATCATAAATATGAGTACATTAAATTTGCCACAAACAACACAAGTCATTATTTTCACAAACTCTGTTATGTCTGGTACTCGTCTAAGCACCGATGTACTTGGGCGATGTCACAACCACAACTGGGAGCCATCCTGTAAGAAGGATGACAAGACACATCCGCTCAATTCGAGTGTCGAGCGACGAATTGTAACAAATTCCGTTTTTTTATGTTTTAATTAGGAACAATTATGTTAGGTTCTAAATACACAAATGATGGATGTCTACATAGTTGGAATCATTACCATCAAATACCTTTCTAAACGTCTCCGGTGTGCTTTGGAATGGTTTTCCCTGATTTACGTAAACCAAAACTAGGGCTAAAGTTAGATGCGGCTTTATGAGATCTACAAGACCTCTTAGTCAAGCCTTTGAGAATACGAGATTCCAGAAATGAATTATCTAAAATAATATTCTATTCCAAAAAGTCTTCTAGGGACAAAAATTTTGACCGGCGCATGTGGGAAAATTGAACACGGCGAGGAATAAAAACGGAAGAACAAGAGGTTTGACCTGATGAAAAGTGCTGAAAGATAATAGGTGATGCTAATGTGGAGATTTTAAATTGAACACGGCGAGGAATAAAAACGGAAGAACAAGAGGTTTGACCTGATGAAAAGTGCTGATAGATAATAGGTGATGCTAATGTGGAGATTTTAAGACCAAACGGACAACTGACGGTCTGTCTATTTTGCCAGAGAAAGGGCGCCAATTGTCTAGTTGATGGAAGGAAGGTAAATAATGTAAGATTCTCACTTATTGACTGTGGCCTCGCACTGCGGGCAAGGCCCAGCGTGGCAGAGCAACGTGCAGGGATGGCTGCAGGAGCCACGCTTGGCGCACGACTCGCCACACGTGTGGGCGCTGTCCCCGCCGCGCTTCCACTCGGGGCGGTAGCGCTTGCCGCAGAAGCAAAGATACTCGGAGGGCACAGCACTCAGCTTGTTCTGGCACGCCGGGCAGCGCCATTGACTTTCTGCAACATAAATGTTTCAAAGTTTAATAATTTGCTGGAATTCGTGGTTTTTGGATTTCAAACTTCAAAAACAAGTTTATACTGTTTTGCAGTAATGAGAGAACTAAGCCATTTTCAATCATTATATCATCGGTTGAGGCATTTGATGAGATGATAGCACCTGATACATCCTCCAATGTCTTATAAAAAGGTTTTTTGGTCTAGGCTAGAGGAAGAGCACATTCCATATATTAATATACCTGTGGCAGACTTTAGTTTTATCAATTTTGCCAATTTCACTATGTATGCCGACCTAATAATTTTACCTTGTATATCCCATATATGTCGATAGAGTTGCCGTCAACAGAGGTCGCTTTAAGTACTATTGCACCGATCAAGGTAGGAGTCGAGCTGGGTCTATGTAAGCAGACGACCAGACGGACCAATTCTCTTTCCTTTCCACTTCAACGCCTCCATAACTGAGCCCATATCTAATATATGTTGTAATTGTAATGACGTGTCGGCCAACGGTAATTGATATGGGGCAATTAAAGTTTTAAACATAAGGTCTTCATGCTGGATCGGGTTAAGGTACTTAATTGTTCATGCTTGAACATCTGCACTCACCAGTCATGCTGCTGATGGCCCATCTGATGGTACACTCGAGATGCAGTACGTGGAAGCAGTTGCTGCAGGACCAAACGGCGTCGGGTTGGCGCACACGCTCGCAGCAGACCAGGCATTCCAGCACTCCCTTGTCCAGCTGGTCGGTCAGGCGCTCGCGCTGGGTCACCTCCGCACCATCCATATCTGAAAGTCATCAATTAATGAATACCGATCATGATAGTAATGAATCCTTAGGTGTTTTGGAGTAACAATCCACAATGGGAGACCTCATCTAGGAATAGTTTTCTATCCTATGTGGTTTAAATTCAATATGAATTCTCAAAAAAAAAGGTTATTGTTTAGGGGTAATATCAAAACAAAGAATTTTAATCTATACTAATTCTACATGTGATAAAAAATCAAAGTTTTAATATTATTTCTTCCAGTAAGGAAAGTGGCATTAAATCAGATTAAAAATAATGCTCAGAAATATAGTGTTGTTAATTTTAAATGCAAAATGTAAAAATAAAATATTCTTAAGTTTCTTTTATCTTTCTATAATCACCTTTAACTTCCTCTTGAGGCTCCCTTTTGCCTTTTGATGTAGCGTCCCCCTTATTTCTTCGGCTAGAGCCCTGCGGGCTCTCCGAGGAGTCCTACCTCTGCCCAGCGCCCTCACCGCGCCGCCCCTGCCTGAAGCTCTCCTGTGTGGTGTACGAGGCTTTCTGCCTCCCCTGACTGTAAGCACCTTTAGCTTCCCCATCTCCGTATCTACCGCCTTGCGAGTAACTGTCATTCTTATAAGACTTATTCCTATCATAGCCTTGGTTTCTGTCGTATCCCGAATTTCTATCATATTTAGAGTAGTAGCCCCTGTCACTTTCCACATCTTGATACCTCTCAGAAGAATATTCATTTCTGTATCCCCTGTTGCGATCGTTGTGGTTTCCCCTTTCTTGGCTGTAATGATTTCTATCATCAGGTTCTTGAGTTTTGCTGCCTTCGGCGTACTGATCATTTTTGTAGCCTCTGTTTCTTTCATTGTAATTGTAATGGTTTTTATCATTTTCAGAATCAGGATTCCTGCTGCCGCTGGTGGCATTTTGCTCATTCTTGAAGCCTTTATTTCTTTCACGGTAATTCTGTTGCCTTTCCTTGTAATAGCCTCGATCGTTTTCAGAATCGGGATTCCTGCTCCCTGGAAGACCATTGGAATATTGTTCAGCTTTGTACCCTCTCCCGCTTTCATTATAATTGTGGTTCTTCTCCTGCTTGTGCTGAGGTCCTCTCTCATTATCACCGCCTGATGCTCTACTGCCGGAAGCTCCTTGCGAAGAATTATTTCCTTGACCTTTGCCTTTATCACTTTGGCCTTGCCCTCTATCACTGAGAACATTTTTATCATTCTTGGTATCGTTGTCATTTTTCGAGTCCTGATTCTTGGCTTGTTGACCCCTGTTCCTCGTTCCATTGCCCTTTTCATAGCCTTGGTTTCTTTCGTTTGCATATTTTGTCTTCGCATTCTGTTCTCTTTGTTTTCTAGAGCCTCCGCCCTGTGGAGGTATCTCTACTTTATCAGTCCCTTGTGGAAGATTGCTGTTGTAAATGGTGAATGTTTGTTCTGTGGAAGGAGTTGGCAGCTCTTCATCTCTTCTGCGCCAATCTGAACTTTTATCACTACGCCCCGCGATCGGTTTGTTCTTTCGCCTGTCCGACCTTGCCGGAGATTCTATTCGAGGTACATCAGATTGGATAGATTCGACGCGTGATGATGTTGGGGTGGGAGAGGACTCAGGAATAGAAGGAGCTGTATTTTTAACCGGAGGGATATTTGTTAAGGGAATATTTGCTAAGGGAATATTTGCTGAATCATTTCTAGCACTCTGCGGAACAAACTCAACTGCCGTAGCTGTCAGCTTGTAAGTAGAAGTGGGCATGGGAGCTGTTTGGGGTTGGTATCCCTCGTACGTTCTACTGGGTTGGTAATGTTGGTGTTGCTGTGGAAGCTGCTGCCGTTGTTGATTGGGTTGATTGGGTTGGTTGGGGTAAGGCACATAGTTCTGGGCTTGCACATTTTGAAATTGGGAATTCTGGTATGAGTTGTGGTAATCCTGGGCACCTGCTGAGTGCTGGAACTGGTGTAAGAACTCCTGAAAAGGTAAAAAAAATAACATGCTTAAGATAACTGCATCAATTATAAATAAATATTTCAAAGATGTTATTTTGCTTGCAAAATTTTACTTACGGTCTGCAGACCATCGTAAGCCTCCAACATGGTTCGCCAGATCTTAAAGATATGAGGTGAAAAATACTTGGTAAATGCTATTTTGATGACCTTGTATTAGGACTTGGAAAGTTACAACACTTACCGATAAAGTGGTGCTCATATTTTACTAAATTAATTTGTCATAATGAAATGTAGAACATTTTTTTTTCTTTTAACAAATAAAAGGTTCTCGTTTGCTTAGACCAGTGGTTTTCAACCTTTTTGAAGTCACGGTGCACTTTTGATCATGGAAAAAAATGGCGGTGCACCAGAACTAAGAGGTCAACAAAAATGTGGACATAATTTTTTGTTACATACCTGTATTTAATTTTAAAAAAATTCTTACAAACTAAATTACATGCAATTTTTTTGACATATTTTCTTTTTAAGTTAAGTTATAAAAAAAAAAGTTTAATATTGAATATAAATTTAGTTCGTAAATTTTTCCTAAGAAACAATTTTGTATTTATCCGCGCTTTATTAAAAATGTTTGTATTAATACTTGAAGGTGAAGGAAATTTAGAAAGGGGGTTATTTCCCTCCCGCCTCTTATCCACCCAAAATGACATCCCTGCTTAGTAAAATGTAATTTATATTATCATTCAGATATCAAATAATGGGTTACCTGAGTTTTTTGGTTTTACATATATAGAAAATATTCAGTCAAATATTTGATATAGCTACCCTAAGTTCTTCATCTAAATTTGTAAGTCTTTCTCGTTTTTTAGTTTTCATATTAGTTATTGTTGATAAACCAAGCTCACATAAATGTGATGTTGAAAACTGTAGCAAAATTTTCAGTGCGAAGGCACTGAAAATTGAATGAAGATGTGAAGAACTGGATATTCATCTTGGACAGAAGTCCAAAAGTCCTCCACGGTCATTTCGGAAAATTTAATTTTTCGATTGCGGTTAGTCGACAATGAGACTGATTTTTCTTCTTCGGCGTATAAAAATCCACAATACGGTGTATCAATTGTAGCAAATGGATTTTGTCGACTTATAAAGCAAAATGTCGTTTGGAAAGTTTATCGGTAAATGTTTTCTCAATATCATCCGACATATTTAAAAATCTTCTTTTTATTGTATCGTTTGAGAGAAAGAATTTTTCATAATTTCTTTTTTTGCGTCATCACCACACATACTTCACAACATTCAGGTAAAATTAGAGACTCTGCTATAGTATGTGGTTTTAATTGTACGGCGATCAATTCAGCAATTACGTTTAACGCCAGTAGTACCATATCGAAAATTTTAACAGTTTTTTCAAAATATTTCGCTTGTTTTTTTGCATGCTTAACAATCTTTCAAAGTATGTAATCTTTACTTCTGGATGCAAGATCGGCGTGCTTCGTAGTGAAGTGGTGATTTAACTTGTCGGGATACATCGGGACACAACTACCTTTTCAGTTTTCACTATTTTGCGGATTTTTTCGTTTTTATCCATTCTTTTCGCGGTGCACCTGCAACAAGCTCATGGTGCACCGGTTGAGAGCCACTGGCTTAGACTATGTTTAAATTACATGGCGTAGTTGTGATTATAAAAAAAGTGTCATTCCATCGATAGGCTTGGATAATTTAACTGGTTATTTTTTGTGGGTTATTAGTATATATTATAAGATATGAGAATGACACCAATCATTTAACTAGTCATATGTCATTTATAACAGACATTAACAATGCTCATAAAAACTGATAAAATAAATACTACTTTTTTATAGGCTGTGACATCCTAATGACCTACACGAGTTAACAATAATCGTGAAACTGTCAAAACATAAATATATATATTTTAATTCGACAACATTTTGCATTATCTTTGGCATTGTAATATATTACCTGGAAGCCGACAAGCGGCGCGGGTCCCTGCTGGTACCTGGCGGGCGGGAGCGCCCAGCTGCCGCCCTGGCGCTGTCCTGGCCAAGAGCCACCCTCGCCCCACTCCGCCATCCTCGCTGAGGAGAAAACAAGTCTTCTTGTCGGATACTGCCGTCTGACCGTCCGTAAAATGGGCGGCGATTTCACTAAAACGCCTTTCCCCGCTCAAAGAAATATATGGGGGAAACGCGAAAGAGCGGCTCGAGCCGCAGCGGGCCTAGCCGCACCGCAATAAACTAACAACTATCAGTCTCTTGTCTGAAAACAAAAAGAAACGCCATCATTTGTCGTGTCGATTTAAATCGACATAAACATGTTATTTATTCATAATTTTGTGTTGCGTATATTCTGTGATACTTACATATGTTAACCTAAACGTAGAATGCCGAAAATAAGTTTATAAAAATAGTTAAAGCTGTAAATAATAACTGTGCTAACGTTCTCGATGTTGCACAATCTGACAACTCACCGCGAATTAACCGCACGGTCAAAGCCAAGACTGTTGGTGTTGCCAGGGAGAACTTTTTTACCCACGATGTTTTTCTTAGTGGAGAGCGATAAGAGATTTATATGATACCGAAGCATGGATATTTACTTGAAAATTAATATGTACCTCAATTCCAAAAAGTGATAAGAATTTGGCAAGACTTCCTCTATATATATGAGAGCATTTTACTTTATAAGGTTAATCATGCTTTTGATTACGGGTAGCGATTTTAATATAAATTCTCTTCTTATTATCAGATATGTATACAATATTAGACGAATATACGAAACGTCGTTTAATCGGTATGTATCATAACTGTTGAAATTGAAAAATAATAACTTAACATAATTTTCCCTGCGAAACGGTTAATTTAACAAATATAAATAATTCTTAATAAGACTTCAAGAAATGCTTCAGAGAAGTGATAGTAAAACATATGAGTTGGTTTTATAAAGTACATAAGTCTAAAGTGAATATTTAGTATTTTCTTTTCCTCCTTTAATTCCTCAACTGAAGTTTACATTCTAAGAGATGGACAATATTGGCCACTTTAAAAAATTACAAGATTTTTTTATATATATAGTCTGACAAAGATCTTACCTGGATGCAAACTAATGTAGTCTATAAAATATTCACAATATAGTATAACATTTTGAGCAACTAAAAATATATATATTTTTTAAAGTACTCCTTCCATTAGAGATTTTTTTTTCTTAATAATCATGTATTTTATAATAAAAATAAATATTATAATTTTAAATTTGATTCTGTTAACTTTTGCTCTTATTTATTTATATCATTAAATAATATTTATACTTACATTATAATTTCTTTTAATTGCTATTTTGTATAAGGCTGTCCATGTGAACAATAGATATTGTCATCTGTTCGAAGCGATGACCTGTATAGATCTTTAAAAAATATGTTTCAATGTTTTAATTGCATTTTTTATTGTTTTGAATAAATATATACAACTTTTAACTTAAAAGATAACATATCAACTGTTATAAATTTTGACAGATACTTTTTCCGAATAAAATGTTTTTTTTTTTTTTGGTAAATTATCAGCTAAATACCTAGGTTCAAAAAATGAATACTGATACAATTCATTGACTAGCTAACAGCTTCAGGTTGGTTAGGTTGATGGTTGACAATGGATGAAGGTGAGGTTGTCAACATGGTGAGAGTATACTTAGAGTCCTTGGGGTCCACCTGGTGCTCTGCCACTGTGGGATCACTCTTCTTAAGATTGTAACCTTCCAATTTGACATGATATCTCTCATGTCGGATCTGTAAACAAATATTTACTTTTCTCATTAAACCAAAGCAGATTCCAATTACACATATTATAGATTTGTACATTATGAAATAGTTGCATAGCATATTTTATTAAAATGATAAATCTGCCAATATAATAATGAAATTTTTACAATTAAAAATGCCATTCTTTTCACTTTTTGACTCATTATTTCAAGATATCTTTCAATTATTATTCTATTTATGAATAAATAATAAATCACATTAATGTTTTATTGGAAGTTAATTGTCTATATAATATATTTTAAATACCTTGCCAATATCGACAATTTGAAATTCTAAAAGTAGCTTGACAGACAATTTCAACTATAAGATGTTTTTGCATGGTATTACAAATATTATCTATGTCTTTTAACCATATTTTGACACAAATAATTATGCATGGCCACTATTAAATTAATCAATACAATTTTAAATACCATCTGTGTAATTGAATGATCCCATAGGTTACATTTGGTCTTTAATTAAATAAGTACACAAGACTTAGAAATCATGGATTACAATACCAGCTTTAAAACTAGTAATAAAATGATTAAATACATACCAAGGATATTTTCTGAGTATAAGATCTATTGCAGAACTGACAAATATGCGGACGTTCTCCAGAATGAATCTTGAGGTGTTTTGCAAGATTACTTTGGTCACTGAAATAAACAAAATTAGACAGAAAATTAATTTATTGATCTAAAAAATTCATTTTGTGAACAAAAAAATGTTTTTATTTGCTAAAAAGCTACTTAGTTTAAAATAATAATAAGTATTCCATTAAATAAGTCGTCATAGGTTGTATGAACAGCAAACTACATGATATATATTTTAATTTAATGCTATTTAAATGATAATTATAAAAACAATTAAAACCGTATTATAAAATGATTATTAAAAGACAAGATGCTAACTTAAAGGACTTGCCGCAATGTTCACAGCTAAATGGCTTTTCTCCGGAGTGAACGCGCAGATGTGTGAGAAGATGGCTGCTCTTGTTGAATCCTAAAAAATAAGTAAAGGAGTCAATTCATCTTTAAATACAAGTCATCACAATTTCAACAGTTAAGCTTGAGCATCGGCATTGTGAAATGCATGTCATAACGTGTTAATTAGTAACTTTTTAGTTTTTTAGAAGATATTTCTATACACTGCAATGTACAAAAAAAACGTAATAGAAATAAATAAAACAGGGGAATAAAGTTATTTTACACGACAACTCTATAACTGAGTTTGAGGAGGTTAAGGAGTTTTTCTAATCGAAGGAAGAGTGTTTACTCTTACCTTTGCCACAGACGTTGCAGCAGTGCTCCCTGGTGCTGGAATGTGTCTTAAGATGCTCGGCGAGATGCGATGGTCGCTTGAAGGCTCTGCCGCAGGGTTCACAGCGATAGTCACGCTCCGTACCATGGACAGTCTGATGGATTTTCAGGTTACTCGCCTGGAACAAAATCAACCGTTAGCACGTCAAAAAATAACTTAGCCATCTTTAAATTATGTACTTTCATCAAGTATTTTTTAACTAACTGTGATTACTAATATATTTATACATATACAAATTATATAATAATATTTTTTTTTTAATAACGCTGAGTAGGAAAGGCGTTCACTACATATTTCCGCTATAATTTTTGTTAGTTGACTAGTATACTCCTCCTGACTGTCTGGTATATTCCTAATTCTCGTAGCAGGAATGGTTTTTTTAGTTTTATTCCCCCTTGCAACATTTTAGAAACTTATTCCCCCCTACAAATCATCACAGTATCAGTAAATATTAACTGTATTTACTAATATATTTGATAATAAAAAAATAGCAACAAATTGGTTCTTGCTTCCTATTGCAGGCTCCAATATTTTAAATGAGATTATTACCTGAGCGAAAAGTTTGAGGCATACGTTACACTGGAAAGGTTTTTCTCCAGTGTGTTGGCGGTGATGACGCGCAAGGTTACCGAGCTGCGAGAAACCTTGACCGCAGACACTGTAATAAGATAAGAATGTTTATATTTTAAATCACATAAGATACACAAGATACATAAGAATGTCTTAATGAACACGTATAGTTTATTATTAGGCACAAGGTATCAGATCAAAATAATACCTGCATATGAAGGGACGGACTTTCTGTTGATTGAGGTGAAGATGATTTACCACACCAGCTTTAATGGCTAGCTCTGAGTTCGTGTCCAAAGGATTTCCTAAAATAATGTATTGTAATCTAAGTAAATCAAGTAATATTTATTTACCAATGGAGTTTGAAAATAGTAGTTTACTTAGATCTTTTATGTTATTTTTTTTCAAATGACTGCATTTGACTTCAATATTTTCTTTTAAAGACGATAAAAAAGGCATTTATTTTGATTTTTTTTCGATTTCCGGCTAAGGTTATGTGCCTACCAAAAGGACAAGCTTGTCAATTGTTGTCATTTATAGAACTGTGTAAATGTTATTATAATCAGTTTCACTTCAGGTTGATGCCATTAGGAAATATATATTGTTGGAGATTTTTTACATACTAACCATGGTTGTGAGTCTTGACTATATGCAGGATGAGGAAGGCAGCAGATTTATACATTTTCCCACACAAGGGGCATTTGTCAGTTTTTTCTTTTACTTTTCCTTTCTTTAACCTTTTTTTCTACAACAGGTAGAAATAATACTTTAACAAACAATTACAATGGAACCTTTGTTTATGATTACTGTGGATTACAAATGCAAATTCATTGTTTACTTTGAAAACTAAATCTTGATTTCAGTCAAATAGTCAAGAAAAAAAAAAGTGCTCTAAGTAAGAACTAAAATGAACAGCAAATGTCAGTTACTAAGGAAATATTATTTTAGAGATTGACATGTGATAAACCTTTCTCAATTGTCTTGATCTGCACAGAATTGATTGATTTATGTCTGTTGATGGATTATTTATTAATTTGTGAATAATAAATATGAAAATGAATGTGTATAATTCTTACCATCTTCAAGCCCTTTTTAAGGACTAAGTCTTCCAATAGTCCAAACTCTTGTTTTAATAGTTCAGGTAAGATTGGCTGTTTAGAAACTAATGTTTCCCGTTTCACTTGAGTTTCATTTTCTGGACAATTAATTTCTTCAATCTCTTCAAAAGGCGCTGAAGCATCTCTGTTAAAGTGTTGGATTCCATTTAAGTAATCAAGATCCTGAAATATTATAAAATCAGTCAACAATGCAATAGTTGCTAGTATGTTTAAAGAACCACCGCCAGTATTTCATTTAGACTACTATCTACTTAGGTGAGTAGTTGGAATATGTACAATGGTAAGACTTGTAATAAAGAAAGGGTAAATATTATTTATTTTATTCTTTGATATTATATACTTTATTAATTAACTTATAATTAAATAAATGTGTTACAAACCGAATTGCTTTGGGTCTTTTGTAACTCAACATTTCTGATACATTCATTATCAGAATTAGACCACTGAGAAATGCTTTCTTCTAGAATTAAAGAATATATAAGTTTTTTTAAAAAATATTTAAAAAAATGTGAATATTTTCATTAGTATTAACAATGCTTGAGCATATTATTTGTAAATATGTGTTGAAAAGAATCTGTAAAATACTCGAACCTTTTAAAAAGCTAGGTGAACTCGGCATTTGCAGATTAGATTTTTTTAGTATTCGATCCGATTTTTCACATTTCCTTTTAAATTTGTAAGAATTATTCAAGTCTCTAAGACACTGGATGCAAATCAAAGACGGATAACCATCTCTTATAGCAATCTGAAATTTTTGGTAAAAAATAAATTTATTTGCTGTATTTACACTAAAAAAAACGGCTATTTTATTTTGAAACATTTGACAGCAAAAAATCCTAAGTATAGTTATGATATTGAGTATTGAAATTTTTATAATTTATACTAAAAGAAGCATATATTTTTGTATAATTCTCAAATTCATTAAAACTTACTTCGATTCCTAAACAGGCCATAACTTTTTTGGCAACTCGGGAAGTAGTCTTATTTTGAAATATTTCTTTCAAACCTTTGGCATTGGTGAGACATAGACGGCATATATCATTGACATCTGTTATTTTTTTGCGTTTTGGCATTGTTCGATGTCTTTTTGTCAATAACATAACTTACTATGACAACAACAGCATAACCGTCAAAGATGTCAAAAAGTTATTATCAACAAGTTAAAGCAGTTCTACCAACCGAATAAATATTTTACCATATGTACTCGTATATTGGCTTCGATAAGCTATGATATTTTCCTAAAACAGCCTTTTGTATTATTCACCAAGATTCTTTATGCATTTCTAATTTATTTTCAGTATTGCGTTTATTAAAAAAATGGGTAATACCACGTAAGTATTTCACAATTTAATGTAGACAATTAATAATTATCCAACTGATAAGTTCTTCTCGTTTCTCTCGAAACCAAAACAGAAATACATTCAAAACCGTGAAAAAATTTAGCCGATTAAAAAGCTTAAGCTATTCAAAATACATATATATTTACAACATTACATTAGGTAGTTTGTTAAGAAAATAATTTAATTTTTTTCGAACAAAGAAATTAATTGTATTTTTTTTTATAGCCAACTTTAAGCCTAAGCTAAATAATCATTTTATAGTTTGACATATTATATAACAAAGTTGTTTGTGAAAAGTTCGATTGATTATTACGCATTAGTTTTTGGTAGGTAGTGTCTATTCAAGTGTGGAAAGTTTAAAGCAGCACTTTCAGCATATTATACTTTTTTACTAACAAAAAGGTAAAAATGCTGTTCAAGCAAATAAACAATTATCTAATGTATATGAAGAAGATGTATGTATTGACAGAACGCCAGTGCCTAAACTGGTTTGTTAAATTTCGTTTCGAAAATTTCAGTGTTGAAGATTTAGCAGTTGCAACATGTTCTAAGGGGCAGTTAAAGCTGATGAACCACAACAAAGGCATTGATGCAAACCGTCGGATGACAACTACCAAGATCGTCGAGAGATAAAAAACATTTAACCTGACTGTTCGTGATTATTTGTAACGCTAAGTATATCTAAGTATTACATGTTAAAAATAAATTTAAACTAAGGACGAGTAACATGAACCAACAATGATAATTAACTACGTTCGTACCCAAAACATTTAATATCGTGGGATTTAATATAATTTATTGTGTAAATACTACAAATAAATACGTATCTCTGAAACACGTATACTATTACCAAGCATCATATCCGCTTACAGAGCACAAACGACTCTGTACTTTGCAAGTGGAAAGGGTCTCCCGGCCGTTTTCTTCAGTCGTCGTCTTCATAACCCTGCTAAGGACTCTTAAGTTTGGCCGAGAACTTTATGGAGGAATAAACTTAACCCGTAACTATTATCATCATAATAACAGTTACAATTACGATTCCGGCTAGGTTTAAGCTGCCCGTAAAAGTTTAATCAACGTTCAAGGTTCACATAGTACATTTCTAGATTGAATGGTTTATTACGTACGTCCATACTGCAAAAAAGTGCTTTCTTCTTACATATTTGCTCTCTTGCCGGGTCATTGGTCGCCACAAAATTCTCCGATGAAGTTTTATGTTACCACAATCCTTGTGTGGTTCCAAGTCATCTATGGATCAACAGCTCCGCTGATTATAATACATATACAGTATAATATATATATACATCCAGCTCGGTGTATTAGAGTAAATCGCTTGATAAAATATCGATGAGAGCTATTCTCCGTTATAAAGATGTGAGAATATGGAAGTTTGGAGGAAAAGCAGCACTATTCGAGGCATATTGATTTGAACCTATTTTAATCATTGAATCAGTTTTTAAAAAAGACAATACGTGTTGGAATGGTTAACCCGATTTTCCCGAGGCCTGAAACATTTAAACAAAAACATCGGCTCAATCAATCTAAGTGATAACATCATACATTGGTAATTCAAGTCTATTTGAGTTAGTTGATGGGAGTAAAATATTATTTGTCATAAAATATACTAATACTAAACATTTTAGCTTGCGTTATATTGTCTATATACGACGCACTATAAATAAAGATAAGCAATCTTTTCAAGCGTAAGTAAATTTATATATTCACAAAGAACAAACTGGAGAAAAACAATCGGATAACGGAGCTTTTTGCTTTGAAATCGCACGCCACGTAGTTGTGAAATATTTTATATAAAGGCATAACATAATCGGGTAGGTCAAATAATGTTCTATTGTCCTTATCGACCTACAATATTGTGATGTCACGTTCTTTGTTATGTTTTCCCTGCGATGAAGTTCTCCTAAATAAAGACATGATACAACATGAATGTTACACGTAAAAGCGCGCAACAGGTGGGCAGAGTCATTATTTTGGTTGAAAAATCAATGATTCGTGTTTCATTGTGTGCTTCTTTTGTTATGGTCTCTTTTAAATTGACACAAAACGATGGAAAGATTTTTAGAATGAAAAAAAATTATTACGAAAAATACGAGGAAAGGTATTATTATTTGAATTCGTATGAAGGTAGGTAGGTATTAAGGAATTCAAATAAAATCGAACAGACAATTCAAAATAAAAAGTGAAAAACAACTGTAGGGTTAAGTCCATTGCGCTTTGGATGTATATTTTGTATCGTAACTATACCTAGTATAATTTTGTAGACCCACAAAAAATACATTTCCAAAATAAAAATAAATAAATATTTACATTTTTCATGATTATCATATACGTATAATTTCATTAAGAATTGTCAGTCAACAATTTACACGTTATATTATTTAGTATTGGATTTCATTTAATTTGCGGTACATACATAAAAATAGACATTAATGCATTTTTAATTTGCTATTGTTAGTAATTAAATATGGATTAACTTTACTTAATATATATAAATAAATAATAATTTAAAAACATATATTTCATTTCCGCGATTGAAAGAATAAAATCATCTACATATTTGGTTTATTATTTGAAATTTATTATATATATTTATAATATATTTTTTACAAGAAATCATCATCAGCCTGTGTCCGTCCACTGTTGAACGTAGGCCTCCCGCATGAGTCTCCATCCTCTTCGATCCTCCGCCTTCCGCATCCAGGTCACTCCCGCTATTCTTCTTATATCGTCAGTCCATCTTGTAGGGGGTCGGCCAATGCTTCGTTTGCCAGTTCTTGGGCGCCATTCCAATACTTTTCTTCCCCATCGACCGTCGTCTCTTCGACAGATATGACCTGCCCATTGCCACTTGAGTGTGCCTATTCGTTGGGTAGCATCCACTACTTGAGTTCTTCTGCGTATTTCCTCGTTTCGGATTCTATCTTTTAGCGACACTCCGAGCATGGATCTCTCCATAGCACGCTGGGTGACTTTTATTTTATGGGTAAGACTTGCTGTCAGATTCCACGTCTCTGCGCCATAAGTTAATACAGGGAGGACGCATTGGTTAAACGCCTTAGTTTTAAGGCATTGCGGAATTTTCGCTTTAAAAATGTACTTTAGTTTTCCAAATGCTGCCCATCCCAGTTGTACAAGAAATATGATGATGTAAAAAAGATTTGATGCTTAGGTTCGAGTAACAATGAAAACAAATAGGCAAAAAGTTACTAGAAAATTAAAAAATAATTTTAAATAACGTAAAAATATTTGATAAGTTTCCATTGAAGTAAATTAATATTTATTGTAAATTGGTTCCAAGAAATATTCATTAATTTGTTTTTCTTTATTTAATATTATTCTGGATAGAAAAATGAAACACAAAAAATTTGATTAAAATATTTTAATTTTATTTTTTTACTGTTATCAAAAATTAAATTTAAGCTTGATTAAGTGATGTTTGCTATCGTACTTCTTCGGGCGTAAAAATAACTATTTTCGAATTCTCGCCTAAATTATTTTTTGTGCTTCTCGCTCGAGCAATCGGAAAAAGGTCACAAAGCCTTTAATCGCTTAGAGACTTTAATAACGGGACGCTTATGTTTGCATTTGAGCTCTGACTTCATAGTTATTTAACACCCTTGGCTCAGAGGGCCTCTTATCCCTGAGGGTGTGGGCTGAAAGGGCGGCGCCCCCCAGTTTGGAAATCCTAGCTTTAATTAACGGCTCTCAACAGAGGGGTGTAATTATTATTTAATTTTATATTCGGTCCCTCATTACCGCGGGCTGGAACACGGTTTAATTGTGACGATTTATGTGATTTTGAAAAGCGGCTGGGCGGCACAATAAAATTCCTGAAGCGTACTCAGGCTAGCGGCCACTTATTGAAACATGGTAAGTAGCAAATATGTTTTAACTTTTTTCATTTCGGAATTTATTTAGTAGATTTATTATAATATTTGTAAACTTTAAACATACAGATTTAAATATATTTTAGAGACCTTAGAGGTCATAATATAATAGCAGTATTAAAAGCAATTTTACTTTAGTATAAAAATCATCAGTCAGTCATTATTTAACTACCAAAATGATCAGCATAAAAATACTAAATGTTTAGTATTATTTATATATTATGAACACTAAAAATATATTTATTATTATTTCAGGCTTCGCTAGGTATCATATAATACTTGATACACATTAACTTCCTATCTCTACGATAAATACACATTTAATTCTTAGTTTAAATAAATCCACGTGGAGGTTTTTTTCATGTCCTGTAACAAATTGCATCAGAAGATTTCAATACCCCAAACCAATGCCTTCTAATTGGCAAAAAGCTTGACTGGCGAACCCGGAAATCTCATAACAGATTAAGAACTGGAGTTGGTAGAAAAAAAGACATCCTCGAGCAATGCGAAATGCTTTGGCAGGGAGACTCACTGCTATGCGACTGTAGAGATTTGCAGACCGCCTCACATCTAGATTCTGCCCCATGAGCCTGACTAGCTGCACGTCCCAAGACCTTATGCTGGGCAGCACACGGGCCATCGATGTGGCCAAAATATCGGGCGGAAACAATTTGACGTCGCTGATAAAAAGGAGAAGAAGACAGAGTGGTGAGATACTTCTAGCATGGACGTTTTTTAAGCAGGGAAGTCAAATAAATTTAATTTAAAAAGTTGAAAGTAATACAAAACATTCAAATTGATACGATGTAATTGTTTACTCTACAGCAATTAATGTGATGTTGTTACTTCGCGCATTAAAGCGGACCGGATAAAAAGAAAATATCACGAGGCGGTGTTTTACGTGTGTACAGTAGTGTGTCTGTGGGTGTGTGGTGTATGGGGGTGGGCGGGGAGTGTTTAATGCTGGGCGGGAGTGGGTTTGGGGCTGAAGGGGAGTAAGGCTGTTGCTCCAATCGATGTTACCATGGCAACGCGCCGCGTGCCCGGCTGCGCCGCTGCTGCCTTCGCCAATATTGCAATTGAGCGGACTCACTCCCTTTCAGGAGCCACTCCCCACTCCCCCATATACCCCCACACTCCCCCGCTACCCATAGAAGAATGGAACGGAGGAGAGAGAAGGTTTCCGAGGTTTTATTTTTTATTTTTTATCTGTAGGGGAGACCGGGTAAGGTTGTTTCTTTGCAATATATTTTTCTTTGACACGTGTATCTTATATAATAGTATCATAATTATACCAGTTACTTTTTATGAAATGTGTTAAATATATAAGAATATGTTTGTCTTCGAATGGATATTGCAATTTCACTGAGTAAATAAACGCAAAAATGTTGTTCTTAAAAAAAAAAATAATTGTACATACATTTTTGTATTATTAACCCAGTGATTTGCTCCCACTTACAGTAGTTTTCTCATAAGGACAGTTTTAGAAAATGTTTCTCTGATACAACCGAATTGTTTTCCTTTGATTAACGTATTTGACGTCATTATTTTATATTTCTATCAGTACCATGAAATAATGGCACCTTAAAAACTAAAAAATAAGAAATATTTATCATAAAAATGACATGATTCTAAATCAAATCGCTTTTCGAACTGAACGGTTACGATAATTTAACATTTCTCAAAATATATGCATTTTATTCTCGCAGAGTTGAAAGTATTGTTGATATTTTTCCCAGAACTTTTCTGCTTGGTTCTATACAAACGAAAAATCAATGGGTTTTTCCTTTTTTCTATAAAAAAACATCTTTCCTTTGTTCATCAAAACACAAGAAGGATGTGTTACACGTTGTCATATTGCTATCCTAGTATTTGTCACTGTTCCACTGATAGTTTCGTCAATACTTGCATTGCTATCTTGTTTCAACTTTACTCAGTCTCCCCTAAACTCGGCGGGATCTTCATTAAGAAGAGACTGAAAAATACATTCGAATTTTTTACACGAAAACATGCATTGGAAGTACTAAAATTTCTGTAAAATACGAAGTTACAGCCCTAAACATGTCATTATGTTTAGGTTTGGACTCGTAACATCGTATTCGTACTAACCTGGTGTTGAGAATTTTTGGCAATTAATTATTTTTAATTTTTTAATTAATTTAAGTAAAGATCATTTTTTATCATTTTGATGTTTAATATGAATTGATTTTAATTTGTGATGAACGATGTGCTTGTTTAATATTGTGTATTCGATTTTGTTTCCATTCATGATTTATAATTACGATTATTCTTTCTTATGTTTTCTTACGCAATTTGCTTACTTGTTTGAATTTCGAACATTTTGAATCATTTGAATAAAATAGGTAAACGGCGAAGAAAACGACAGACGTTAATTTTCTATGTAAAATCGTTGGAAATCGCCTTTTCTTGTGAAAGTGAAAAAATGATAAGAGGTAGGTCCTTAAAGTAACTTCCGGATTTTGGTAGGTGCCTGCCGCCTTTTCTTTCTGTCATAGACTATTATATGAATAAATCTTATAGAGGTAAATGATTAGACGATCAGTGTTAGTAGTACTATCATTATTAATGTAGGATACAGCCCAGATTAAGGAGATATTCGGCTTTGTTAGCTACACACTGGCAGGATGTGGTGATAGGTTCAGTAATGCGGGATGAGAGAATGACACGTGTTTATTAATCCGCTTATTCCAGAGATGCATATTTAATTTAAATAAGGTTTATTATTGTAGTAATTATAATTTGATCAATGATTGAAATAAAGTATTTTTATTATTATTTCACATTGTTTTTTCATTTCACGTAACACGTAAATGACTCAAGAAGAGTGCACGAAATTGCAGTCTCGTTTCTGTGAATCTGAAATGAAGTTATTCGTGTTTACACAATGTAATATTTAAATGACATTTCATATTTTATTTACGTTAAATATTTACCCAATATTTAAAATTGGATAAAGTATACTATACCCAATTTGTCATGCGGCAATAGTACATCGTTAATGCGGTTCTCATTAGATCACCGAAGTTAAGCAACATTGGGCGCGGACCAAAAGTCTGATGTTGATTAATCACTGTCTGTTGTTAATTACTTGTGTCGCTAGTGAGGTTAAGCATATCCTTTGGGACCTAATGGTCCAGATCTCTGAAGCGTCGGGCTAATCGTCCAATCTTCTACAGAGGTCGTCTCTTTAAGTCTTCGGGCTTCAGATGTAGAGGTTGTTGGGAACCATAAATGTTAAATTGAACCTTCGGTTGCAGATATGTCTTAGAACGAGGCATGGAAAATGGCAACTGACAGAATTTAATTTCAGCAATTCGTGGTCACTATTTATTTCAGATATGAAACGGATATGGCAAGAAAAAAAATTCTCACTTTCTTGCATGCATACGTGCATACATAAAAAGTATGAGTGCAATAAAATCCTGTGGATGGCTAATTTCTCTATAGGAGTTCTTCAGTAAGAGTGCTTCCTTTGAACAGCCACTCCCGAGTTCCTCTCTGGTGAGGAGGGGAGTCTCGAGGAAGGACGGGAATGGAGGAGAAAGAATATTTCCGTCATTTTTTCTTCAGTCGGTTGAGTCTTCATTAAGCGGAGCTCGTAAGAAGATACATGAACACTCGGCAACGTCATTTTGTACACTCATCTTGAGTGGAACTTGTGTAAGAGGTGTAACTATGTAAGTGATAAATATAATATAACGAATTTAATATAAATGTTTATTTCTTGAATAAATATTTGTTCTTTAAAGAAGAAATTTGTAATTGAATGTAGCTTACATTATAATTCATTTACATGCGAGATCAAACGAAACACAAGCACAACAAATGACATTCGAATATTTCAAATTAAAAAGCGTTCATTACATTACTCTTTCAAACTGATAGGTACCTACCAAGTATCAAAGAAGTACCAGAAGTATCAAAGACAGTTCATTTTGTTTTCAACATTGTTGAATGGTTGGTAGTTTCTAGTTTCACAAATAAAAAGTCTGCCGGTTACCATGGCAACGATAACATGAACAAAAAAACAAATCGTGAGTAATAACGTAGGTGATGAATGACGTAGAAATGTTAAGCAATGTCTCATCACGGGAGTATAAATGTATGTAGGAGCATAAAAATGCATTGTCAATCATATCACATTAAATGCAAAATTAAATATAAACTTTTTGTTGTTTGAATGACGAAAAATGGATTAATTTTCACATCCATGATTTATGTACGTTAATAAATTAAGACCAACGGCAGAGTTGATTGATAAGGTATTTAATAATTAAATATACCTTGTCCTGATATGACCGGTCTTGTATATAAAAAGCGTGTTAAAATATATGGTCAAACCTAATCTTTGTTTTTGTTAACAATTTTCATACCTCTAGAACTGTGTGATTTTTAAATTAAATATTGCATCACAATATTAAAAAAATGTATTATTCTATTCCGTAAAGTATCTCGTCTGTCATCCCTTTTAACTTTTTCATGTCTTCTTCTTCTTCTTCTTCGTGTCAGCGACGTCAAATTATTTTTTCCCAATACCTGGCAACTTCGATAGCTCGTGTGTTGCCCAGCATTAGGTCCTGAGATGTGCAACTTGTTGGGCACATGGAGCAGCATCGTAGGTGTGAGGCGGTCTGCAGGTCTCCACAGTCGCACAATAGTGTCTCTCCCTGCCGAAGCATTCCCCACCGCTCGAGGTTGTCCTTTGTTCTACCAACTCCGGTTCTTAATCTGTTCAGGAATTTCCAGGTCCGCCAGTCAAGGCTCTTGCCAGTTGGGAGGCCTTCCTTTGGAGTAATGAAATCCTCTGGTTGCGATTTTTTCATGTCATAGATGGTAACGTGAGCAGATCAGTATGATTATAGACATAACGTATTTTACCCATTCAATTTTTTTTACAATGTTGCAAGATCATTGCACAGAAAGTGAAGCTTTTGTTTTATAGGTATTTTATCATGGTACGGCACACAATTGATGGGGAAATCTAACAGTTCAGTATTGTTGCACAGAAATGACGGCAAACTATTGACACGCGTGCTATGAAGGGACACGCAAACCAAACAAAAGCAACATTGTTTTGTTTTTCAGTTTCAAAAATGTTTCGAATGCATTTGTAACAAATTTGACTACAAAAATTAACAACCGGGTAATTTAAGTTAATTTTGACAGAATAATATACGTTGCCTGAAAAACAGTTACATTGATCATAACAGATAATATTAAAGGCTCGCTAGTGAATACAGTGATGAATTTACATTTAACTAAATGTTTACTTTGCTTATGAGGCGTCGTAAAATTATAATAGTTTTCTTTCGTTGAGGGCTATGATGTTAGATGTTGTATTTTTGAAAATGTACAAATAGGGTTAACATCACCTTCTTCAGATATGCCGCACGACTGCACGCTAGTGGTTACGCCACTGCACTTCACTGAGGTATGAAACAAGAAGACAGCAAAGAGATTGATGGTTTCCCTAACGGATTAAAATGTCATGAAGAGTCAGTAGCGTAACGCATAACAACATTACACTAACATCGTCTTGTGCGCCCCGTCGATTTTCACAACCAATCGTTAATTTTTTTAAGGCTCTCGTAATCAATTCTCACTAAACCAGTGGGTATTATACGTTTTGTGTTTATACAAGTAAAAACTTCATCAAAATAAAGTTATAATTAATGTACTAAGCTCACAATGAGTTTGCTAGTAATAATATTTAAAAAATAATAATATATTACGATAGGTATTGAAGTGCGAATTTGAAGTTCGAGTTTACAGTAGAAGACACTATTTCACTATCAATAAAAAATTCTTAAATATCAAAATCAAAGAATGAACTACTTTTGTATTACTAAATAAATAGACTGTCGGAAGCTAATAATATAAAAAGCTTATGAATAAATGTTGACTGATTGAATAATAAAAATAATATACATATTCCGAATATATACTACAGAGACATCTGTCTTTATACGATGGTAACAATGGTATGGTAATGGTAATGGTAACACACGTTTCCCGCATGCAGCGTCCAGCCTCCCTGGTTGAGCGTCATATATAAATACACAACTTTCGCGTATCTGCTCAGGCAGAGAATAGTCGTGTGGATTGCGCGGTTTGTAGAATAGAGCAAAGGTTGCAAGGCTCGTTGTTCGAATCCCGCGTCTGCCGATATTTTTTCTGAATGAATTGATGCGTATAAAATTTGATGTATAATTGTATGTGTGTATTTAATTCCTAAGTAATGTATCTATTTATCCCACCGCTTTGTATCTCTTCGTTTTTAAGTGAACCAATTAGCAATCGTTGCTAACTTATCTGCTACTAACTGTCAGTGTCGCCGATGGTTAAAGTAAGCCAGTAAAATATTGGAATGTTCATTTACATTATTTTTATCGTACGAATCTCTTAGTAAAGATGCGTAATGTAGGATTATATTCCATCACAAGACTTGTAATTGCTCACGCGTTATTATCAGCAGTATAACTACGCGTGCAACGAAAAAAATAATGTAAGAAAATCCGTAACACGCTCTATCCTGAAGTGTTTATTTTTTTCGCTTTCCATTATTCAGGGATTGAAGAATCCACCTTCAATTTGTATGAATATTGCATCCGGGAAAAATTTACTTTTCCAGAAAGAAGCCACTTTCTCCGCTCGCCGTAATATGATATAATAAAATATGTGGAGACGTGTGGAAGGAATATAAGGAACGGAGAAGCTCGCAGTTTTGGGTCCGAGGCTCCGCAGCGTGTTTCGAAACCTACTTTTGCGTACATATTTTTATCCCCCGGGGATAAGCCCTCTCAGTTCTTTTACACCTGAGCGATTTCACATTCCGAGTTTCCCTTTTGTATCAACGATGATCTTAAACCGTTGGGATCGCATCAAGGTGAATGATGACGGTTTTATTTATTTATTTATAAAATATACACAGTTTTCTTTTTAAAAGAAAATATCGCGCAGTTTGTGGTCTTTTTTTTTGCGAACTTGAACGTAAATATATTGTCATTGAGGTTTTTATGACAGTACTGTTTTTAAATAAAATATGTTTTTTTGGCGGAATAATCAATTTTAAGATACATTCCACGTTTACTATAAATCATGATTTGACTGAATTTTAATATATTACAAAGTTATTCACATTCATCACTTTTACTGTGAATATAAAATATTTTTATGTTTTTAAATTTTGAACACTTAGAGATTTATTCAAACAATATATGAGTACAAAAAACAATTAACAAATCACCCAAAAATATGCCTCTAATTTTGTCGTCTTTTCAAGTATTTGGGTTTCTCCCTCGAAATTGTCGAGGATCGTATATGTTCTCAGGTTGACCTTTGGGTGCAGAGATGTTTTTTGAGACAAAGGTAATTGCAACTGACAGAATTGAGTGTTGGAAATTTTTGTTGACCATATGTTCCACAGAACGTTAGAGTGAAAGAAATACGAAAAAATATTTTATTATATTAATCTTTAAGTTTTTACGGCTAGATTTGGAATTGTGACTGTGTGAAAATCGTACGTGGCGATATTTTTTTCTCTCCGATATTTCGATCGCCATTGCAGAGGTAATCTTTAGGGTTGATGATTGATGAAAGATGACTCCTACGATGGTGGTCGAAATATCAGAATGAAGGAAAAATTTACCAAGCACTGCTTAATTCAAAAGCCCACAATTCCATATTTTAAATTATTTTAGAAAAATATAATACTTCACGCGATTTAAAAATCACATACACGACGTATTTATTGACTCGTTATATTTCGGTCATATTATCTGTCCCAGTAACCTGGGTAACGTCCCTAAGGACAACGAGGGTCAAAAATAAATAGGAGATGTTTCCCAAGAAACCGTTCAGTTTCTTACCAAACACCAAAATATTTCTCGTGAATGCTGAAAATCTCGCCGTTTTCAGGTGGGTATGTGTCACCAGAACAAAGAAAAAGCGTTGAAGATTGTATTCAGAAAACGGATCGTTAAAACATATTTCACGGAAAACAATGAAATAGTTTACGAAGTAATGATATAAGAGAATGATTACTGGATGAGAATTCATGAGTACAAGTAAAAACACAAAATGAATAAGTTTTAAAATAAAAATATGTTTTTAAGACAGACTCAAAAGTATGATATATATTTTCTAATCCTTTATTTTTTCCTATTCCCATACAGTCCTAAAAATTTGTGATTGTAATTCTTCAATACTTATATATCGTACAATACTTGTATGAGAATACTTGTAAAATTTAAAATGAAAAGTGTGGGGCGTATGCAAATGATATGTGCTATTGTGTGAGTTTTTTCAAGCGTAGCTACTCTTTTCAACCTTAATTTATCGTCAGCTATGCTACAGAAAATGTTTGTCAGAAATTTAATAATTTGTAAGAAACTGTATTGGAGCGAATAAAGATTTCTGGGATGTGTTTCCAGCTGCTAGGAGCAGAATACCCGAACCCCTTAATAAAGTTGATTAACAAACGCACACATAAATATATAAATATATATATATATATATATAGCATGTCTTATATACTCGTACGATAGCTGCCATATTTTCAAGCCCTTGGGCTCTCGTTCCGGATATCAGCTGGAAACTACGAGTATACATAATAATAATGTACTCAGCGGAGCCTTGCAGATACGATATATGAATAGACAATGATCATTAGAACTAACAGAACTGTATAATGGAATTTTGTGCAGATCATATGCTGCAACCAGGACTTCGTTGCTAACAAACGGAATTACGCTGCTTTCGAGTGCTTCTGCGCGTCCGTCTGCAAGAGTGCAGACGCAACTAATGACTTCTTACTGATGTTTGCCATTCTGCAGAATCCATTTCCCAACCTTACCATTTCCTTATGCATTCCCACGTATTTCGTGGTTAGTAACGTGTTACCAAAGAAGGCAATTCGAGACTCGCTGTAGTATACTAACTTCGCAGCCTTAGACTGAGATCTATTTGACATCTAACTGATGCACCTAGAATCACGGTAAGGATTTCAGTCACTCTCTAACAAGTAGCTTTTTGCGTGCGTCCAGTAACGGGTCCCCATCTGGGTCTCCAAAAACAGGACGGGACAGGGAGGGTTTTCACCAAGCTTCAGAAGCATACGTAGAAAATGTATATTTATCTATATGTAGAGAAAATTAACCTCTTTAATGTATTAAAAAATTTAAGAACGATTGTTGCCTGAATACTTTTACCTAGGTTTCATTGAGGTTTTATTACTTTCGATATATTTGTACACTTGTATATATATTTTACGCCAAGTACTCTACATTATTTGATTAAAAATTTATCTTTTGGTAGTCGCCTTTACGATATATTGTTTTTATATAATTCACCCTTAAATAATTTAAGCTTTTTAAAAAGTATTTATAAACGAGTATATTACTAGTATTTCAAATTATATACTTTATTTTTTATTTTTATTATCTTAGTTACAGATAGTTAGGTTACTAGGTACTAAGTTATTATAGATAATTGAACAGTTACAAAATAGGCAGTTAGCAAATGTAATCAAAGAGTAATGTAATAACCTGGAATGTTCAACACGAAAAATAACAATAAAGAATGACAACATGTATTCATGTAAAACATAAAAAAAAACAAAATAATGGTAACATTGTATTTTATTAATTTACTAATTATTCATAACGAAATGAATTCAGGTTAAACATATATTTATTTATTTACCTTGTTTTTACGTAGATCACGTTCAGTATGACCTCTTTTTATGTGACTGATGTTTCGACTAACTGGTAGCCTTCTTCAATCCGTCACTGTCAAGATTCAACTAAAAAAAACATTGAAAAAAAAAGACCTCAGGTTTATTAAGAATTTATAAATGAAATGGATATTGTATTAGCTAAAATTATTTCGTTAACTGACATGTACATGAAAAATAATACAAGTCTACCATTTGTAATTTATACATTTTAAGGGTGTGGGGATTGTTTTATCATGTTACGCCCTTGGGACCGTTTCGAGCCTAAATTGGATCATTGATAAATAATGAATTTGGGTTATCATTTATCTTTGTTTTTATGTTCGCGTCCCAGTGAAGTCGCTTTTCTAATATTCAGGCAAATGTACGAGTAATGGTACAATGGTATAAAATTTATGTCTGTAAGGAAATAAATAGGATTCTCTTTTAAATATTTTATTAATCTTGAATACAAACCACTTTTAAAAATCAATAAAAGTATTTTTTTATTGAATTGCCCCGATTACATCAAAATTCTGTACTAAGAAGCAAATAAGTAGCTCATGATTAGCATTGTGGCACCAATGATCTTGTATAAATATTCTTTATCTTTTCTACAGCTGTGAAGCAAAGTATAGCTTTCTCGATTAGGTTTGTTGAATGCAATGAGTTTCATCTTTTGATATTTTTTCTATGCTATCAGTGACATGAAGTTGTCAGCATTTCTAGTGTATCTTCTTCTAAGCGGATAATTTTTTTAAATTGGAAATAATTAAAAAAAATGACTGCCTCGTGAGTCACATTTATTTCTGCCATAAGGTTAATTGATTAATTGACATTATCCATGGATTTTCAGTCCTGTTTGCACTTTTAAATATCACCTGGGTGTGTATACAAGTATATAATATTAATAGTATTTTTTATTCCAGCAGGATTGGGTGTGTTGTGCAATATCCAAGCTGCCATATTTTTAAATGTATACATAATATTTTTACAAAAAGATACCATTATATAAACAATAAGGGACATGCCATACACGAGTATATAGTACATGGTTCCCGACGGCTTCCAGGGTGAGAGTTCGGAGCTTGACGAGAAGACAGTTGCAATATCCGAGGCATATTATAAAAGTTGAACAATTTGCATTCCTTAAGAGGTCAGATAATTAGTTCGACGGTTCCGAGGCGCGGTCAATTTATTCCTGAAAGGACGGCTAAATTCAACCATCGACACGAGATGTACTTAAACGGTCACCATTTCGCGTCCAATTTTGTGTTATTTTCGGCGATAGAACAAGAATCGGTCCAACAAAGTGCTATGAAAACAAACAACTAAAACGAATGGTATTTTATTTTTATAATTCGATTGAAATCCATTTTCATATTAAATACATAAGAATTTAATACATTGTTTTTACACGAATCACACTGAGCACAGTTTCAATTGATAAAGAAGCAGTTTCGCGATCTATGTACTGATAAAGCTTACAAAGATCGTAAAACTGGAGTCTTATTTCAAGTGAAACATTGTTCAGTGTGATCCATGTCAAAACAAAGTATGACATTATCTATTTTAGACTAAAATGAAAATGGAATCTAAAATATGTGACGCCGATGAAATGAATAAATAAATAACGACACGTGGCGGTCGAGAGGGCTTTGTTTGGGAAATTACCTCGAAGATTAAAAAAATATCGTACGTAATTGTGATTGACGCATTGCCGTTTGCGAAAAAGTGGAGCGAAATAAAGCCGCTCGTCGAGCATCAGTCGAGTCGAGCCTCGCTCGGCTCACACAATAACACGGCGGCTTGCTTTCCAATCAGGCGCAATTACTCCAACGTTAATCAAGTGATTTTCCACGTAGGCAAGGGAATAAATATAATGCGAAATATAAATTTCCCCGACGCGAAGGTTTATTTAGCAAATCGTAATGATTCGTGCCCATGGATGTATTGTATTAAATGGAACGATGTTTAAACTATGCAGGCACGCCACTCTGTTACTCAATATAAGTAATATTTTTTCTGTTTGCGATGTGACAAAGTATGTTTATGTTGTGTCACAAATGAACACTTTTGCAACATACACAAATGTCCAGAGATAATAGTAAGTCGTAAGCGCAGTCTTCGTTAGATCACCGACGATAAGCAACGTTGGACGCGGACCACAAAATGGATGGATCACCGCCTTTTGCTAACCGCGTGTCGCTGTGCTGGTAGAGCTGCTCCTTAGAACCATATGCCTCGGAAGTGTTGGGCTAATGATATGACATACTTAAAGAATCCGATTAACAAATCTCGCAAAATTATGCTTCGGATAGTAAAGCTAGCAGTAGGTAGTCCCCAGGCTTCCATATTTGTGCCCAGATAGAGTTTTGGGTGAATAAATGTCGCCTGGGAATAAGGCATGGATAGTGGCAACTGAAAGGACTAAGTGACGGCAATTTACGGTAACCACGATGCTCCAAATATGGAACTTATATTGATCGAAAGAAAAAAGCAGTGAAAAATATTTTCTCATCAATAGAAGCTGTTTAAACTAAACGTACAAATCGACAATCAGCACAGTGACTATTAAAAAAATACTTTAAGAATTCTAAAATTCTGAGAGCGAAAGAAAAAAGAATTTACTATGTTTATTTACTTTTGGGTAGGTTATAACCATCATAAATACATCGAAACACAAGTATAAAATTATTTGAGAAGATCAATACGCCGCAAATTAAATTTATTTACTATCGTTATTAAAAAAAAAAATCTCACAATATTGACGATATTTTTTTCAACACAGCTGATAAAATTCAATGGTATATTATGACTCTGTAGCTGAATTATGAGTAAGATTATTTTATTTTCAAGCGATATCGTATTGAACAATTTATGGACGTAAAGTTAGATTCTCATATTATGCTCAGAAGATTTTGGCGACCCAACAAGGAATTTAAGTACTCTACAAGAAATATAATAACTGGCTATGTGACTTTTGAACCCAAAAACTTTCATACAAATATTAACATACGAGTATAAGCGATAGTATAAGTAACCTTCTATTCATTGTAGATAGTCTGATATAATTTTAATTTATAAAGTTACGCAGCCTGTATGAATTTTCGTTCAAAACGTTCACTTCATGTTATTAAACATTATAGGAAAACAGGTAAATAATGTAATATTCGTAAGTGATATGGGTAAACGTTTTTTAGTTTTTCAAACACGCGATGTATCTAACGTATAAAATATTCAACGTTTGTTTTTTAAGGTAATTGTTATGCTTTCGGCTGTATTATGAATCCAAAGTGATTATTTTACTTTAAAACATAATAAAGTAGATTCCAATCACGGATAATATGTCGGAGTACTAACACAGAGTTAAAGGCTTTCCCCCCTTTCCACTTACTTTTATTTTCCTTCAAACAAATTACTAAGCGCAAAACAATGAAAGTTTTCCGGGAAAATTCTCAAAAGGAATTTAATTAAATCGTCATAACACTTTTTTCAGCGGATATTGCTTGAAGCTGCACGCTAGACGATAAAAAAGTCGTCGCGTTTATTTCTTTCAATGACATAACATTTCCCCGAAACAATGGACTCATTTTTCGAAAATGAAAACGAAATACCAGCTCGGGTGGGAGGATGAATCACAGGTTGTTGTTATGATTCACTGTTTGCAGTTTATTCAATGTAGAATAAAGTAGATATAGGTTTTGAAATCGATAAAAGGTTCTTGCGCCTTTGAAAGCTATTAGGTGAACTATTCTCTACCACCGAACACTACAAATTCCAATGTGTTTTGATAATGCTCATGCAAGGTGATATTTATTAAAAAATTGTTATATTAAATTAATATAACCAATATTTCATCTCAGGTAAATAATTTAATAGACATTATTTAATTCAATAAATGGGCAGTTATTATTTTGCAAGCAGTAAGTAATAAATACCTAAAAAGGTAAGTAAAGAATAATCATTTGGCAGAAGAAAAATATCAATCGGCAGTAGAAAAATAATAAATTGGCAGGAAATAATCAATGAATGGTAATTAATAATAGGTTAGGTTTCCATTTAATGAGTTAATCATTATTTATTCACTTTAAATTATTTTTTACCAATATTGAATATATTACTACCATTTTAATTTTAAACTGACCAAATTCGTACTGACACAGTGAATCCTACCAATTTATTTAGTCTACTGTCAATTAAATTTATTTACTGTCAATTGATTTAACATACTGCGAAAACGTTGAATAAGTTACTGAACAAAGAAATACAGGCCTTCATTTAATGCATAAAAGCAATGTAAAAAATATGTAATACGAGTTTATTTCTGAATGTATTTTTGTGAAAAAATGTATTGTTTATCATTTATTATAAATTATTCGAATATGATTTTAAAGTTCACTGAAATAATGTTGGCAGCTTAAAAAAGTAAAGAAAACGTGAAATAAAAGAACTTTTTGATAAAAATGCATAAAATATATATTTTATTATATATTGTAAGGTCTAAAGCAGGGGTCGTCAACCTTTTTATGCCTAGCGCCCACTTTTGCCTATTTTTCATGGTAAAATTTCCCTACCGCCCACTAACCTCGCTATATTTCAATTTAGTATATGGGTGGAAAAAAATCTAGAAGGAATGCAGAAGATTTGAAAATCTACGAAAATCACCCACCGCCCACCACGGAAGCCAGGTTGACGACACGTGGTCTGAAGGATTGTTTTTTTGTTAATTGATTAATTAATGTTTTAATTTTATTAATTGATATTTTTCGTGTTATGAAACATAAAAAGTTTCTCATAAAAAAATATGAATCTCTGATTTACGGAATTAATTGATTACATATAAATTACAAACACGTTCACTTTATTAATTAACCCTCGTGATTTAATTAAAAGTCTTTTGTCTGAAACTTTTTTAAATTAATAAAAATTACTAGAACCTCGACAAAGCCATTGAATTTTAAACGAAATACATTTTTTAATAAACATCGTTATTTTGAACAATATGATTTTTCTGTATAATGTTGAAGGGTTTAAAAACTAATTAAAAGTTTTTCTCATGAATTGTTTCATGCGGTTAATTATTATGGTGCTACAAAATAAATTTTGAAGGGTGTCAAAAAGTTCAAGCGTGAATTTTAAAATCAAACCTTTTCGGACTAATGCTTTAAAACCCCTCCCTCTTCAACCTTGTTTGATGTGGTTTATTATGTTGATGCGCCCTAGAAAATGAAAGTCCCAAGGTTGATGCATAATTCATTGTTTTTTTTTGTTTTTTTTAAACTCGACTCGGAAATTAATATCGTTGTCCAATACAAAATGGAATATTTTATTGAGAGTCAATTTTAAATCAATTTATGAGAAAATAAAGTCCAATAGGGTTAATAACTTAATAACTTAAAATTAATTAGGTTTGACAATTTACTCGCATTCATTTAAAACGTAGTTTTCAATAACACATATATATTTTATGATCGTTATGGCTGTGATCAAACATACTTATATTTCCACAAGCTTATACAACAAGAGATTATATAGTTTTAAAATAAATAAGTATGAAGGATATTTCCTTTTTTTAATTAAAATTTTCTTCCTATAATTGATCCATATATTCAACATATGGTCACCACAAATTGCTGCCACTTTCAGCTGCCACTGTCTAATCCTGAAATTCCACCTGGGTACATATACGGTTCTCGACAATCTCCAGAAGTCCGAGTACTTGAATAGTGGGTATCTGTGGTATCTGAGCATATTTTTGGGTGATTTGACAATCGGATTTTTTAAGGAAATCTTATGAATAGTCCGACGCTCCCGAGTCCTGGACCGTTGTCTCAAGGAGCGTTGATGAAATATATTTTTTAAATATATTGCAATAAACGTGATTGAGTAACTGCTAAACACGAAAATGGGACCGTGATTTCGTCTGTACTGTACACTAGTGTTTGCCTAAAAGTAATGGACTTATGAAGCGTACAGTGTTCACGAAACCACGCTTTCACTTATGTGATGCACTGCCTAAGTGATCCACGTTAAAACAAGATAAAAAATATTATATTTTAAATAAGGTTGTGCAATATATTGATATAAATAGTAATAATATTATTTATATACACATTTCATATTAATTATAATATCCTTTGATGTATTGCCTAGTAAAGGATATAAATAACATACATCAATCATCAGTTTGATTATTATTAGCATGTGTCAGTCCTTTTCTTGACGTAGGTCTTCCGCACGAGTCTCCATTCATTACGCCTCTGAGTTCTTTGTATCACTGTTGGGTAACCTTGTGTGATGTGGATACAAAAAATATTGCTCTGAATTTATATTAAATAGTTAAATCTACCATACTTTATAAAGTATCACATATCATACAAAGATGTAAAAGTAGACTAAGAAAAAAAAGTCTTTCTTTATCCTTTTTATAACTGGAACATTTGGTCACTACAAATTGCCGTCAATCATTTGTCAATTGCCGTTGTCTATGCCTCGTCCAAGACACCTCAGCATCCGGAGATTCGTCTGCAAACATATATGGTTTCTGACGACCTCCAGAGCAGAAGCTCGAATATTTGAAGAGGCAGCCTCTGTAGTATCAGTATATAGTAGAAGAGGCAATTTTTGGGTGATTGGTAAATGTTTTTTTTAAAAAGAGATCGGTTGAGTAATCCGACTCTCTCGAAGTCTGAACCATTTGGTCCTAAAGAGCTTGTCATATATATATATATATTAATATTAAAATTATTCAGTCTTGATTCAGATTTTTCTCAGATTTGTTTAATCTAATCCTAACGTAATCAAGCCTAGCACAATTTAATGGTATCTTGTCTCAATTTAAAAAAAACTATATTTTATTATTACATTATGTATAATTTCATTCGACGAAAAAATATAACTATTCAATTTGTGATTTTAATATAAAAAAATATAAATTTTCACAACGAAATAATTATTCAGACGAATTTGTTTTAAAGCGAATCGTGAAAATATCTACCAACAAATGAATTTCCAATTTAAAGTGAACGCGACTATTAATCACGTTTTATTGTTCGGCGCGAGCTAAAAAGCTCTGTTCGGGTTTATGCGTTTGTAAATCAATTACTGATTTAATATTATCCAATATTCGAGTGATCAATTCCAGTGAGTCGGCCCATTTCCCCGCACATTGTCTGGTGTGGTCTGAAGAATGAAACTCGACGAGGTCTGTGCATAAATCTGGTTTATTTCTAGCACCACTCTGTAATTAATGCCGTCCAATATCCGGGGGTCCCTTTCGAGAGTCTGGCCACTTCCCGTGCATTGTTTGGTGCGGTTTTTGATGTTGATGCGCCGACGGTTGGCAACAGTGACCAGACCCTCCTCCCCCGCCCCTCCCCTTACAAACACCCCCCCGCCCTTTTTTCAACCGCCTCAGAGCCAACTGGGCGGGGAATACTATCGACCGGAAAATTCCCTCGAAAATAGGAAAATAAAATAAACAGCTAATATTTTGTACAGAGCTTATTTATGTTAACGTTTAACTGAAATTATAAGTTAAAAATATATATTTTGAATTAGACGTAACTCTTTTGGGAGAACGCATTGAATCACATTATTTAAATGTGAAATAAAACTAATTATTTCCATTTTAATTATAGCACATTATGTACTAAGATGAGTGCTTTAATTTACATATTAAATGTGTATTCATAAAATGAATTAAATAATTAAACATTAACCATTTTGAATCTCATTAAAACTTTAAGCATACGTTTATTCTTCAATAATTGGTTTAATAAAAAAAGCGAAAAAAATATATTTTTAGTGTATCTACTTGTATAAAGGTAATTGAAGATGTTGTTGTACCATTGTATATAAGAGTATCTTGTTAAGGAGACGGAACGCGTTCAGTCAGATTGAATAAATGTATAAATATAAAATTCTAACTTAAAGATGCTAATAGATATTGTGCCATATATAATAGATCAGCTTTCGTTTTAAGTAATTTTACTTGTAAATGAAAAACTAGTATCTGCGAGCATATTCTCCACTCAAAATAATTTACATTTAATATATTTGACATTTAATGTTCTAAATTTTTTTGAAAATGTGGGAAATTTGAAAATGAAAATGGGGAAATATCTTCCTTTGTGTTAAACAACCCCTGTTCCGCAGTACGCACCCAGACGCCGGCGTGAACGCACGCCGGGCGACGCTCTATCCAGACGTCTTGCTATAATCGGTATTCCAGTTTTCAGTCGGTAATTTACACAAGTAAACTTCACATTTGACACATAAAATTTCACCAAATAAAACGAAATATTTACACAATAAAGGTGATCAATAGAACGATCATTTTGAAAACTATTGTAAACACAACAAAGATGGTTTTAATTTTTTCAGTCTAGATGTTTTCAATGTATATAATGTTTTTTATTATTATTTATAAAAATAAAATATCGTTTATTATTTATTTTTTAATTTGTGTACAATTATATTGGGTAATGCTCATAATAAAGTTTTGTGTATAATACTATTTTAAAGATAATGGAATGTATTTATTTTTACGAACAATTATTTTTTATAATATATTTCATTATTTTTATTACGTACTGTTTAATTTAAAAAAAAATATGTTTCTCGATGATATTTTTGAATTATAATTATTTCAGTTATTTAATTTAAATTTTATTTTTTTGTGTTTATTTGATTACGAAAATTGAATTTTTCTTTCATTGTTGTAAATAACGAAAATTTTTCTAAGCATTATACCTACGTAATTGTTTTGCACAAAGAAAAGCCAAAATTTGTTGAATGAAACGTGAAATGCATCGATTTATAAACAAAGAAAAGGGCTTAAATCTTTTTAATGTAACTTTAAACTAAAGTTAAAATAAACGTAACGCCTATTTATTATTTGATTAGATGTAATCGTAATAACAAATATGTATTTATTTATTAGTGTCACAATTTAACATTTAAAAATGGAAACAATTAAATAAGTAAACTCAATACCATATAACTTAATTTTTATAAAAACAAAGTAAAGGTGTTTTTACATCCCAATTTAATGTGGCATTAAAGTTTAACTTACTTAATTATTTCCGTTTGTTGTTTCGTTTTATTCATGTTTTATTAATTAAAATACAATTAAATAAATGCCTTGTAATTTAGATTTCTATCAAAATTAATATATAAGTTAACTAATCTTAACCACACTTCATTAAAATTAATTGTATTGGTATAAATCAAATTATATCTAATAAATCTATATTTTTATTTTTATAAAAATGAAATAAAATCGAGAAATCAGATTGAAACCTAGACAAAGCTTCTAAGTAGATTATATTAGCTTAACGTTATTTGCAACTATGCATAAAATACTCGCAAGTTTTGAGCCACCTACGTCATTATACATATACGCAATAATATAGCCTTCATTAGTCTCTTACTTTTTTACGTAGATTAACTAACCAATGATAATATATTGTATTGATAAAGAGAGAGCAAAATTGTTCATAGAGAACATTAGAGAAAAAATAAATTTGGTAAAGATTTATTAGATAGCTTTTACATAGATTTTTTTAGTATATATTCCTTGATCACAATATCTTGGGAAAATTGTTGTATTCAATGTGATCTAAATTCCAGTGAAAGTGTATTTGTTCTAAAGTAAAGTGCACAATACCCAAGAGACGCTCTGCTTGTAAAGTGGAGCTTTAATAATTGAAGAAGCAGAACTCTAGAAGCCGAGAAAATAAGAAAAGTTGACCTGAAAGCGAGAATGCTGCCAACATGAACACAAACAAGGAAAATTCTCAGGTTAGTTTCATTTTTCTCGCACGTTTTTAAGTATTAAAGAAAAAAAGTCCCGCTTTGTCCTGGTTTTTGTACCCAGTGCCGGTTTTAGGGGGTGGCGAAGTGGGTCGGTGCCCCAGGACGTTGAATAAGCTAAGCGCACCGAGGGCAACCAATCTTTCTTAGATTTTTTAGAATATAAACAGTATGAGGCGCTAGAGAAAAAATATCCTAGGGCACCGCAAGGTCTAAAGCCGGTACTGTTTATACCGTGTATGCATTTTATTAAAAGGTGAATTTTAATTCGAAAGAATAAGAACAACTGAGAATTTTTTTATTCTTTTTTTCAGAGGCCCGGAGTTAAACATATTTTTTCCACAAAAAAGTCGACGAAATTTTAATTCGAAGTTTATTTTTTCACAAAGACTGTTTTTATGCTTATTCGTTATATATAACGAGCACAATATAATATGTCTTATTTTAAGCTGAAATAAATGTTTATGTAAATCATTGCATTATTAAAATTTTATATAAATCTTATCGCACTAAGAAAAATATTATATTACTGTTAACTAAAACGATTATTCAAATTAAATAACTGTTCTCTGATCAAATCACATAATAAAAACAGACCAAATCATCAAGTATTATTTAAAAATATTTTCAATAAATGTTCTGCTTCAAGTATCCCTAGTCTGAGACCTTCGTCTTCAATCTTTGCAATAATGGCGTACATACGAGTTTATACATGATTTATGGACAGTGTATTCACCCTGCCTTACTCTAATCATAATAATACGCTAAGCTCGCAAAATCTTTGGCAGTACTAAATTATAAAAATAAAATCTTTCGGTTGTTATTACATTAACGTTTTCAAGAATATTAAATTGGAATATTACATCCCAATTTTTTGAGACTATTATGGAACTGTAAAAACATTTTTATTCTACATCCAACATACTCATCATTTATTTTTAATATCGTCATCATCAAAGTAACAAAAGCCGCCAGATTCGTCATTGACCATTCCAGGTTTTGCAAAAGAGATTAGAGAGACGTGAGAGATTTATTCTGTTCATTTTGCCTGTCAATGCTGCGATTTGCGAAGCTCTTTTTGTGTCATATAATTGCGCTATGAGGTTATCGGTGAGGTAATGGAGAGCAGATTGACTTTATTATTCTTTCTACCAAATCTTATGGATAAATATAATATCGCCAGATAAAATGATTGTTATCGATGGTATAGCCCAAAAGTTACAGCGCTTTATTTATTATCCTAATATAAATGAAATAAAAATGATTTTTAAGTGATTATGAGTTGTATATTTTTCACAAATATCAATGTATACAGTCCAGTAAATATTTTGTCATAGTCTATTAATGAAAATTAGTGATAGGTGAAAATCAATCCGAGTATACTATCCACACAGAAGTTAAACATCATTATCACTGCAAACACCAATAATTTATAAATTTCCCAGCTTAGGAAGTCCCAAAAAAAAATTTCAAGGCTCGCCTCTTCATTTTGTGTGAGTGATGTCCAAATAATTGTGAAAAAAGTTTCACGTTCTTAAAACCACGGGAAAAGATAGCGACTTGCATTGGAACACGTCAATACTAGAATATATGGCGCCCTAGAACTAACGTAACCATAGGCTTGTTAATGCTGATTTGTTTTATCAGGATACACATTGCTTTCATTTAGTCAACATTCTGTAGAGTGAAGTAGTTATAGAAATGGAATATTTCAAAAGGGGATGTAAAACATTAAGTTACCGGTTCAAATCTTCCCTCCAATAGACTGGCTCTGGAAGTACAATGTAAGAGCAAATCTTAATATTCCATACTTTATCATACTTCTTTGTGTATAAAGAAGCATCATCGAATATTTGTACAACTAGAAAGTATAAAATAAGTTTAAACGTTTTTAATAAATATGAAAGCTACCCTTGTAATTGCTTTGGCAGTACCGGCTTTTGACCCTGCGGTGCCCTAGGGCATTTTTTTCTAGCGCCTTATATTTTTTATATTTTAAAAATAAAACAAAAATGGTTGGTTGCCTTCTGAGCCCCTACCTTATTCGACGCCCTGGGGCACCGACTCACTTCACCACCCCCTAAAACCGGCACTGGCTTTTGGAGTATGACTGCTAATACTATTGCCTAATATACAACTTTATAATATCTATACTGAAACCACTTGTAGGACTAATCTAGTTGTTACGATTACCTAATACATAAATGTTTATGCATAATGATGAATGTTTCTACAGAATAGAGAAATACGATGAAAACATATTTTTCATCATCATCATCAGCCTGTGTCCGTCCACTGTTGAACGTAGGCCTCCCGCATGAGTCTCCATCCTCTTCGATCCTCTGCCTTCCGCATCCAGGTCACTCCCGCTATTCTTCTTATATCGTCAGTCCATATTGTAGGGAGTCGGCCAATGCTTCGTTTGCCAGTTCTTCTTAACATATTTTTATGACAGCTAAAATTATTTTCATGATTGTTAAGAACTAAATATTCTGTTTTCTTGGTTGGTGTGAGAGTGATTCCTCAAAGTAAAAATGCAATCTTATATAATAAGAATAATAATAAAGCATTTTTTCAGACGAATATCGTCACATGAATATACGAGTACGTATATTCTTCTCAGTGAGCCTCTTTAAAAATGTATGCGCGAATGCCGCGCTGAATTTTAAGACGTTGGCGGAATCAACGCTTCACACACAGTGGTAAGCCATCTTAAAAATGGTAAGCATCATACAATTAACTGATAAGCTCTCTTTAACACCATTATGTAGTGTTGTAATGTGCTTAATAAATAAATCAGTTGCTTTATCTATTAGAAGTTTACAAAATGCCGAGATCCGCTTGCTATGGATTTTTCTGCTTTTGATTTGTAGTGTACAACAAATGAATAATAATGGTGACATTCCCCGTCTATTAAGATATTCTTTATTAAAAGGCAACTCCAGATCACTGGGATTGTTATCAAGATGCGTGATGGAGGGATGAGGAGGAGGTCGCTAAAGCAAAGAACTCGTCGAGAAGCACAATGACATTTATTTTAGGTAAATACAAGAAGACTAACAAACTTTGGTCTTCTGACCAGGAGACGAAAATAATTATGTGTACCTGACAGAGCCTGGGAAGAAAGTGACTTGGAAGGCGCAGTAACAGTCACAGCGCCCGAAGACCACATATCGGCCATATATCGAACTATTCTCTCTCACGTTACGGGTAGCAGCTGTCAAAATCAAGTAAAAAAAATGGCACGCATATAAATTTATATATATGCGTGTCAGATGAGCAATAAAAATAAGTGACAAAAGAGGGCATATAGAGGCTTTTCGGCACCAGCCTACAAGCGCTATATCGAACAATGGGAATATTAATCTGAAACAAAAAAAATGTCGATAAATATGAGGAATGAATAAACATTTATTTGAAGAAAAATAACTTAAGCATAAAAATATAACGGCTAAATAAGAACACAATTTTTGTCACATTTTTCGTTGAAAATTGAAATGTCTTTTTTAATGTATTGAAGACTCTAAATATAGCTGACGTACTGGAAAGATGATGAAGAGTTCATTGTATGAACGATGAAATATCTTGGAGATGTAAAAGGTTTTTAAAAATGGCGCGCCTATTTACATAAGACGGAACAAAAATACTTTTTTTCGATTGCTTTTTGAAAGTGTTTTCATTATTAAACCTAAATGGTTGAACACTCACGTTATGTCCTATGTAAACACGATCGAAAAAGGTTATACAATTTGATAATAAAACAATGGATAAGCTTTTGTTATATAGTAAATGGGTTTGCGAAAAAACATAAGTAAACGTAAAAATAATATGCTACTTTGGATGGGGTTACGGTTAGGGTTTTGTATATTTTCGTTGGTATTTTTATATATATTTTAGAAATTTGTTTTATAATTATAAAATATGTAAGTAATTCCCGACAGCTTTCTAGGGCGGTGCAAACTATAGAATTATAGAATGTACTTGGTGGAGTTACGGAAGGCAGAGTCGACATGGGATGAAGCGAGGACTATGTCGGCTGATAGAGCTTTGTGGCGACAGTTCGTGACGAACATATGCTCCAGTTAGGGGAGTGGACATAGTGATGACGATTGATATAGTATATAATATGACAACAACACTTTTATTCTGTCCGATAGTAATGGATATTCTTTAATAGATGTTGTACAATAATTACTTTTTAGGATTTAAGCTTGTAAATGATGAATTATTTAATAATAGTACGGCATAGCTTTTTTTCGTATCGTTTTAGTTCGAGTACTTGAAGAGGGGTTAGCTGTTGTGTCTGATTATTTTTGGGTGATTTGTTAATTAGATTTTTTAAGAAATCAGAGTTCTGACACCGGAAAGACATATCTGAACCTGAAGTTCCACTTGGAAACGGGTTCGACAGTAATAAATTAAAAAAAAAATTTCGGCAGTTATTAAAAGTTCAAAAATTTAAAGAACAAAGAATTTTAATATTACATCCTTATTTTTTGAAAGTATTATTTAACTGTAAAATCATTTTTATTCCATATCCAAAATGATCATCATTTATTTTTAATATCTTCAGCATCAAAGTAAGCCCGACACTATTGAATTTTGTCCTAAGGAGAGGCTCAATACAAAATATATACTCATAAATAAATTCTGATAAAAAAATTAAACCGTCATTGTTATTATAATGTTTTTACCATTTTATGAATTCGAGGTGATATTTAATTATTGTACTCGTAATGTACGGAGTTAAAATTATTTTTTAATAATATATTTGAGATCATAAGTTTTTAGTTTAAGTCTTTTATTTTTTTTTGCTTAAAATACTCGTACCATACATACATAGGTAGATGTTAGTATATGAGTGATATCGAACATAATGATATACCACTATTACTATCTCTTTGTGAAAATATATTACCTGGAGGAAAATGTAACTTCCACCACAAAGTATTAAAGCAGTTTGTCATGAACGCTGAAGATGCTAGTTTTTGTTCTGCAAAGTCGCGTCTTTTCTTGAATATCAACGCGGAGCAAAAATTTACATAATTCATTGGTTCGCAAAATACGTGAGAGGGCGCACGTTTTTGGGCATCCCGAGAATTGAAGTACGAGTCGAGCTGAAATTCTCGAGATTTTCCGTGAAAATTCACAGCTACACTCGCGAAGGAGTGGTGCGAGTGGAGGAAACATTTCGAAGACGTATATTCTTGACTACAACCATTTTGTACTAGATATTTTTAGAAGAGGCATAATTTTTTTTCGATTTGGAATATCGCAGAAGAATTTTACCCCGTTTTTATCACTTAAAATTATTTTTAAATATGTAAATATAAAAATAATCATTGAAAAATTTACTTGCCAATATCTTTAACAGGTCAGCAAATAAAATGATATATATTGATAAAGCCCTTTTAGACTGGTGCCGAAAAGCCTCAGTATGCGTATATCTTTCATTTCTTATTTTTGTTCGCTCGTCTGACACGCACATATAAATGTTAGTCTAAGATTTAGATTTAAGTAGTATTAATACGCGGCGTTTACAGGAGCCATTTGATAATTGTTTTGACAATCGTTCTACGTAACGTGGAAGTGTTTAGTTCCATAGTTGGCCGCAATGGTAATTTCGTAGCCTTGACTGCCACTGGCCAAGTCAGAGTCAGTCCGGGAGCTGTGGGGTACACACCGTTGTACACAGTATCAAATGTGTTTCTCGACGAGTTCTTTGCTTTGGTGAACTGCTCCTCATTCATCCACCACGCATTCCAATGACGACACCGGCGATCTAGAGTACATTTATTTCGACAGGAGATTTAAAAATAATATTTTATAATCACAATAGCAGCTTTGTATATCATATTTGTAGCATCGATATTCTAAATAAATCAATTATGTGCGTAAAGCTTACATTATTATTAGGACACTTTACAGCTCTAAGATATTTTATCGAACAAATAATGAACTCTTCATCATCTTTTCAATATGTCAGCTATCTTTATAGTCCTCAATATATTAAGAAAACAAGTAAATTTTCAACGAAAAAAGTTCTCGAAAATCATGTTCTCATTTAGCCGTAATAACTTATTTTTAATTTATGTTTAATGTTTTTTTTTTTATAAAAATACGTGTTTTCTCATCTCTTATATTTATCGGGTTATTTTCGTTTTATTTGTTTTGAACACAGAAAATAAAGAAAATACAAATAGTATATAATACTTGAAAAAAAGAGATATGTTTTGTAGTAGTTCTTAACTGTTTTGAAGCTTGGAATGGTCGCTAATTCATGAAATGTGTCAATATGACAGCTGAGAGCATTGATTCAGTGTTGTCACTATTGAAAATATTCATAAAAATGTTGTAGATTAATCCTTTCATTAAGGCTCGGTGGAATACAAATTATATAATTACTGTCAATACAGCGTGAATTTTTCAAACCATTTTTTAAAAAATTTCATACCAGCTTACAGAAAAGTCACTCCTGTGACGAAACCTAACGATGTTTATTTACATGCTTTACAGATTCCTGTAAAGAATACATGTAGGTTGGTAAAAGGAATGACTGCAGTTACAATTTCCTACCGTAGATGTCACAATGAGTACTGAAAGTAGCAAAACGATATAACAAGGCTACCGATGTCAACGGTAGGAGAATCTTAGACGGCATATATCGGCTACCAATACGAAAGAGTTAAGGAATAAAATCCTTTAAAATAAATGAATTTGTAACGAAAATACCGAGTAATATTATAATATACGAGTATGTGAATTAAATTTTATACTAATGCTAGTCTTGTTCAAATTGTGTTATGCGTAGAAGAATATTATTTGTAGGGATTCGAACCAAGAAATTAAAGTTTGTACAACGGATGGTCTAATTACGAGTAGTCAGATGCGGTAATTTCATTACAGATGTGAAGGATAATAGAGAAAAACTCTGACAGTATGAAGGAGATGAATCTTCATTGAATTGATAAGTGAAAACACAATTATAACTTTAATTACAGAATTATAAAGTAACGAGAGTCCTTAATATAATATTGGTGTTTGGCCAACCAATTATAAACTTTCATCGTCAATTTCGCAGCAATATCAACCAGATGCCGGCTTCAAGATTTGACACAAAATTTTATCGTTCGTTTCATGTTTTAAATATTTAAGAGATTGTTAATAAAAGCAAAGTTGCGACTGTTGAAGGTTTGGGAGGTTTTTCGTAAGATATGTATCAAATTAAACTAAAGCAAAGAAAAATATATTCTTTTCGAAACTTGACCATCATAATGTATAATTGATAAAATGGCTTTATAAAAATATATAAAATATAATAAATGAGACTAGAAAAGGTAGAAAAAATAAATAGAGACTATTTTTTTGTTATCTTAAATTTCCATTCTTTGTTATCTTTCACGCTCATGAATAATTTAAGTATTAGGATTTAAATTATAAAATTTAAGATGCTTTTAAGAGCAGATAATGTTCGTGTTAAAAAGATTTTTCAATGTGTGTTTTAATATTATATTTTTAGTCGGTTTCTGTGCTCTAAAATACCCTCGGTTGGTGTGAATTTGATCCCTCACCCGTAAAATGCCAGTCTTAGACTAATAATTAAAATTGGTGGTAGACGAAAGTCGTACCGTGAAGACCGCTCATTCATAGTAAATTCTTGTAATAATAAGGATGGTGTGTGAATCTCGATCTGTAGTATATAATGTTGGCGGATCAACACTCCACATGCAGCGTTTAGCCATATGCAGCATGGTAAGCGTCATAGAATTCCACAGAGATTTCAGAATTATACTATTACGAACTGTCGGTATTCTCCTGTAAAAATATATACAAAAATAGGGAAAATTTACTTTTATTTAAAAAACTACTTTCACAAAACATATCATGTTAAGACAATCAATATCAAGGTTAAATAACTTTGTAGGTTTTCACGGCCAGATTTGGTATTGTGGCATTTGGGTTCAGTCGTGTGCGACGAATTATTTCGTATCAATATTTCGACCGCCATTGCAGGGGTCTTCTTCAGGGTAGACGATTTTGTGTTCAAAGTCGTCAACCCTTGCAATGGCGGTTGAAATATTGGTACGACATTATATGACACACACGGCTAAACCCAAAATCCACAATACTAATATCAAGGTTTCTTGAAGTAAAATGGAAAAGTGTGGATAACATATATTTATTATTATTATTAACATCCGACTCTCACAAAAAGATGTTATTCCATCTAGTGAGGGCATGATGAGGAGCAGGTCAGCAAAACAAAGACTTTTTCAGAATCACATTGACATATATTTATGATAAACTTTACAAGCTTGTGGCCCGGACTTAGTCACAGCAGTAGGCCGAGCCACAATACAATATGCTCTCGCCGAACAGCGGCACCCAACTGATCGCGCTCGTCGGCGCTGTCGCACCGGCGTGGTCTATATAACTAGTCCCAAAAGTGCGGACACATAAATGTATGACAAGCGATCAGAATTAATAGACGAAAAATTGTGTATAGAGGTTTTCGGTACCAGTCAGCAAGGGCTACATCATGCTAATGTCATTACAATTATGTTATTTTTTATGACGCAGTTAACACTTGGGTTTCAAAGTTATATAAATTCAGGCTGTAATGAAGAAATATGGAAAAACGTAAAATGCGAAACAAAAATAAGAAAATGTTACGACTTTTGTAAAACATTTTTGTTTGTTTAACCAATTATAAACTTTCACCATCAATTTCGCAACACAATCAACCAGATGCTAACCGCAAGATTTTATACGCAATTTATCGTTTACTTTGCGTTTGAAATCATTGCCATATCGTTCATAAAAGTCGAGCCAGATAAGAAGCTTCGGCGGAAGCTTTTGTGATATCAAGTTATCATTTTTTGGATGATATTTTTATGGGACAGGGTAGCGATGTCGTAAAAAACTCACGACGCATTATGTTTTTGCGAACAACGCGGCGGACACATTTGGCCGGGTGATTAATCTATTATGAAATGACGGGACACTTTTTGAACGCGTCCGGATTTTAAAAATTTGGATATCAGATCCGTGATTCGTGTTTTTAAAAGCCGCAGTGATAAAAAACATTTCGCTTTTAATGGACATCTTCGACGAATTTATTTCAATAATCACAATACTCCCACACATTTTGACAATAGTATTTCCATAGCAATATAATAAATAAAGACACAAAATCTTTCATATATGCGGATGACTTAGGTTTGGCAGCACAAGCAGTAACGTTTGAAGAAGTTGAGGACATCCTAAGCCAGGGACTCAACGAGATGTCCCATTACTACGAAACCAACCATCTCAAACCTAACCCATCAAAGACACAAGTCTGCTGTTTCCACCTTAGAAACAGGGAAGCTAACAGAAAGCTTCGTGTCACGTGGGAAGGTAGAGTACTGGAACATAGCGACCATCCAAAATACCTCGGAGTCACTCTAGATCGCACCCTCACCTTCAGGCGTCATTGCAGCAACACCAAACAGAAAGTTGCAACAAGGAACAACCTCATCCGCAAACTGACCAACACTCACTGGGGAGCCCAACCACCCCTTCTTCGTACCTCAGCTTTAGCACTTTTTTTCTCAGCCGGAGAATATGCGGCACCAGTGTGGGGTCGATCAGCCCACTGTAATCAAGTGGATACTGCCCTGAATGATGCATTTAGAGTCGTCACAGGCTGCCTCAAACCAACACCCATTTCTAAACTATACCCCTTGGCTGGTATCGCACCACCGAACATAAGACGCAAAGTCATATGCGCCGAAGAAATGCGTAAGGCAATCAACCAACCGTCCCACTGCTTGTATAATCAGATACCCCCAACACCAAGATTGAAGTCTCGAAGCAGCTTTCTGAAATCCACACAACCTCTCACATCCGGCCCTGAAAATGAGAGACTCCAACTCTGGCAACAAATCGCACCAGAGGATTTCATTACTCCAAATGAAGGCCTCCCAACTGGCAAGAGCCTTGACTGGCCGACCTGGAAATCCCTAAACAGATTAAGAACCGGAGTTGGTAGAACAAAGGACAACCTCGAGCGGTGGGGAATGCTTCGGCAGGGAGAGACACTATTGTGCGACTGTGGAGACCTGCAGACCGCCTCACACCTACGATGCTGCTCCATGTGCCCAACAAGTTGCACATCTCAGGACCTAATGCTGGGCAACACACGAGCTATCGATGTTGCCAGATATTGAGAAAAAATAATTTGACGTCGCTGACACGAAAAAGAAGAAGAAGCAATATAATATGACTTTAGCTATTGATATGTTATAACATTATTTATTAATTAATATCCTTTAAGCGCCCAGTGGTCCCCTATGGGACCGCAAATTTACGTCGTTCAATGCCCTAGCAGGCCAATCTTTGTTATGTTTCGTCGCATAAGATTCTTCCATGAACTTACTTTAATACTATTATTACAAATTAATGTAATACGATTGTGAAATAAACCATAAGCACTCCTGTATGGGACCGTAGGACATTGAACGACGCAAATATGCGGTCCCATAAGGAAAACACTGGGCGTTTAAAGGATATAATTACTTTATTAAATGCTTTTATTATTTAATTTCTTCTTGTATATCTCCTTTTTCTGAACCTGTTCTTGTGACATGGATAACCAGCTGTAACACCGTCTTGTATATCGTCTTACTGGAAGTCGGATGCTCGATTGTAGCTCGTTAGCCACTATGCTCACAACTCTTTCAGAATATATTCATCTCACGTGATCTCTCCAGTACCACCTTCTTGATCTTCACCATCGAACGACATAATTGATGACACAAGCTTTTCTTATTTCGGAATTTATTATTTTGTTTCAGATTATCAGTCCTGCAATGGGTTGTTAAGTCTTTATATCTCTCTCTTTCCAATATCAGTTCCACATCTGGAATATATGGTCACCACAAATTGCCGTCACTTAGTTCTGTCAGTTGTCACTGTTCATGACTCATACCCAGGCATCTGTGCATCTAAAAATTTACTTAGGAACATATATATTGTAATTCTAGACGACCCCCGAGGGAGAATCTGAGACAGAGACGGCTGTTGTATATATATCCATATTTTGGATGCTTTATTAATTTGATTTTTCTAACGCCTTATTATCCTTATATTAGTGGTTATTTAATCATTTTATTAATAAATTAGATAATTGTTGTAATAATTGCGAATACATTTCACAATGTTGGTTAATGTCAATTTATTCATTTATGATACAATATTCATGTTTCATTCGTTTTCAGATAAAAATAGTTCGCGTAAAAGAAAAAATGCAATCTTAAAAAAAAAACTTTCATAGACCTCTTAATTTTTTTCCTGTTTATCGGCTCTCACCTGCATATTTTTGTACAAAAATAGCATAATTTGTTATGATCCGATAAGGGATAGGCCGGGAATAAAACAGTGATTTATTTTCGCCGTTTATTTTTTAAGTGGTAAGGAAACCGTTTTGCTTACAGGTGTAATAAAATCTTATCTCTAGGGCGGCGTGGGGTAAAACAGTATGGAGAGCTAAAGAGCCTGTTTGCATTATGCATCATATTACCCGGGGAATTGAGTTTACATAATGAAACAAAGGGGAAGGCAAGAGGCGCTTGCATAATACCTGGGAAGCTCCGCCGAATTTTCTTTCCACTTAGTCTTGTGAGATGGCGAAGAGACTAACTCGCGTGTAATTAAAACGTAAGACGCCTATTTAATATGTGTAATATTAACGAGACGAAATACAATGTACGCTTACGTCGTTAAATACAAACTGTATGATGGAAGATTTTTATTAAACGAATTAAAAATTTTTGGAATTTCATATTATTTGTAATTAGATATTTCATTATATGGATTTTTTTAAATTTTTATTAGAATATTTTTTTATTATTTCAATGTTCTAATCTACTTTTATAGATCATTGACTACATTACAATATTATTATTAATTAAATTTACATATACTATACATAAAATTCTTTTTTCTGATGAGATGCATTCAGTCTATAGTTTGGTTCGAGACCCGAGTGGTACTTACTAAAATAAATAGACTGTCGGAAAGTAATAATATCGAGCTTGTGAATAAATGATGACTGATTGAATAATAAAAAATAAAAATATACATACTTTGAATATATACTATAGCGACATCTATCATACGATGATAACAATGACATAAATACTAGTTTCAACGTGAGTCGGTCCAGGCATAGCAATAGCCAAGTCGGCTGAGCGGTATGAATACCTGGGCATAGTTGGTTTCCAAGGTCCGCGGTTCGCATCCCGCTTCTGCCGTTATTTTTCTGCTTGAATTGACGAGTTGAAAAAAGAATTATATGTATAGTATATGTATATTTAATTAATAGAAATTTCATTGCTTAAAAATTACACTTTAGTTGTTCCATAAATCATGAATAATAATTAATTTGAAGTAAAGATTCGACAAAATATGCAACAATATTTATAATAAATAAGTATTTTAATTTGCCAAATTAAATCGTTATTTGTACGATAACAGCCCTTTCCCACGGACGTCCAGTTTTGCAGGATCACGTTTAGTAATATACGTGCTACTATAGTAACATTCACATGAGCATCTGTTATTATCATACAACGAAACGTGATCCTGCAAAACTGGACGTCCGTGGGAAAGGGCCCTAAGTCTATATTATGGTACGTTATTCATAAAATGTAGTCCTATTTCCGTCAACCTACATCAATTCTAAGACTACTGTATAAGTTTGGGCAAGCTGCACTATTTAGTTACTGTTAGACAGCCATTGAAAGCAGAAAGTCTTGTGAATTGAACGAAAATTGAAAATAGTGAATTTTGTGAGCCGATTAAGCATAGTTTTTTTGCGTAAAAATCCATCACCAATAACAAAACAAGATTCGGTGTTAATTTTAAGCAAAATGACCGTATTTGGCGAAAAAAAAAGTGCTGTTCTATAAAGACAATGTACGGGTGGAAACGTGTGTAGTCACCATGACAAAAATACATAAATGCGACTACGAACTTCTGCTCCATGCAGCATATTTACCAGATTTAGCCCCCTGCGATTTGGGTCGAATGAAGAGATCATCGTTGAAACAAACGTCTATTTTGAGGGGATTGTGAAAATCTATTATTTGGAAGGAAATTGAAAAAACGGTGGACTAAATGTATCTATCTAAAAGGAGACTACGTTGAGAAATAACACGCTACTAGCCGAAAAAATATTATATTAAAAAAATCACTAGCTTATCATGCTACTCTCGTAATTTACTTGAAAAAGTGTTAGTGCGACAACAAGCTTTGGATTGACTTGACTAATCCAAATTGATGTTAGGTAATTATTTACGCAAAGCCCTTCTTCTTAGCTTATTTACTCACCATACCAAGGTTAACTATAATCAAACGAAATTTAAATTCGTTTCACGGCAACTGTTTAAGGTTTAAAATAATTGTACCATACTGATAATGTAAATAAAGTTTTAATTATAACATAATGATATCAGCTTGTTATAGGTCTTTCAGGCTGATGCCGAAAAGTCTCAAAAAACGATATTTAGTCTCTTATTTTTATTCGCTCGATTGAAATGCACATCTAATAATGTTTATCTTAACTTTATATAAAAATAGACGGCGTTTGCATATGCAATTTTATTTGTTTTGAAAGTTGCTCCATTTCATGCTGGTTCAACTGTCAACTTTACTTTGTGACTTACTGTGCTACATGTTACTGTGTCCGTCTGGCAGCTCGTGTCCGCAGTCCCCGTCCGACCAAGGCCCATGATACAACATGTTACGGTCGGGCGGGGAAACTGAAGTCTCGTATTGGAAATGAACGCGAATTGTGCTTCTGAAAAAAAGTTCTTTGCTTTGCGACCTGGTCCTGCATCCTTCCTCCACGTGGCCCGATTACGAACCCGTGACTGTTGTCGCCTTTTTAAAGATGGGGGATGTCAATATATAATGCTAAAACTTTTATTGCAAGGAATCAATCTTATTTTAATTTTCATTCGAATATGTTTCTGAGAGAATTAAACTCTAATTTTTATAAAAAAAAACAAATTTAAAGTATTTAGTTTTGATTCAAAATTATTTTAAGCGATTACATGTTTCGGCCTCCCTGGAGATCATCTTCAATAATGATTAAATTAAAAACTGGTAGTGGCATATGTAGGTATGTATAAGTATTATTTCCTACGTAAGTACACACATATTTACAGATTGCATATGTGTGCGGGTAAAACAATTGAAAAAAGACATTATAAACTCAAGGGATATTTGTTATCTTAATGTATTAAGCCATTTTATAATATTACATTTTTAATTTAAAGTTGCCTTATAATTAATATTTTTAATTACACAAATGTGGAATTCGAAACAACAACTTTTCCAAATATCAAACAATGCACTCCCAACAATTTCGCCTCGTCGCTGTAGCACAAACTTTGCTCTCGGAATTACCATCAAGTGTTTGCTTAGCTGGGTCAACTCCTGTGTTGCGAAGTTTCAGCTACCTAGCAGAATGGTGTTGTATCAACTGGGTTTGTGTACCTCCCAACAGCTACTCGTAAAGGGATTAATTTTATTAAATGACGTAAAACTCTGATTATTGTTGTATGAAAATGCAGGTGATGTTATGGAAATCAAAAAAAATACTGGAAAACAAGTTCCACGAACCATCGCTTGAATTTTTGCAATAAGTCGTTAAAATTTCATGATCGATTGAGCGCTTTGGGAGTCTATAAGGCACACAACTTTCGTCATTTCACTTTTATTGTTTTAGATTATCTTTATAAACAAAATAATGTTGTGTTAGCTAATCCATTTATAACTCAAGAACTGCTGGACCGATTTTCATGATCTTTTATTTGTTCGATTTGCCGTGACCCTGAATAAAAAAATAACTATTCAAATATCAGAAAAGTTGGAATAAATTATGAAGGAATTGACTTTACATACATTTTATATGAGCCGGCTTTTTAAATATATGCTGTTTTCAGTAGATGGCGTTATATGCATTTTCATTTTGCACACGAAAGCATCTCTAATATAATTATATTTTGTATTTATTTAAATTCAGTTAAAAAATGAATTCAAAGTATCTAAAATAAATAAACACAACATTTATTAATTCTAAAGTCGTACGAAGTTTGCCAGGTCAGCTAGTTATATATAAACTGAGCAAATATTGTTTGCTTGATTACTACTTCTGTATGATTTTATTTCTGGACAATGGAAAATAATATTGCAGCGCGTCTTCTTGGTATTAATAACGAAGTCTGTGTTAGGTGAGTCAACAGGATGCGACCGCCTGAAAGTTTTCGATAGCCACCCGTTGTACTATAGACTACAGGGTACAGTCTGGTTTCCCGGAATTTCGGTTCTCGGAACCACCTCCGCTATAATACAGGGTGGTAATACTTTGAACGAAAATTTTAACGTAATGTGAGGTATTTCCAGTAAAATGACATAATATTATGTACTGCCCATATGCCTTTTGTTCCAGTCCCGGAATTAGCATTTTCCTGAAATCCGTGGGTCTGGTTGAACAGTCAAAATTATCGAATGCAGTCCAGGACAAGCCAATTCTGCAGCTCATTTCAATTGTAATTTATGTCCTAGAAATATATAGCTTTCTATTGACAACTTCTGTCTAATTAAAGCGATTCCAGATCGCCGAGATCGTCATCGAGATGCGTGGTGGATGGATGAGAAGCACATCGCCAAAGCAAAAAACTCGTTGAGAAAGACAATTATTTTACGTTAAAAGACAAAATACGGTCGTCTGCCCTTGACACAAAAAATAATGCTTACTTAATAGCACCTGAGCAGAGACTCCCGGTCGGCGGCAGTGACAGTCACTGGACTAGACTTTACCCCCCTCACACCCATATCACACCGGAGGACAGTTAAATCTCCTTAATGATGCGCTCATTCAGATTATGGTCAGTTAGCAACTGATAAGTCCAGTTTGAGTATTTTCTGAACAATTGTGGCCACTGCACAGAAGTGCTAAAAGAAAGAACCCGCGAAAGAGATAAGAATCGTATTTATGGGTTGTAAAGACATGGAGATGGAATATAGATACTCTCACCGAAAATACGAGCAAAAATTGTAAGTGCGTGGAAAATTATTTTAATGGCCACAAGGTCTGCATGCCCGATAGGGCCGAGGCGATTCCCTCGAACTGCATCGAAAAGGACTCCTCTTTCTAATAAGAGGATCTGACAGTCCCAGAGAATGTGCTCTGAGGTCTGGAAGGGGGCGCCACAGTGTCAACTAGGGTTTGAACGTAAATTAAATGAGTATAGTCTGTCATTAAAAGCTCAGTGCCCAGTCATTAGTTGGGTAGACCATTGATCAGGGCTTATACATTTAGCAGTTAGTCTGAAGTAAATGTCTGGTAGCTAACATGTCTAACACCAGACATGTCGACGGTGACATACTGAAGTAAATGTCACAGTGACAGTCACTGTGCCGAAATTAAGAGAGCGGCTATCTATGAAACTAGCCGCTCCCACGTGACATGGAGGGACTGTCAAAACCCAAAAACAAAATGGCACATTCAAATGGCGCGTCTTATAATTACATAAATGTAAAACTTAAACTAACATTTTTTTAATTGCGTGTTAGATAAGGGAGTAAAATAAAAGAAAAAAACGCATATTTAGGCTTTTAGGCACCAGCATGCAAAGGCTGTATTGAGTTGGGATCACTTTATTACATGCAGCTAGAGTCTTGTTTTATATGCTTATGTTAAGAACGCCTGGGATGGCAGAGCAAAAAGAAATGTCAACAGACGCATACATGAAGCAAGGCTTAATAAAAAAACAAAAATTCTTGAGTCAAAAAATAATAATTTAAAGCTCCGCAAGCAACTTGCCAAAACATTTGCTTGGAGCATCTTGATGTACGGCTGTGAGATGTGGTGCTTATCTGAAAGTGATAAAAAAAGACTTAAGGCCTTTGTGATGTGGTCATACAGAAGAATTCTCGGAATTTCCTGGAGAGACCACGTCACGAACAATGAGGCTCTCAGCATAATCAAGGAGGATAGGCACCTAGTAAGAACCATTTCAGAGAGGCGAGCCCGATGGATCGGTCACATCATGCGCCACGATGGTCTTCTTCACCACATTGTGGAAGGGATGGTTGAGGGAAGAAACTGTAGAGGGTGCCCTAGACGGGAGTATATGCAGCAAGTGTTCGAGGACATGAGTTGTAGCTCTTATGCTGAGCTGAAGAGGACTGCAGAGGATCGGGAGGAGTGGAGATCGAGATGCAAGATTTTGTTGCTGCAAACCAATAGATCGGATTGATACTACGAAGAATTTAATGACGATTGATTTGTCGAGAATTTTGTGTTGAAATCACGAGATTAGACTTAACGATTAGACACGCTGGAATACCAACTGGAAGTCATCCTGTATATGTTTCTGGTATCGACCGCCCGCCCCCGGCCTTATCTGGCTTCGCTCTTCCTGCTAGATATCACTTTCGGGACGATGTGCCCAGCGAACTTTCAGCAGGAGCGTATTAAGCCTGGATAAAGGACCGCCGGCTTATATTAATAACCGCCTACTGTGCGGTGGGAGAAAACAGGCGACCCCGCTGTATGTGAACCGCCGGTATGAAAATAACCGAGGTTATTTTGTATGATAGTTAATATCATAGGAATTCTTATGGAAATTAAACCGGCAGCTAAAATATATAAGTATCATAGACTGAGGGAACGGGAGAAGCGAGAATTCATTAATTAAAGTTTCAGTGTAATTTTATGGATGCTGTAAGTACTACAAAGTAATTTTGGGAGTTAATATCAGAACAGCAAAACACTTTCATATAAATATATATATAAATATAATGTTTTTTTATGTAACGATAGATAGTGATAGTTATTCTGAAGTTTCGTATTTGAATCCTACGACACTTACCATGCTACATATGGCTAAGGGTTGTTGTAGTCGCTTCATGTAGAGTGTTGATCCGCCAACGTCATAGACTACAGCCCGAAATTCACGCATCATCCAATTATTACAGGAGTTTTATATATAGTTTTCGATAGCCTTTCAGACGACGTGAGCCCAGGGGCTTGAATAAAATGCAGCTGTAGCTTATGTTCTCCTGCGGTATTCTTGGTAGATGTCCCATGCAGATATTCCTCGGAAGTCTAACCATCGTACCCCCAGTGCCATGTATTGAAAATTCATTATACAGCTGCATTAGCTCTTGGTAAGATGCCAAGATTCACAGCTGTTAAGAAGAAATATCAAATTTAAATATATTTTTATTTTTCGTTTTGTTTCAGTGGAGGATGTCACGGAAAAGTGGTCAACCACGTCCAGGAGCCTTGCTGCTGAGTTTGATGACCTTGGCTGCTCTGCAGGTGCACGTCAAGGCTATGCCAGGTAAAAAATATATTATTCAAACATTGTACATTTATCATTCACTTAATATTATGGCTTTTGGGTTAAGCCGTGTGTGGCAAATTTCTTTATACCAATATTTCGACCGCCATTGCAGGGGTTTTCTTCAGGGTTGATGATTTAGTTGTGAGTTGGTGTCAATTTTTTTTTCTTTTTTCACGAGCGTTATTGTTGTCTCCATGGCAAAAACATACTCAAGTTTCATTGGTCCGGATTAATAATTTGATAATTCTTAGAACATACCTACCGTACACGATTCTCCACAAAAAATAACGCTCGTGAAAAAGAAAAAAAAAACTAACACCAACTCACAACTAAATCATCAATTCTGAAGAAGACCCCTGCAATTGCGGTCGAAATATTGGTAAAAATAAATTCGCCACACACGGCTAAACCCAAAAGCCATAATATCAAATCTGGCCGTGAAAACCTAAGAAGTTATTTATATCATTCACTTATCTTTGAAACAACCCCTAGAATATTGATTCAGTGAATTGTACTTAGAAAACGGCAGGAGTACAACATTATTCGTAATATAAAGCAAAATAAATGATAAAGAATTAAACTAAAGGAATATGAAATAGTCAAAGACGCCAAGAATTTAAAAAGTCTCATTTTTTCTATTTGAGAACATTCAAACTATCTGAGGAATTCAAAAAAGATTTCGAAGAATAATAAATAAAATATAAATAAATGATGTAAAAAGATTGAAATTCCATACAACATTGGAACGCAATGAGTAAATACATGTAGTATACGAGTATAATATGCCTGAAATAATAAACATATATATTTTTAAAAGTATTTTTCTTAAATTTAAAATAAAAAGATAGAAAAAACGGTTGCGCGTGGTAGTATCCTGCAAATTACACAAAAGGTTAGATTATGCGAAGAGTAAAACCAGTAAAAACATACTCGTAGGATTCTATGGTGGCCTCGCTAACAGTTAACTTAACAGTAGTTTAACAGCAAGTACCTTCAAAACTAAGCAGCAGCTTAGCCCCTCCCAAATAATGACACAGACTCCTCTTCGATGAAAAATATCTTAAGATGTAAAGAATATCTTAAATGTATGAGTGATACTCGTATATTAGGTTTTAAAGTACAGTATTAATAACAAATCTTTTTTACGTAATCATAAAAAGAATCTTTTTTTCAAATCCAGGTCACGTTAAAAAAATACAAGACGTACAAACTGTCTTCGTAATTCAAATTATTATTTGCTTTTCCGCGCCGTTTTAAAAGAGAAGTCGTAAAAAGCGGAATAACTCCCAAATGTTTGTCGTTCAAAGAAATGGGTCGCGATCTTTAAACGTTTTGGGATGCCTAGTAGAAAGTGAACATTAAGACCATAAATTTAAATTAAAACATAGTAAAAAAACCAGGGCTTTGGCAAAAATAAGGCTTTGAACATCTCCAGTTGGCGTGAGACTGATTACTACACCCACAAAAATAGCGCGGCAATTTCTCTACGTCGCAAATGAGCATGAAAAATAGTTAGCAATTTTTATGGAGATTCTTATGCTTGGGAAGTTCAACTGAATAAATTGTAATCTTAAAGAATTACAGTACAATCTAACAAATGTAGCCATTTATTTAAACATGTTTAAATGATTAAAAAATTGAGAAATTTATATGAATAACTTCTATTAGTGATAGTTGTGTTTTAGGCTGCTGAGGTGGGGATAATTTATATATCTTAGGTTTATCAATTAGTAATCGCTTTCTTCTTATTATTTAATTCCAAAAACGCAGTGAATCTGTTTTTTTATCACTTTAAGCAGAAATAAAATATGTAATTTACTTAACATTAAAATAATAAAGATCTAAATAAATTTATATTTCTTCTATAATGAAATAAATATATGAAGAACATGACCAGTGTCTAATTATGTTCCCAAAAATGCATGTTTCGATCAAGTCTATATTCAAATTCATAATCTAATAAATTAGATGGTTGAAAACTCATTAAATGTAAAGAACAACGTTTTAATAGAATTTTTTTGATTTGAAATTAAATAAAACATATTATTATGATAACAATCAAAATATAAACAAATTACATTCGATTTTTTCGTACGATAATTTTTGGTGATAATTCGAAAATTTATTCCATAAATTTTATAGTAAAAAATCTTAAGAATGTAAAATAATGTAACTATCTAATAAAATCATTAAATAAAAACAAAACATTTACATGTTTGTTGCAGTTTTTTGAGTTAAATTGAAAATTCAAGGGATAAATGTGAAAATAAAAAACTAAACACTACATAGAATTTTGAATGTTTGCTAATATGTAGATCTCATTTGTTTATATTAGTAAAATTATTCTATTGTATATTTGATATTGGCAATACAGGAAATGAAAATAATATTGTTTATGAAAATAATAGAGAAAATGTCAGTTTATATAGATACATATTGTCGTTGGCCAATTGTGACAATACCTTTAAAAAGGAACGGTCGGCCTTTTCGAACCCATCGCCTAGTTGTTGATATATTCCACATGAATGAAGTCGTGTTCTGGAAAAGGCCCGTGTACAATATTTATTGCACTAGTTATCTGGTGAGTTGGGTTACTTTCGTGAAATATTGTGTGTGTTTTCCAACGATTTATTTTTATATTTGCCATACATTATTCCACGTCGCCTGCAAACGAAACATTATATTTCCAAAGCCAATTCAAAAACAGTCGTATTTTCTTTTACTTTAATCATTTTTTTTTACGTTTTTTTGCCATTTTTACGGTGTTCTTGAGATTACTTCTGTATATCAGCCATTTGGCGAGTGAGAGTTGGTATAATTTTATTGATCGGTATTATTTATGTAGCTAATAAAATTTATAAAAGAAAGTCATGCTAGTAACACCATTCATAACTCAAGAATGGCTGAACCAATTTTCATGATTCTTAATTAGTTGCTTTCGTCTTCATTACGAGATAAAATATTAGATATTTTTTTTACATTTTGTATGGAACTGCTTGATGATGATATTGTATGCATAATTGTTTTGCACACAGCGCCATCTTTGATCAAATAATTTTAAATATTTATCTGACCTCTATAAAAAGCTGAATTTAATTCAACTAAAATAAGTAAGCAGAATATTTTTTGATTCTGAGGCGGTACGAAGTTCGCCAGGTCAGCTAGTAGCTTATAAATTGATAAATATTATTTTTATTGTTTATATACATGCTGAGTAGATATCGCATTCCCGATAGCTCAATTCTTTTTATTGGGTGTTGATCACCGTTCTTTCACCGACTGTTTTTTTTCTATAGAAATTCGTTACTTTGTTCACTGTCTGTTTTTTTCTGAATGTTTTCATTAACTGTTATTTTATTGCAAACCTTCATTCAGAACACTTTTAGCCCTTAAGATACAGCGATAATGTTCACGAGCATAAAATATTAAGAATAATACACGAAAAGCGAGGAGAATAATGTATTTTTTTCTTCGTCCATTAAATTTCGCGTTGTAATCTTTTCGCTTTTCTCGTGAAAGGAATAACCCGAGAGGGCGGGCGGGGGTGTAAATAAAGAAAAGGATAAACACGCGAAAATCATCAGCGGAAAACAAACGGCCGTATACTCAACAAGCGTATCGGGTTTCCTTCTAATTGATCAGGTGGGAGGAAGTGGGCGGAGGACTGGAGGGTCTCGGAGGAGGATCACACCCTTGGGTTTGGGGCGCTTCGGTCGGGCTCCTGTCAAATCCACTTTGCCGAGTCATCACATATTGTGCAACTTTAGATTGGATATCTGTTTCAGGTTAAGAGTTTCAGACTGTTTGCCGACCCTATCAGTTGCATGTTGCAAGCCATTACATGTGATATACTCGTAGTAGTGTATTGTTTCGTTAGCAATTGCTTTGACACAAATATTGTTGTAAAAACATATCTTATTCATTGACGCTCAATCGTTTTATGTAATTCATTAATTTTTAGATTACGAACACCACAAATACATTAATTAAATTTCATACATAATTGCTCTTATTGAATTTATACGCTATTTAGTAAATAAATATCATTTACCTAAATTCTTTTTTACTACTATCTTATTGTAAGTTATAAATGTATCCCATCTTTAGTAAGCGTTTGCTTGCAACAAAAATGCAAGTGTCAATAGCCATAAATAAACTTTCTTATAGTAGGAGTAATTATTTCACTGTGATTTGATTTTTTTTTAAAATTCTAATAGATGACGTCAAGGTTATAATATGTGAAAGAAAAATAAATATTTTCAATTTCATCATCATCAGCCTGTGTCCGTCCACTGTTGAACGTAGGCCTCCCGCATGAGTCTCCATCCTCTTCGATCCTCCGCCTTCCGCATCCAGGTCACTCCCGCTATTCTTCTTATATCGTCAGTCCATCTTGTAGGGGGTCGGCCAATGCTTCGTTTGCCAGTTCTTGGGCGCCATTCCAATACTTTTCTTCCCCATCGACCGTCGTCTCTTCGACAGATATGACCTGCCCATTGCCACTTGAGTGTGCCTATTCGTTGGGTAGCATCCACTACTTGAGTTCTTCTGCGTATTTCCTCGTTTCGGATTCTATCTTTTAGCGACACTCCGAGCATGGATCTCTCCATAGCACGCTGGGTGACTTTTATTTTATGGGTAAGACTTGCTGTCAGATTCCACGTCTCTGCGCCATAAGTTAATACAGGGAGGACGCATTGGTTAAACGCCTTAGTTTTAAGGCATTGCGGAATTTTCGCTTTAAAAATGTACTTTAGTTTTCCAAATGCTGCCCATCCCAGTTGTATGCGCCTGTCGATTTCTTTTGAGAAGTTATTTCGCCCTAGTTGTATTACTTGTCCCAGATAGGTATAGTCGTTTACAACCTCTATTTCTGTTCCTCCAATGGAAATAGGATCAAAGGTCTGTGAAATATGACTATTAATCATGGCTTTTGTTTTATCCATGTTCATTTTCAGACCAATTTTGTTCGACGCTTCATTGAGGTCGTAGAGCATGTCTTGGAGCTTGTTAGGTGATTCGGCTATTAGCACTATGTCATCGGCAAATCGGAGGTGAGAAATGTACTCTCCGTTAATATTTATTCCACATTTTCAATTTACTTATTCTTAATTCAAATGAACTTAAATTTTTAATTATTTTGATAGACTTCAATAAATGCAAAAATACGTTTTATAAAAAAAAATTAGAGCAAACCATGCAAATGACAATGTTGCTCAGATTTTGAAAAGAAAATTACTATACATACATAATAAACATACGTTAACCTTTATTGCTTTTGGCTTTCGTATTGTTAGCCCCATATAATATATATATAAGTATTTTATGATAAAGATGCACGCCACTGTATGTTTAATTAAGTGAGAATGATAATGATATAAAGTTCATAATTAATAGAAAAGCGTCTTATTATTCTATTTTTTATCGTAATCAAAAAAACATTTAAAAGTCTCATATTTTGTCCCTTAGTTCCATTTTCAACCATAGAACAAGAATTGCATTCATAAAATGGAAGCCAATTTTAACGTCTTTGTTCAATAAAAATAAACTAAAAATAGATATTATTTATTATCGAAAAAAGGCCGAGAGGGCCTTAGATTTATCACCGGGGGGCGCAGCAGCCTGGGACGTGAAGGGTCCTCGCCGCTAGTCGCCGACTTTCATTATTTTTTTCGAGGACCTCCCGGTCCCTTCAGAATAAAGGGTTTCCCTTTTAATAACGGAGCACTAGCTCGGGCCAAAGATGTATTGATCACCTTTGAAATGTTCAGCGACGCCGTGTAGTTTTTTACTTTAAAATTTTAATGAATACGTTTCACCTTTTTTCTTTGCTACGAAGTGGCGCAATTTTATTCAGTTCTATTTCATTGAAGCGAACTGATTTCCTTTTTACAAATATCCTAAGGATATTAAAATATTTTAAAAGTTATTAACACACCTTATTGATGTCTGCCATTCTGCAGAATCCATTTCCCAACCTTACCATTTTCTTATCCATGCCCACGTATTAGCAACGTGTTACCAAAGAAGGCAATTCGAAACTCGCTGTAGTATACTAACTTCGCATCCTTAGACTGACGTCTATTTGACATCTAACTAATGCACTTAGATCACAGAAAGGCCTTCAGCCACTCTCTAACAAGTAGCTTTTTGCGTGCGTCCAGTAACGGGTCCCCATCTGGGTCTCCAAAAACAGGACGGGACAGGGAGGGTTTTCACCAAGCGAGACACCTTATCGATACATAAAATAAGTCCCATACATGGACGTGAATCATCAGCTAAAAGCTTTTCATTTATTATGTTACAATTTAAAATAATTTCTTACCAAATCACCATTGAATTTCGTGTACTCGGTATTAATATTCGCATAAATGTCATATTATTTATGATTGATAACAATTTAATGGCACAAATTTTTTTTTTATTTTTACAATCTATTTTTGTCATTTTTGTTAATCTATTTTTGATGACATATTTTATAAAGAGAGATAAAATAGATTAATTTTAATTAAATGTGATATGTTGGTGTGACATTTTGAATTCGAATATATTGTACTTAATTAACTTTTTTTTACCATATTTGCTCCATATGTAGAGCTAAGCTCAGGATGTCTATACCTTGTCCCAGAACACCTGTATATTCGGAAGTCCAAATAGGAATGTATACGGTTACTAGGAACCTTTAGGGCAAGAACCCACGAACTTCCATATACTGCGGCTGTAATATCAGAGAAATATTTGGGTGTTCACCACGACGCTTCCGGGGCTTGGAGAATTTTGTTTTGTCCTTAAGTAGTGGCTCAACCTAACCGGGGGCATGTATACAGCCTAGATTTGATTACATACATTTTAAAAAAAACAATCGTGGTCAGGATTTGAACCGACAGCGCCTGAATGACAAGCATACGCCATTGCCACTATACTATGCCGCCCGGCCTTTAACTAACTAAATATTTTTTTCTTTAAATAATTTATCTGGTTTTGCCCGAGAAAGGAAAGAAAAATAATAATTAAATTGTAAAGATTAAATTCACAAAATTTGAAACACTTATATGAAATAAGAATATTAATTGTAACCTGTTTTTTTCCAGATAATATACAGTGCATATAAAAATTCTAAAATACGTACGAAAAAAAAACGTAATAAAATTTAACTGTTTGTCGGGCTTATTATTCAGAATAAGTTAATTATTATTTCCCGTCACTTCTTTTTTGTGGGCGTTTTCCATTTTACAGAACACAGTTTTTGGAACAAACAGAAACAACGCATAAATTATTTTTTTTGAATTTGTTCTTTGTAGTACGCTTATTTTACACAATCTACTGAGAGGATATTTAAATTTATATAAAAATAACAGTAGTATGAAACCTGCGACGAACCAAATTGATCAAAAAATGTTTTACTATTCAAACAGGTTGAAATTAAAAGATAAGAGTGAATGAATGTACTCAAAAAATAAGGGGAGAAGGTAATAGCTCGTAGTAGATACCCGTATTTTTAGTATTTTGCAATAGATGCGAAATAGATGCTTAAATTCGGAATAGATGCTAGTGAATGCGAATTTCATAAAATATACAAATATATGATAAAATCATCATTATCTGCGAAATTTGATGCTTATTAATTTTAATTTTATTTTTCTTTCATTATAATCAGTCAACTTAGGTAGGTTTCTCCTCAATTTTTCTGTAAATGAACTTTGTTGCTGTAACTTAGACGATTCCAGAATAATTCAATTAATATTTTTATAATTGCCCTACTTTAAGATTAATTTGCTTAATATGTTCATTTTGTATATTTGTAAGTATTATAAATTGTACAAAATGTATTTCATCTATTCATTATTTGAATCTTATAAAAAAAATATGCAAAAATCAGCTTTAAATGTTCCAAAACGCCAAAATCCAAGCTTTTAAATGCTCTAAAATGCTAAAAATGAAAAAAAATAGATGATAAGAATACAGGTCTGTAATTAGTAATGAAAGCCATTTCAAAATAAATTTGTATTTTTGTGTGGCGGTTTTATGTAATTAGGAAAATGTTTCAACACATTTTAAATTTAAAACTGTTGAGTGACGCTCCTTTACTTACTATACTTATATTTGTATACAAAATGAGTCATGATTGATCTCAGAAGCACGTCTTTCTTTGTTTCTTTATTCGGATATTTTACTTCCTTGAATAACTTCACAAATTAAATCAGTAATGACCCTTATTTTTAATAAGGCGCACGAATGAAATTGTAATTTTGAATTCAACGCTATTCATTAAAATAATAATATATATCAATTTAATGTTTTTATACGAGTATTAGTTTAATGGTCTTTGATATATATTTGAAATGTAAATTTCATAATAACAAGTCACAAAAAATAAAATTATATTTACATCCCCGTCTTTAAAAAGAGGCGACAAGTCGCGGGTTCGTCGCGTGGCCGCGTAGAGACAAGATGCAGGAGCAGATCACAAAAAACTTGTTTTTGAAGCACAATTCGCATTTATTTTGCATAAAGACGAGATAACCTTTACATGACGTTTTCGCCGGCCGATCGAACGTGACACGAGTCGCCCGCAGATCGGGGCATTGTGACATGTGGCGCCACAAAGATCATCGTGGCCAATTCACAAATTAAAGATGACAGTTGAACCAACATGAAATGAAGCTACTGTCATATCAAATAAAATGACGTATGCAAACGCCGTGTAATATTATATATAATTAAAACTAACATTATTAGATGTGCATGTCAGGCGAGCGAACCAAAATGAGAGTCAAAAGATCGTTTTTCGAGGCTTTTCGGCATCAGCCTAAAAAAGCTATATAAAGCTGATATCAATATCTACAAAATATTGATGCTATTTATACTTTTAGCATTCCATTTGAGATTCGTTTTCAAAATATAAATATTTCGTACCTTGTTTTAACATGAATCTCACTGAGCACTGTTTAATCAAGTACTGAAAGACTGAAATTTCGTTTTCAATGAAGGCTTCGTGATTCAATAAAATATCGATATCTTTGAAAAAAATATCTAAGTACTGTGATACACATTAAAATAAATTATTTCTTCCAATAAGTACCATATATCATATATATATATACACTACTGAAAGAAAACCTGCCAAGTTAATCTCCACTTTTTTTTTTACTTTGATATAATCGCTACTTGTTGCACGTATGCACATATATAGAAAACATTTTTAGGTGATTGTCATCAAGGATGACTCGAGTACAGAAGCTTGAAGAAAGTTGAGCTTTTATTTATGTTATTCTACATTACCTACTCCATAATGGCCATCGTAATCTAAATAAAATTTCTCCGATTTAACAAACACTGTTGTAGAGCTTACTGTTTATTAATTCGCAGACACGTCACTTTTCACTTATATTCCTTGTGATTCGATTTTTTTTATGTTGCTACCTCGTTGCCATGGTACCCGATATATATATTTAAATTTATACATAGATCTACCAACCATTTTTTCCCACTAATTTTGTAAACAAAATTAATCATTCATTTAACCTCATAGGTTAATAGGTACATGATAAATTTGAAAAAAGAATGGATTGTGTTTTTATTAAAACATTCCAATGTTATTTGAAGCGTTTCTGTTTTATTCAACGTCGTATATAACATATTTAAAATGAGAACAATTATTTTATGGGATATTTTGAAAAATGTTCCAATATCCCCTTAACTGCCAAAAGCGTCTTAAGACGCATAATTTTCTGTGAACGGAGCGCCGCTCATACAAAAATGACGTCTTAAGACGCGCCGTTTTAAATGAACAATCAACAATGCACAATAATCAATTAATTTTATGATTATGGATAAATGACTGCACGACTGGCGCGCTCTTCATTTACTTGGTAAGTTTTATAAATAAACTTTATGACACTTTCAATAACGATATGTTTATAAGGTTTTATTTTTGTCGTAAAATTCGCGGCGTGCTGGGTACCGCCATACATGTACCTGCCGGCAGTTAAAAGAACATAGTTGAGTAAAATTGAACAATTGAAATAATTGTCTCGTGAACGCTCAACAATTACTAACGTAACGGATTTTAATGGCTAAAGAAGAATAAATAATAAAAAGTTATCCAACGTAAACCATATGAAAATACAATAGATACGTACATACGAATTGCCAGCAAACATCATCTTATATGAACTTTTCTCTCATCAATAAATTGGAGAAAAATAATTGTGAATTTGTATGTCATATCTATTGTTAAGTATTGGTATAGATCTGCAATTATCTATAAATATTAGAATTTTACGATATATTTCAAAAAATAAACCTAAAACATATGAAAATAAGGTAATAAATTACTGATTTAAAGTTCAAAATGGATCTCATTGTGAATGCTACCAACATTAATAATCATTTAATTTTGCACTGCTGGGTAAATGCTCTTTCTATCATATTGCTACCTTTTTCGATCCTTTGATATAAGTTGCCCCCCACGTCTAATTTGTATAAGCCCCATATGTTTAATAAAGCGAATGAATGGTTCGCTTGAAGAATACGCCCTGCGGTGCGAACAAAAAAGCCGCCAGCCCGACCCGGTAAAATGGCTTAGTCCCATGTCAGCTGTTATTGTCCCAATTTCGCCCGTGGGGCGGCTGTCCCGTCCCGTTACCGCACTAACGAGGGCTGTTATGGTCCCGGTGATGGGCGGGGGCAGGCGCAGGTAGCGCTATTACCAGGATGTTGTATCGGGAGGCTGTGAGGGAAAACATCGCGGCTGCCGGGGTTACTAAGTAACGAAGTTAAGGCGACGCTAATGTCAGAAGGCGTACTTCTAACCCGCATTTTGTGAAATTACGAAAGCGCTTCATTTTAATTTTGAGTGCGTGGGGTTTTTGTTATAGCAAACATGGTAGCATTTTGATCGGAGCCGCTTCATGTAGAGTGATTTTAAAGGATCCTTATTTTCATACGAGTAAAATGAAAATGAAACAGATTGTATTAAATACTCGTAGAACGCAGAAATTTTGTGGTTTGTCATATTTAAAGAATAAAACAAGTAAAACTTTGCGTGAAATCACTGATTTTTACTAAATAATCACTTTACCGGCTTCGGTTCCAGCACACCTTCCTCAGAAGCTACTTACTAAAGACCGTAGTAAGTTTCATAAAAAGCTTAAGTTGTTTTATTATTTAGATTTTATTAGTTTAAAAGAGATTTTCCTATCGGGGAAAACTTATGAACGTGTGAAACAGCTTGTTTGACATGTCTGCATAAGTTGTTGGTTGTCGTTGCACTTTAAGCTGGGCAACTAGATCTTTATTTTGTCAGATATTGAATCTATAATATTTGACGTTGCCGAGAAGAAGAAGAACAAGAACAACCATAGTCGTTATCCTTCTTGTGGCAACACCACGCTAATAGTGCATACCAACGCAGAACGACTAACGGAGAGCCAGTCGCAACCCAGCTCTTGAGACGCAAAGTCTAAGACTTGAACGACTCACAAACTACGACGCTATATCTCCTCCATCGACGATTAGTAAGCAAAACGAACAGTGGTATATAAGACATGTAAAACATATGAAACATGTGTATTTATTTTCTATGTCATATTTCATTAAGAAGTATTTATCATTTTTTAAAGCTTATTATTGGGAGCATGGTTTCGTATGAATTCATCACTCGACCAACGTTTAAAAGTCTCATTATCTACAATATCAAATATTACATCACAAAATCAACATTAGAGAACTGTTATTAAAACATTTTGTTTGGTCTATGGCAACGACTGATAGCTTTAAATTTCAAATTTAATACATAAACTATCTTTTACGTGGTGAAAATGGACCACTTGTTTATTTATTGTAATATTTGATATACTCGTATCTCTTTCTGAACAATTCAAAATAATAATTTTATTTATTCAGCCACCATAACCAAACTCTTACACAAACAAAACGAAAACCTAATACAGAATAAAATCAAAATTTAATTCAAACGCGAAAGAAAAAAAAACAACTGACTCTCATTTCCAGCGGGTATAGCTCAATGGTCAAAGCGTTTGCTTCGCAAGTCAAATGTCGTGGGCTCAATCTCCGACAGAGATTAAAAAAAGGATTTTCAATCGATTTCTGAGCTCTAAAGTACCCCGGTCGGTGTGAATTTGATCCCTCACTCGTAAAATGCCAGTCATAGCCTATTCATTTAAATTAGTTGTAGACATAAGTCGTCCTGTAAAGACTACCCATTCATAGTAAATTCCTGTAATAATAAGGATGATGCGTGAATCTCGGGCTGTAGTCTATTACGTTGGCAGATCAACACGCCACATGCAGCGCTTAGCCCTATGGTAAGTACTATTGTAAGCGTCATATAATTCCACAGATCACATTTCAAAAATTACTATCACCATCTGTCGGTATTCTCTTGTATGTGTTTATATAAAAAAGTGAGTGGAGTACCGGATCACCGTCGGATGCCTACGTGAAGGCGCATCCAGTACCCCAATTTATGTTCTCACAAACAAAAAAAAGATGAACACACATATTTGTTTGCGTCGATTGCCGTTGTTTGAGTTTTAATTTTTTAAATAAGTCAGTTAATTTTGCAAAACTTGCATTTTTCATAACATTAATATTATCAATTGACAATACTTGATGAAACTGCATTATTATAATTTTGAATTAATTTTAATTAAAAAAATAATAAATTATAAATATTTAGTTTTGATTCACATTTATTTTAAATGATTACATGTTTCGGCCTCCCTGGAGACCATCTTCAAAATTGATATTTGTTTGCCTTTAATACTCTCTGCTCTTCTTTGGGATCTTTTTGGTTTGTAAAGAAGGTTATTTCAACGACTCAACTCGTTATCTGTGTAATAAAAACATTCAAGGACGCTTATGTACGTTTAATATAAATAAATTTGACGTGGTTTACAATTGCGCGGCTCTCAAAGAGTATCAGGTTGTCGTTCTTGGAAGAGGTAAATAGCTTTTCATCCCTCGTTGCCTGGCAGCGAGCTGCTGGGCTGGAAATGCCGCCTAATTAATTGTTATGGAAAGCTGCCTTTTATCCCTTTAGCGCCCAGAACGTCTATTATTGGATATCGCGAGACAATCAGAATTTCGCATGGCTATGTATTTTGCCAGTTATTAACTGGATCATGTCATATCTGCCAAATTATTATTACAGATCCTACTCTCTGTATTTTGTGTTTTGTGTTTCAATTTAATTTTATAATATTTTGAGCTAAATATCTCAAATGAATTATTTTAAGGCTTCATTGTAAATGTTTTTGAGTATACAGTGTTTCTTAGCAAGATCCTTTTATTATTTTACACAGCATTATATTTTTAGATTGTATTATGGACATAGAGCAATATAGTTGACTTAGAATACCGACACATGGTGATAGTAATTCTGAAGTCTCATCTGTGGAATTCTATGATACTTACCATGCTGTATATGGCCAAGCGCTGCATTTGGATTGTTGATCCGCCAACGTCATAGACTACAGCCCGAGATTGACGCATCATCCTTATTACATAAATTTTCTATCAATGGGTGATCTTCACGGGCTGACTTTCGTCTACCACCAATTATAATTAATAGCCATGACTGAGATTTTACGGGAGAAGGATCAAATTCACACCAACCGGGGGTATCTTAGAGTTCAGAAATCGTTTTTTTTTTAAATCTCCGTCGGGGATCGAACCCACGACCTATGGCTTGCAAAGCAAAGGCTTTGACCACTGAGCTATACCCACCGGTATTAATCTTAAAACATTTAAAAAACACTCAATGCAAACACACACACAACCACTTTACATTATTCCTACAGGCAGCGTTCAGACGAACTGGTTGAGCATTAAAGAGTCCTTGGAGGAACAAAACCATCCACTGGTTTTCTCCTACAACTTTGCACTAATTTTTAATCTGTCAGAAAAATAAAACCGTATCCTATAGCAAGAGTCTTTATGTTTAATTTAATTTACTAGAATATCCTATTTTCAATAAGACAGTTTAGTTCAAAAATTATGTTAACGGAATTGCTTGACAGTGAACTTGAAACCGTGAAAAAAAAGTGTAATTTTAACTGTCTTTTAAAAATCAAATATGGTAACTGAAGAACTGTACCTATGTGAAAGTTTTAAATGTTATTTTTGCTGTAAAAGTCACACTTGCTGGAAGGTGTACATATCTTAGTGGTTAAAGCGTTTGCTTTCCAAATCGATGGTCATGAGTTCGATCGCCGACGGAGATTAAAAAAAAGACTTTCAATCGATTTCTAAGCTCTAAAAATATCTCCGGTTGATGTAAATTTGATCTCTCACCCGTAAAACGCCAGTCATGGCCTATTAATCAAAATTGGTTGTAGACCAAAGTTGTCCCGTAAGCACCAACCATTCATAGTGTATTCTTGTAATAATTGGATGATGCGTGATTGTCGGGCTGTAGTCAATGACGTTGACGGATCAACACTTATCATATATAGCTTGGTAGGCGTTATAGAATCCACAGATGAGACTTCCGCATCACTATCACCATCTGTCAGTATTCTCCTGTATGTGCTTACATAAAAAAAATCAGTAATGTTATGGTATATCAGTAATATTACTCTAGAATTACTGAAGAACAAAATAACAACGGACTTACACACGTAATAGATAAAAACTTCGGTACATTAGTAATGAATATGGAATTATTTTGAATAATGAAAAAATAATTAAACTGATTATTTCTCATTTGCATAATTGTATTCATTGTTACAGAAGCTGTATCCCGAGGGGCTCAGGAGTACCTGGTGTACGCGGGTCCTTGGGGCGGCTGCGAGTCGCGGCAAATTGAGTCTGTTGACAAAAACTCTTCAGAGTCCGATGGAGACGATTCCTCCAACAGTATCGAGGACTCTGAGGGACCAGAACTCACCACGGGTGCGGCCTCATCATCTGGGCTCACATTCGAGCCACAGATCGGTGAACAGACGAGGGCCGTAAGGTGCAGGGATGCCTTCGGAGTGCTAGTAGATCTCAGGTATTTATCCAATATGCCATCAGAATTAAAAAAATAATGACAGCATTTTTGAAAGTGCCAAATCAATAATTTTGTGATCAACTTGAATAATTGTCACATGGAAAAAGAAATTGAGTAAACATGGAAATTATATATAATTACATTATATGAGTAACATTATTATACATAATAATTTCGGGTGGTATAGTCTATTCACTAGTGGTTAAAGTTGTTGTTTGTTGTTCAGACGCTGTCGGTTGAAATCCCAACCAAGCTTTAATTTTTTAAATTTAATTTTTCAAATCCAAGCTCTATACATGCCCTCGGCAGGGTATAGCTACCGCTTAAGAACAAAATAAAATTATTCATGCTTCGGGAGCGTCTCGTTGATCTTCCGATCTTCTTAAAAACGCTGATTATTGGACACCCAAATAAATATTTCTCCCATTTATTGCAATAATTGACTATGAATGGGTGGTGTTTTCCGGACGACTTTCATCTAACACCAATTTTATTTAATAGGCTATGACTGGCATTTTACGAGTGAGGGATCAAATTTGTACCAACTTTAAAGCTCAGAAATCGACTGAAAATCCTTTTTTTTAATCTCCGTTGGGGATCAAACCCACGACCTTTGACTTGCAAAGAAAACGCTTTGACCATTGAGGTATAACCGCGCGCAACGAGAGTCAGAAGTTTTTTTTTATTTCACGTTTGAATTAAATTATGTATAATTTATGTATAAGGTTTTAATTGTATTTAAGTTTGATTATGGTACTGGTGGTTGCATAAATAAAATTATTATTATCATTTTTAATTGGTATCAGAAAGAGATACGAGTGTATCAAATATTATAATTCGTCAATTTTCACCACGTAAAAGATAGCTTCTATATCAAATTTGAAATTTGAAGCTGTCAGTCGTAGCAATAGACCAAACAAAATGATTTAACAACAGTTCTCTATTGTTGATTATATGATGTAATATTTGATAGAGATATTGTAGATAATGAGACTTTTAAACGTTGGTTAAGTGTTCAATTCGTACAAAACTATGCTCCAAACAACAATCTTTAAAAAAATTATAAACCCTTCTTAATGAAAACAAATATGACAGATAAGATAAATGGAGATGCAGTGGCTTATTCCAAACCATTGGACTAGTCAATTCATGACTGGGCACGGCAATTTTAAGGCTAAACTCTTCAAGCTTAGCCTCGTTGATAGTCCAGACTGCCGATGTGGCAGCACAGAACGTGTTCAGCGTCCCTTGCAGGACGCTGAACACGTTCTGTGGCATTGCCCAATATAAGACTTAAGTAGGCAAAGGCTCTTTAGCGTAATCCAACAGAAGCCTGGACCGGTTGGATATGTCGACCTCATATCTACGGAGCCCAACTACCATGCATTTTCTGTATTTGCGGCGACCTTCGGCGAAGAAGTCAAAAAGTCAAATTTTTAACGTCTGAACTACTAACTTTTACACCCACGTTTGGTGTTGCTCAACAAAGTCCATTACTTGTTCAACAAGAAAGTACTCTGTAAACAATGCCTTGATAAGTGCTCCAAAGGAGTGCAGGTAAAAGGCGACCGGCCCGGGGGCCTATGGCCCCAAAAAAAAAAAAAATACACATGATTCATATGTTTTATTATACATGTTTTATTTAGCACTGTTCGTTTTGCTAACTAATCGTCGATGGAGGAGATATAGCGTCGTACTTTGTGAGCCGTTCGTTAAGGACTTTGCGTCTCAAGAGCTGGGTTGTGACTGGCTCTCCGTTATCGATTAAAAATATTTTTTGTTAAATCTCCGTCGGGAATCGAACGCATGACCGTCGACTTGCAAAGCAAACGCTTTGACCATCGAGCTATGTGTGTCCCGCCAGCAATGTGTGTCCGAAGAGTGAACAAAAATAATAGACAAAATATCGTATATCGTATATCGAGGCTTTTTCGGCACCAGTCTGCAAGGGTTACATCGAGCTGATGTCAATACAAACAACATACTAATACATTATGATAAACAAATAAAAAACATTGTTTTTTTGTTTATACTCGTACTTGTACCACATACCTGTATGCATCTAATATTGATATTATTATTAGGATCTTATAGCTTTAAATAGCCTGTAAGTTGGTCATCCTATACAGTTTAATATTCCTCATAGAAGTTCATGTAATGAGATATGTGAAACTTTACTCAACTTGTGGCTCGATCTATAAGGAAATTACGACACAAAACTTAGTTTGGCATGACGATAATACAGTTCTCTATTGTTTGAAATAGATAAGTTACTCAAGCGATGCTCGTTACTTATGTGTTTATGTCGGGATTATTTGACAAGTTTGCAGGTTAATTCAAGATAATGTGTTAAACGTTTTTTACTTTCGTATTTACGGCTCCTGGGTTTCGGGTTAAGCCGTGTGAAATGGTGTGTAATAATTCGTTTTGATATTTCTACCGCAATTAAATGGCCGTAATCGGTTTAATTTATGTTTGCATATTACAGGAATTCTGAAATATTCCAAGGATATAAACCTTTTCTAAAATCCATAAATTAAAAATTATAGATTATTGCATGATCGTTAAGTTCAGTCAAAAAAGAAGTTAATTTAAAAGAAACACAGTCAATCGTTAGAATTTGTACTTATTTCAGAAAACAAAAAATAATAATATATATTTAATGATTTTTGTTAAGTTAGGTTAAAACTATATGATTTGAATAAAATTTATAATAATTAAATAATGATTTTTGTTAGGTTAGGTTAGGTTAGTATGAACAATATAATAGGACGATTTTAGTTTCTAATTCAGAACATAAATTATTAATTTAACCCTCTTGTATTCCTTGTCTTTGATACTTCTAACTAAGACCGTATACTCTTATTTGGTAAACGATCTTCCTTTGTTAAATATTAAAATATAACTCAAAGTGAATGCTAAAATCATAAATAACAGACCTTCCTTTGCTTTATCAACCTTTAATGCTGGCAGTTATAACAAACCTCTTTGTATCATTAATATATCTTATGACTAAATGGCTATATAACTGCATAACATGTTAAAGACAAACCAATTTCGTTAATATTTGCAGTCAATGAAGGAAACTTTTGCGCTGTAGTAAGAATAATCATTGTTTTAACCATATCCGCTCCGATTGGGAGCATATAAGCACCGCAAATAGCCGTTCCACAGTTCTACAAGCTCAAATTATTTACGCCTTGTCCCAGAACACTTGTATACCCGGAGGTCCACATGGGAACATAGATGATTTCTGAGAGACTCTAGGGCAAGAGCCCGCGAACTTCCATAGACTGCGACTGTAGTACCAGAGAAATATTTAGGTGTTCAGTAATCGGAGTCCTTTTAAGAGTTCGGATGATGAACCCGACGCTGTTGAGGATTGGATATTTTTTTCGTCCTTAAGTGGTGGCTCAACCCTACTAGAGGCATGAATAGAGCTTAGATTAGAAGCAAACGGTTTTACTGCTGGACTATGCGGCTTGGCCCACAGTAGGAAGATATTGGTAGCTATAGTGTTTTTATGTTTCAGCTACTGTTCTGGCTCTCGCGTGCGTATGCCCGTGGCTCGTCGTGCTTGCGTGGTTCAGCAAGACTGCGTGCTAGGGGACTGGGCTGCCTGGCGCGCTCCTCCACATTGCGCGCTTCAGCAAGCCATGATGGTGCGCACGAGAGCTGTTTTACAGCTTCCACAAGGTACACAAACTTTTACTTGTCGAGATGTCAACATAATGAGATTGCCATTCATGATATTTTTTCTATGATCTGCTTATTTCTCAGCACTCAAATTAGACGAGGCCTAGCGAAGTAAAGCGTTTGTTTTGTTTGTAAAAATTTTAAGAAATTTTATTGGAATTTTTTAATTCTAAAGCCTTATACTTGAACATAACGAGGACATCGTCTCAGATACAAAGCAATCAAAAGCAAGGTTTACAACTTTTGATGCTATTTTATTGGTCGTCTTTCTCTGGTGGTAGAGAAAATATGTATTTCTCGATACTTAATATATTTCTGATAAATTCTCTTTCTTCAACTAGTCTGTCCATAGAAGACTCTTCTCATTTACCCTAAATTTCTCTCTATACCATTGATGAACTGTTCTGTATTTATGAATAGTTCTAAGTTTGTCCTGAATAAGGTGTGATGTCACCAAAGCAGGTAGACGAATAAATAATTAAAACTCAGTGGTTTTACAAAGTTTATTGTTTCACATTTTCATATAATGTATAATTGATCTGAAATTTTGAAGACTCTAAACAATGTGGACATTTCAGGTGGTGGGGCTGCATGTGGAGAACTAGAGGAGCGCAACTACACCGGAAGCGAAGACGGAGGAACGCCAGGACGATGGGTGACCGCCTCCTGGGGACCTTGCAGGGTGGCTGCTGATGATAGGGATCTTCTGCTGCCTCCTCTATTGGGTAAATACGACGGATCATATGCTTGTCACAAAAATATATCGTCATTTAGGATTATATCATTTAGAGACACTTCGAGTATGGATCCTTCCGTGGCACGTTGGGTGACCTTAAGTAAAAGATCGTAAGCCATTGAAATCAAGAAACTTCCCATAAAGCATTAATATGGATAACGTCTTGACCCTCAAAACAACATGGCTTTCATCTCTAGCATATGCTCAAATTCTGCACAGACGAACAGAAGGAACCGAACCTGTCCAACGCTCGTAGAGGTATGCTTCTTAGAACATATTCATCGTACATGACTCTCGTAGAGGTTAGGCTGACAGCTAAATTATTTTAAGAAACCAACTCATCATAAAATCATCAACTCTAAGGATGATCCCTGTAGCAGTCGTTGAAATTTAGGTTAGAAGAAATTCGTCACACACGAACCTTAAAGTCTGAATTCTAAATCTGGCCGTGAAAACCTATGAAATGATTTATTTATTCGTTGACTGATAATTCGTCCATCTTGTTGGTATCTCATTTGAATGTTTCAACTGTGAAGATGTTCTAGGTTCCGAGGAAGGCTTCCAGTCCAGCGGGGGGCGGTGTGGTGGCGGTCTTCAGAGACGCGAGGTTACTTGTGTGGCCCCTCAGGGCGGAGCCGCGCTTCCTGCCAGGCTGTGTGCCCCTAACAAACCTCCGGTGGCCGTGCAGCGGTGCGAGGTACATAACAAACAAATCATCAGAGATTCATTATGATTAACCCTCCCGTTACTGTGCTAAAATATCCGAGAGCTCGGATGATATGTATTACACCACATGAAAAAGTAATTTAAATACCGGAAGAATGTGAGTATTCCTAAATATTGTTTTGATTAATTATGGTTCAAGTTGAAATGTAACAATTTTTGTAATGTAAGTATCTGAAAAAGATAAAAAACCTTACCCTGTTAGAAATTAAGATCATTAGATCCGGATACATCTGATAGATTTTTTGTTTGTTATATTTTAGTCATGGGAAGTATAGTTTTTCACCTCTTAGCAAGTTGAAAAGTACCAACACATAAGGCTCTAAGATTTTCAAAGCTCATTCTCCGTTGAAGAATAAAGTCTTCCATTTTATGTATTCAACATTTATATATTTGAAACATGTATTTTAGGTGGCGTGTCCTCGTGACTGTGTGGTCGGTGAGTGGAGCTCCTGGGGGCCATGCGAGCCCCTCGGAGGGTGCCCCATGACTCCTGTAGAAGAGCTGACTGCCAACGGTGAGTCATCTAAAACACTGGACATTAATTGAGATGCACCAATGTCCTTTTGTAGAGTTATGCAATGTAAGTTATTTTATTGATTTTTAGGATATCGCAAGCGTGAGAGACGCGTGCTCGTTGCTGCTTCGACTGACGGAGCTGCCTGCAGTGCGCTGCTGGAGGTGCAGAGTTGCGCGCGTCCTGCGTGCGCTCGTTGGGAGACAGGAGCGTGGGCCGCGTGCCGGCTGCTGCCCGGGCGCGCGGCGTGCGGGCCAGGCAGGAGACAGCGCTCGGTCACGTGCACGGACCTGCGAGGGGTAAGATGTCATCCTCACTATTGATCAAGTGGCTCGGTTCCGAAATGAAGACGTTAGCTGAATGGTGACGTCGGAACACAACGGATTACGGCAAAAAGCAAACGTCCAGATACCTGAGTCGAGTTGATACTTTATTACTGAATAACTGCTCGTTGTTTTAGTAATAGTTAAAGTTCTAAAGATACATGGGTAACCATTATAAAGTTTGACACAATTGGCATTAAATGCAATGGTTTCATCATTAAGACTACGAATTTGAATACATTACTTGTCCAGTTTTTCTGGACTTTTGGTTTTATAATATGAATTAAGCTTTACAACATAATGTGATTGTCAGCATATTACTTGTTACCGTGACCAGACTGTTTAGTTATTAGCAGATTTCTATATAACTAATATCGTTTCTTACAAAAAGTGCTTATCTTATAAATAATAATAATGCGGGCAAAACCTCTTGATTTGATATGAATTAATGAAAAGTACAATCTGCCATCTTCAACAAATTTGAAATAAAAAGAGTTCTTATTATAATTTTACTTTTAAATTTGATAAATTTTTGGATGAGTTTGTATGAAAAAACTTGAGTATGAGACAAAGTTTACGAAGCTTATTTTGAGGGCAGTCGCTGTACCATTGGGACCACTTGTTTTGATGGTAAAAACTTTGTTCACTAACGACGGTCAGTTTTTTCACAATCTTTGTCTTTAATTTAATTTAATCTTCCAGGCCCCGCTGACCGAGGAGCGCTGCCTGGGCGCAGGCGCGCGCCCCGCCGCCCAGGAGCCCTGCCAGGTGGCCTGTCCATTTGACTGCGTGGTGTCCTCCTGGTCCCCTTGGTCGCCCTGCAGCCACGCCTGCTCCACGCGCCACCAGCGCGCCATGCGCTTCAGGAATCGCACTATCATCGCTCCCCCCGGTGAAGGTTAAACAACATATACCATATTTAGAGTAAAGTATTATAAACATGAGACCAAGAATCATTATCAGCTGCCAGCTCCTAAATTAACTCCCATTTTAACTGTAATACTAGAAAGAGAGCTAAGGAAGAGTATGAAGCGGTCAAAAGACAATACTGGAGATGCATCTTTACCTGACTTTTTTTATGTAATCGCATGCAGGAGAGCACAGGCTGTCAAGACCGGTGCACTCTATGACGCTCAGTCAGGGAGGCTGGACGCTGCATGCGTTGTTGTGAAACATGTGTTGTGTTCGTGTTTGAGTGTGGGTTGGAGAGATTGGAAGTGTATGTTTATCTGTTTCTTGAAGAGATCTAGATCGTAGGAAGGAGGAAACACAGACACACAAAACAAGAGCATTCAAAAGCTTACCATTGACATTAATAAATATTACAGTAACTTAATTTTTCCAAATACTCGTAATAACTTTTATTGATGACGATCATTAAGGAATACACGTGCCTGTAGTTTTGTAGAAAAAAAACAATGTTCTTCAACGATATCCAAATAAAACATATCCATAGCAAGTTCACCTTTAACTTTTCATCGACTACTGTTGGGTTCATTTATAAATCCCTTGCTTTGTATTTACAAAAAAAGCTATACCAACGAGTTTCGCCGGATGGGACACATCATGACGCTCGCAAAAAATCACACATTTTAGAAATGGCTGAAGGTCTTCCCGAGTCTCTAATGCAGCGCACAGCGTAACAAAGTATTGACCCCAGACTAGTTTAGTTGATGTTAGTACACTATAATCGGGCCTCGAGTTGATTTTTTGATCTATACCAACAACTGAAGGTACATTGTTCAATTACAGGTGGTCACGCATGTCCTACAGAAGACGCTCTTCTTCAGACAGAGCCCTGTAACAGCCACGCTTGTCATGGCTATTCGTGGCTGCTGTTGCCCTGGCAACCATGTGGCAGTGTACCGAGGGTACCAGAGGTAAATACTGTACATATATTACCTAGGGGTATATTAATTAAAGCCAGCTGTTGACTTTATATACTCATACTTATTTAAAATAACACAAAAATACAATAATTTAACTTAGAACTAAAGCATGCAATAATTTAATACCGCTTGCCTGAATCACGGGCTCGGAAGAGCGGTCCTTAACCCTTTCGCATCAGTTGTCGGCATATGCCGTCAAAGATTCCCCGACCTTTGACATCGGTTGACGTCTTCTTCTTCGTGTCAGCGACGTCAAATTATTTCATTTTGTTTTTGTTGTCGCTGGGTTGAAAAGATTGGCCGGAAGAGGAAGTCCGAAATTCCGTTTCCAGGGGGCACCGCGTGGAGGTTCTTTTCATGCTGGCTGATCGGTTGACGTGATTTATCGTTTTGCTACTTTCAGTACTCATTGTGATATCTATGGTAGGAAATTGGAAGTGCAGTCATTCCCTTTATCAACCTACACGTATTCTTTACAGGAATCTGTAGAGCATGTAAATAAATATCGTTAGGTTTCGTCACAGGAGCGATTTTTCTGTAAAGCACATGTGTCAATGCCACCATATCTATGGAGTTACATAATGAACGTTTGTTAAATAGAATAGTTTTTAATGCATCATCTGATAGCTTAAGGATACAAGAACCAATGTGATATGTGAAAATAGGTCAGATAAGTACATTTATGCTTCAAATACTAGTTTTAAGCTAAAAAAGTGGTTCGAAAAATTCACGCCGTATTGACAGTATAATTTGTATTCCACCGAGCCGTAACGAATGGGCTAAGCCCTCGCTCGACTCAACCTCGACCAGCCCTCAATCGCGGTGTGGTGCTACTGATTAGATTTTGGTTGGATCATGATGTACGACGCCGATTGACGCAAGATGACGACCGGTATCATTATTCGTACATACCGTTGTACACAAAACATGAAATAATTTGCTGTCCGAAATGTGGAAAAAAACAATAAAGATAAAAACTTCACCGCGAATTTCTTGTATTATCTGACGTTCGATATAAGTATGTTTTTTATTGTTTTTCAAGGGTGATTTTGCGGACAAGACGTCTATGATAGAAGCGGAAGCCTGGCAGGAAGGTACTTCATCAGGTGGAGTCACTTCTTCAGGGGAAGGAAGATGTGGAGACGGTCTGCTGCAGCTGAGAGAAGTGTGGTGCATGGAGAACAACGACCGACGCGTTAAAGACTCACAGTAAGGAATATTTGCCTCGAATTTTAAACTTTTAATAATTAAAAAGATTTTATTCTGATATCTATCAAACTCTTTCAGTGATTAATTTATAAAAAAAAGATCTGCATTGTTATATATTCGTTGTTGATTTCTTCTTCGTAGTATCAATCAGGTGGATTGGTTTGCAGCAACAAAATCTTGTATCTCGATCTCCACTCTTCTCGGTGCCTCTGCAATCCTCTTTAGCTCAGCATAAGAGCTACTCATGTCCTCGAACACTTGCTGCAAATAATTCCGTCTTGGGTGCCCTCTGCAGTTTCTACCCTCAACCATCCCTTCCAAAATGTCGTGAAGAAGACCATCGTGGCGCATAATGTGACCGATCTATCGGGCTCACCTCTCTGAGATGGTTCTTACATGGTGCCTATCTTCCTTGATTATGCTGAGAACCTAATTGTTTGTGACGTTGATTTGTTTGCCATTAAAAAAATTATGTGTCCTTAAATCAACATTGGTATAACAAGTAAAATTATGTTATTTAATTTTTTAGCATTCACTTTCAGATCCATTTCAATATCAAATATATAAGCATTTCATACTTGCTTTTAACACTGATTCACTTGCTGGAAGATTGCAGTTTCACTATCAATGTATGCTTCATCAGTTTCAACTTGTATTAGCGTACTAATTGATTGATGAGCGAGAGTTTTACTCTGCCTAGCCTCTCAATGATTTATTATTTCGTCAATCAATAAATATGTGTCAGTTATTTGTGTCGTTCATTTCAGTTGCACGCCCATGAAGCGTCCCGAAGTGTGGCGTTCTTGCTCAAGAGCTTGCCCAGAACCCTGCGAACTGAGTCCTTGGTCTGCGTGGACCACGTGTCCCACTACGTGCGGTATGTTCACTATATACAATTTATACCAGATATACAGTCTATGCCTTATCCCAGAACATTTGTATAACCAGAGTCTACATGGAAACGTATATGGTTCTCGGAAGCCTCCAGGGCAAGAGTCTGCGAATTTGCGTAGACTGTGACTGTAGTACCAGAGAAACATTTGGGTGTTCAATAATGAGCGTTTTAAACCAACCTAGTTGCAGGTTTATTTCCAATCATTTGGAAATATTTAAGTTATGTATATTTTTTTACTGACGTACGTCACACGTGATAGTGAAAAATGGAACATTCTGGGCGCCCGAGTCACGTACGTTCGTATGTTTAAGGCGGTTGAAGAGATCGGATGATGAGTCCTTGACATTATTTGTTCATAAGGGGTGTCTCAACCCAAGTATAGAGCTTAGATTTCAATTAATCAATTTAAAAAAATCAAGCTTGGTTGGGTTTTGAAGCGACGGCGTCTCAATGACAAGTATTTGTTTGTTATATTTATATTCATATGAATTTGACGTCAACATGATGTAGTCCTTGCTGACTGTTATCGAAAATCTTGACACACAATCTTTCGTCTCTTATTTATGGTCTTTGTCTGCTGACCTGCTCCTCATCCTGCCTTCACGCGACGGAATATCACATTTTTTGTGAGAGAGGAGGATGTAAAATTGTATATATTTCATAGCTTTTGGTATACTTATGTTAATTATATTTTGTATATTTATTACATTTTAGACAGTGGAAGCCAGCAGCGTGTCCGCAGTATCATCCGCCCCGGAGCCGCGTGTGGAGCGCTAAGAGAGCGGCGAGCTTGCCCGGCCGCTGCAGGCACCGCGCACTGGTCACATGGAGCCTGGTCCTCCTGTCAGCTGCCAGCTGGCGTTCCGTGTGGGGGAGGCTTGATGACAAGAGGTATGGCTTTCTACAATCTAGGACGTCATCTTAGTAAGCTTTTGTAAGCATTTTACACAACAAGGATTTTTAGGGGCTGGTTCTATCAACGGCCCCGAACACTTAAGCCTTCTTTTCAAGCATTTTTTTTAAAAATTAAACACATACAGGAGAATATCGACAGATGGTGATAGTAATTCTGAAGTCTCATCTGTGGAATTCTATGACGCTTACCATGGTGCATATGACTAAACGGTGCATGTGGAGTGTTGATCCGCCAACGTCATATACTACAGCCCAAGATTCATGCATTATCCTTATTATTAAAGGAATTTACTACGAATGGGTGGTTTTCACGGGACGACTTTCGTCTACGACCAATTAAATTTGATAGACTATGACTGGCATTTTACGGGTGATGGATCAAATTTACACCAACCGGGAGTATTTGAGAGCTCATTGATTGATCAAAAATCCTTTTTTTTTAATCTCCGTCAGGGATCGAACCAAGACTTAGGCTTGCAAAGCAAACACTTTGGCTATTGTTCTTGTTTCACAAATCGCTCGACTAGACACATTTGCTTTACGCTGGAGGACGGTGAAGTCTCTTTGATGATACTCACAATTACTCGTAAATTATGATCAATTTGCAACAAAAAAGTCCAGCGGGAGTCTCGTCTGAACAATTGTAACCAATCACACAAATTGCTAAATAACCAGTCGAAGAGATTAGAATCGCAGTCAAGGGATTTATCGAAAATCCACACTTTGCCATCCTGTACGTAGCTCTCAGACGTACATCTATCACTACGATTAAATAAATTATTATTCGTAGTATCAATCCGGTGGATTGGTTTGAAGTAACAAAATCTTGCATCTCGATCATACTTGAGATGCAATCATTTTTTACTGATACATGGGATGTCTTTTAGACCTTTAATGTGGTATTTTCCCCTTTATTTCCACATCCTAATGCCGTTGACCATAAAGGTTCATCCGCCTTTGGAGAGCATTTACTATCTTCAGGACAATACGAGCGCACTAACGAGCTTGACCTGATGAGGTTGGCTGGGTGTTTTGCTTTTTCCGGCCAACATTCGGTCCCTGTCTATATTAGCTGACTGATGTCACTCGCTTCCCATCACGAGAAGGAAATAGATCAGGATTTTCTTTCATCGAACCTGTGACTATAAGGCATTTCGCAGAGTCCTCCAGTACTTTTAGGGGGCTAAATTATTAATTAAATATACATATACTATACATAAATATCCTTAAACGAGTCAAATCATTCAGAAAAAATATCGGCGGAAGCGGTATGCGAACCGCGGACCTTTGGAAACCAACATTTTGCCCAGGTAATTATACCGCTCGGCCACCGGCCAATTTCTTCCTCCTGAGATGTCTCATCTCTGATCTTCTATATAAGTTATCATCGTATGACAGATGTCGCTATAGTATATATCCAAAGTATGTATATTTTTATTTTTTTATTATTCAATCAGAATGCATTTATTCACAAGCTTAATATTATTATTTCCGACAGTAGAAGATCAGAGACGAGACATCTCAGGAGGAAGAAATTGGCCGGTGGCCGAGCGGTATAATTACCTGGGCAAAATGTTGGCTTCCAAAGGTCCGCGGTTCGCATACCGCTTCCGCCGATATTTTTTCTGAATGATTTGACTCGTTTAAGGATTTTTATGTATAGTATATGTATATTGAATTGCTTATAATATTGTAATATAGTCAATGATCTATAAAAGTAGATTAGAATATTGAAATAATAAAATATATTCTAATAAATAATTAAAAATATCCATAGGCTAAATTATTAATTATTTAATCACTGGTTCTATGGTTGTTCAGGAGTGTGGTGCTCTCTGCAGCATCACAAGGTGGCCCCCGCTGCCTGCCTGCAGCACGGTCCTCCTCCACCAGCGTTGCTTCGATGTTCTGTGGATTGCGCTTCACGGTGTCAGCTTAGTGACTGGTCGCCTTGGTCCAGGTGCAAGATACACTGCCAGGGAGTCAGTACCAGGTGAGTCTAATCTCATTTTATATCTGCCTTTGTTTAATTAAAGTGGAATAGAAAATACCTTTTGAATTAATGAAAAGAATAGGTGTCAAATATTGTTGTAATATAAATCGGAATAACCAAAAATAAGTCGATAAGCGGAAAGGGTTAAACCAGAATCCTTTATCGATATTTCTAAATATATGTACACAGTACGTGATGAAAAATAAAAATTAGTTTAGGAAGGTGTAAGAATACATGTACAAAACATAAATATTATTGGGTTCGAATGTAAGAAATGGTTTTTCCCCATTCAGATAAAATTCTTTAGTAATTAAATATACGCATACTATACATCAAATTGTTTATACGCATCAATTCATTCAGAAAATATCGGCAGAAGCGGTATGCGAACCGAGGGCCTTGGAACCAACTTTTGCCAGGTCTTTATATTCCTCTTAGCCCTCTCGACTATTTCTCTGCCTGACACGCGTAAGAACTTGTATTTATACCATTCTTATCATCGTATGATGATAGATGTCTCTATAGTATATATTTAGAGTATATATATTATTATTTTTTATTATTCAATCAGTCAACATTTATTCACAAGCTCTTTTTAATATTATTATGCATAGTATGAGTATATTTAATTACTAATAATATTGTAATATAGTCAATAATCTATTAAAGAAGATAAGAATATTGAAAAAATAAAATAATATTCTAATAAATATTTAATCCACATAAAATACTTTAGGCCTTTAAGAAACTTGTATAGTACTGTCGAAGGTTTGAATTCTATATCCGGGTATTTGTTGTAAATTCGTGTGTGTATTAATAATTTGAAACATTATTTTGTATGATGTGATCTTATTATTGGTATTTTGTATGTAAAAACAGGTCTCGTAAGAAGTTGGGCAACTCCCTGTGCCCTAACACCGTGTTGTATGAAGGTCACGAGTGTCCTTGCAGCAGCTTCCACGCGCAGCTTGCGGGAACCTGGTCCAACTGTGTCGTCACCGGGACTCCAGCACCATCACCTCAGGAAGAGGATCAGGTGGATCAAGGGTTAGTGAATCACAAAATATCCAAAAAAAAGTTTTCATACTCATGACGCTCAAAATTTACTTGTACGCGAGTTTGTTTCACATTAGTGTAGTTTTGATTTATTTTTAATAATACTTTTTTAGTAATTCAATTGTATCCATAATATAGTTGTGGCAACACCATGCAGATATGCAACTTACCACAACAAGCAGACGTTCTCCAGAACCCGGCACATCAGGGCACGCTACAGTCCTCAACACCAAAAGACCCCACGAACCGCTGATGAATTATGTTGTATACTTGTTGTATAAAGCTTTTTGATGATGTTGTCAATTTGTATTGCAGTGGAGAGCCTCCAGTTCGCCAGGCTGGATGTGGAGCCGGCGCACGCTTCAGAAGAGTTGCTTGCTTAGATGGAGCAGGAAGAGCTGTGGAACCTGGGTGGTGCAGGGCGCATCTTGAGGGTCTAGGTACACCGTACTTACTCACCCACTCCAATATCATTTTACACAAATAAGCCATAAATTACCCGTTATCCCATGTCATCATTGCCTATGCCCGTCCACTGTTGAACGAAGGCCTCCCGCAGGAATGTCTATTTATTCTCGTTTCTCCACATCATACATCCTTGCCACTCCCGCTATTCTTATGATGTCGTATGTCCATGTTGTAGGAGGTCGGCCAACGCTCCGTTTGACATTTTTTGGATGTCAATTTAACCCTTTTTTTCTCATTGAGCATCATCTCTTTGACAAATATCACCTGCCCATTGCCACTTGAGTGTGTCTATTCGTAGGGTAGCCTCCACAACTTGTGTTCTTGTGGCACTTTGGGTGACTTTTATTTTATAGGTAAGACTTGCTGTTAGATTCCACGTCTCTGCGACATAAGTTAATCCTAAGAGGATGCTTTGGTTAAGCACCTTAGTTTTAAGAGGTTGTGGAATTTTTACTTTAAAAATATACATAAGTTTTCCTTATGCTGCCTATCATAGTTGTATACGCCTGACGATTTTTTTGAGAAGTTATTCCGTCCTAGTTGGATTACTTGTACCAGATAGTTATCTCAAGTGTATGTTTTTATTATGTAATATTTTTAGAAGAGAGCGGCCCATTGGAAGGTCTGGTGCGTGAGTCCTGTGTGGCCCCCTGCCCTGTAGACTGCCGTTTGAGTCAGTGGAGCGCCTGGGGACCTTGCAGTGGGACTCCATGCGGCGTGGGGCTACAAAACAGGACCAGGTCAGTAGGAGAACCTTATCTTACTTATCATTTAACAGTATCAATCCTGTGGATTGGTTTGCAAGGCAAAGTCTTCCATCTCTTTCGTCACAACACTCACAAAGCTTAATCCTTGACAGTCCTCTTCAGCGCAGCATATGAGGCCTAATTCATGTGGAACACATTTCATTAGTTATGTGTTCTTCTCTGTAATTTTTATATTCAATGGTTCTTTCTATTATGTCGCAGATGTGACCGTCATGGCGTACACTGTAAAATAATCGATCATTGGGTGTACCTATCTGAGATGGTTTTTTTGAGTAACTCCCTCCTTTGGTTTTACTGGAAACATCTTAATTTGTGATGTACTTTCACCACTACGTCTCAAAAAACTTCAATTTTTTCTCGTTTTTTCGACTAGACACTATATTTCACAATCAAAATGCTCTATTCACATGTTTTTGTAAGTTTCTTGCGAAGCTTTAAGTATTTATTTTTTACGGATTAATCTTCGATTTTATGTTAAAGGCAAACCTTGCTCAATGTATGCCGTTGATAAATTCTCTTTTGATAAATATGTTATTTCACGTATTTCAGTGCCATTCTTAGGATTTCTACTTTAATTTCCTGCTCACAAAAGCCTACATTCATCACATTACTTTATTCTCATATTCATGTGCATATTATATATTTCAGAAACATCTTAGTGAATGCTTCTCTTGGAGGTCGTCCCTGTGGTGTAACTACGCAAACAAAGGTAAAAACATTCTACTCAATTGAAATAAATTAAGAAAAAACTTAATTCACAAGTTATGTCCCTTTGATGTGATCTTGATCATAGTTTTTGATTATATACAGATTACCAGCTTGAAGTGTAGAGATCATCAAACTTTTAGCACATACATATGTATTTTTGGTGTTCCAGGTGTGCAGCAAGCCTTGCGAGCAGTTCACCTGGCAAGCAGGAGGCTGGGGCGTCTGTCAACTTATCCCAAGTGATCGTCCTTTCGGTTGTGGCACTGGAGACCAGTACAGAACTGTCAGGTGAGGAATCACAAGACAATGTATCCAACAACATAATGCTTTTAATGACTTAAATTTTATGCGGCAAGAAACACAGAAACTAAAAGATCATTTAATATTTCACGATTAAATCGTTTTTCGTCTATATTCGTATAATACTAGTATAATACTCATACATTAATTCAGTTACCATAGTGCATTAACGATTTTGTGGTGTCATCCGATTTTCTTCGTTGTTCAAAGTCGTCGTGTTAGAAATCGATTTTAATTTTGCATCGTACGTTTTAAACTTGTAGCTCATGCTACATTAACAAATAACATGTTTAGTGAATTATAATACTCAATTTTGTTATCTTTATGTCCTGTTCAGGTGTGTGGAGATAGCCACTGGAGGAGCTGTCGCTGATGCGTTGTGTGATCCTCTGCAGCAGCCAGCTGACCTGTTTGCTTGTCACCAGCCCTGCCCGGGAGAGTGCGCGGTCAGCGACTGGAGCGAGTGGAGCCAATGTCCTCAGGTAAGTTCATCCATCTACTGCATCATGATGATTTGTTGCTGGATCGCGAGGAGCGTAAGGATTAATGATTAGCTACTGGTGCGACTTGACCGAGGAATTCATATATGTCATGTATTTGATATTGTTTGTAGGGTTGTCCAGCTCGTACCCAGCGTGATCGCACGCGAGCCTTGCTGCGAGGAGCTGCTCGAGGTCAGCGTTGTCCGCCGCTGGTTCAGGCGCAAGGATGTCGACTCAACAGGACTTGCTTCACTCACGACTGGCAGGTGGCCCCGTGGGGCGCGTGCTTGCCGCTAGGTGGGACTCGTTATATGGCTACAAGACTAGAACACATACAAGATAATATGAAGCTGATACAAGTCTAGAACACACACAGATTAATACAAGGCTAAAACACATATAGATAATACGAGACTAACAAAAGGCTAATACACATACAAGATAATACAAGGCTAAAATGCATACGGGATAATACAAGACTTATAATACATTACAAATAATACAAAGCTAGAATACATAAAAGACAATACAAGGCTAGATCACATATAGGACCATAACATTTTTATTTATTATAATTTGCTTAGTTTTCTAAGAAAAGCAACATGCACTGTGACTTAAAAAAATGTTACAGCTACTAAAAAAAATATGAAAAATCTCTTTAAAATACAAGGAATTTAGTAAATCAACGCAGTATAATTTAGTATAGTAGTGTAACTATTTTTTATTGGAGAATTTATAATTATTAGATTTAAATTACGAAGGAAATTGAGGTTGGCATAACACAATGCCAAACAATGGAAAAAAAATTGAACAAAACTGAAAAAAAACAAAGATATTCGAAGAATAAAATTCAAATTTTGTTCCAAATTTGAATCTCTACATTACGTTGCTAGTTTTTCGAGATTTTTCATTCACGTAGGACAAGTGTTTCGATACCAATATCACACGTGAAGTCTGGTATCATTGCCCAAGTATTTATTACTCCATAGATACATTTTATGTAGGATACTGTAACTTTTACGTGGCTTCGAATACTAAAATGTAACCGTAAATGTATGTATTGATAAAATATTTTCAATGAATTTTGACAGGTTATCGTTCACATAAATTTTAACTAATCTTTGTAGTTTTATTTAATAAAAAATCTACGTAAAAAAATTAAATTAATGATGTTTTAGTAAATGATGTGGAAATTGTATGTTCATCAGGTGGATCGCCTTGTGGAGAAGGAATGCAGCAGAGAGCCATCTATTGCCAAAGAAGCGACGGACGACAAGTTAACAACTCGTTCTGCGATGTAAGGAAACGAATCTATACTTTAAATATATATATATATATAAAAAATTTATTAGAAAATTATTTTATTATTTCAATATTCTAATCTACTTTTATAGATCATTTACCATATTATAATATTATTAATAATTAAATATACATATACTATACATAAAATTCTTTTTCAACGCGTCAATCCAAAACACAAAAATAACGGCTTATCGAAAGTCATTTGGGATGCGAACCAAGAATGCGGACCTTGAAACCAACTATGCCCAGGTAATTCATACCGCTCAATACTGGCCGATACTAAATCGGGCTATTACTGTGCCTGGAAAAATAAAATATACATACTTTGAATATATACTATAGCGACATCTGTATCATGCAATATGAAATGATAACAAGGACATGAATACTAGTTTCAACGTGAGTCGGTCCAGGACTCAAAATTTTTTTATGTATAGTATATGTATATTTAATATATATATATTATGATATGTACGAGTATATGTGTTATTGAATGTAAAATTCTCTCAAACGACGAACAATTTTACTCACTCTAACATTTCTAGGTGTACTACAATTTAATACATATTGATACAAATTTAAAAAATATTGTATTTAAAAAAATTAATATTTGTCGACGTTTATCGAAAGTCATTTCAGATTTATTTGATAACATATATCCCTTTTTATATTCCTAGATTCCTGTTGTTTTGATCCCTTCAATTCACATAGAACGGCATAATATTGCGATGGAACAATGCCCTGTGTCGTACCCGACTGTATGAATTGACAAATTTGAGCTAAGATAGAGAATTTGATTATAATTTGACAATACTTTAAAGACTTTTGGATGTTTTTTACAAAATAATTATGTTCAAATAAAGTTTTGAACACAAAGTGATAAGATATATAGATTTTGTAATGACAATATTTGTGTTTTAGTCAAAAACCCGTCCCCTGGAAGCGACCGAGAAGTTCTGTTACGTTGATTGCGCCATTGACTGTGAGGTTTCCGAGTGGAGTCCCTGGGACAGTTCTGAGTGCGGCTGTGGACTGCGGGCCTCCAGCCAGCGAGCCATCATAAGATACAGGTAAAATAAACACTACAATGTAATTCAAATACGTCTTCAATAATTATAAAGATAGTCTTAAAAGATGTCAATGCATTTCTAATATCTTCAACGGGCTTTTTTTATTTAGCAGTTCTGTGCAATGGCTACAATTGTTCAAAAATGACTCCCACTGGACTTGGAAGCTGCTAACTGATCATAATCTAAATGAGCGCATTATCAAAGAAACCCTATTGTCCTCCAGTGTGGGGCAAATAAAGTCCAGTCAAATCCAGCCAATTTCAGTGTTAAGCCTTTCATTATGGCTTGGTGGAATACAAATTATACTGTCAATACGGCGTGAATTTTTCAAACCATTTTTTTGCTTAAAACTAGTATTTGAAGCATAAATGTACTTATCTAGTATATTTTCATATATCACATTGGTTATTGTATTTTTAGCTATTAGATGATGCATAAATCACAAACGTTTATTATATAACTCCAAGCACGTGGTAGCAATGACACATGTGGTTTACAGAAAAATCGCTCCTGTGACAAAACCCAACGATATTTATTTTGTATGCATTACAGATTCCTGTAAAGAATACAGGTTGATAAAGTGAATGACTGCAGTTCCAATTTACTACCGTAGATGTCACAATGAGTATAGGAAGTAGCAAAACGATATATCACAGCTACCGATGTCAACGGTAGGGCAATCTTACACGGCATATATCGGGTAACGATGCGAACAGGTTAAAAAATGTGATTGTAGATTTTTCAGAGCAATGAAAATAATTCTTAGATTGTAAAGGATAAATGTTGGACACCAAACTGAATGTAAAGAGCTTATCATTTGCATTCTAACATTTTTCGTTTTAAGTCGGAATTTTTTATAATAAAAAAATTTCAAGTGTTAGGAATCTGTATGGATTTTAAAATCAAATAATATATATATAAAATATTGTTTTTTAATACAATTATCATCGTGCATAGATTATTAATCGATACATTGTAATAGTTTTCCACACTTCACTGTACTAAGATAAGCTCAAAAAAACATTGTTAAATCTAATTGACCGTTGGATGTTTGTTTTCAGGGTCGTACTGACGGAGCCCTCTCCTTCCGGCCGCCCTTGTCCCCGCGCCCTGAAGGAGTATCTGCCATGTCCGCTCACGCCGTGCTACCTGCTGCACAAATCACCGTTTACTAGATGCCAACTTGATGTAAGAAAACAGCTGATGTCAAATAACTAGTAAAAGAGAAAAAAATAGTATTATTTTTTTTTAAATTGCGAATGATTTATTGCGAATGATTTATTGTGACTGGATATGTTTCACTCAGACCTAGCTAATGGTCTGGGCACACCACTTTTCAAGTATTCGGACTTCTGCTATAGAGATTCTCGGAAATCATGTATGTTTCCAAGTGGACCTTCTGGTGTTGATATGTCCTAGAACGAGGAATCTACAGTGATAACTCATAGAACTAAGTAACGGAAATTTTTGGTGATAATGCTTTCCAGCAATGGACGCATAGTGAAGAAGAAAAATAATTGTTTACATGTAAATAATTTTAATGACACTTTGTTTTTTCATATCCGTTTCATAGCTCGAGTATGATGATTATGAGTTGGAAGACCGTTGGGAAATATACGTATAATGTACTAGTCAGAGCTACGGAAAGCAGCGCTATCATGGGATAAGACGAAGACCATGGTGGATGATATAGCTTTGTGGTGGCAGCTCGTAATGATCAGTTAGGAGAGAGGACGTGATACGTTGATGATGATTGTATTTAACCATATTTTAGGGTGCAAGCTGTGGTTACGGTAGTCGTTACCGTAATGTGACCTGTGTGCGGGAAACTGACGGAGAAGAAGTGCCCAGGCATCTTTGTTCTCCTCATCTAAGCTCCTGGGAAGATACTCTACAAGAGGTAACTGTTAAACAACTCTAAAGTATGAATTACATACATGTTAACAAAAAAAAACATTACATACGTGTTAGTATTTCGAAATTGGAGAATCTGGCGAAGGCCTAAATCGTGCTAGGTGAACTGACAACAACAGAAGGATTGGAAGAAGCGGGATGCGGAATGCAGAGGATTAAAGGGAAAAAGACTCATCTCACATGCGAGAGGCCTAAGTTCAATAGCGGACAGATACATGTTGATGATAATGATGGTCATTTAAAATAATGTTAAAAACAATAAAATATATTTTTTATTATGAATAATTTATATGCAAGCTTTCTTTTGGATGTCATAAATTTCTGACAATATTTTACTAAGATTCGTCCACAAGTAATACATAAAACAAGACTGGAACTGAATTTTTTATAAGAAATTTAAAAAGTAATCGGTTAAAACTTAAGAAATACAAACATGTCTAAACAATACTGTTCCGGAATCGAGGTCGCGGTTCCGAAATTACAGCATCAGCTAAATGGTGATGCCGGAATACCAATGTACAGGCACTGAAAATAATACCAAAGACCGGAGTTGAGTTGGTACTAATTTATTTAATACGAGACCACTTTTTATACCCTAGTTTACAACGTGAGTAAACATTTATAAAAGTAATATTAATACATTGAATGTCATACACCGCAAATTCCTCGATATCGTTTTTGGACCTTGATCCCTTCAATCCACATAGAGTGGCAGATTATTAGGATGGTCAATTCTCCGTATCGATGCGTGAGCATTCTTTATTAATATTAATTCAAAGGATTTCGTACACCGCAAATTCCTCGACACTTGTTGTTTTGGACATTTCTCTCAATTTACATAGAGTGGCAGAATGCCCTGTGTCGTACCTGACTGTATGAATCTAAGATACAGAGTTTGATTATAACAATTACTTTAAAGACTTTTGGATGTTTAATAAAACACAGTTATGTTCAAAATAACGTTTTGAACAAATACAAAAAAGTTATATAATTTTGAAGTGAAGAATATACAAAAACTTGTATTTGACCTTAATAACTGCGCCCATGATTCTTCTAATATTTTCCAATGTGAGGATTGAGCAGGAGATCTCAACAAAATATAATGCAGTCTTTTACAATCGTAAAAGATATGACTTGACGATCCATCCACGATCATGAGATTTGACTGTTTTTTTCATGTATTAGGAGACGTGTTTTGTGGACTGCAACGATGACTGCCGTCATTCCCCCTGGAGCACCTGGTCTGCCTGCGACACTGAAGGTGTGCGCTATCGCAAGCGCGTCTCTTTCAAGCCGCCGGGCCCACCTTGCCAAGACAACGTGCTGAGGTATATTACACATTTATTAAGTGATATGGATCAATAATAATAGTCGATGAAAAAATTAAATGGAACGTCGGGGTATTCACCCGGGGTAGCGGCTGTCAAAATCAAAGAAACAAAATGGCGCCTGTGAACGCTGCGGCTTATAGTTATTAAATCTTAAGCTTAGGCTAATATTTTTTGATACGCGTGTCAGGCGAGCGAACAATAATAAGAGACCAAAGATCGCATATCGTGTCTTTTCGGCACCAGCCTACAAGTTTTGATCGAGCTGGTATCATTATGTATTGCAATGTCATTTCACTGTAATTGAAATATACGAATATTATTATTCGATAAACTGTAAAAAAAATAACCAGTTATTTTATGTTTGCAATGAAATTCTATCTTGGTTTTTTGGATTTGGTAACATGCGTCTTAACATCCCCTTTACTTTAGAGAAGAGAATGACTTTGCGTCGCCGGGATCGTTATTAGGACACGATAGGATAGGTTTGCAGAAAAAAAATCTTGCATCTCGATCTTCACTCTTCTCGATCCTCTGCAATCCTCTGCAAATACTCCCATTTAAAGCGCCCTCTACAGTTTCTTCCCTCAACCATCCCCTCCACAATGTCGTGAAGAAGACCATCGTGGCACATGATGTGACCGATTCAACGGGCTCGCCTCTCTGAGATGGTTCTTACTAGGTACCTATATTCCTTGATTATGCTGAGAACCTAATTGTTCGTGACGTGGTCTCTCCAGGAAATTCCGAGAATTCTTCTGTAAGACGTCATTAAGACCTGTTAGAACATCAGTCTTATATTGTATTTGATGTATGATTGGTGTTGTTTAGATACGAGGTGTTTGAGTACGCCAACTGTAATGTGACCGAGTCCGAGCTGAACCGCGACATCTCCGAGTGGAGCAGCTATGACGAGCCGCCCGCGCAGGAGCAGGAGGACTACTACGTGCACACCGACCACCAGCCCGAGAAGACTTATCTGCTCTTTACAGGTACATGTCAAGCTGATTATAGTAACATTGATGCTATACTTGCTGACCCGGCAAACTATTTAACGCCCCAGAATGGATAATTGTTGCGTAAACTTAGTATCTAAAAAAACAATGTTTAATTAATTGCCAGAATCAAATTGAAAAGTATTTTAATTATATTGCATTGAATGCGATTCACGTGACAGCAAGGATCATCCTTGTCTTCATCTTTGTATATATGTTTTCAATGCCTTGTTTATTGCATACAATAATATCACAAAGAAAGTAATCGAAACCATAAGTACCCGGGATATTATCTAAAAAGCCGTTCCATACGAGATGTATGAAAAAGAAGAATTCTTTCATATTTTTTTACATGATTTGTAACAAACTGAAGATCATACTCGTTAACATCGGTTTACCCAATCTTGAGTTATAAATGGACTAACTAACGTGTTTTGCTTTTATACGAGTATACGAGTGTGCGCCCATAATTGTGAAATTGGTGTAAGTCAACAAATTGCAAGAAAAAGGTTATTCATTTCAGTTCACATTGTTGTGAATTAATATAATCTTCATACAAGAGTCAATATTGTGCGACTGTGGAGACCTGCAGACCGCCTCACACCTAAGATCCTGCTCCACGCTCCCAACAAGCTGCACATCTCAGGACCTAATGTTGGGCAACACACAAGCTATCGATGTTGACAGATATTAGGCAAAAAAAATGGACGGCGCTGACACGAAGAAGAAGAATCCAATATTAAATACATAAATGTAAAAAAATCTAAATATATAGAGCATTTTATGCAACATGAAATTGTCACTAACATCGGTTTTCAACCAACATTAAAACAAAAAACTTTTAATATCCCCAAACGAATGAATCATGATTTACACCACTTTCCATAATCCTGGACACATATAACATCCTTCAAATTATTTTCAAGACGATCAATGTAAAAATCATCGTAAATGTATGACCGTGAATTTTGATCTTCAACAATTGAAGCTAAGACACTATGGGGATATATTCATTCAGCAGTGCATTGAAATCACTCAATACAAAGAATATTTGTATTTTCCAGGAAAGAAAGTATCTGACGAACATACCCTATTGGCCCTGGCCATTGCCGGCTTCTCGCTGCTGCTTATGATGGCGCTTCTTTACATGTCCGTCAGGTGAATTCATTGTTTATTTATTTTAATAAGAAATTTTGATTAAATTATAATATATTAATGTAGTGTAAAAAATGAAGATTTGTAAGCAAGATTTTTATTTAGAAATAAATTCCCGTTTAACTCAATATTTTCCAGTTTTAATTAAGTGTTTTCTTTTCCAGGTGTCACAAGCAGCGCACGATCCACAAAGTTTAAAGTCTTTCCATTAAAACTCTCACTGTTCTATCTCTAATATTATGTAGTTCACTCTATCCCTGTTGATCTGATCGAAAATAAATTTAATTCCATTTATTTTGATATAGAAAACTCTTGAAAGCCCGAGCTCATATCATTATTTAAAAAGGAAAGTTAAGTTACGACTTTTCTCTTTCTCAAACAAACTGGCCATATCAATGACTTAAGTAGACACTAAGGGAATATATTTTGTACCGATAAATTAAGTAATATCAGTCAGTGTTAGTAGAAATATTTCTCTCTGGATAATAAGGCCAACTAGTTTATTTATAATGTAATACAATCTAATTGATATGTGGAGTCGCCAATATTCCATGCACTGTGAACAGATATTTTGATATAAGTCATTACTATCATATTTTTGTTTTAGTAAGATTTTTGTATTCTTTCTTTACAGCTATAATTAATATTCTGGTATTTTTGAATACATATTTTTGTTCTCTCTTTGTCTTCTATTTGAAATTAATTTATAAAAGCTCCTTGGTAAATACTAATAATAATATATTGATAAAAGTCACACTTTCAAATTGTTACGAAAGTCACACTAAATTGTTTTTTAAGTGACAATTTTTTTAAGCGATCGTCATAGTTGTTAATTGAAAAAGATGTACATCTTTCAATGTAGAGTCATGGAAATAAAAACGATTTAACGAATGAAAGATGCAAAATGAAATAATCGTTCCAATCTCCTAAAATATAATAAATAAAACACTTAATAAAATTTATAAGTGGTCGACACGTTTTAAACTTTGAAACTTTCTATTGTGTAAGGTTCCAATCGGCGATCGCTGGTCTTCACTTCAGTACATTTGTAACTATTCAACACTGTTATAGTTACAGGAATAACTGCCGTTATTTTTTTTGCTTAGATGATTGTTTTATTATAAAATAGCTAACAAGTGACAATGTTTTAATGAAACACAAATTGACATAATTGTTAATGATACGACGCTTTGAAGTAGTCGTCTTTTTTATGTAAACACATACAGGAGAATACCAACATATGGTGATAGTAGTTCTGAAGTCTCATCTGTGGCATTCGATGGCGCTTACCATGCTGGCTAAGCGCTGCATGTTGAGTGTTGATCCGCCAACGTCATAGACTAAAGCCCGACATTCACGCATCATCCTTAATTATTACAGGAATTTATTGTGAATTGGGTGGTCTTCACGGGACGACTTTCGTCTACTACCAATTTTAATTAATAGGCCATGACTGGCATTTTATGGGTGAGGGATCAAATTCACACCAACCGGGGGTATTTTAGAGCTCAGAAATCGATTATAAATTTTATTTAATCTCCGACGGGGATCGAACCCACGACCGCTTGCAAAGCAAACGATTTTACCATTGAGATATACCCGCCGGCAGTCTACGACTTGTCATACTTCTATTTGGCTTATAGGCCCCTTTGTTATTTTTAATTCTGTTATAATGTTACAGCTAGTTGAAGTTAGATGCACTTTGATGCTACCTTTACTGACTGTAATTCTACTCCACCCACTAAATATTATTATTTTGTGTCTAATTAATTAAATATATTTTATGTTGAAAATTTTTGTACTCAATAATGAACTCGTCCAAATTTGTCCATAGCACATAAAACTTTATATTCAAGATTTTTTTTTCGATAAAAACGTTTGAAAAATGACAGAATGAATGATTAATAGACTTACTGCGCAGATGAATTGAATCAAAATATTATATTCTTTGATCTGACTGAGACACTCGTAGATTGTTTATCTTGTAGTGAGTAAATTAAGAAAAAATATGACACTTAGTTTACAATTATTTTACGATTTAACTACTATGTGTGCTCTTACTTTAAGTAGCTCTTACTTTAAGTAGCAAAAATAGGATTTCATTCTTGATAATACGTGTTTCATTTTTTTTTTATTACGATTTTTTAAATTGATATTTTTTAAATTCATATTATGGTAATTCTTCGAAATAATTTTATTTAATAATATATTGAACTGTATAGCTGAAAATGTTGGTCAGGTTAGTATGGGAGTGACTGTCATGTATTTAAAAGGGATTATTTAACAGCATAAGACTAGAGAGAGCCTGTGTTCAGGAATATTAGCCCAGGGTTATTGAAATAAAGAAATCATCGAGAAATGGTTATGAGGTAGCGAAATAGTGTATACCTACATAAAAATATTGTAATGCGTTCGAAAAGAAGCAATGAATGGCAATATTTACCTACAAGCTTTTACTTTTTTATGTAAGCACATACAGGAGAATACCGACAGATAGTAATTCTGAAGTCCCATCTATGGAATTCTATGATGCTTACCATGGTGCAAATGGCTAAGCGCTGTATGTGCAGTGATGATCCGCCAACTTCACAGACTACAGCCCGAGATTCACGAACCACCCTTATTTTTATATCCGAATTTACTATGAATGGGTGGTCTTCCAGGAGATTTTCGTCTACCACCATTTTAATTAATAGGCTATGACTGCCATTTTACGAGTGAGGGATCAAATTCACACCAACCGGAGTATTTTAGTGCTCAGAAATCAATTAAAAATATTTTTTTTTAAATCTCCGTCGGGCATCGAACCCATGATCTTTGGCTTGCAAAGAAAACGCTTTGACCATTGAGCTATACCCACCGGCCTTATTTAAATAGTAACGGATGAAAAAGTAAAAAAAAAATCTTTTTTTGCAAAATGTAAACATAGTGTTAACTTCAGTAAAATATAACAAATCCAAAATGTTATATTTTAATCGTACGTGAATTATTGAAACTTTTTGAACGTATTGCAGGTGAAAAAAAGATATTTGGGGATTGTTGTTGATAGAAAGTGAAGTTTAGTTTTTATGAGACTCGTATGTAAGTTGTAAGCATTATATTGTGAACCCAAGGTTGTAAGCATTAATATACACAATGACAATATTGAGAAAAAGAAAACATGTCCCAAGATATTTTCTTTATTCTTACGATTTATTGAAAGAGGTATATAAAAATTCTCTTTATATCAACTCTATGATATTATTATTACGCTAAATGGTTCACTAAAGACGCATCTTTGTGAACAATCTATTTATTATATTTGAAATATTTCCTTAACGTTATTTAATAAACTATTATGATATTATTCAGAAATATGTTGTTGATTGAAAGCATTTATAAGTAGAAAATTATTGTTTTGATTTTGTGATTTGTATGATAGGTAATTAAGGCATTTAATCGTCTAGTTTAATTGTGTATTATTATTTGTTTTACACTGTAGACACTATGGATATTGGTATTTATACATAGCTAAATATAATTATAATTATTGTAATCTAGGTGTCCATGTTATATCGATAAAGTTGAACTGCTATTAGGTAATGTTAAGTTAAATAGATTATTTGTAAGTTGGAGCGTAATGTTGTCTATATTCACATTGCGTCGGTGTCACCGTGAGCCAGTCGCTTGAGATGCGTTACGCATCGTATGTAAACATTATTAGTATGCCTATTTGTGGGCCCAGTGTTAGAGTTTCCATAAAATGTGGAGGATCGGGATCTTACTTTAGTATTCGAATGTCTCAAAATCATTAAAAAGCGCATTCAAAGCGCATGTCGTAGAGTGATGTAGAACAACGTCTTACTGTCTAGGACTCGGCAAATTCTCTCCATCAAAAAACACTGAAGGGTAAAGTTGCTATATATGCTCTAAAATTTGGTACTCGTGACTGTATTCAAATTGGTCATAATTATAACCTATCTTAACTGTGAGAATATATTTGATAATTACACCATCATTAGATAAGGTGGAGTGCTTTACATGTGCTACTATGGGAAATGAAAATATTTAAGGATATCGCTTTTAACATTTACATATTGTCACCATTAATAAGTTAATATACACCATTAATTTATTATTATAATTTTATAAGTAAAACAATCGTACGTCACAGGAATGAATAATTTTATGTTAGTAGCATTGTTTCCAAAATACATTGCTCTATTCACATTACCTTGGTGACACCAACATGGCAGCTTTTAATGCGCTGGAGCGTACCTAACTTCACCGTTATCATAATAATATTCTTGTATGTGGATAGGATTGCGCATAAAATATTTAAATGATTTAAACATATATCATGTTATTAATGATGGTGAACTTAAATAATTTGCATTGTAATTCATACAATGCGAAAACTAACCGTAGTTTGATGGATAAAAAAAATATTAAATAAAATATAATATTTCACCACTATTTAATCAAAAACATGTTATTTTATTGTTTAAAAGGCAGTGTTTTGAAATTAATTTTAGTCATATTATAAACAATATTTGTGCTTTGATGTTCATGAATACTCGTATATAAAAATAACTATAATTCATTTTCAGAATATATATTTATATCCTTAGATGTGATGATTTATTTAGATGTGTTGATATATCATAAATGTACACAATCATAATAAAAAAAAAAAAAAATCTTTATATCACAAAATATCATCTTATAATGACATTATATCATAACATGTCTTTGTCATTCTAGTGTATTTGTTCAATATATCACAAATCATATATTTCATCTTATTTCACAGAAAAAATATCATAGGTCATAGATTTCTTATATGCTATACATATGTGTGTGTTTTGAACTCTTTTAATCATTATTACATAAAAATCATGTCAATAAAGAAGTGCGAACTTAAATTGAATATTCACCTTTTATCAAGTCATAAATAAAACACTTACTCATTTATTTGATTAATATCATAAATTTTAAATTAACAAAACACAAAGTTAATACACAAACAACATAACTCAAAATATTACATGAAATATTTCAAATGTCAGTATTTTTATAAATATAGGTATTTTAATTAATATCACGTTTATCAAAATATTATATGTAATTTATTATATGTATACAAAGGTAGTGATGTCTAAAGCCAGCTCTACATTTGCTGATTATAATAATTAAAATTTAAAATATAATGCATACCTGATTGAATTTCAAAAATGGTCACAACAAAGAATGTTGAAAAGACTTACTATACCTACAACTGTATGTTGTTTTAGAAATCGCCCAATAACAAAATCATCTATACTTATTTTATTAAAGTAAACTATACTTTTAATTTTTAAAGTGAAATAAAAAGACACCCATGTCCAATATTCACGAGAGTATGTATTTAAGGGTCAACTGTATGTTTGTTTGTAAATTTTTGTTTGTAAAAATAATGCACATTAAATAATGTTTGTATCTACTTTATACGTAAAGTATAATAGTTTTTTTTAAAAGATTCGATATTATCATGACGTTTTGTTCGTTATTAGTAATATCACACTCAATGCAATAGCCAGTAAATATTTTCTTATAAACATATATTATTCAACTCAGTATAAAACAAGTTTAAAAAATAAAAAAAAGATGTTTTCAATTTGATCTCTTTTTGCATTAAATCGGACGTGAAGAAATAATTCCTTTATGGTAACATATGCGTTTTCTTTAATATCAAATGCTCGTATATGTTCGATTTAAATTTCTCGTATGAATTACGGGGGTTTCATTACTTATTTTGCATTAGAATTATAAAATATTTTTTGTTTTATATTAATAGCATATTGCATTTTGTTAACATTAAATGAATTTAGTTGGCGCCTTGTTTTATGCAATTTTGCCAACATAACGTTAACGTTTTATTTTTTTTGATTCAGTTTAAATTTCTGTCTACCTATTTCTTTAAAAGGAATATAATTTCATATACTTATGATTCAACAAAATAATATAGCTTTAATGCAGATCCAATTGTGCATATTTGAAAATAAATCAGCGTTGCATTTATTAATGACATGATAATATTCAGTCTGTACCATTAAGAACCTATTTTCAATGGCCACAGATGCTTTTTGGTTTTAGATATTTGTACTAAACACTAGATCAGTATTTGTAACAATATAATTACTGTCAGTAACATATAAGTCGTTTGTGCTTTTTGGTAAATAATAATAAAAAAATCATTTTTTATGTGATCAAAGCCTTTTATTTCGAAAAAACATAATTCTATCTCAGGAACTTTTATTTCATTGTTGTTTTTATAAAAACGTTAATTAACTCTTGTATTTTTGCGAGAGAGCGAGAAAAATGTTTGTAATTTTTTTAAATTTGATATTTATTATATTTTTACAGAAATAAAAACACAAAAACTGTCAAATTCAATTTATTTTATATTGAATCTACATATATGAACACAATTATATCATCAAATCAATTAAAATTATTTTACTTAAGACTATAGTTGTATTAATATATAAAAAATATTTTTGTATAAAGTTTAAGGTACTCTATAGATGACGTCAGTAAGTCCCTTATCAGCGATAAGGTTTACTCTAATTGCTCGCAGTTCGTTGGATAAATCAGATACACTTTTTTCGACATCGTCTACATCTTTTTCCAAACTTGTCTTCAAAATCTGGAATTGAAAAGGTTAATCAATTAGGGCGATGGATGACCGTACAAAATAAATTTTAAAGTAATCTTTAATTATGATACTTTATTCTAATTTTATTTAATAACCATGTTATTACCTCTGTTATCCATGTGGTGAGAGAAAGAGTTCTTTCACTGAAACCAGTGAAAACACGAACTGCGTGTTTATATCTACAGCATAAATTCAAAAATATATTAATAAAATCTCGTATAATATACTATTGAGTTACTATTATTGAGAAGCTTCCGATAAATCACAGTGCCTCTTTAAAAACATCATGATTTTAACCATAACGACAACCACCTTTAGTTTAGAGTTCGAAATGAACTTAATTTATTAATATCTGTGTATCTTACGAGAAAATACAAATTTTGTGCGTTTTATTTTTAAGTTATTAAAACAGATTATCGTGATTTGTTGTTATACTCGTAAGTCCTTTAAACAACTATTTGCAATATTGATTAAATAACAAAAAGCATACAATGCACTTAACTTATTTCCGAATTTTGGAAAATTTAATAGCTCTGCACTTTGAACTCGTATAAGATATTTCTTTCCAATTTTTTTGGAAAAATAGGAAAGAGAGGCGGACTTGGGACCAATGTTCTCTGTAAGACGAGTGGTTGACTGCGCGAAAAATTCAAATGTTGAGAAAGTTACACCAGCTAATGCGCGACAAAATTAAAAAATAATTCAAATTAATATAGTTGTATTATAGTGTGCCTTTACCATCTCCATCTCTTTACAACCCATGAATGTGATTCTGATCTCTTTCACGGGTTCTTTCTTTAAGCACTTCTGTGCAGTGGCCACAATTGTTCAGAGGGGACTCCCACTGGACTTATCAGTTGATAACTGATCATAATCTGAATGAGCACGTCATCAAGGAGACTTAACTGTCCTCCGGTGTGATGCGGGTGTGAGGTAGGTAAAGTCCAGTGTGCCCTTACTTGGGATAAGTGCGCGTGGGTTTTCAAACTGCTGCATGGCCGTGCGCGCGCGGAACTAAGAGGAAACATTGATTGGGACTGAGGCGGTTGGATTCTCATGTTTTTGAGATTGTGTACATTAAATGAGGTGTGAATATTGCACATAAACATATAAGGGGAGTATATGGTAGTGTTATCGTTACCTCTCTTGCGAGTACATGTCAGTGAACATGTAGTCCACCGTGAGCAGGAGTGCTTGCATCTGTCTGGCTGTGCAGTGAGGGAAGGGAGCGCTGGGCAGGGCGGCCCTCGCGGCCCTAACTTCAGCAGCTCCCTGCAGGAGACTCCCGCGAGCTTCTAAACCCAAGCGAGCAGCTTCTGCTGGAGATCTAAAAAATAAAATTAATAACAAAAGTTAAATTAAAGAAAGCCTAAAGTTTATTTGATTAATGTCATTAAGAGAGATCCTAAGAGGAACCTACTCAAAGCTCGACCAATTTCGAGGGAGGTCGGCATACACTGCCATAGCCATTTGATAGCTTAGTTCCCTTCTTTCATGTTTTTGGTTTTTTATTCGCGCCAAATCAATATGCTGCTGGGGGACACGAACATGAGGCACATTTGTAAAAATGAGATTTTGATGAAAATCTACAAAATGGCAGAGATTAAGAGCATTTTAGCATTCTGAAATATTGTCGATCGTTAGTTATTATGCCAGCCATCATATTATCGCTGACCTGGTAGGTCGTCGGGAACTATATACAGAATATTGTCAGCGGAGCTACAGGAGGCGGAGCTGACATGGAGCTAGGCGAGGATCAAGGCGGCGGACAGAGCTTTATGGTTGCAGCTCGTGATGTCCATATGCTCCAGTTGAGGGAGCGGACATGAAAAATGAAAATGAATAGTTAGTATGGCGCACAGTAACTGAAATATGGTTTTGGAAACAATTATGCGCTTTGTAATCTCTGACTTTCTATATCCTTAATAGTTGTGTATGAAACGTGACTATTAAAGCAAGAGACAAGCAGACACGACAGATCGGTTGGATACGTCAACTTCATCTCTACAGAATCTAACTATATGACTTTTCTATATAAAATATAATATGGTATGCTGATTACTTGGCGTGCGGAGCTAGTTGCCAGGCTAGCAGGGCTTGCGCGGCGGCGGCGTGCGCCAGGGCAGCATGCGCGGCCGCCTCCTTCCAGGGCCGCGCGGCCCCCGCTAGAGTGTCCCTCAGGGCGCGCGCCCTCCCGGCCTGAGCCTCCAGAGCTCTCTCAGCTGCACTGCCGTACTGCGCCCCCAACACACTTTCTGAAACACATCGAAACGCCACGTTAATGCTCACAAAAATATCGTTTAACAGTTGTGTGAGTGTGAATCTTCACATCATTTTTATTACGTAGTTAATGACAAAAAAACTAGAACTTTTAAATAATGCAATAAAACATAGTTTTAAAATTATTATATTAACATTTGTCAAATGTCAAATCGTGTTAAGCCATCTCTTAGGATAAAATGGTCCAGATATCGGGAACATCAAGCTAATCATCCGATTTCTTAAAATAATCCAAATAACAAATCGATTTTCAATAGGCTTTTCAAATTATTTATAAGGAAAAGATATTGTGGTTGCTTAAAACACTCTCTTACCTAATAGTTGATCTTGTTCTTTGTATAAATTTTGCAATTCAAATACTTCCGCTTCCAAGGTTTTCTTTTTCTCAGATAGTTCCATGAATCTGGATTCCATCAAAGAACGATTGAACTGTGCAATAGCCTGCCAAAAGTATACAAAATTAGTGTAATTAGTTGTTTTATATAAATATAACATGTATGATAAATTTGTCTATCTATTCCAGTTAAAAAAATGTAAACCTGTCTATTGATGTTGGCCACAAATTCTTCATGTTCAGCAGCAAGTTGTGGTTCTTGAGACAATTTCAAATCAATCGTAACCTAAAATAAACAAAATATAATAAAAATGTGGATTTGAAAAAAATGTGTTTAAAATAGAATATTTCAATTTAATATGTATCAGTTTAAATGTAAACATTGTCTTTATTACTTGTATAAGAGCTTCATCTTGTTTATCTCCGGCAGAAGTCATCGAATTTAAATTATCATCTTCTCTTATCAGCTCCTGAAATATGATTTTTATTGCATTTAAACAATCATATTCTGTTCATTAAATAAATATAATCATAATTCTTGAAAAAACAAATGACATTTTCATCTCTACGGAAGAAACAACTTCACGTCACCGGGATAATTATCGGACTTGGTATTCCCAAACTTTTTCGACCGTAACATGACGTTACTTTGGCCTCGATCGAACGGGACTTAACTCACAACAAAGTGCGCTCATCATGGGCTGTCGCTGCAAGCGGCGATCTACATAATTAATGGCGCACCAATGAAAGCAGCCATGTATATAACTAACGTCACACCCGTGACCGGATTTGTCCAAAATGACAATATGGCGACACATGCATGTACGACAAGCGAACAGAAATAAGAGACGAAGGATTGTATATCGAGGTTTTCCAGTACCAGTCAGCAGGGGCTATATCATGCTGATGTCACTATGAATACATTTTTATTTGTTTCGGTTACGCATGGTTCATCACGGCGATTTAAACCTGCAATATATTGGGAACAATACTAATTTTCCCAGTAACGCACTTGGCATATTTTCAGTAGCCTTTAGACGTGTACATGCTTCGGTACGGTTGTCGCATCACTCGACATTAAGGAATGAATACGGGGGATTATGGTTCATAGCAGCGTCATACGTATTCTTCTTTTTAAAATGTCATTCTTCTTGTTAGTCTGTGTCAGTCTACAAAAGTGTAACCATAACTTTGCGGAGATTGCAGAAGGATCAAAATCCATTAAAATCTGCTAGCAGCACGCAGAGCAATCAGCAGCGTAACCGCAAATTAGTAAATTTATTTTAATTATGGCCATTTGTGGGAGTTGTGGTGTGGGGAAGTGATGTAGCTAGACAGTCTTTAAATCGACACCCGCAATCTCGAGCGCAACTTTTCATGTAGATGTCCAACTATTGACATATGGATTACTCTTCTATGTGGACTTTCGGAACCGTATATTTTGATCAGGTGTATTTTATATATTTACTTCGTCGAATTTCTTATTGATATATGTATTTGTATTGCAGTTTTAATTGCTAAGGTATGGTAGATTGTAAAGTAAAAAAATGATTTAACAACTTGCAGTCGATCAAGTGCAGTGTTTCTTGTTTTATAAGTATTAACGGTTTATTAACAATATTTAACATTAAAAAAAAAACAACATTGATAATGGTGAGTGCCAAAGCAACTGGTGTTACTTTGTGCATGTCGTAATCAAGGGATTAAAAGTCCAGTTACACTCATAAGAAAAACATATCCGGATATATTCATGTAGTTAGAATATATCCTAGAAATATTCTTTTATTAATTTTTTGAGCGACTAAGCTTTTATCAATTGACAGTTTCGATCGCAAATAATTAAAATATGCGTTACTTTTAATTAAATGAAGAGAACTTGATAGATACGCTCAAGTATTATCGTTATAAAGTGTAGATATGTCATTTTAGACCTGCTGAAGGACTTGAATGGGAGGCAGAAGTGCTGAAAGTCGAGCAGCTGGTCCCTCTGCTTCAGCTCGAGCTATGGCAGCTTCTAGGCGGAGATAAGCCTGCACCACAGTTTCCTAAAAAAAAACACTTTTACATGACATAGTACAATAAGTCACAATAAGTAGGTAAATAACACATAAACCTGTAATTCTCATACTTTTTATGCCTATGAACCCATTTTTTGGTGATGTAACTGGTATTTTTTCTGTTCTGGGCAGTCTCCAAATGTAATGACACCCTTAAAAATGCATTTTATTTGCTACGGTACTAATCAGCGGTCATACTGTAGGACTTTATCTCATGGTGGCTTATATATCATTATAGTATGCTTACGAGAACAGAATTTTTTTTTGTCGTTTTTTTACTATGTATTTAATAATAGTAATATTAGAATAATGAGAACTCCATGAACCCAGAGGTAATTCTTATTTATTTGAAAGCTATATAAAAATATAAGAATCAACTACCATATGCGATAGTGAAATGGTCTTGAGTTTTACCACGGGGAAGGGGAGCGGTACAAGAGAACTACTCAATGGTCCCGAATATTGTCGATTGACGGTTGGTGACCTACTAAAAAAAAGTCGAAGAACAAAACGTTTGAAAACAATTGAACGCAACTGAAAAAAAACAAAGATACTCGGAAAACAAACGAATTGAAATTTTATTCGAAATTTGAATTATTTTTCAATACATAAGTTCATTGTTCAGCAAATTTTTATTTATATAGTACACTCATACACAGGTATTCAATCAATAAAAATTAATAATGCAAGGTTTTACTAATCGTTAAATTGCATTTTGATGCTGTCAAAATCTAGGTGAACAACCTCATTTATGACACGAAACTTCTTGACTAAAGAAAATATATTTTAATTTGGGAAATGGGTTTCCTTTGAAATTAAAGCAAAATAAATATTATGTAGGGTAACTATAGGGTAGGTATTTTTTTTTTTTTTTTAAATAACCAAAATATATTTATCAGTATTTTTATATGTAATATAATACATATGTATTTTCATGGATATTACCAATCGTCTACTTTTTCAATTGCGTAATATGACAAATTGAAGTAAATAATTTATTCCGTCTCTAATAACATAACTCTGTTTCTAAATATTTGTAAAAATTGGAATTTCGATTCTGTATATAAATAAATAAATAAATAAACATGTTTTCTAAATAATTATATAAATAAATATATGCAGTACTAAAATTAAATATTTTATTGCCTTTTTTCATTATATTTTCACATACGTTTTTTCATAGGAAATGAAAAAAAAATAACGTCAAAAGAAATAATAAAATAATCAATTTTAAATAAAAATTATAAAAACACCATATTTGTGATCTACATTAGATGTCATGATTATAAAAATATACCTAGAGGTTAAGATTAAATAAATAAAAAAATAATTCCGTCACAGAAATTAAATATTTGTGTTGTATTTTTAAATCCATGTTTCTTGGTTCATTAATTGAATCGAAAAATAAAACATTTTCATTATCACCTACCTTACTAATCAAATCCATAATGGATATTATCACAATAGAATATAAAAAAACTAGATAAATTATTTGAAATAAATTGATTGAATAATATTAGATTATAATTGATAACTAGAACAAGTTATTAAAAAATAATATTCTAGTTGTAATACGGTCAAAGTTAATGATCGAAAGTCGCATGAAAAGTGTTTTATTTTATATGATAGTCGTTAGCGGCAACAATGACTGACGTGACATTCCACTATGAGTCACAGTGTTTGAAATTCGTTTGAAGGATGACGAAATATTCAATATTTTAAATACAGCATTTCTCAACCAAGAAACAAAAATGATTCTATATTTTATAAAAGTATTCTATTAAATTTCCAGTACGTAAAAAAAAGCTTTTCAAATGATTAAAAAAGATATTTATTCGTAAAAGTATGAAAAAACTTTATTTTACACGATAGTAATTAAATTTATAATCATTTTTCATCAAATTATGGAATATTAAATAGCTATCAATACCAATTATTCATTGGTTTTATTTTCGTTATTTAGTATTATAATAATGCAGTATAGAAATGAACTGTGAGAATACTTTTTGTAACTATAAATTTTGTAATTTATTCCACAAGTAAAAAAGGCAATTTTTAATCCAGTATTATATCCTCATTTAAAATTATATTATTTTAACAAAAATGGTTAAGTAATTTTATAAATTTTAACTATAATTATTTATCATTAAAAAAATATGATAAAAATTAAATTTATCATTAAAATACCCGATCAAAACATTTTTGAATATAATTGTCGCTGAGCTTACATAAATAATAATATCAGATCATGAGTAATGCACATTCTTCTACTAATTCTCACAGACTGGTACGACACGAGGCGCTGGTCATCACAATATTCTGAAAAAAATTATATATTGAAAGGATCAAACTTAAAAATAATAAGTACCGAGGAATTTGCTGTACATAAAAAATTTATAAAATACAGAATGCTTACTTATGTAATACAGTAATGTATAAAACAGAGACCAATGATCAAATAAATCAGTATCAACTCGACTCCGGTCTATGGACGTATCCTTAGTGCTGGAATACGTATATATATGATGGTACTCCGACGTCACCAGTTAGCTGACGACGTCTTTTCGCAACCGAGACATCGGTTCCGGAACAATCCAAATAATGAAATCGGTATTACCACCGCTAAAAAGAAAATGTCTTGTTCTTTAGTTATCAAGGCGAAAAATTTAGGATAATTGAGAGTTGTGGTGCTCCGTAAAAGAATATGTCTATTTTCTTGATATTTGTATTATAAAACATGTCCTGGATTGATTTTTTAATACCTTTCCGTTTAAGATTGTATTTGTTACATAGAATCTCCGATATCATCATTGAAATGATGAATGTTTCTTTTGAATCAAAACGTTCTCAGATTATTTAAATCTCCTCAGTACTTGGGGCCCTTCCTGGGTTGGGACGCATATCACCTACCTGCAAGCCCTCAAATGCCGCGAAAAATACACATTAAATGAAGAACGCCTTAAAAAAATATTGTTTTAGTTGTATTAATATTTAGTTGATAAATATTAATTTTGGTCTTTGTCAGATTATCCATTTAAATAAATTAAAAAATACCGTTTAAATGTTTTTAAGCTACTTTTGATAACAATTCAACTATAACTTAATTAATAAAAGTATTACAGAATATTCGAATAAAAAAACAATCACTGCGATATTTTAATTTAACATATGAACTACCTAAATTATCTGGCTCGATCAATTTTGTTTTACTTGAAACTTTAAACTAATACACGTTATTGAATGTATAAATATGTTCAAATTTTATTTAATATGGTTACATAAAACAATTCTCGAAGCGCTACATATACTAAAATTTTTATCAAAAAAGTAATTTCACAAATACGTTGTAACAAAGTTTATAAAATTTACTAAAATACTCAAAGTTGGGGTGTATTTCTATTAGTATAGTACAGTTGATGGCTGTCAATATTGACACGCCATGCTGATACATTTTAAATTATATATTTTAGTGCTGCAACAAATTATTAATGTATGTTACAATAATTTTTATTATTCATGTGTTATAAAATGTTAGAAGTGAACACGATACGATATTTAATACGGACGTAAGTTGTAGACATTTTATGCTTTAAAAAGTTGAATACAGTACTTGTATGTACACTGTAAAAAAAGTAATCCGGGAAATTTTAATTTAAAATTCGCGGGTTAAGCGATTAGAATTAATATTTTTATTTTTATGTTGGCATCACTGTCAGTGTCATCTGTGCTTAATTAAACGTCAAAATAAACACTAGTGTTTGAGATACCCGTTCATTTTTAAATACATAGCTGAAAATGTTTTTTCTTTTTTTAGTATCTCATCTAATCGATTCAAAACGGTGTCCGCGGAGCGCTTTTTAGAGTTTGTTTAATAGCCAGATGTCACATAGTACAAGTCAACTTTCATATACGAGTTATTTAATGAATTGGTTCGAAAAATCAATATATTGATTTAAAAAATACGTAATCAAATACGTATAATTAAAAGTTTTTTTTTTTTAATGATTATAATAATACAATGAGAAACAGATTCGTGGGTATTGCATGCACAATTATTTTCAAATAAATAAATTGTTCAGTGCTGTCACTTCAGTTGAGGGATATGATCGTTTTATATATTTTTAATTTTGCTTGAATCGTAATTTTGCTCGCACTCATTGGATAAATTTGGGGAAATATCGTGTAACGATGAGTAAATGGCATAAAAAATTAATGGTCCTATAGAATCGTGCAAAAAAAGTTACGTAAAAAGAGTATAGGGTGTAAGTGCCTTGTTTTGATGTGTCTTGGTAGAAGTCAGATATTTGCACAATATGTTGGAATAGTAAATTGTTATAGAAAACCTAAGAGTTGGATATGGCTTAGGTAAAGTTGTGTTCTGACCTGAGGGCGGCTCCTTAAGCTGCGCGGGCGGGAGCTTCCTGTTGAAGGGCGGCGCCTCCCGGGGGCGCTGGGCGCGCATCCCATGCTCTCCATGCCAGGTGGACTGCAGAACAAAGTAAAGTTTGTAAAGAAACGGAAAATCATAGGAATTCTAGGAAAACATCAAGACCCCATCAGGCATTTCGGCGATAAAGAAGAGTTGGTAGAAGCGGTTCTCAGGTATCTGCATGGCTTGGTGGCAGATTTTTTTGACTCGGGCATTCAAAAGCTCGTATACCGCATGCAAAACTGCATTGACCTCAGTGGTGACTATGTAGAAAATTAGGTAAAAGTCTGAACTTTCCAAAAATGTACGCATTCATGAAATTAAAAACGTATTACACTGTGAAAAATCACTGGGAACCTTATTTTACGGATAACCCTCGTATTTTGTACGTAAACCAACAATATTTTTAAACCCTTACTCTCATATAAATAATCAATATTTATATGTTACAATATATTTTTATCACGAGTTTTTTCAGGGAACTAAATAATTATAGTGATACGTGACTACGAATATTTAGAATACGCCAGTTTATAAAATGATTTGAAAGGAATTAATAAAATGACATATTAAAGTGTTTTTTCTTGATTTTTAAATAAAATTCAAGGCAATTATCTTTTAAATATAGCTGTGTTATAATATAAGTATGAGTAGTAACTTACCTAAATTTAATTGGTTAGTAAATTAAACATTAAAATATAGGTAACGCTTCTAAATTAGTATCGTTTATTTGTTTTTCATGAGAAGTTAAGATTTTTTTTAAAACACTATGTATTAAATTAAAAATGGTATGTTAATAAAACGTTTAAATCTTAGTTTGACGTTTTAAGTTCAAATGTTTTCAATTTCAATTGTACTCGTATCTGGGGTCATTAATTATATTATAATGTTTAATTTTAAAATTATTTTCACGTGTAATGTTCTATAATACTTCAAACTATTTTCTTAAATAAAACTAGTATTAATTGAAATAATAATGCATATTTAAACCAACATGAATATATAACTATAAAGCTATTTGACACCAACTCACGTTATAACATTTAAAAAAATCACAAAAAATGTTTGTTTGTATAAATAATAATGTCAGTAAACAATGTTTTAACGATTAATAAACGTTCAATAAATCGTCAAATGATTTTGTAAAACGTATTTAACATTTCAGTTAACGTCATGTCAATATAAAATAAACAAAACCTTATAAAAAGGTCGGAATGTACTTAAGTAATTAAGCAGTTCAATTCATCACGTTTATAATTGCAACTTGTAGATTGTCACATTAAATGCCATGTGGTCTCATTGACTGACTGTCAATTAACGAGAAAAAATTCACTGTTAATGGAATTTTACAATATTTTGAGGATTTTGTATCAATCTCTATATTAACACTGTTATGAAATCATTTATTTAATTTGAAGCATAGTATTATATTTTATTTCTAGATATTTCCTTACGCGTGAAAATCACTTTCTCTCTCTAGTAATTTACCGATACAACTGCCATGATTGAGTAAAGCTTTGACTAACCAATGCTTCTCAAACATGAAAATAAATAAAAACACATAAAATATATATTATGCATATTTATTTATTTACCTTGGTTTTACATGGATCACGTAAGATAAATTCTCTATTAGGAGACTGGAGTTTCGACTAACTCGTAGCCTTTCTCAATCCATCACTTGTAAAGAGATAACCCAATCCATCACTTGTTAAGAGATAACTGAATGTTAGTTAGTTCAGTAATCTCTTAAGAAGTAATGGATTGAGAAAGGCTACGAGTTAGTCAAAACTGCAGTCTCCTAATAGAGAACTTATCTTACGTGATCCATGTAAAAACAAGGTAAATAAATAAATATTTATAATTTTATAATGGATCTCAAAGTGAATACTGCAAACATTAAAAAAACATACAAAATATCAATTTATACAGTTTAAAGGTAAAAGTTATGCTGTTTTATAAATCATACACATTTTTTCTAGCTTAAAATGGATTTAAACGAAAACTTAATTTGTTTAATTTTATTATTTCAAATTTACTCGAAAAAAAAACAGCTTTAATGAATGCTCTCTTGCGGAATCTGAAGGATATCTCCCAACCAGGTACATATTTGCCTCTTGATCGACTGTAGTATGGAAGACTACCATGTTCGTTCTCTCAACTCGTTATTCCTCACAAATTCAAATCATCGCACGAAGAATATTCTACGCAGGCATCTGCTTTCGTAACCCACTATTCGGCCATATTGGCTGCTGGTGAGAAGGCAACATTCACTTCCGTAAAGAAAAATGAGGACGGTACAGGTGATGTTTAGTGGGCAAGTAATATAAATAATATGAGTGTATTATTTTATGAATGTAATTTTATTTAGTAGATAATAAAACGAGCGTGTTTGCGAACCAGTTGTTAGCTGGTCGATAGCAATTTATTAAAGTATGGCAAACGTCCAGTAATCATAATATCGACCGTACAACACGTTGTACTCGGAGTTGACGCCGGTGGACTTTTAATCCTAGTCTGTGTGTATCTAACCAGGGTTGAATTAGACTGTCATGTTGTGTTAAAATAACCATCAATATATCAAACATCATAAAGTAAGTAATAATTTAATATACAATAGTAAATGAAGCATACCAGTAGCTTAGAAAATATGTAACGAATGTAGACTTTTCCAGAAAGACGCTAAAAGCTAAGTATCTAAGAGGTGTTTGCGCAAACATAATGCAAAGTAAACTGCAATTAAAGTTATCTTTAAACCAATTTATTAAAAAATATTATACTCATAAAATACGTTTTTCAGACGCAAATAAAATATTAAGTAGTTTTTAGTCCAATACCATTTTTCGACACCTTTTTTTCCCATATCCATTTTACGTCTCACGCATATGGTCACTTCAAATTATTTTAATTAATTTTAATATAATATAATAATTACTTGAGATGCAATCATTTTTTTGCCTATACGTGGGATGTCTTTAAGACCTTTAATGTGGTATTTTCCCCTTTATTTGCACATCCTAATGCCGTTGACCATAAAGGTTCATCCGTCTTAGGAGGGCATTTACTACCTCCAGGACAATAGAGTGCCCTAACCAGCTTGACCTGATGAGGTTAGCTGGGTGTTAGCTTATTCCGGCCAACATCGGTCCCTGTCTATATTGGCCGACTGATGTCGCTCACCCCCCACCACGAGAAGGAGATAGATCAGGATTTTTCTTTCATCGAACCTGTGACCTTAAGGCATTTCGCAGAGTCTTCCAGTACTTTTAGGGGGCTAATGGATGGGCCCGATGGATCGGCCACATCATGCGCCACGATGGTCTTCTTCACGATATTGTGGAGGGGATGGTTGAGGGTAGAAACTGTAGAGGGCGCCCTAGACGGGAGTATTTGCAGCAAGTATTCGAGGACATGAACTGTAGCGCTTATGCTGAGCTGAAAAGGGTTGCGGAGGACCGAGAGGAATGGAGATCGAGATGCAAGATTCTGTTGCTGCAAACCAATCCACCGGATTGATACTACGAAGAAGATAATAATTAATTTTCTCAAGAAATCTCTGCATCCGGAGTTCCACCTGGTAACATATATATAGTTTCCGATAAACTGCGGAATTGCAGAGACGGCACCTATATACAGGTATATATATATTAGGTTCAATGTTTTGAGCATTCACTTTGAGATCCATAATAAATTATAAATATTTATTTATTTATTTACCTTGTTTTCACATGGATCACGTAACAAAAGTTCTCTATTAGGAGACTGCAGTTTCGACTAACTCGTAGTCTTTGTCAATCCTTCTCTAGTTAAGAGATAACTGAGCTGCGTTGTACTTTATAAGTGGTGTAACACCTTTTTGTAGGGGTGGGGGTGTGTCTAGACACACCCCCACCCCCCACAAAAAGGTGTTACACCACTATAAAAGTACAACGCAGCTCAGTTATCTCTAACTAGAGAAGGATTGACAAAGACTACGAGTTAGTCGAAACTGCAGTCTCCTAATAGAGAACTTTGTTACGTGATCCATGTGAAAACAAGGTAAATAAATAAATAAATATTTATAATATATTAGGTGTTTTTTTTTCATAAAATTTAATAAGTTGAGTTAATTAGCACTACGTTTCTGAGGCCCGAGTCGTTTGGTCTTATGTTGCGGCTCAAACTATCTAACACCATACAAATGAAAATTATGATTGTTTATTAAGAATTGTGAAGTTAAATTTTCAATAGTTATAAAAAGGGTTTGAGAGTACGTAAGCTCATAGTGAGTATATTTTTTTCATTTGTTCCGAAATACCAAATAAATAATGGGATGTTTGTCTTCTAGTTCGGTCATGAAGACTTGAACATTGTGTACATTGTTTCAAGGGCTTTTTTTGTTAAACGCAAGTCATTATGGCCTGGTGATTACCCGCGACTTATCATGTCTCCCAGTTGACGATAATATATGGGTTAAATAAATAAGGCCATTCGTTATTCGAAACGATGATATTTACTTCAAAATTACATTATAGTTAGCACCCACCATATATCAAACATTAGTTTTTGTCCCCACTACAACACCGCCAAAGGACATTAACCTGCTTCAGAAATGCTATTTCAGTAATTATATTATATGACCTTACTAAGAAGAGTTTCCATTAGAGTATACAAACCAAAGCTTTCTTTTTAAAAGCCAAGTTTTTCGTAACATTGAAGTACTTACTATTAAGCAAATAGTGTGGGAGCTTATGGTAACTAATTTTTGGTAGTATTTAATTCAATTAATGGACAGTAATTTTTTAGCAAACGTTCAGTAATAAATACCTAAAAAGGTAAGTACAAAATAATTATTTGACAGTAGAAAAATAATAAATTTGCCAGTAAATAATTAATGAATGGTATTTAATAATAGGTAAGGTTAGATTAGATATCCATTTTATAGGTTAATTATTCATTTATTTTACAATATTTTTTACCAATATTCAATATATTACTGCCATTTTAATTTTATAACTGACCACATTCATATTGACAGTGGATACTGGCAATTTATAAAGTCTACTGCCGATTAATTTTATATACTGCCAATTGATCTCAAATGATTTCTGAACCGTTTGAGATGAAAAAACTATACCTCCTTACGTATAGTTTTTTAATTTTATTTTTGCATTAAAACTTTTTTCCCGGTTATTACATTATTATTATCGTGGTTTGTCCGAGGTTCATAAAAAAATACAGTTTTCTACACTTCAGATAAAAGTAAAACATTTCCAACAACAGATGTCGGTAAATTACGCAAATCTATTAAAATGAAGGTGTTTTATTTCTACTACATTAAAATTGTGACTAAAGCACAAAATTTATAGGTTAGGGGAATTCTTTTTGGTTGAATGCAGTTTTTATTAAAAAAAAAATACAGATGGCAGTAGAGTTCATAAATTTTAAAATTAAGCCAAAGTTTTCCATTCCATATGGAAAGAAAATTTCTTTCTTCGCATTATTTATTTATTTGAATTCAAACATATGTTTCTTTATTGTTGATATATAGCATCGAATAAAGAATGTATATATTCAGAGCAAGATGGATAACTATATATTGTGTATTAAATACTAGTTGTATTAATATTTATTAAAAAAGCAAGCTCAATATCGAGCTCATATTTCAAACGTCTTTTGACTTATTATAGTACTTACTCAACGAATTAGGAGCTGTCATTAAATAGATGCTTTTCGTGATTGTATTTTTTAGTAAGTTTTTTTGCCATTTTGCTTTGCTTATGAGCTCCATAAAAATGTAAAATACGTCGTTTTTCTTCCAGTAAAATGAAAAAAAAAAACTTCACATTATTCCTTGGGATTGCTTGTTGGGTTGGCAGTTAAAAATATGGTTGTCATACATAAAAAAGACGAAACTCAAATCTGAGTGTATTTTTACAACAAATGAGCTGGATTAAAAATGCGAAAACTGGATTTGGTTCTTATCCATGACGTACTACGGTACAAAATTTGTACAATTTTTTTATAATCTATGTAAATGAAATAGACAAAAATATATTTCAAATTTGAAAATAGAACATCGGATTGTTTTTGTTCACTTGTTTACCGCTCAGGAAAAAAAAATCCCGACTGTGTTTCGCCATTGCGGTTCGTTTGATTTCGTCTTCGTATTATTTATTAAAATTGTTCATTTCACGACGCTTTTGAAAAATCTCTCGTTTTCAATTTATGTTATTGTGACACGGGAAACCTGCGACAGACAGAATTTGAGCAGAACCGGTGTTAAGGTATTTATGAACGATATACAATTAATGCATTAATAAGACCAATATTTCAATATTCACGCATCGGTCAATTATAAAAGGAATCGCTGTTAATGGGTAGTGTTTACAGGTCACACGTTAGTCACGATCACATTTTTATTAACAGGCTATGACAGGCATTTTACGGGTGAGAAATTAGTTTTACACAAGCGGTGATGTCTATATATATGTGTCATCTATTAAGAGCATAGATTATCAACCTTATTTTGCTCACCTTTGAGAATATTTTGTTTTTTAGAGCCTCAGACGTTTCACAGTTCTGTAAGCTTAGGTTGTCCATGCCTTATTCCAGAACACCTGCATCCGTAGGTCCACATGAGAACATAGATGGTTCAGGGAAGCCTCCGGGGAAGGGCCCGCGAATTTGAATAGACTGCGACTGTAGTACCAGAGAAATATTTGGGTGTTCAATAATCATCGTTTTTTAAGGAGATTGGATGATCAGCCTGACGCTCATCATATACTTATTCATATACTCAACATACTTATTTTATTTGTGTCACGACCTTCCATCCACAGACAATTCGTTCAACGATCCATCGGTAATGACGTGGGGCGCACTGGACATCTGGTGCACTGGCTGTCTCGGTAACCTAACCTAAGCATGAGTCCAGTGATCGTAGGTCTCGTTAACTAAAGAAATTAGGTTAGGTTAGATTAGCAAGACATCCAGTGCATCAGCTGTCCCGTGCACCAAATTCAAATTATTTTTATGCGTGGAAATGTCCCGTGCACCAGACGTCCAGTGCGTCCCACGTCGTGATCGATGAGTCTGAGGACGAAATGCAGCCAAGCCAATTTTTAAAATGTAAACGTTTTGAAAAATTAAAACATGGATTATTTTTTACAAAATATTCGTTTATTTATGAATTCAATAGTAAACATTTATCACAATCAATATAAAATAAGTAATATACATACAGTAGTGAGATATGACATATTATGATAATGTTAAAACAAACATAAAATCAAATTCAAAAATTAAATAACAATATATTTGGTTTACGTAACATATTTTTTTATAACATGAATTAATCATGAAAAATATTGATGACCAATAGGATTAGATATGATTTAATTAATAAATCTAAGGAAAACGTAATGTTTGATAAACTTTTGAAGTAATGGGTAACTTTTGAATTTTTGTTTAACATTCGAATTGTAATGTATAAAATTAATGTTTTTTATAAGTATATAAAATGTAAATTAAGGTTTCTTCATCTAAAGGAACTATGATAATAATTATTATGAATAGAAAAAGTAATGACTCATTCACATAGCCTTGCATAACAGCAAAAATGTTTTGGCTTCGGATAATATTTATTTGGTATAATATGTTATGTGTAAATTATTTCACTTTAATTATTGAGTAATCAATGAATGTGACAATAAGTATTACTACAGTTCCTAACAATATTATATTGTATTTCAACAAGGTTTGATATAGTAAATGTGGAGTGCTTCAAACCTAAAACCTCAAATATAAAATTCAATTAAATTAAATCGCTTTTATCATTTTCATTTTCAATTCAATAAATGATGCGCAGTACGAAAATTTATTTCCATATGGAATAAAAAACGTTCGATTTAATTTTAAAATTTATGAACTGTACTGCCATCTGTATTTTTATTTTTTTAAGTAATATGATATGAAGTGAATGATGCGACACAAATAATTGTAATATCAGTGCATTTTGGCGATTATAGAACATCATTTAATTAATTTCATTAATTTCTTCATTAGAATAGGTTTATTAATTTTACTTTTTAAAATTTAGATTGATATGAATAGTTGTTCACAAATAATGTAGTTGAAAAAACACAAGATAGGTTTAATATTTCCTATTAAGTTAATTTAAATAAAATGCAAGCTGTAATTGAAGGTTGTAAGACATATTCTTAATACAATATTTCTTCAAAAGTTTTTCATTACAAATATACGGTATGAAGTAATTTGGCTAACTATGGAATAATAAAATATACAATTAACAGCAATATTATATAATAGTTATACGTTTTAAATATTTTACTTAAAAGAAATATAACTAGTTTGGTAGTACAACAACATATATATGTATCATTTAAAGAACAAGCTAAAAGTAAGATGGCTACAAATTAATAATATCAATACTTTATGAAATATATTTATTTGTTATATTAATAATTTACGACACATAAGTTTAAATAAAACGTCTAATAATACCTATCTTTGAGTACTGTGTATTTTCATAAATACATAGTAAAGCAATAACAATATATTACATTCAATTGATCTAATCAAAGTTATGTTTGCGGGGCTTAAAATGCATTACAAATATAAAGTAAAAGAAGCCCTCGTATAAGGCATTATATTATTTACTCTTCAATTTAAAAAAAATATATAAATTATTATAAAAAGATTTTAAATTGAGAAAATAGTACAAAAAAAGGTTTTTCTTTTTATTTTAATTTATTAAAGCAGGTAGGTACTCTTGTGCACATTTTAAACACGCAAATAATATTCTTAAATGTAAGGATATATTTCATTATTTATAATAATAATATATATTTTAAATTGAAATACAATATTATCACATTTAAAGAACGGTATATATTACTTTCTAGATTAAACGTTACATTACACAATAATGGTTATTTATAGACGGCAAACATTTTTTTTTTGTAAAATTTAGTTGCTGGAGTATGCAGCACACATAACATCTAAGCTCACCATGTTTATAAATACAAGATTACATTTAAATTTAATACAATAACATTCTTTGGTTGATAAAATCCCTTGTCCATGTAAGATACTCGATAGGTATTTAAAGCAATATTATCTGCAGTCAGAAAGTGAATCCTTCGTTACATTACATTTTAATTTGGAATATCCATATAAAAGTACATATTTTTTTCATGGCCGTGTATGTAGTTCTTTTGTTAGAGTAATGGGCTTCATTCGTAAAATTTGCCAATTGTTAATTTAATTTTTGTATATAATATATTTTTATTAAATCCTTCATATATTGTTTATTTAGTATTTTCAAATCGCCTTCAATATTTTAATTTACCGGCGGGTATAGCTCAATAGTCAAAGCGTTTGCTTTGCAAGTCAAAGGCCATGCGTTCGATCCCCGACGAGATTTTTTATTTTTTTAAATTGATTTCTGAGCTCTAAAATTCCCCGGTTGGTGTGAATTTTATCCCTCACCAGTAAAATGACAGTCATAGCCTATTAAATTTTACGTAAACACAACAGTACAAGTAGTCACTTATACCACAAAATGAATCTGGCTTAGAAGTTCGTTTAAATTCATACAAATCGCAGGATATGGGTGATTATGTTTTATTAATATTTAAAATATATATAAAAAAATGATTTTCTAATTACATGTCAATTTTATATAGGATAGATTTTTTTAAAACCTTATAAATATTTATCAAATTTGAATCGTGAATCTTGAATGTCCTGTTTTAATCTTCATTTCTCTACAATATGAACAAATTATCAACATAGTTTTATTTCATTTCAGAAACGATGTAGAATAATTTTTGTATATTGGAACATATTATGGTACGCCTTCATTCCGTAAGCATTTCATTCAATGTCTCATTTTGAATTAAAATATATAATTTTAATAAAACACATCTCATACAATTTATGTATAACTATTATAGGTAGTATTACGTCAGTATCAGTTTTATTAAGGAACAAATATTACGAAATTTGAGAGCATCATAATGGTGTTTGAAATAGGAAATAATTACGTTACATATTATTTAATATAAACGACTTAAAATATGGCTCGGTCAGGAAAAAAATACCGATGCTTTAATTGAATCATACAGTTTTAAAAAGGTTGTTATATCTCTAATGCAACGACGGAAATGTTTTATTTAAATTTATTTTATTAATTTTTATAGTTTTTTTTTGAACGAGTAGATTTTTTAATAATCATATAAATATATTATAAAATAAATTTTAGTAGAAAAACCGTACAAAGAATCATGCGATGTTTATGGTTTCATAGAAGAAATGAATCAAAATGGAAGTTTACTTTTTTATGTTATAATAAAGAAGATTTCTAAAAATGATATGAACTTTCATAGAATTGTAATATTGACATTGAGGAGCACATCTCAGGCTATTCGGAAAGGGCGACGACTGTTGGAGAATCCAAAGCTTACATCGAGTTGTGGTGATAATAATGCTTCAATTATTTTTAAATAAAATATAAATATCGATGTCCTTTTATATTCATGGATTTGACACAGTTCATTTTAATTTGTTATATATATATTACGTTAGCAATTTGAAATAGATGTGCACTTTTATAACTTTTTAAAAATGTATAACTTAAAGTAGACCATCGCAAATGACAATTTTGGATTTTAAAATTTGGCGAATCAGATGGCACATATACGTCTAGCGAATACTCGACGTATCTTTACAATATAAACGTTTTAAATTACATGTAACAATTTTAAAGTAATTTGGCAAATAAAAGCAATATTGTTTGATATGTCTGATTATGATGGCTTCAGGTAATTTGAAACAAAATAGTGGCGATTACAAAATGCGGAATACAAAGCTAACAAATACTTTGTCACTTTTTTAATTTGAAGTGAATGAAACCTTGGATGGTGGCCATTATGCTTTCAATTATCAATTTATAATTTGTGGTATTATTATGCAACTGGCTTATTTCTTTTAAAGAAATCACTATCCATTACAATAAAATATACAATTATCGTTGTGGTCCTCTCCTTTGCAAAAGATTGTCTCACGGTTGGTCCCTTTCAAAAATTATCAAACATTTATTTTTAAAACACGTTTCTTCAATCAAATATTGGAATAAGATACAATAGACGTTGAATGTAAGAAAATAGTTATTTCATTTATTAATTTATTATTTATTTAAATTAAAAGCGAGAGTTCCTATTGCAAAAATTAATTCCGCATTTAATATTGTTCCAATGTTCCTGGGACCATGATTAAAAAGGTATATTTTTCTAATGTCACTTTTTATTCGCCAAGTAAATAAATAATACCTGAAAACACTATGAATACACAATTTTTTTTGGAGAATCACATTTTGGTTTGCCATTTTTTAATAATTACATTACAACAGATCCATTGTATACGACATTTCACTATCAATAAAATCTAAATAGATTTTCACCTAACTATTAGCCCATTACAATTTAAATATTTCAAGTAAATGAAAAAGTTTTTCAAAAATATATATTGTAAAATTTTAAATTTAATTATATTTATATTTCCAATTCGAAAAAATACGTTTTTTATTTAAGAGTTATAAATTTTGATTTGATATATTATTTTAACCATAATTTATATATATTAAATCAAATTACTTTTAAATAAATAGATAAAATTCATGAAAATGCAAACAGAAAGTTCATTTAACAAAGAACCTTTTATATGTTTATAAATTGAAATGCTCCTTTTTTTATGATTAATGTTGACAACTGAACAAAACCCTTACAAATACTATTAATCATTTAATTTTCAAGTAATGTTTAAATTTTAAAATGATTATTATTTAATCATTTTTTTTAAAACATTGTATATGTATTGACATTATTCTATAATTTTTAATATTTATATATTTTTAAACCAAATTGTTCATCATTATAACAAGCATAGAGAAAGATAATGTAAAAAATAAATGATTTTATTAAAATTATATTTTGTAATGGTTTTTCAAGACATAGCAATATTTATCTAGAAATGGTTGTTTTTAAACATGTGATACATATACTTTTAAAAAGTCTTAGTGATACACGACTGATAGGAATTGCATAGTTGCTTAACATTAAACAGGAAAGCTAACCGAAAATAACGATCCCATGGTTATCTCTATATACGCAAAGTTTTGCATCTTTTCTCTCAATATATCGCTCGTTGTTATGATATTAGTGTTTTTTGAAAAGAGACAGAAGTATACAGATAATTATGTTTGTACTGCTCTGTTCATCAAAAAATATTGAGCAATTGTGCAATTCATATAGCTCTTATAAGTACACGTATATAATTTTTCCATTGAGTTAAAATTATATAAAAAATATTATTTAGGTAGGTAAATAGTAATAATGTCATAAAAAAAGTACCAAAAGGATAAATAGGGGGTACTGTTAATAACGTAGTATGTAATAAAAGTCAGTACTTTTTGTTTCAAAAGAAATACTTAGGTATAATGGATTGTGAATAAATTTGAAAAAATACTGATAAAGGTTTTTAAATACATATTATAAAATACACTTTTTGTTACCATGGACACCGGATCGTTAAACTTTTAAAAATGAAATTAAATTATGCAAAGTGATTTTTTTATTTTTATAATTGTAATAAACAAAGAAAGTGTCATTTTGTTGAGTTTAAAAATATTTTAAATTTATGTTTAACATATAAAAATAGCATAGTTATAAATTATTTTATTGACTGTTTTTTTTATTAATGTATTTGATAAGTTCACGAAAATATTAGGTAGATCCTTTATTACACCTGTAATGAAATCGATCATTATAATATTAATATTTATATTTTCTATTTACGATGCAAGCACGAGAAAAATAAATTTATATGAAATTTTAAGTGAATATTTTGTAGTGATTAATGTTTTATCAATTTTTCAAAAAAATAACTTTTCTTTTCATAAAAAATACACGATTTTTATTTAAAATTCAATAGCATAAAAGTTTTTTTGTAGCAATAAAAAAATATTTAAAATGTGATCAGTAAATTATTATATTTGTACGTATTTAACAGCGATATAAATGTTTTGAATAAATTATATAATATTGATGTATTGAACATAATATAGTGGTTATAAAATAGAGAATCAAGGTACTGGATGAATGTATTACATATATTATGATGTATTGTGCGTCTATTTTGGCTTTTGAATAGTACAAAATATTTGAAATTCAATAAATAATATACAGAAATACATTTACTATAAATTATTGTAAATAGTTATTTGTTCAAATTTATTGTTTATATCGTTAAAATTTGTCTGGCATACCAGTTTTAATTGAATATAATTTTTGTTATTTATAAACAACATAAAATCTATAAATGTAAAATAAATTCATGTTAGTTACACCATTTATAACTCAAGAACGGCTGAACCGATTTTCATGACCTTTAATTTGTTGGATTTGTCTTGATTTCGAAAAGAAAATAACTAAAAAAGTAAAGCAAACAATCACGGAATACTTTGCAATACCTGCTCTTAAGAACAAACATATCGCTATCCTAGACTACCACACAGTATCCCAAAAAAATTAAAGTATCGAGGCAGTTAAGTGACTAAGTACAACACAATTTATTTACATACCGTTTAAATAAAATGTTAAAAGATAATAATTATGAAAGAATTTTTTTCATACATTTTGTATAGACGGATTTTTATATTTTACTGGTTCCAGTAGATGGCATTGTATGCGTTATCATTTTTCACACAACACCATCTCTCATCAAACCATTTTGAGTATTTATTTGAAATTATTGTAATTAGTAATGGTAATAGTTTTGTACAACTGAATTTAATTTAGCTAAAAAGTTAACACGAAATTTATAAATGTTGTAAGTTGCAGAAGTTATTTACTTTAGATTCCACAATATTATTTCTGACGACATGTTACGGCTTTTTCGAATCACCAATGTAATTAAAAAACGTCAACTTACAATTTTGTAATAATGGAATTCTACCAAGAATTGCAATAAGAGATACCGAGATATACATATTTATGTTTTCTCCACAGGTAACACCATAATTTGCTTCAAATCCCCTTTAAATGATACCAATTACATTCGTAGAATATCACTTCTATCGCATTTTAATTAGGTCACTCTACCTAAGAGGACAACGTCCTCGTGACCTCTTTTATTGAACCCACCTGTACGATCCGACCAGAATATTTAGCATGATATCACAACGTGTATTTGATCAGCCAATCTTACGATTTGAAATTCATTACGGAAAAAAAATGTACACGACAATAAAATAATTATCAGAGCTGGTTACTATTTAATAGTAGTGAACACATAAAATAAATTCGTTATTTGGAAGAAAAATTAAATTTTTTAGATCATTTACAGCGTATTTTCATGAAGTTTTATTCAGTATGGCATCATCGAGAACGAAACCGATGTGACGTAAAATTGATATTCGACATGGCGGAGTAAAAATGTTTTCGTCAAATCCCTAAGGATTAAAGAGGGTCGCAAAGGAACGGCTTAGAAATGGGTTTTATTTTTTCGGTTGGGGAAACACAGAAAACCTCTCTGCCTAATATCTCACATTCGGAGGCATGTCTTGCGGTGTATGATGCGAATGTACTCGTACAAGATGATTTACTATAGAATCATAGATTTTTTGATATGATCGATCCAGATTTTTCAGATATATAGACTGATATAGTTGTTTTTTTTTTGGCAACATTTAGATTGGCATATCGTATTGCTGACTCGTGTTTTATTTTCCCATTAAATTTTGACATGATTTCACAAAACTAGAGACTTGATAATATAGAATCATTAGAGATAAAAACATTAACAATAATAGAAAAATCATATCATAATCAATTAATTATAACGCACAGTTTGGTTTTTAATATGCTTAAAATAAATTCGCTCTATTAAACTGTTCTGTATGAAGATGTCTCTTAACACTTCTCCTATCCCCTGCACTTCTATTTGTAACTTAATTAACTTCTGTATTTAGGTTTAGTTTTAGGAAGTAGATCCTGACGATGGTGCCATATCACCGAAACCGGTAGAGTGGTTATTTCTTAAAACTCAGTGATTTCATTCAAAGCTTTACTTATTGTGGCTTTTAGGTTAAGCCGTGTGTGTCAAATTGTTTCGATCCAATGTTTCAACCGCTATTGTAGGGGCTTTCTTCAGGATAGACAAAGACGTCAATCCTAAAGAAGACCACTACATTTGCGGTCGAAATATTGAATGGAAGCAATTCACCACATACGGCTTAATCCAAAAGCCACAATATCAAATCTGGCCGTGAAAACCTAAGAAGTTATTTAAAGTTTTACTTGCTTTATACTCGAAGGATGTCCGTCCAGCCAAATGGCATCCTGGCTAATTATCTGTCAGGCGAATTGATTTCGGTTAATTATTCAGACGCCAAATTGATTGTGGTTAGTTTGATGAGGATAAAAGTAAGGTTAGTTAGTTTGTATGGTCGTGTGTCGGTGTTTAGGCAGTCTGTTGGGTGCAGTGGCCGCTGTTGCAGCCGCGCCCCGCCCGGCGCTATCGATCGCAGAGGTCACCCACCTCACTGCAGCCATCTCACCGAGACCGGGGCAGCTTACAGAAAGTGGGATCGTCCATGTATCGGTGGAACTTTGGTACAAGAAGGAGACTTGTCATAAACCTTGTCATCCTTCTAGTGACTATGTGCTCAATGAATCTGACGGTTGACTGCAATTCAATCGGTGAGCTTTGTCATGCGTAGGTGTGTCATGTCGACTAGATGTCTGCAGTATTGATATAGATTAAGCCTGCATACGAGAGTTCATGACATATCATCAATGCACATAGCTTGAAATATTCGATCGTTGGAGATGCTAAGCCTACATAGATGTATAGGCTAAATATAGGATAGGCAAACATGGCTACATAGATGTATAGGTTAAGTATAGGATAGGCAAAATAAATATTACATCTTCTTCTGAGTCATGTGACAATGATCGGAGACATTGACTCCAATAGAGTGCTACTTCAAATCAACAAATGTTCCACCAAACATAGAATAACTTCCCAATTCTTCTTGGACGTTAGTTTTATACTCTAGTGTCAAATTAATAAAACACGATCATTGATCTTCTTAGCTTTCAATATAAGATTAAGCTCATTAAATTTCACTTCTTACTCTAATCGTCTCTTTTAATTTCATTTGCCAGAAAGGTTGGTTGCTTTTCGTTGTAATTTGGGAAAATTTACTTTTCCGGACATACATAATTAGTGGATACTAAAGATATTTTTCACATTTTTCAATAATTTTAAGGCATGCAACATGGTCAGATACATTTTCAAAGCGCTCTGCAGAGGGTAGGATCACCAGGATCACGATAATTTCATTCATTTTCCAGTATTCCAAGAAATTTTAGAGCGCAGAGCTAACTTTTGATGAGGAGAAGGGGTTGGTGACCATATGGGTTAGTAATGTTAGGGGTACTCTGAGGTGAGACTTCCCAGCTATGTTTTTAGTTATTCAATTGTATAACAATGTATCGAGTTCATATTCATTGCAATGACATACAAAAGAAGTAACTAATAACTGACACCTCTTTCGTTATAATTTATTGCAGCCACAACATGTACAAGGAAAGCGAAAATTCATTAAATTAAATTACGTGTTCACAATGTTTTTGCAGCGCTTTAAGACGAAGCATAGATTTGAAAAAGCTGTGAGCTCTATCATAAATATTAAAGTGCAATATTTGTCAGAGTGTAATATTCAGTACACTCAGGCTGTTGATAATGGCATCGCCCGAGCAGCATCCGGTTGGCTTATTTAACGGGACGTGGATTTCATCAATTCAGGTCAGGTAACCGACAGGCAGATTTGTGTAGCCTTTCAGAAATATATTTTATCGAATAACAATAATATTCAATGCTAGTTTGTGAAAACGTAAAATTAAGGATTTAATTTGATTTCGAATTACTAAAATATCGAATTTAATGAAGATATTTTTCAACTTAGTGTTTCAAAATAACCCGAGTTTGATAATAAAGTTTTTATTGTGTTTTTACTACGTCATAGTGATAAAACCATGAAGGCAGATTATGGTGTATTTTTCGGATTGATACTTCAATCTATGATACCAAATAGGAATAAGTTGTTATTGAAGATCATAGATGTCATTCCATCAAACTCCGTGGATACATAATTAATAATCGAATGTACGAGTATTTAATTATTCAAAATTCTATATTTATGATGATTGAATTTGAAAAATTAAAAAGTGAATGGACAATTTGATGACCCAATTATGCTTTAAATTGGGAACGGATATGGCATAGAAAAAAACACAAGTTTTTAAATACGGAATTAACGAATTTAATTGAAACCGCAATCTCACGGATAATTTAAATAACTTTTATTACGAATTTTCGTGGGTAAGTTCAATGAAAATTTTGATTTTTGTGATGCATTAATTATTTTTGGGGGAGAAAATAATTAACAATTTAAAGTAAACTAAATCTTACGAAGGAGTGGATAAATAAGAATCTCCCTTACTGTTAAGCAACGTCAACGTGAAAGGGTAGTCCGGGGTACGGTATTCTTGTTTTGTTTTCTTTGTTTTGCAAGTTCTTCTTCCCTGGGAAGACATTACCGTCTGGAGCTCATGTTAAATTCAAAGCAAAACTTTAGATATGAGACGTAACAGCAGACAAATGTATCTCTCTATCAACTAGACCGAAGTAGAGAAAATGACTCTAACTTATTGCGGAAGTAAAGTTCAGAGACAACCTTATTACGAATATTTTCGTAAATGTGTTTGTAATGAAACTTCAATTTTCTATACACTATTTCTTTAAGATATTTTTTGCTTAGTATAAATTCAAACATAACGACAAAATAAATGCTATTTGTTTCATGTTATCGTCAAAAATAAGTAATTTTGAGTCTCGAATTTTTCGGCACAATTAACTTATGGTGTTACCTGTTACAAGTCAAAATATTGTCATAGTTTTGATAGTAATATTTTTTTACTAATATTTTTATGTATTGAAATACATATAAGTAAAAAAAACAAAATTAAAAATCAACTTGTAATAATAAATACATATAATAAAAAGTATGTAGGAGAAGTAAATCGATGTAAATTAGTGGAATGGGAAGAGAGAGAGGGGGAAGCCTATTATCCATTTGAGGAAACTTGTTTTTCTAATTTATAAGAAAATTATAGTATTTGTCAACACATACGCATAGTATAAAAATAAACAATGTGGCTTAACTTGTGCAATTAAACCTAGAAAAAAAAACTCTAAAACAAAGTTTCACGTGAAAACTTAATTCAATGAAATTCAGATGAATTATCCTGGTATGCGAATGTTCAATTTAAAAAAATACAATGTAATTTTAATTTAAAGTAAATATATAATTTAAAGATGCATAATGGAAAGATAGAAAAAAAACACCAGGAAGGACACAAAACTGAGAGACATTATTTCATTAAATTGCAAATATACATTAACAATGCATTTGACATTTTATTAAATTTTGAGCTTGTGAGGTTCTCATTTATTGTGCCACTTATATTTTTACGTAAACGTTACTCGGGATTCTAAATTACTGAGCTTAGATCTGATAAAAATATTATTTTTTAAGCTATGAAGTTAATTTGGTAATTATCAGTAAACACGACATTTAATTATTACGAGTATTAATGAGTAAAGAAACTAGAAGAGCAAAAGCTGTGTATCATTTATAAAGATACCCTTAATTGTTTGAATCCAAAAGTGTCGTTTAAAACCCAATTTAAGAGCGTGAAAAGATCTTTATTATCTATTGTGGATAAATTTCAGATAATTAAGAAAATGTTCATATTGCGTTTTATTATTTCATAAATTGTATTTCATGATATTTCTCCATAATTATGCAATCAAATATCTTCTGAAATAAGCGCTTAGAATCACAATTTTTTAATTAAATCGATATATTAAAAAACAATAATCGAGCACACTCCAAGCAGCAGATATTTAAAATATAATGATACATTTAAAAATATTACAACATTGAATTAACTGCAGCAAGAAAATAAAATAAAAAACATTTCCTTATAGTTTCTTTACTCATTATTTTTAAAGTAGAAAAGATATTTAAAATATCTTAATTATAAAAAAAAACACATATTGGATGTACATGAGATGATTATACATTTATATATATTTATTTTATACTTGAGTATATTAAGCTAATCATTTTGTAATATAATCATATCCATCAATTACCCATATTCTTAAAATATAACAAAATTGGTCAAAACTGATACATAACATTTCACATTTCGACCATCTTTGTTCTGGACTATATAAAATAACGATACATATATTCAAGTTTTTTTCTAATGTCAATACTTATCAATAAAGTTATATGTAGTAAATTTTATAAAGGACAATATACATATAGTATGTATATGATAATATACATATTTCATGTATATATACATCGTTACAATAAATATAGGACACATATAAAAATTCTTACAGTTAAGAAATAGTATGTAAATATGTTATTTTAAACATTTATCAATATAGACAGTACGATTATGATATAATATTATGTATTTTATGTAATGTAAATATTTAAATCAAATTAAATTAGTTGAACAATGAACGATACTTAAATTTGCCAAAAATGATCGAACAAAACTACTGCGTTCATTTCATATTAAAATATGGAACACACAAGTTTTCACGTAATTTTCAGAACACATCTAGTTGTTATGATATATTTTTGACTAGATTTATAACCACGTTTACCTCTTCAAATAGTTGATTGTTTATCGATGAGAACCCCAATAATCAATCATGGCAGATAATTAAATATGAAAACGCCTTGTTATATGCAATTCTCTTTACATAAAAATACTGGTGTGCAAGAAAATGACACATTTCATACAAAAAAAAGACCTTAATACTTTTGTTGTAGATGTGTTTTAAATACATGGTAATAGTATGTCTGGTAGATATATATTGACATAGTAATGACTCTAGCTAATTGTTTTTATTAGCGTAATGCATTGTCAGTAAGTGATACCTATTCAATTTTGAGATTCTCAGTGTTAACTTAAACTCGATTCAAAATTTCTTATATAAATTTAAAATCTCTAATATAGAAAAATCGTAAAAAGGGGTTTTAAGAAAGATAATGAGAATGAGAAGTAGAACAACTACTTCACAGAGTGTAAGTAATTTTCTTAGGAAGTATTTCCTATGTCAGTTATGTATAAGAATTTTTAATATTCCATAGCAAAAGCAATATGATAAAATACGTACCACTTTGTGATAAAAAATTCTTGCTTTTGTATAAAATTAAATTACAGGAGCAGGTTTATGTAAGTGAAGAGTTTGGAAAGTTTTTACATAATTTCTTAAGCATGATAAAAAAATAAATTTACAAAGAAATGTGTCGACATATTACAAAATATGTTCAATATAAAAAGATCCAGATTAAAAAAGTTTGTAATTTTACATCAAGAGTTGCCAAATCCGAGTAAAATCAAATATGTTTTTTGAATTTTCGGCGCATGTTTCAGATTTATCAATTTTAGAATAAATTTATTATAAAAATATTTAAAAGGTCATTTTTCAAAAACAACTGACCATCCTTCATTTCACTTAAATGAAATTTTTTATGCTTTGCATAAGAAATCATTTTTTACTAACCCATTTGCCAAAATATTTCTTGGGTTTAGGGAAAATTGTTTAGTAATCCCTAAAATAATAATTATTTTTAATGAAATGTTTCAAGTGAAAATTTAATGCTTTCAGTAATGCACTTGGACGGGTTAGGTTTCTCTGTAAAATTAATGAAATTTATGTCTGATGTTTTCCAATGATATATTTAGATTTTTAAAAGAGATTTTTATCATAGAGCACCGAAAATGATACACAAATCTTAAAAATGACCATTCCAAACATTGAGTAAATATGAATATCCAGAAGAAATTGGAAATAGTTCATTACGAGTATGGTTGGTGAAAATTATATCTCATATTATTTGTTCTTTTTATCTGGTATGAAAAATTTGCCTTCATACAAATCGTATAAAATACTTCTTAAACGGAATGCACATCTATAAGAAACATGTCAATACTAAATATATTGAAAATTATTTTTGGTCATTTTTTGTTGATGACAAAAAAACCTTAGTCTTTTTAATCCGATACTGCTTTTGATAATTTGTATTCTAAATAATTTTAAAGTACACTCACAATCGTGTATCTGAAATCATGAATTTATCTAATTAATATATTTAATTATATCTTCGGTATTCAAATATGTCGATCAGATCAATTTCACAATCATTTTAAGAAAATAATGTTTTGTTCAATAATACTAATATACGAACGCGAATAATTGTATGACATATTAGTGGGGATACAGAAGCAGACCGCTAGAAAGAATGTCAGCAAATATGTCATAACCATCTGCCTCTCAGCCGGCTGTTGTTATTCTCCGACTGGCAACACCAATAAACATGTTTTAAATTATTTGAAGCATAAATAAACGCCAAATCTCATTCGTAAGCATTATATTGGCAGTAGTTAAACCAGTAGACGATAGTTTATTAGTTGGGTGACATTATGTGGTCAACCATTGCTCTGATCAACCCTCAAAAACAAAAACAAAAACATTATTCAATAAAATTTGCACACCAAAAGTCTCATGGTACACTACGGGTAATCAATTGCAAACTAAATCGTATGTTATTGAGTTGAATTTTGTATTTCCACCAATCTGATCTCCTTTATCCAAACCAGGAATTTTCACTCTTTACCAAGCATAAAAAATGCGAAAGAATTATTGAATTTACGATTTTTGCTTGAATAAAGTTATTATTATTTCTTGTTGAAAGCTTGTAGTAGGAGAATTTAAGCAGATAATCGTCTAACGAAAATGTTTATAGATGGATTGATTACAGCATAAAGAATTATGAACAATAGTTAAACGTGTGATTGTGAACGACCACTTTAAGAAGGCGTTTGACTATTGATCAATATTTTGATTAGAAATAACTGATGACCAGTAATGATTGACCACCTTGAGAAGAGTCGTTGACCAAGGACAGACGTTGCCCTGTGGTAGTAGCGAGGTTTGCCGGGATCGAGATCTGCATGGTGTGTTGGGAGGTCTAGGTCTCCATGGGTGGCGGGCGGATGAGCGCATCTGCTTCCGAGGGGGGAGTGGCGAGATGGTGGTTGTGAGACGGCGCGTGGTGGTGGTGCCCGCTGTGGTGATGGTTGTTGTGGTGATGGTTGTTGTGGTGCGCGGGGTGCGGCGGCGTGACAAGGCCCTCGATGGAACTGACTGTGTGTGGCGTGGCTGCAGAGCGTGAACCGACTGTTGTTCCTCCAACAACACCGCCGTGGATTTCGGCAGCGATTTCCATGCGGCAGTGCATGCAGAAGCATCTGTGAAAAAATACAAAAAAACATTATTTGCACTGTCGAAGGAAGGGATTATCACGCCGACCAATTGGAGTGACTTCATCGGAATGCTACTTGACTATTGATTCAATGGACTTGTCTATTGTTTCATATAATGTACTCGGCGGAGTTGCGGGAGGCGCAATTGACATGGGATGGGACGAAAACTATTGCGGATGACAGAGCTTTGTGGTATATGATATGATGATGATTTATATTGGCTTAAAAAACAATTCAGGTCGAGAAACAATAAATATTATGTCGAATTGACGTGATGTTTAATAGGTTTTTTTCTTTTTAACTTTGAGTTTCGGGATTTCGATTTTTATAAGATATCGCGAGGATTCCACATTTCAAACCAATTCGAGCTTTGATTTTTTTGTGATTTTTTATTTAACTTTGGTCTTGCATTATGCGTTGATGAATTTGAAATTTTTAAGCTATTTATATTTATAATGTTATTTTAACTATTCTAGTTAAATAGGTGAGCTTGTCCTCTGTTGTCGTTATGGTTTTTAAATTTATTAAATATTTTGATTACGAGTATTTATAAGACGAGAGAAATATTTAAGCTTATACGGAAGTGAATATAACCTTTAAGTCGAGAGATTAATTTGTGGCCCACGGTGATGTTGCTGGTAGTGACTGACAGCGATGAATTAACTTATATTAGATTGCTCCAACAATGGAGTATAGATACATAAATATATATATTAATAATAATTAAATAAATGATTTCTCGTTATACAAGTAACTGGTTTTGGTGAGCAACACCACACATGGGTGTAAATAAATGATATATCAATCTATTCATTAAGTATATACATTTTCATAACTTATGCTTTTTAATAATACCAGACATATTAAATGAGTCTAAACTTGAAGAACTGTTTTATTATTTCCTACCTGTTATTATAATCATCGTTTATTTCAAAATTGGACAAGAAAACTCAACCTAAAATACATTGTCATTATCCGAGTATTTTAATGTCTCATTTTATTTCGATCGATCATCGAAGAAAATATGAAAACGTCACTTTATTTTGCCACAATCGTAGCCAAAACTGCAGGCAGGTATAAAAACTATAATACTCGTAGTAGCATGTAAAAAATAATATGCATATTCTGCATTGAAATGAAATTTGTGACAGTTTGTAAATACTTCATGTTCGAAATGAATAAAAAAACATTCATTTGAGTTTTTCATCATGATAAAAAATGGAAAATGTTTGTACAAAACAATCACGGTTGTATTTGCTGCAATTCACGTGGCAATGCAAGCGAAAACGTGACGTTTGTTGACCCACTTTTTTTCCATTTTTTCACGATTTTAATGTTGCGTAGAGATTTTTATTTTTCATCTCGGAAGTACTGGCAATACAAGATGTACGATTTAAATTGAAGTGCTTTCCGAAGAATATTAAATAGACCTCTGCGTGTGCAAATATGTTTTGCGATGATTTAATAATTCCACGCGGACTAATGACAGAAAACTGCAATTACTCTTTATATTAAGAATTTCTTCATCTTTCAAAACTTAGCGGCACAATTTATTGACACAAACGACATATTAAAGTGTAACGTACCTTTATGTTATTATAATGGCATACTCGTAACTAGTGTGCAAGCTCCAACAGTAATTAGGAATGAGCTCATATTATCACGACATAAAATTCATACGAAAACGCATCCAAAGTGTTTTGGTCGAAGCGTTACAATAAAATGAGAAGACATTTAATAAAAAAAATTCCAAGAATATTTTGTCCATAGATAAAGAATTGTTATTTTTTAAATATTTCATTTATTTGTTAGGAGCGTTTGGTTAGCAAAGTGGCCCAATAATACCATACATCCGTATTTTATATGTTTTTAAAATGTAGGTGGTCGATATGACAATTAAAATATGTAGCTGAATAATGTTATTTTCGATGATTTGTTGTGGACATATCATTCAGTTTAGAAGGAAATAGTCATTGATAATTATAGTACACTAGTATGTTATTGAAATTTTGACAGAAAGAGTCACATCTAATCAGCTAATTGTGGGGTATGTGAAACAGTGAATGGAAAATTTAATTTTAAAAGCTATACTACCTTGCTTTGATATGCACGTGGCAATGCTGCTGGGTAAGCAACGTGATGTTTGTTGACCTAGTTTTTTTGTATGCTTTCACGTTGCGTAGAGCTTTTTACTTTTTAAAAGCATCAGCACTGGAAATGCACTAATTTTTAGGTACAGCTTGTATTTACATGCATTCAAACAAAAGTACGTTGGGTATTTACTAGTGGAAATGTTAGCAATGAAAATGAATTTATTTTAATATAAAGTACAGACTATTGTGTTACAGATCAGTTTCTGATTTATATAAATGTACAATATAATTGAACGCTGAAATTTTTTACAACAAATTTTCGAATAGCGACTTTTGTTATATTTTACGGTTTGATGATGAATAATCATTGCTACGATGATTATAATTTATCTTGTTACTATATGAATTCAAGTAATAGCATATAATAATAAAATAGAAATAATTCATAATTGCCATAAATAGGCATTATTTCAGACGACTAATAATTTTAAGTATATTAATACACATACAAATTTATGTCAAACACAATCTTAAATGACATTTTCTTTATAAATTAATCAGAATAAATGAAACGTGGATGTGATATTTACTTATTTGCTGATTTGATATTTTATTATAACATCCTGTCCATTACGATCGACGCATTGCGCTATTTCGACACACATTTTTTTTCAAATTTGTTTGTCTATTGATAATAGTTGATTATGTCCATTTATTAATATTTATTACTTACGTAAAAAAAAGTAGTATTTTTTTTATGTTAATGTAATCATGGGAATTTTCACGCTCCGATTTGAACAATAAATCATGAATGATTTATTGAAAAAATAAATATGGGCTTAAAAGTTTGAAATGTAAAACAAACTGAACAATTAATTTGATTCGAAAGCCATGCTTCAAATTGTACTCGTATCTCATGCCGGTAGACGGATTCTCCTCCGGATAGAAAATTTCGACTTGATAAATCTCCAAACAATTTACGGAACATATTACTCACCTCCAGTTCTATTAGAGAGTACAAAGTGCTGAAGAGTTTTATATTATGAGGTGCCCCCGATTTATGAGGGTCCATTAATCTCTCAGATAAGTGCCAGAGACGTGGGGAAGAACTGCCAGGGTGACCCCAGTGTACATTCTCAGTTCATTTACAAGATACGTGAAATTTTGTATGACCTTTACAAGGCTTTTTCAAAAAATTGGAGTACTGTTCAAGAAGGATAAAGTTATGTAATACTGTAAAGCAAGTTTTTGTTTTCTCGTGTTTTTATACGACAACAAAGTTTTTATGTTAAGAAGATTCTCAGGTATTCTTTAATCACCTAGAGCATTAATTTGAAGATATTATTAAGTCAATTCGCTTCGTGACTCAAAATCTCACAAAAAATATATATTATTATATTGCACTTGATTTATTTTACAATGTTTATTTTTCGTATTATCAATCCGATGGATTGGTTTACAGCAACAAAATCTTGCATCTCGATCTCCAGTCCTCTCGGTCCTCCGCAACCCTCTTCAGCTCAGCATAAGAGCTACAACTCATGTCTTCAAACATTTGCTGCAAATACTCCCGTCTAGGGCATCCTCTGAAGTTTCTACCCTCAACCATCCCCTCCACAATGTCGTGAAGAAGACCATCGTGGCGCATGATGTGACCGCTCTATCGGGCTTGCCTCTCTGAGATGGTTCTTACTAGATGCCTATCTTCCTTGATTATGCTGAGAACCTCATTGTCGTGACGTCATCTCTCCAGGAAATTCCGAAAATTCTTCTGTATGACCACATCTCAAAGGCCTCTAGTTTTTTTATCACTTTCAGATAAGCACTATGTCTTATAACCATTCATCAAGATGCTCCAAACAAATGTTTTGGCAAGTTGCTTGCGGAGATATAAATTAATGTTTTTGACTCAAGAATTTTCGAATTTTTATTGAACGCTAGCCTTGCTTGATGTATGCGTCTGTTGACTTCTCTTTTTGAAAATGAAAACGATGTTTATGTGTTACTTAAAAAAATGTTATTGTCTAGTTATCTATAGTATTTACTTTTACAACCCCATTTTGGTTTTACCAAAAAGCCCTCATTAGCATAACGAGAGAAAACTTTAAGAAATATTTTGGAAAGTGTTCCTATAGAGCGCTGTTACAAGATAATTGATAAATGAAGATTATAAAGAATTCTTAAAAGCATAAATTATTATAATATTATATACAAATACAAATGTTTTATTTCATTAAAAAATATTCAGACATCTCTTCTATGATGAATAGTAAAAATGAACAGTGTGCAAATAATACACAGGTATTTTTTTATTAGAATGTTGAAACAGATGATAAATCTATTTGTTTGACGAAGAATTAACTAAGCCAGACCCTAAGAAAAATTTTGTTCATCCTAGATGCAAAAGCAAAGTAATATCGTAAATCAAATTAATAAACCAAAATTATTAGAGTGTCATACGCAATGCCTTTTATTTATTTTACGCACAAAATCACCCAAAGTACATTTTTTTGTCGATTCAGGAATTCGTTAATGCATATGGAATTGTAAAAATAAAATATGCCGCAAAATAAAGGAGAATTCAATAATGATATTATTATTTTAAAAATCGAATGCTTTTACCTCCATTTTCTTTTCACAATAAGTGGATTGAGTTCCAAATTGGAACGCACCTTTTCCATTCCAAAATCAAATGACTTTTCAATTTAATATTCATATATTCTTCTTTTGTCGAAATCGGGACTTTTAGAGAAGAGAGTCTTAAAAATATATCAACATTATTTTTTTCTTAAATTGAATTTTAACAAATCAATACATGTTCTATTTCTTTCAAAAACAAATTCTTTACAGTGACTTGTCATGTCAAAAATACAGTGAAATGTCAAAAATATAGTTTCAATATTCAAATTTCTTAAAATAAATATACCAACGCATACAAAAATAAAATTTTAACGTTTGTAATATTGTCGTTTTAATTTTAATTTGATAGTGCTTTTTATAAATTGTTTTTTATTATTATCTAATTTTATAACAGCTAAGAAAACTATGAACGCCTTTTTAACACCATATTAACATAAATTTAAGAAAAATACATTTGTTTAAATATAATGCTGCAAAAGTTCTACTGTCTGAAGCGCTTTATGATATTTTTTTACTGCTAAATCAAAGAGCGGTGAATTTTATATTTTTCTGTATTTTAAAACGGTTCAACAAGATGGTTGATTCGGTTAGAAGATCCATTAGCAATGTAAATAATGTCAATAATTTTTCGTGAAAACTCAAAAAAAAATGTGTCATTAATAATAATTGTTATGTGTTAACCTATGGGTTTGTAGAGGGGGATATTTATTCTATTTCGGTTCATCAATGGATAAAATAGTCAATTTTTATTTTAAATATACCTATATGAAAACATGAAAGTACCCCTTGGATTTATTTTATCTGCTGTGCATTTTCATGTTAATATTAAGACAAATAAATATTTCGATTTAAAATATTTTAATGAATTTAGTTTTTTACGAGGACGGGTGTTTCGGAGAGGTTTTTAGGGGGGCAATGACTGGTAACGTCAATGTGTGGTTTTTGAACCAATGATTCCCAGCATGTTTTATCAAATGGTTTAAAAACGTGAAACAAAACAGTAAAGCTAGGAGTCTAATGTGAAAACCACAATATATATTCGAAAACATGATCCGCTGAGTTTTTGACAATATAATAGAGTTCAACTAGAACGATTAGATGTTTAGTGTATTGTGATTGTAGATTAGGGTTTTTCAATATTAAAGTGTAAAATTACCTCAATATACTCAAAATAGGTTCAGAAAAAATCACCAATTTAAATGTATGCCGTATTATTAGTCCTGTTTTGGATTTCTTTATTGGCTCAAGGGTCACCAAACCACCAGCCACAGTGAGTCTGTAACTGCTAACCCTTTTCCGGTAAAACGGCCGGATGCTGGTTCTAAAGTGGGCGAGCTTATTAGATTAAACATTATCAATTATTATTTTACAATAAGCCACGTTACTGATGTATGTGTATTTATATTTAAAATATTATTCCCCATGTTCAATCCATTTTTTTTGTCCACATCCACTATTGTTGTTTCTGATTTCGCCATCTTGGATTCTTCCCCTCAGGTAGTTTATTCCACTTACAGAGAAGAAGGAATTCAAACATATTACACAAAGTATGAAATATTACGGTTTAATAAGAAGAAACAAGATGAGTCTAGAAGGATTTTATTTCTTATACAAAGCAACCGTATTCCTGAACACGAGTCTCTTAAGATTTTCCCTAGAAACGTGGAAAAATAAAATCATAATTAGAGGAACAATACAGTGCTGTGATAAGTGGCAAAAATAGTAGGTTTTTATGTAACCTAAAAAGCTTACTATATTATAACTGTATGTACGTATAATCGGGCACTCCCTAAGGCATCATTTTCAGATTACATTTCTTTAGTTTAAAGTATAATTAATTTCGACGAACCGTATAATACTCGCAATAGTTTCGATAGATTAAAAGATTCATAATTTGTGGTTATTTTTTTTCTTTCTATTTCCTTTTTAATTTTCAAGGATGAAACACCTTATACGGATCATATAAAAGAAATATAATTATCCCATTAACGTATTTGACTTGAGCCACTGCCTAGCGGGAGCTTATGGATGCCATAAATTGCCACCATTTCTTATTGTCTGCTTTATCCCATGCCTGATGGCAAATCTTTCTTTTTTCTCAAAAGGCTTTGGAAGCTCCACAATTAACTAAGTATTTATAGTTTTCGGTGGACTTCTAAGACGACGATATCCCGTGGGCTGGAAATGAAAACCACTGCTAACCCGTAACTGATTAATTTTATAGAAATTTCAAGCTGTAATTTATTATTTAAATTACATTTCATCTTGGTGTTTTCTTTCGGGGTTAGTTGGTCTATATACCATTACGCTTTATTTTCAATCGGAAAACTATTTCGGTTCGCTTAAAATGCCCGTTTTTAGTCGTAACAATTTGGCGAGCCGCCATCTAGGTTTCAGTTACAGGCCACTCAGGTTTCATGTTGCATAACGACCTGCTTGAAGAAATAAACCCAATTTCCTCACACTTTGATACTCGACCTGAAATCAGAAACTTTGACGCTGGGTTTTTGAACAGATAGACTAAACTGTAAGATATAACAAAATCTTGTTTCTATGTCACAGAGTTAAAATCAAGCAACAACGATCAATATATTTTTTATGTAAACACGTAGAAGTAAACATCGGTGGATAGTTTTTGTTTTCACATTTTATAATTAAAAATGTATAACGTAAATATCTGCTTGTAACTAAAATTAATCTGTATCTTGTACGATTTAGGAGGGATTGATTGAGGAAGTACGAAAAGTAGTTTACGTGGTTATAAAACTAAAATAGGCTTAATTAGTTAGACTACTGTACGTACATGTTTAATTATTGGAAATGAGATTTAAGAAATCATTGTTTATCTGAAAAAAATCTGTTTAAAGATTTAAAAGTTTTGATCCATAAACGTCTGCCGTATTAGTGTACGTACCAGGCGCATTTTGATAAAGAGATGGCACTGTTGTTGTAGTGACGAAGAGACGTGTTTTAAATATAAAGCAAGAAATCGTTTTCGACACGGAAGTATTATCTTGTTGAAATATTGCCTGAAATGAAGAAAATTACTCGTTGGTTAGAGAGAAATTTCCTGAAGAATAAGACTGAGCCCAATAGAGCGGAATAGATAGCATCCCTGAAAAATTACAGAACACTGGTCTGTAACAAAAAGTCAACCTTCTGGTGTGGTCTTATTGAAGAAAACAGAGCTAATCCACGAAGACTCTGGGAAAACATAAACAAAATATGTGGCAACCAACAAGATAGGTTAACGACGGAAGCTCAACCTGAAGAATTTTCCGACTTTTTTGGTGATAAAATTAGCAGAATCCACGACAGAACTGGTTCCGCCGGCTACCAGGACTCACGTGGGACTGCTTACAGTTTGAACACTCTTGAAGAGACAATTGTTGCAGAACTAACCAAATTTATTTACAGTGCTCCAAACAAACAATGCGCACTTGACACAATCCCAACTTGGCTTTTCAAAAAATGTGAGAAAGAACTTGTCCCGTGGCTTCTTGGAATTATTAATAAATCACTCACCAGCGGAAAAGTCCCCTCTTTATTAAAGGAGGCCTTAGTGACACCAGTTCTGAAAAAACCACAACTAGACTCAAAGGATCTGTCAAATTTCCGACCAATCTCCAACTTGCCGTTCGTTTCCAAAGTACTAGAAAAAATTGTGGCTCTAAGACTCACAAAATACTTGGAATGCAACAATCTCTTTGCTAGGAAGCAATCGGCATACAGAAAATACCACTCCACAGAAACGGGCCTAGTGCGACTTCTTTCAGACCTGATTACAACCATAGAAAAGAGAAATATCGCAATGATGACTCTTCTAGACATGAGTGCAGCGTTCGACACTGTAGACCATGCTATCCTTCTAAGGAAACTAAGAATACATGACGGTATATCTGGAAAGGCTCTAGACTGGTTTCAGTCATACCTAGAAAACCATAAGCAAACCATCTGTCTACAGAATAAAATGTCGAGACCATCTACTCTATCATGTGGTGTCCCACAAGGCTCAGTTCTCGGCCCATTATTCTTCATTCTATACACCAAGGAAATTGAGGAGATTGCTGAGAGATGGGAAATAAAAGTAAACTGCTACGCAGATGACTGCCAGCTCTACTCTTCTTGTGGGCCCGAGGACATTGGCAACATGAAAAAAGGATGGTCGGCTGTATAGAAGAGATCGGACAGTGGATGTCAGCAAATAGGCTCGCTCTTAATCCGGAAATGACGGAATTACTCTTTATGGTTACATCTTGAAGACAACATCTATTGGACTTACAACCCATGACTATATGTGGTAATGATTTCATCCCTTCTACAAGCTTCAAGTTGCTGGGAGTAGAAATTGACCAGTTCCTCAACCTTAGCGGTAATATCACAAAAACGGTGAAATCTTGATTCTTTAACCTGTGGCAGATACAGTCAGTAAAAAGATGCTTACCCAGAGACGCTACAAAAAGTTTGGTAAATGCGTTTATATTCTCCAAAATGGACTACCAGTTTGGCCAGCCAGCCAAACAACTAAAGCGATTGCAGTCGTTACAAAACGCAGCGGCACGACTAGTCTACAACGCGCCCAAATTCTGTCACATTACTCCAAATTACACCGACTGCATTGGTTGAGAGTTTCGGCTAGAATCCATTACAAATTATGCCTCTTAGCTTATAAGGCACTCAACGGAACTGCACCGAGCTATTTGACAGAACTTATCAAGCCTTCAGAAATAAGCGCGCGGGGAGAGACACTCAGATCAGCTTGAGCAAATAGAAGCACCCTGAAGCTGACGGGAAGTAGTCCTAGCACGGTCTTTGGCAATCGGGCTTTCAGCTACGCGGCACCAATGGCCTGGAACTCGCTACCGGAAAGCATAAGAGAGCTTAAAGCGGAGGCATCCTTCAGAAGCAGACTCAAGACCCACTTTTTTACTCAGAGAGTCAAATAAGCGGTTTTGGAATGATCATTCGGTCATAAAAGAGCGCTATACAAATACTAATATAATAATGTCGTCAAAAAAATATATGTGGAATAAATTCTAAAGAATCTTTTATTTTATATCTGACAATATGTATTTATTTTTCAGAAACGTTTTTTTTAATATAGTCAATTTCTATTCGGTTGGATAATAATTAATTTCTGCATCGATACAAACGCAATACAAATTAATTTTTTTTACTTCAAATTTATTAAGAATGTGAAAAAAGTTAATATTTAAAATTTGTTAATTTTTAATTCAAATTATGCAATTTCACTAAATAATAACCTTAATGGTATTATATTAAGTCTCCTCCCAATTTATTTAAAAAAATCGTTCATTTTTATATTCCTTAACTTCGGTCGGTTACCTACCTTGAAATCTCCATCTGTCAAAGGTTGTCTTACAAAAAAAAAAAAACATTATTTGAAAAAAAAAAACAGTGGACGTGGATTCAAACAGCAGACAGTATATCCATTTCAAGTCTATTATGTTTGAAGAAGAGCATTTGTCCATTCAAAAAGTTTTTTTTTTTTAAATGGGTAAATGCTCTTAGTATTGTTTTCCAATTTAAAAGTTGAAGATGTTTTAGGCATATGTATTAGAGTTCTTACCTAAGCGCGGTGAAAGCAAGTCCCAAGCAGATGAGGGCGGCACCTGCAGCCAGCAGATAGTAGCGATGTGCCGCCGCCTCCGCCCCGGGAGACAACTGGACCAGCCCCACGACCAGCACCACGCCGCCCAGCAGCAGGGACCCCACCACCATGTGCAGCGCCGACACCTGAGGGACACGTGACATCATTAGCCCAACCAACTGGAGAGACCCACCAACAAAAGCAGCCTCCAAAGTTGCAAGAGAGATACCAAAGACATATATATTCTTAGGGTGGTCATCGATCACCGTCTCTTGTGTCGATAACGTAATCAAAAAACAACCGGTATATACAAAGGTCTCTGTCGAAAGTCACGCGCAATTTCAGGACAGCGTCGAGAGCGTGGAAACTATCTTCGGATATCAGCTCGATATAGCCCTTCCAGGCTGGTGCCGAAAAGCCTTGATATACGATCTTTCGTATCTTATTTCATTCTGCTCGTCTGACACGGATTTTTCAAAAATTAAATTAGATATGTTGTTGCGTCACCATTTTGTTTGTTTGACAAGTCCTGTCATTGGTGGGGCTAATTTCGTAAACGAACACAGTATTAATTTCAGCGCTGGGCTGTCACCCACTGCAGGCGTTCAGTCGTCATCTGTCCGAGACCTTAGCAACACTGAAAGTTCCATCTCAGGACCTTATGATATAAGATTGTGAATCTTTGTCTGAAATAAATTACGATATGCTTCTAGAAAAGTTTTTTTTGACAGGTGACTTGCTCTTCATCCCTTCCCCACACCTTCCGATGACGATCCCGGAGACATAGTCGTTTTTTAGTAAACGGGGATGTCACTACCATGGCGCTATAAAACCCATTATGATATACTGCTCCTCAATCTGGGCACTTGGGGCATTAAAAAAGAAAAATATTTGGAAACTGAAAAACGTTCAACGTAACATTGCCTTCAGAGCCCGTAAAGGTATAACCTTCACGATCGATGTATGATGTATAGTCCTATGTGGACATATATCATACATCGTCAACACTGGCAAGTTTGCCGTCAAAGGAAATACGGTTAATGCGCTGTTAGCAAAACTTTTAGTAATTAAATATACACATACAATTGTACAATTGCATAATTATGCATCAAATTTTTATACGCAACAATTCACTCAGAAAAAATATCGGCACACGCGCGATTCGAACCACGAGCCTTGGAACCAACCTTTGCTCTGTTCATTTTTACACCGCCCAGTCCACTCGACTATTTCTCCGCCTGAACGGACGCGTGAAATATGTTGTAATTATACTATTCTTACCATCGTATAACGATAGATGTCTTTATAGTATATATTCAGAGTATGTATATATATATATATATTTTAATTTTTTTTATTTATTCAATCAGTCAACATTTATTCATAAACTTTTTTTTATATATTTAACTACTAATAATATTGAAATATAGTCAATGATCTATAAAAGAGGATAAGAGTGTTGAAAAAATATTCTAATAAAAAAATTAAAAACTTTTAGAGCTAATGATTAGTTTTAGAGGTAATAGACAAAAAATAAATCAATTGGGTAGGTCTCAATGTCTTTTTTTACTTTTTTAAGAATAAATTACTTGTCTTAATTTAGTTGCACATTTTATTAGATTATGAATACTTCACTTAAGTCACATCAAAATATCGTATATGACATGTTTTACTTAATCAAATATTTATAATTTTCTTCTTTTTAAGTTTGCATGCATCGCTTTGAGCGAAATAGCAAAGTTCCCGTTATTTTGATGTAATATCAAATTGCAGTTTTCCGGCATAATTGCATCGTATGATTCGATTAACGTAGCCCGAGCGAGCACAGGGAGATGACGTCATTCTCCAAGCACCCTTACCTGAGATTCACCCCACTAGAATCCAGCAAACTCATACCACTTACTATAAACTTTATAAGCACCTGCTACTCAGGAACTTCACATTCATACTCCTCATATTTTAAGTCGATATAAACGATATAGTGCTCAATTTAAGTGTGAAATCATTTTAGAAAGTTTTTTTTACATTATTTTTTAGTGTTCATATAAACACAAAATAACAAAGACCAAAAAAGGAAAAACAACTGAAATAACAAGTGCGCCGGCCAATTTTTTTACAAAGAAAATACGTGAAAAGACCGTTTTTATCTGATTGCTGAAGTTAGGCAGCCTGAGAATAGCACGTGTCGTTAGTTGAGTCTGGTCTGCGGGTGTCTAGTTGCAGGTGAGGATAATAACCGTAATAAGAGTCCGTAATAATAGCGAAGTCTTCCATAATTCAACAGCCTCAATGTTTCATAGACTGGAAATTAGTCGTCAGGCTGTCATCATTTACTAACTACATGTATTACTCGGTATTTTAAATCTTGGAGTTTCTACCAGTTTTTATTCATTCCGACACATCATTTCCGACATCCTCCTATTATCCCGCATACTGCACCGAAGCATAGTCCAGAATTTACAGAAGATTAAATCCTACCGCGGAAATTCAGTTTGCAAATATAAGCCGACATTTGCTGTGCAGCTAGACGGACATGTTACTTACTCTCCCGCGGGATAATTCTATTAAAGTGATTACGTAATACATAAACGTATGCAGGAAAACTGCAAATAGAGGAATGTTTCATTAAGATTATGTAATGCAACGCTTATGACTAGATTTATTACGGTCGCGTGAGTTTTTTTAATGATATAACATTATTTTTATGCAGGGAAAAATTCTGGAAGAAAATGATTGCTTTATTACGCATTCATGTTGTGTTTTAAATCAGCTTTTTAACTCGAATAATGTTGTAAATAAAATCATGAAATTTTAAACGAATCATGGAGTTCCACACAGAATTATCTATCGAAAAATGATATGATTTATTTTTATTTATTTATTTAACAGAACCGTAGTTCCAAGTTCTTTGTTTATTATTATTAATCGTATGTTTTATTTATTTTTTCTAGTTGTAACTTTTTGAGATAACTAATCATCATGGCAGCAATGGTTTTGTAAGACAACGAGTAACCTCTAACGTCGATAAAATATCGCGCTCAAAGCAGATTTAGAGCCTCCAGGTCACTTGTCATCATAAGCTTCTTTACTCGGAATACCTGTAGTTTTACGTGTAAATAATTTTCATGTGTCAAAAAAAAACATCGCGAACTACCACTATTTACTTTGGGTTAAGCTGCAATTTAGAATTTAGAATGATCCAGGCATTGGAGTTATCATCCGATCCTTCGAGTCCTTTGGGCTTAACCATCAAGCTGCTAATATTCTACGCAGGATCTGTTCTCTAAATTTATTTTGCTACTGAAAGAATAAAAAATATTAGTTTTTTTAAGCCTCAGTGGGATTTGAATTTATAAAGAGACACATGGAAAGATAGCAAGCGTACGCTGGAAAAATACAACCATAATATCACAATATTTATCTGATACATTATGTTTAAAAAAAAACTCATATTATATTCGTAAATAAAGCAGTATATTTGTTTTAATATCTACATGTAAACTTGCTTCTACTCTGTAGTTATCTATTGTCTCCAATACATTTAAGTAGTATAAAGGACATTACTTTTTATTAGAGAGACGATCATGTTATTACCGCGGATCGGCAGCGGAGAGGCTCTCAATATATCTGCGATCTCTTTGATGTTCATCCAACATGGTCATAACTATAATGCCATGCAAGGGAGATAAGGTCGGCCCCAATTAGGAAGGCAAGCGAGACTCCAGCGACTTGAGAGCACCTGTCCGAAACCATTTAAATACGCTACTTTGCATAACTTTTCTCGTCAAAAATCTTTTTCCGTTGAATTTAGAAATAGTTGTTGATTCTAAAAATGAGTATACTCATATAGTCGTATGCAGTCGAAGTCTGTCTGGGACACAGAATGTTTCACACCGGGCAGGCGACAAATTTTTGACAATTATTTTATTAAAATAAATTTCAATGTGCTTATCGACGAGTTATTTTTTTTGATGACCTGCTCTTCATCCATCCATCCACGCGTCCCGATGACGATTCCGGCGATCTGGTCCGTCACCATTTGGTTAGCCGGGGGATATTAATATGTTAATATAACAAATGTTAACTCGAGATATTTACCTATCATTTTTGCTAATGTATTTTTTATGTGCGCTTTTTTTATGGTACTTGATATATTTGGTTTTTAAGGGTTAAAAAGCACGAACTAGAGACAAAATAGTAAGGTTATGTACCGACATTTTTTTTAATGTAACTATTTCTTAATTATTAATATTCCTGTTGCTCCAATTTTGTACATAAAACGCTTTGTATTAAGCAATCCGAAGGTTTGTGATAGCTTTTAAAGCTTTCAACCCGGATGTAGTCAACAGAGAGCTATCGATCTGCCTGTTAATGTTTACGATCTGACGTGATCGGAATGTGAAAGCTCTACAGCGGACCAACTCTAAATGGAGCAGAGTAAAGCGAGCATTATACACAGAAGTAAATAATGTTGGGTTGCTTACGATATTACGGAATAATGGACTCTTGTCGTTTGGTATAAAGATAATAAATGGATGATATTGACAGCGAAGGGAATATTTGAACATTGTAACAGTCGGTAATATTCTTATATTAAGCCATAAAAGTTTGAGGAATTTTAAAGGAAAATAAAAGAATTAAAATTACAGTATTTAAAAAAAAATGTAAGGTGTGTCCTGCGAGAATTGTTTTTTTTCCAAAGGGTAAATTAAATAATTACAACATTAATTCAAAGAATGCAAATTGTTTATGATGGGAGTGCATATGGTAACATATTATACAGAGATTAGAATCGCGAAATAGGGTGCTTAGCCCAAGTCGGATATGAAACGGGTGTGGGAAAAAATATATATTAGTGTTTGGTACTAAAAGTGTATCGTTACGTTGCCAAACTAAAAAACATCCCGCAGTTGATCCAGGTGCGAGTAGAGCAAAAGCGGCGGTCACGGACCGTCCAGGTGGAGCTGATTGGGCCGCTTGTCTCTATTCTCGGTGAGTACAAACCAAGAATATGGGAAATGATGGTGGTGTACCTTGCCGAAGAGATAGTACTCCGGCAGGCGGTCCAGGTGCGGGCTGGGCGAGGCGCTGGGCGAGGGCGGCAGCCAGGGTCCGCCCAGGTACAGCTGACTGGGCCGCTTGCCTCTCTTCTCCTGACGACGCCTTTCGTGGCGCACGGCCACCGCCGGCATGGCGCCGATCATGTTGGCGACCTGTATCCTGTAACAACAAACATTGCTTTAAACATAGCTTCTTGATAGCAGCTCGATATATCCCTTTCAGGATGTCATGTGAGAGCGGATAGTTCGCGAGATGGCCTATATGTGGTCTTCCGGCGCTGTGACTGTTACTGCGCCACCTGGTATCACTTTCTGCCTGTGCACTGTTAGTTGCGCATCATTGTTTCTGTCCCGGGCAGAAGACCGAAGTTTGTCAGTCTTTTTGTATTTACCTAAAGTAAATGTCAATGTGCTTCTCGACAAGTTTACTTTGGCGACCTGCTCTTTACCCATTCACCACGTGACCTTATGACGATCCCAGTGATCTGAGAATAATATATCTCTGGTACTACAATCTATGCAAGTTTGCGGGCTCTTGCCCTGGAGGCTCTTGGGAACCATCTATGTTCACACGCGGACTTGCGGGATAAACAATTGGTCTGGAATAAGGCAGACAATCTGATCTTACAGAACTGTGAAACAGAAATTTGCGGAGTCCATATGCTCCAAATATGGAGCGTACATCTTAAAAAAATGTGTATAGCTTTTATTCTGAATAAAATATACTACAAAAAAATTTAAAAGCGAAAAAAAAATTACAAGCTTAAAACATATGAATTAACAAAAAACCTTCAAGATACCTACGATAAACATTACTTCCCCAAACTGCGCACCCAGAACTTCTGAATCATGCATGAACTGGTATTATTTGGACGAAAGGAAAATCAAATTATACTGAATTCTAGAAATTTATTTGTATGTAGGAATATAGGTCATAATGTAATTAATCTGTGAGTATTTTCAGAATAATTTGTGGTATTTACTACTATTACGGAGTTAGTTCATAGAATACAGAAATTTCTTTCTGTTATTTGATTAGTTATCATCTGTATTTGTCAGTTGTTATGTCAGCATGATGCAACAATGCCAACTTAAGCGACGCGCAGTTCATAACCGGAAGTGGGAACAAAAGCCGGGGCCACAGACAATGATGTGCTACGAGTGCCAGAGACAATGCAGGGGGCAGAGACAATGAACGCTGAGCCCCCTCGAGGCGTCATCTACATTCTTCTCTCGAAACGTTTTGTCTATGGCAACAATGGCGAAAAATTGAAGACTCATTGGACAGACGTAATGAACATGTACAAAAATTATTGTAGATCAACCGATTACATACTAATTTAATGAAACATAAATGTAAAAAACATTTTTCGAGAGTCAAAGAGTAAATACTCGCACATTAACAATTTTAATAATGAAAAGTATTAATTTATGATAAAAAAGACTAGAGGCCTTTGAGATGTGGTCATACAGAAGAATTTTTGGAATTTCCTGGAGAGACCGCGTCACGAATAATGAGGTTCTCAGCATAATCAAGGAGGATAGGCACCTAGTGAGAACCATCTCAGAGGCGAGCCCAATGGATCGGTCGCATCATGCGCCACGACGGTCTTCTTCACGAAATTGTGGAAAGGATGGTTGAGGGAAAGAAACTGCAGAGGGCGCCCTAGACAGGAGTATTTGCAGCAAGTGTTCGAGGACATGAGTTGTAGCTCTTATGCTGAGCTGAAGAGGACTGCAGAGGATCGAGAGGAGTGGAGAGCGAGATGGAAGATTTTGTTACTGCAAACCAATCCACCGGATTGATACTACTATGAAGAAGAAAGTAATATACCTGTATATACGCTTTAGCAGATATCTTCTTTGCATGCGTCTGGTCATCATGGAAAAACGCCTTAAAGTTAAAAATATGAAAACTTAATATTGTGGTTCTGCGAGCATTTAAAAATATATTATTTTTTGCAAGAACCTATCAAAAGTAAATAGGAATTAAAAAGCTGCTAAGAAATTAAAATTGAGTATGTAAAATTAGTTGACGCATTAAATACTGTTAACCTCTGCATTGGTCAAGGAATAAAAATTTAAGTTAAGCTGCTCTGACTGTGAGCCAGTTCTGCCTTTGCCAGTGGCGACGGAAGGCGCGATCCTCCCAAGCGATTATATGGACGCTTGCTCAGACGAAAACCATTACAACTAAAAAAGAACTGTTTTAATATTATTAGCATTTTATATTTTTTTGTCTGTATTGCAGCAATATATTAGAATAAGAACGTATTGTCAATAAAACATATTAGTACTTTATGCAGTATGTGACCAAAAAAAGATTTTAGTCTACTTTTATGTCGCGACGTCGTCTTTTGTAAAGAAGGTCACTGCAGTATATGGCAAAATCCTTTGTTCACGAAATGTCTTTTATGTATTGAAATATTTTTTTGCCAAGAATAAAACGAAATATGATAATTTATACAAAATATATTAATCTATATATTTTAAACCGGCAAAATTTCATTGAATTCTTCGGAGAATCATTTATTTGCCAAAAAATATTGTAAGCAGATTTTGGAGAACATTTCATATAAAAGTTCATTACGTTTGAGGTTTTTATGTTGGAATAAAATGTATTTCATTTTTATTGAGGCTTAATGATTAAATAATAACCAAAAATTCAACATGACAGAAGATTTAAGAACTATGGAAGTGTGTTAGACAGATTGTGGAACATTACGTACACCAATACTAGATGCTAGAATGAAGTGATTGAAATTTAAGCCATGTGATAGGAAAAAAACGAAATATCATTCATCATATTATAAAGCCTTGTAAACGAAACGAAAAAAATGAGAAAAAATACACGAAATTTGTAATGTCGAAGGGTCCTACATAAATAAAAATATCCCGCAGGAAATGCGGGATCCTCATTTCCCGTCAGCTTTCCCGGGCGAAGCGAGCAGCGGTCAGATCCTTGGATTGGCAGGAATTGCCCAGGATTGGCGGGGATTCCCAGAAATTCACGTAGTAATGGAGGGTATCAGGTGGCGAGGGCTGAGTTACCTGCGGACGTAATGTGTATGAGCTTATTTACTTCCTTCCGGTGAAAATTTCATGTCAAACAACCCTTTTGGAGTGCTTTGATGCTGAAATTTCCGGGGAAAATATTTTTTATAAAATGAGTAATACACTTTTTGGATCAATTCTCATCACAGATTTTTTTAAATTTAATTATGTTATTGGCTATATTTATTCATATAGTATCGTGTGTCTTGCTATACCATTTACGCTACATAATTATAAAGTTTCTTTAAATTCCGACAGAAACCTGTCAGGTACCACATTCATGATAAAGGCTTTATCTAAGAATGCACTACACATATTTGTATTCGATGAGTCTTTAACGTGAGGAGAGCCCAAGTTTCAAGGAAATTGAGCTTTTTATTATACTCACAAATTAATTCCAAATCTGAACTTTACCCGCCTCACACCCGCATCACACCGGAGGACAGTTAAGTCTCCTTGATGACGCGCTTAATTCCTAATCTTTATAAATATCGATAGCATCGCCGCCTAAACAAGGCGCTGGCACATCAAACAAGCTCTGATCCTAAGCAAACGTTAAGCCAAACGCCACGGAGGAGAGAGGAACTGCACTCCATCCAGTTCTTGAGCGCCATTCCGACACTTTTCTTATACATAGACCGTCGTCTCTTCGACAGATATGTCCCGCCCATTGCCACTTGAGTGTATCTATTCGTTGGGTAGCCTCCACTACTTGAATTCTTCCTCAGATATCCTCGTTTCGGATTTTCGAGACACACCGAGCATGGATAATATCATTAGTAATTAAATATACACATACAATTATACATTAAATTTTTATACGCATCAATTCATTCAGAAAAATATCGGCAGACGCGGGATTCGAACCACGAGCCTTGGAACCAACCTTTGCTCAGGTCTTTTACACCGCCTAGTCCACGCGACTATTTCTCCGTATGAACGGACACGCGTAAGAAGATGTATTTATACCATTGTTTCCATCGTATAAAGATAGACGTCTCTATAGTATATATTCAGAGTATGTATATTATTATTTTTTATTATTAAATCAGTCAACATTTATTCGCAAGCTTTTTTATATTATTACTTTCCTACAGTCTTTTTATTTTAGTAAGTACCACTCGGGTCTCGAACCGAACTATAGATTGAATTGATAAGAAATAACTTCTCGTAAGTCCTACTCGGACTTTTACAACCAGTCATTTTACCTGTGGTACTGATGAACAATATAACCTTCTTAATATTGTCTCAAAGTGACGTTATTACATGGATTTAAATTTTTTATTATATTATCATTTCAATACTTTAATCTTATTTTTTAAATAATATCATACAATAATGTTATTGTAACTTTTATTCTCAGTATTCTTTGTCTGCATTTACATTAAGTAATAACACTATTATTTTAATAATCGTGTTAACCGTATTCTGAAGAGAACATAACAACGTGTGTTATATACTTATATATACAAGTATATAACACACGTTTGGATCTTTATTGCTTCTTATGGTCTATTCTCCGTTCATCCAACTCCTCTTGGATCCATTTTATGATCATCCCACACTCTGCTGAAGTTACGGACACAGACTGTATTACGGGCCCATTACCACTGCGGGGGTGTGGCAGTGGAGGCTTTCGTGGCGCTTCTTCCGGCTGGAATGTGGCTATGAATATTGCCATCGAGGCATTTCAGAAAGAATCCAGATGCCGATGAAGTGAGATAAAATACCTTTAATCAAATCATACGTACCTTTTCTAGGGAATCGAATTGTAAACCACTTGCCTACTCTTACCGCGTGAGGGGTGGTGAGTTTGATCTCAAAAACACTCTAAATAAAAATTGCCAACCAATTCGCATACTTGTTAACTGTGTAGTTAGAGTGCAACAAAAAGATAATCGACTGATAATCAATGTTTTCACAAAGCAAAAGATTTTTTTTTTAGTGTGATTTAGCTATTTAAAGTGACGTTTTGTGTGTATTGTAATGAGAAACTGAAATCAATCTATTTACTTAATATTCCGCGCATTTCAAGAAGACTATTTAATAATATTTCTGATAAATCGCGAAAAACAACTCAGCAGTAACGCTTTTTTTGTGCGGCAACATTCATGATCCATTATTCATTTATTGTCGGTATCTCTGCTCTTAGGTGTATTATTGTTTTTTGACACCTGATGAGCTGCCACTTGAGAGACGCGATCGGCCGGCGATGGCGAAGGTGGACGGCTATCGACCCGACCTAACAACAGGTGGGCCTGGGAACCTAAAAGGCCGCTCGCACCTTTGCCAGCCCATCAATCAAGTCGCTAAAACCCTATTCCTTATTACTTGAGGGTGCTGTCCATTACTTGTTGACTTTACTAAGTTATGTGGTCGATATGTTCTCATCTTTGGCTTATCAACAAGGGGAGTTATTCGATTGTTATTTCCGATCGATTATCTATCTATCCATGTTGATCCATGTGGTTCAATCCAATATGTCATTTTTTTTATTATTATACCTAAATTATAAAAATTGAATCATCAAATAGATCCTATTTTATGTTATAAATATTATATTAATCATTAAACACAATTATCAAGATTGGTGACTGAAAAATAAATGAAATTAGAATTTAAAGATTTGTTTTTCAAACGCGTTATTTTAATTTATTATTATTGCCCATAATTATGACTGTGGTGAGGGTCAAAAAATAGAAAATAAAAAGTTATTCATTTATTTAACATCGAAATATTGTAAATTGATAAAATATTGATTCAACATTAAACTAAAAAATAAAAACAAACGCCATTTTCATAATCTTGGGCATATTTTATGTGTTTTTCCTGTTTAATACATTTTTCATCATAAATTTTGTAATCGTACGTAATGATTACTTGTAAACATAAAAATAATATTTAAAAACATCTTGTTACAAAAAACTGTCCAATTGTGTGATTCTATTTTATTCGAAGTATTTTACTTTAAATTAAAAATTATTATATTTGAAATAAATAATATGTTAAGTTATATAATGCATTATGAATTAATAATATTAATTTCCAAATGAAAACTATTAAATTTGATTTCAAAATAAAATATTGGAGTGAAAAACCTGTAGAGATCTTTCTAACTCAACACGTTACATTTAATTAATATTTCTATGTATAATAATCATTTGTAATTGATAATGGCAATTGACGATGATCAAATATAGATGCGAAGAAAAAGGCATTCTTGCATGGAAATTGAAATTCAAAAGAGAATTTTCTCGGAAAAGTATACGTCAAATACGTTGTCATCGTTGATACTCTAATTTTTCAGACGTAGCATCAGACGTATCCTGAAATTCATATGGATAAAACTGTCATCAAAAGTTTTCAGCGTGAACTTAATAAACGAAAGATGATACTTTATCATTAAGTAAAAATAATTTGATTTGGTCGGAGCGTTTTCTGATTGCAGAATATCGATTAAAGATCGATGAAAAAGGAAATGTGAAAAAAAAAAATTGTGGGACACATTTCTTAATAATAGAGTCAACAGATAGAAAGGAAAAATTTATATAATCACGAATTTATTATTGTTTTATACACCTGAGGAGGCGGGCGGGGTTAGGGCGGGAGGCTCCGTATCGACCCGCCCTGTCAACAGGTGGCCCGGGCGCCTCCCCTTGTATCGTAGCTCCTCGTTTCTCGAAAGCCTCCTCGTCCTCACCCTGCAACTCCCCCTCCCATGGGCGGAATATGGCTCCACTGAAATGCGTATAAGACACTCGACTCTTCTACAGCCGCGTGCCCCATGACATTTGATATGTTCTAGAAATTTCCCATCGTAATCAGTTTTGCAAACTAGTTATTTTCATTAATCGTTTTCCTATTGGCATTATATTATTTGTAGAAAAAAATCTATACCATACTTATAAAGTATATTTTTTCTTAAGTAAAAAAAATCTCACATTCTTTTTAAAAACATAAATTAATAAAAAATATTGTATACTGTTCACACGCTGATTTTTTTCTTGACGCCTAATATTTTTAATGTTCTTTGCTGCTTTATATATGCAATATTTAATACACCATCATTTTTAAGCGGTTAGTTAAAACATCGATACGTTTATAAAAAAAAAATTGAAGTAATATGTATTGGATTATTTGGATGCCTCACAAAAAATATTATTCTATTGTATTAACTTGAAAATGCCAAAAAAAAAATGCCAAGTCCTTTTCTATGACCCAACGCTGCTGTATATCCCAAAGTTCTGCCGAATGTATATACGAGTATTATGTAATCATTGGTAATTCAAGATGTCGAGAATGTGTGGTGTGAGTAAAGCGGAGTTTTCTTTAATGCTATCCTACGACAAACAATAAAGTGAAAATAATGACGTTCTAATAAAATTTACGAGATGGCAATGATAGAATTCGTACTCTCACTTGTATTTTGGAAGACATACTTAAAAAAGTGATAATTGACATATTTTCTAAAATCGCTGATTAATAACGTTCAAATATTAAATTGGTTTATTGAATACAACGAAAAATTATTTTATTACAAAATGTTTTCAGAATTTTGAATCCCGTTTTTACTGTTATATAACTTATGTAAATTAAATACAGTATATACGCTTTGATTAGAATTTTATTAGTGGTGTTTATACTTTAGTTAACTATGATAATGTATTCTAAATTTATACGTTGAAAAAAGATAATGCCATGTAATTATTTTTATAACTAAAAATAAATAACACTAATCATAAGTCAACAGCTTTAAGAATATAAAAAACATTAAATTTATCATTTGTATTACAACCATTTATTATTTTAGATTTGCATAACGACCGCCACGATTGAAATGAAATCCTATCATAACCACTACAAGTCAAATAAATTAACATCGTGACCCAAGCAAACATTACCTAAATTAGGATGCCACCCTTCTTCATATTAGTCAGCCAATAGGTCAATAAGACTTAAGAAAATATACATTTAATTATTTACCACCTTGTTACCAATTAATGCCGTCTTTTATAATTATTAGTCACATATTGGACCAATAAACAAGTATGGGAATCAATTAATTTTTAATACGATTTATCAAAAAATATAAAGTAAATCGAAAAATTGTAAATCTATAACTTAAAACGAAATACATGTCAATGCTGTCTACTGTAAAAAATCCTTATAAACGGTAAAAAATACACGTGACATCGGCAGCCAACATGGCTGCCGATGCCACATAACATATGTGGAAATGAAAATTTAGATAGAAATCTGTTAGAATGAATGTTACGACAATTCGGCAGTTAAGAGTATCACATGATTTTTATTTTTACATGACATTCTAATTGGCAAACTATTTCTAAGTAAAATGTTCTTAAAATAATAGAATGTTTGAAAAAGAGTTCATGTAAAAAAGGTAATGAAATAATAATTTAAATATTTGCATATAATTATATAAATACAAAAACAGCCTATTTTAATAGAGACATTATATTGAAAAATAACTTTTGAATGTAAATAACAAAAATATATGTTAGATTTCCCAAACCGTTCTTGAAAATTACTAATGCTGAAATTTATTTTAGTACTGTGAGTAACCTTTGCTCCATCCCCTAATGGATCGTAACAGAACATTAGCTGTAATTTAAAGGATAGTAAAGTACCATGCGAACTCTTAATCACTACCTATAAATCTGTATTCCTTTTTATGTTTTACCATTTTATATCGAAGATTACATGAAAAAACCTTTTTTTATCGTTTTGATTAGGCAATAATTAATGGGAGCTTATTCCTCTAGTGTAATAATTTTTATTCTTCGTCGACACCTCAATGCTGAGGGTGGTCATTTGTCACTCGTCCATCTGCTGGGTGATCGTTTTCTGCATTGTCAAACATCAATGTGGGTAGTTATCACAAGTCTCACCCTTTTCTTTCTTCAATAATCTCTCTTTGCCCGGATTTAGCGGAAGAATTGCAGAATAAATCATACATACGAGACATACCGTTGACATCCTCTTTCTAATATTTTATTCCTCAATAATCGTAAAATATGTCATATTCAAATATTTATATAATATACTCGGACATGAATAGTTTTTCAGCCTTTCTAGTTGCAGCCCCTCCACTATAGAAAAAATACATTAAATTAAACGTCATAAGTATAAATATAAAAAATATAAGCAATTTTAACAAGTAGCCAAGTTTTATTTTACTATATGATAATAAAAACCAAGGAATAAAACATAAAATACTCCTCTACACTGGAAGATTTGTGGTAGATAAATAGTGAGAAATTTTGTCATCAATGTTTTTTTGGGCATAAAATTGTGTTTTTGCACTTAAATACTTTTTTCAAAAAAAAAATTCCCTGTCCAAAGGGAAATGTAGCCAAAAAGGTAGAATAACTGTGCTCTACAGGCTATTTTCACTAAGATGAAACAATATGTTGTTTACAAATATCAATAAGAGTATAAAGGATTAATATTATATTAAGAAAATGAATTTCATATTGCACTCATATTTTGAAGAATTTTGTATTTTTTTTCGTAATTAAGTAAGATCTGTTCATATATGGATTAAGTACACATTGCACAAAACGATCAAACGAATTTCAAAAATGACCTATGACGTACGACCTTATAGCAAATAAAAAAAAATCAATTTACTGCGTTTATTGCATCTCCGTCCATTGCAAATCGGGTCTCATATTTTAAAGGGCACCAGCAGCGTTCGGGTCGACCGGTATCGACCTCAGTGGGTGGGAAGTGGGCGGAGTGGGCGGTTGGAGGGCCCTAGTAACGCTGCCTCCCCTCTCCGCGGCATCCGCCCGCCTAGCAACACGCCTACTGGCCAATCCGCCCGGGAAAACAACGCATATTGCAACCGCGTTGACGAAATTAACCTAAACTAACCTACAAACAAGGTTTAGCCTCTTTTCTTGCGACGCTTGTCCATGTGAAACAGCATACAACTGTAAGACATTCTCTGATGGAGCGCATCATTCATGTGAACAAGAAACGCGATCTATGCTGCCGCCTAGGAGTCTGCCATTTATTGTGAGGACCTTCCTGAACTGCTGCTTAGATCTGACGGAGTCTTGCTGTTAAGCTACATCAATTATATCGTCGGAGATACACGCGTGGTTCACGAGTCCGAGATGGAATAAGCTCCTGATTTTTTTAACTTTTTGTTAGACGCAAATTCTAATATTGTATGTAACTAGCCGGTTTCACGCACAACTATATAATTTTTCTAAGTTTTTTTTTTTCGTTAAAAAACCAAACCAAAAATCGGTTTTCTTCTCATTTCTGTTTCATATCTGAAACATAAGGACAGTTCACAAAAGTTATGTCAGCTACGAACTGTTCTTGTCCCAAAACATGTATGCATTTGAAGGTCAACTTAAAAACATACTTACATGGTTGCCGATGGCCTCCGAGGCAGGGCCTCGAAAATGCGGCCGTTGGATTTATTTTTGGGCACTTTTTGGTTGTATTATTATTCAGTGTTTTTTAAGCACATCGGATGATAAGGTACGCTCCCAAAGCCTGAATCATTTAATGCTAAGCGGTCGCTTAACCAAAAAATGGTATTAATTAACGAAGCTTCAGGTTAATCATCAGGCTTCATTAAAATGTTTATTTATGTTATACCGTACAAACCAATAATACATTGCACCTGATTTATATAAATTGTCCAGATTATGATGACCATATGCTCTGGCATCAGCATGATATAGCCCTTGCTGACTGGTACCGAAAACTTTATTTCTGTTCGCGTGTCGCACATGTATGTGTCGCCATATTGGCATTTTGGACCAGTCCGGTCACGGGTGTGACGTTAGTTACATAGATCGCCACTTGGGACGCTGGGCGACAGTCTCAGCACCAACGAGCGCGATCAGTCGTGTGTCGACGGCCGAGAAGATCGCATTATGGCCAGCCCGGCATGTTATTCCGCCTGGGCCGGAAGTTTATAAAGTTTATCGTAAATATATGTCAATGTGCGTTAGAAAAGTCTGTGTTATTAATCTGCTCCGAATCCTGCCCCCACGCGACGGGATAACACCTTTTACAGAGATGAGGATGTTAGCTCTTACGAGAAGTGGTTGTTTTACAAAATCATTTTACTCGAGCAGTAACAGCTTAAAATATTCAAGCTTTTGTCATTCTGAAAACAGTAGGCTCCAAAATGTATTCGATAAAACTTCTGTACGGAGTTAGATGCCATGTGGTGTATGTCATATGGTAAATATAATACTATATGTGCCCTTATTCGAAAGTCAAAAGGGTTGAGAGAGTACTTTATATGAAGTAAAAAAACATTTCAATTTATGTACATACAAAAATATTCTTTTTATTTGTGTTAATAATAAACATACGAAATAAACGAGAAAGTTTATTTTCAAAAAGTTCAGCTTTGTGTTTACGTTTTGGACGTTGATATTTAAATTGTATGTTGTTTTTGGATGTTTGTATTACGAAACTCCAAATAAAGCTTTTAGTTAAAACAAATATTTTTTTACAATTAAGTTGAAACACCATCTTATGTATTTTTTAAAAATACAACCAAGGTAATAAATCCCTAGTCGCATTTAAAAAAACTAAATTAATAGGCTATGACTGGTATTTTACGGGTGAGGGATCAAATTCACACCAACGGTATTTTAGAGGACAAAAATTTATTAAAAATATATATTTATTAATCTCCATCGGGGATCTAACCCACGACCTTTAGCTTGCAAAGCAAACGCTTTGGCCATTGACCCTATACCCGCTGGCATATTAACACATTCGTTGACATTATATCATGATATAATGCAGATTTATTAGTGCAATGAGCTACAAAAAGAGTCAGCAAAAAAAATGGGGCGCCTTAAGCAGAAAAAATGGCGTCTTATTCATTTATGAAAACGTTCCTTTAATAAGAAAAACGATTTTTGGGCGGACCAAACATTATTTTTTAAAATAAAAAATTAAATTTCTTCCCTTTAGAAAGGAGGGGCGCCGAAAAGGAAAGATAAAGCTGCTGAATGTGCCGCATAAGCTAAAACTCGGAACAATTAACGCATGCTACGCACCATAGGGTGAAACTAAATTACGACGAAACTAACAGAGGTCTTTGGTAGCGGGTGCTGGCTATATGCTCCAAAATATAAGCACATATGAAATACGAAGATAAATATTCGTTGATGACCCTGATTGATGAATATTACTTTAAGGCTCCGCAAGCAAATTGCCAAAACACTTGTTTGGAGCATCTTAATGTACGGCTGTGAGACATGGTGCTTATCTGAAAGTGATAAAAAAAGACTGGAGGCCTTTGAGATGTGGTCATACAGAAGAATTCTCGGAATTTCCTGGAGAGACCACGTCACGAACAATGAGGTTCTCAGGATAATCAAGGAAGATAGGCACCTAATAAGAACCATCTCAGACAGGCGAGCCCGTTGGATTGGTCACATCATGCGCCACGATGGACTTCTTCATGATATTGTGGAGGGGATGGTTGAGGGTAGAAACTGTAGAGGGCGCCCTAGACGGGAGTATTTGCAGCAAGTATTCGAGGACATGAATTGTAGCGCTTATGCTGAGCTGAAAAGGGTTGCGGAGGGCAGAGAGGAATGGAGATCGAGATGCAAGATTCTGTTGCTGCAAAACAATCCACCGGATCTACGAAGGAGAAGATGACCCTAAATTTCGCGTAGTGAAATACATCTGTGTTGTAAATATATAATACGTTTTCATTTTGCCTTGGTATAGTTGACATTATATAAGGAAGTAAATGTGTTGTCAATTTTTGAAGCGCTCGGGGCTGTACGGATAAGTAATGTACATTTGATAACCCGGCATTACCATATCTGAGAACAGCGCCTCTTAACTATCGTCTCGTGGGAGTTTCTTCCAATTTTTCACTCATTATATTTTATAATAATAGATAATATTATTTTAAATTAGACGAAAAAAGAAAATCTGAACTTTAGACTTGCGATGTTGAAAATTTACGGTGGGAAAGAGAAGGAAGGCTATGCTGACGATATAACAAACTGTGTTCTGAAATAATGGTAGCATAACGGCTGAAGAGCTACAATCTAACATCTGCCTTCAAGGATGACAATATAATAGATGGACTGACAGCTGGGCATACGTGTCGTAGCAACAAATCTGAATAATAATATATGGATTTTTAAATATTTATTAGAATATAATTTAATTTTTAATATTCTAATCTACTTTTATAGATCATTGACTATATTACAATATTATTAGTAATTAAATATACACATACTATAATACATCAAATTCTTTATACGCATCAATTCGAATTACTAAAATAAATAGACTGTCGGAAAGTTATAATATTAGCTTGTGAATAAATGTTGACTGGATAATAAAAAATAAAAAATATACATACTCCTGAATATATAATATAGAGACACCTATCGTTATATGATGGAAACAATGGTATAAATACAACTTATTCCGCGCAACAGTTCGGGCAGAAGACGGTCGAGTGGTCTAGGGTGATGAACATGAGCAACGGTTGGTTCCAAGGCTCGCAGATTCGCATCCCGCTTCTGCCAATATTTTTTCTGAACGAATTGATGCGTATAAAGAATTTGATGTATTATAGTATGTGTATAATTAATTACTATGAATAATACTATGTAGCAGTTCTGATGAAATCAGAAGGAGTAAGGTGTATAAGGTTTTAATGATTTGAGCTTGTATCAAAAAGTGAGGTTAGGAACCGTAACCGATAACATATCATCCTAAAGTTAGTCAAGAGACGTAGCTAGATCTGGTAAAGAATAAACTTGAGTTGATTTTTGAAGCATCCAGGCTCTTGTGTCGTAGAGCCACCGAGAATATAAAATATATAATATACGAGTATATAGAATCAGAATTAACTTGACAGTGCTTCGGGACTCATAGCAACTGACTAAACATTATGGCAGCAATATGTGACAACAACATGCTCTAGATAAAAAGTGGATTTGCATAAATAAATGAAGCGCTAGGCATAGTAGAAATAACAAACATCAGTTAAGTTAATGGTAGACATCAAAAGAATAAAAGTCAGACAAATGGTCAATGGTGTAATATTATATAACATATATTTTAAAAATAAAGATTTTTCTACAGCCGAAGTATGAAAGACATTATATAAATGTTTAGGTATAAAATGACAAAGAGTATATACAGAGTTGTAATTGAAATTTTTCCTTAAAACAAGGAACCACTGCCTCTGAATATTTTGGCGGGTAAAATTGATTTTTCATGAAAAGACAGATGTCTCATTACAATCGCAAATTTCACGCACACACAAGCGATATTCAAATTATGTCTAAGCTCTATGGCAAGGCTGAACAAAATCATTCTTTATGGATATCTTTTTACAATAGGTAAATAAAAAAATCCCAACTATTTTAATTTATTTGCATTCTCATATTCGAAATTCATGTTTTTCTTTTACGATATTTTCATCTCATGTTTTAAAATGAAATCTTTCGTTTTTTCTTGCATACTTTTTTTTTCTTTGAGTTCTTCTATTCAAATTATTTTCTATCGATATTTATTTTGATGTTTGCGTTTTCTCATCAATATTTATTTTACTTCCATGAAGCTTATAGCTTTTTTGTTTTAGATAAATTCCTCTTATGTTTGACATTGTGTACTTCATTTCGTGTTTAATAATACATGCCATTATATAAAACATTGTTCGATACATAATAAAAATATCATACATAAATCATAATCCCATAGAATAAATATTTATATAATTTGAAAAGAAGTTAAAAAAACATCCTTATCATCCATTCATATGAAAAAGAAATGTCATACAAAAAGTTGTCAGCTGCCATTATTGCTTAGTCCCAAGTCATCTCTACACTTGAAGGTGGGTTGAATACATACATAGAAAAAAGGCAGCTGTAGTATTCGAGAAGAATTTGATTTTTTCAAGTAAGTTACGAGAGGTATTTAATTAATCGATCAGTTTGCGAATCATGGAATATTTTGTTTTTAAGGATTGCTCGATCAAAAAGATCCAGATGGAAAAAAGTTTAAAGACAATAATTTCATGTTATCTATATATGCAAAGGCTATTGATCACTTATACCGATAGATCATATTTAATTATTTATTTGAAGGGTTTTTCACATTTTAATAAATACTAAATGCCTCTCTCTACTGTCATCTACTATCGCTGAAGTATTTTTCTTCCCAGTAATATCTGTTTTCTTTTATTTTGGGTCGAAAATAGTTTTTCATGGAGAAAATATTATTTAAAAGAAAATAAACAACAAACATGGCCATATTCCAATTGATATGCTGCAATTAAATCTTTAATTATCCGCTAAGGAATCATATGAGCAGCTCTGGAATACAATGGCGCGTAAAACCAATTCAATAAATATGAAAGTAAATTAAATCAAAATAATTTACGTTGTATTTTTTCGTATTTTATGTTTTAAAAAAATAAATAAATATAAAATCAAATGAATATAAATTTCATGAAAATATAAAAACATTTTTCGTTACTTCATCTAAAGATCTATCAAGACTTCTAAAGGTTAAAAAAAACTCGGCTATCAAATTTAAAATACCGAAATTTTTATTCTGCTTGACATTAATTTTATTGTGTAATGGAAAATATATCTCGTGGAAAATAATGTCATAAAAACAAAGAAGCAAACGAGAAAGGCGCTGCAATAACGACGAGGCAACGGAATAATCCATCCGTTTAACGACTGCCTTCAGACTCACGCCGGCCGTTTCTTCCCCTACATCCGTCGAACGTAGCTGAGTGGTAAAAAATATTTCATTCGATAGTATCGGGTTCAATTACAACTAAGCGAAGAGCTTTTAAACTCAAACCAACTTAAAGCTTTATTTTACGATACTTTTATTATTCGGATTTATTATAATTTTTCCTTCCGTAAAATATTGCGTAGTACTAGATCGTCAAAGCGGAAAAAATGAGCAAATTAAGTTTTACGTATGATGTAATGTAATATTTATTACCATTGCAATGATAAAATTATCTTCGTAAATGACTGTCATTAATTAATGAACAACCAGTTGTTCAAAACAAATAATTTACATTTTAAAATAATCTCACCAAAACAAATCATCAGCAATCCTCAAATATGCTTCAGAAACGAGTACTACAGCTGTCTTTCCTTTAAAATCCCGGGCTTATCCTGAAGGATGGTCGGGAACTATACTTTAACAATTCACCTCTTTATGTAGTATTTGCTAGCTAAATGGAAAAACTTTGAATACTTGAAAATAATTTAACCACTTACTTTTTACACGCTACTCTGTGTTTTGTGTTCAAAAATAACAAGAGACAACAATAATGGAAGCTGACAAAATTGTACACCGGAAATTCATGACGATCATATGCTCCAGCTCAGAATTGAATATACGAGTAGATGATAATTCTCATACAGCATTTTTATGTATATATCTATATGAAAACAAGACGCTAACGAGATGAGCTTGCTGAAGTAACGGAAGCAACGGAATAATCCATCCGCTTAACGACGTCATAACTTTTATAACGGCAGCCTTACTTCCTGCCTGTCGACTTCCTTCTGGAGTGAACCAGATCGCAGTCATTTTTTGCGCTGATGTATAATCTTTTCGAAAAATCTCTCAGTTACGGTTTTTGTCATTCTAGAGAGTGGATAGCATTGAAGCAACGATTAATCATTTGGCCTTCTCAAACACCACGAACCTTGTTGAGGTATTTTATATACGAGTAATGTTATAAGGACTACTATATATACTCTTCGAGAGAATTGTAGTCTCACGTAAATTAATGTTTAGCATATAACCAAAAAACTAGGTGTATTATATAGATCACGTCGGTATTTCAACGATAAACAACTTCTTCTTCTATATAAAAGACAAATCTAACCTATCCTTGAATACAGCAGTCACCTTGGCATTGGAGCCCCAAAATACCTTCTAAACTTAATTGACTCAGTTCAAAGAAGAGCAATTCGTTTCATAAACGATGACACTCTTACGTCTAACCTGCAATCAATGGAACACAGACGTAAGATTGGTTCACTTAGTCTTTTCTACCGTTATTACCACGGTCGCTGCTCTTCGGAACTTAAAGAACTAATTCCTCCTGCACCCACCCACAACCGACAAACATATCTTACACTTGCCGAACATCCATACACGGTTAATATATGTCGACCAAGAACTGGTTTCCAATGCTCCTTCTTTAATGCCACCGGTAAGCTATGGAATGCTCTTCCAGCGTCTGTATTTCCTCCTTCCTACAATCTGGATCTCTTCAAGAAACATATAAATATACACTTGCAATCTCCCCAACCCACACATAAACACGTACAAAACACACGTTTCCCGCATTCAGCGTCCAGCCTCCCTGGCTGAGCGTCATAGAGTGCACTGGTCATGACCGGGTGTGCTCTCGTGCATGCGATTACATAAAAAAAAACATAGCTGCTCTTTTGCAAACACATAGGCTCTTATTATTAATACATGTAAAATTACGTTTTGAAAATATTTATCTAAAATATAATGTGCAATAACATACTAAAAAAAATTCTCGGACGGAGTGACTGAGAAACATTGAAAGAGATAAGATCTTTCCATTGCCATCTTGCAGCATTTACCGAAACACTGTTTTTGCAGCATATGTAACTTTGTGTAGTGTTCTAGCTCTATATTTATATCACTAGAAAACGTTTAGGTATTTAAGAATAATTAAAAAGTATTTTTTTTAAATGGTGAAATTGTCAATTTCCTACTAAGTGGTGCGCTTAATTAGAATGTGACTGGAACAGCAATCTCCGAATCCATCCGGTCGGCACAAATTCCAAAATGAAGAAATTACCATAAAATTTAACGCGGCCGATAATTGTTGGATACTACTATTGGCTTTTGATTATAATTAATTTTTGCTGAATTAATCATGGAATTAAATTAAACCGTTTGGAGCGTCGAGTTAATCGCAAGCCCTCCCTGAAAACACAGATCATATTCCCAGCATACTACCCCAATACGCCATAAACATGATAGTTTATAGATAGATCTTATGGATGATAAGTTGTGAAGGACTTACAGTTTGCTCCAAATTTGGAGAGATAACAATAATACACAATAAACAAAATAGGCCATAGAAAGATTATATCATCCATACTCATTAAAAATAAAATTGACAAATTGTACTGCATATTTTTTTATTTCGTAATAAATATGTCGTACTATATGCAAAGAAGACCCAATTGCTATGCAACTCATGAGTTGCTGGATCACACAGTCACATTATTGAGAGAATCGAGAGGACCAGATAAATTCCAGTAAAATTACTTCTTTTGTAGAATAGTATTTTTACAGAAGTCTATGTGTATTATTGTGCATAGTTTATTAAATAAAAAAATATTTTTTATGATCACAATTTATATTGCATTTTATTTATAATTTGTGAAATTGGGTAATATTGAGTCCATGTTAATTTGCATGTGCATTTACCATCATGAATAGAGGATAATCAAAAGTCTCTGGCAAAGCGTCACGTTCTATTACGAGGCGTGTTCTAGACTGCAGAGCTCACGTTCAATAATCCTGAATTCAATAGCCTCGTAGTTGGAACCTACTGTTGGGGAGCGGTGGGCTTTATACAGTAGAGATAATAGTATAGATTGAATAGTTCTACGAATTCACTAAAATAATAATATTTTAAATACTATTAATTTATTATCATTTTAGTACATAAATTTAAGATCTCACAGTACAAGATGGATATCAAAATATCTAATTAGTATATTCTATCATTAATGCCATTTTGAGATGGTAAAAACTGTACTTGAACTGAGTTTTGATTAGATAGCATAAGGATGACAAAAGAATGTTTTTAATAACACACAACAGAGTTTTAATTGATGTTTATTATTGAATTAATTAAAGAATTGTAATATTAGTAAAAAAATATTTCACATAGATTTTTATTATGTTTAAAATAAATAATCAGTAATTTTTAATCAAGTTAATACTTTTGGAATTCAATTCTATTTTGAACAGCAATTTCTGCACATCTCAAGTATCTCATAACCTAGCTGTCGAATATTATACAAAGTATGTACATTGTCCTTACTAAGTTGTTTTCTGGGTTCAGATATGACTTGGGAAAAGTAGTGACAGAACTGTGTGGTGGAAATTTTTTGCGTCCATATATTCCCGTAAAAGAGTGGATTAATCAGGAGAAAAAATATATTATAAGGTAGATAACAATATGACGAATGGAAAACCCTGGCTAATATATTTTTAATGAAATGTTTTAATATCTCAGTTAAACATCCAAATCTTGATCATTAATTAAAGATGTCTTAACAAAGTAAAATTATAACATAATGAATCATTTTAATTTAAAAGTACAAAAGGGAAAGACATCTATCTTCCTATTTATTCAAATACCCAAGACGGGTATCCCGTTTCCGGTTATTATGGAAATGTCGGACCAAAACAATAACACATAACGTAACTACGGTGTAATGGTGTCACCCAATCGCAATTACACCCCTCAAGAACATCTTCCGATAGCGTGAAAGCGACCCGTGACGTAGTCAATCGCTTTTTACGTCACGGGGTGGGGAATGACGTCACCGGAACCTTGAAAATGCTTCTAGAACAGTCCTGTCCAAACGTTATAGGACTTTTATTATTTTTCATCATCACTCAAAGTCATAGGTTACAGTCGCGATTCCTGATTTATTGTCTTAACTGTTAAAAATGTCATGCGTTTCAAATGCTAATTACTGTTGCTGTACAATACCTTTTTAGTGAGTCATTAAACGTGCAGGAAAACACAGTGCATTGAAACTAGTCGGTTTTGTGATGATCAGTCAAGGCGATTGGACGCTGTATTTAAAAAGTATATGTTGTGTTGCAATTTTACTTACGTGTACGCTACTAAATGTAGTAATTAGAATAAACCAGATAAATGTGCAGTGCAATAATTGATTAAAATAAACAATTATATTAACATATAATAACCATATATTATATTAATTTGCCGAGCGGCATAATTCAGTGGTTTGTTTTTCAATCTGACACCGTCGGTTCAAAAACAGAACAAGCTTGATTTTTTAATATCGATTTAATGAAATCTAAGCTCTATACAAGCCCCCGGTAGGGTGGAGCAAAAAATACGATGATTATTATTAAACTCACAAATTATTATTTGGTCTACAGCCACTGTTGCCTTGTAGCAACCAGAATAAATCCAAAAAGCTGTTCCATACAAAACGTATGAAAAACGTTATTTATTTATTTTTTACCGTGATGTTTTTCACATGTTTTAATACTTATCTTACAGATCATCATGAAAATCGGTCTAGCCGTTATTGAGGTATAAATTGCGTAACTAACAAAACTTTTTTTTTATATATAAATGTAGTTAGATTTAAAAAAATAACATCATCTTAATTTAATGAATTGAAAGTTTGCGGGCCGTATTTCTCCAGGCCTGTTCTAGACGCTTCTAGAGCTTTGTGTTGGGGGCGGGTGGTGGGTCTTAGGGGGAGCAGCCAGACATGCAAAAGATCGCATCTTCGATCGGCAATCAGCCATTACACGCAGACGCCCAGAATTACAAATTTTATGTGCGAAAATAACTCAAAAGTGATTTATTTTTTGATATCTCGGAATGACTCACACAATTATTTTTTTTTTTAATTTTTTACATAAATAGTATTTGTGGGACTTAAAGTGTTTTGATATTATATTTTGGTTTGAGCCGCCACTTATGACAAAATGATCCAAGCCTCATCCAGCCTAATCATCCGATTTCCTTAAAAAATCCGATTAACAAATAGCCCAAAAATATGCCTTATTTACTTGCAACCCCCTCGTCAAAGCACTAGGACTTCTGCTCTGAAGGCTGTCGAGAAGTATACATGGATTGTGGCACCTGACAGAACTAGTGACAGCAATTGATGTGACCATATGTTCTTGATATGGAACGGATATGGGAAGAAGATTCTCGTATATTATATTGACATATATTTTGTAAATATATACTCGCTTAATGTTTTCAGTCACGGAAATCTTTCTGGTTATTTATTGTAAAGATTACAAAAAATAAAGAAATGAATGTTTAGTTTAATGTAAAAATAACAGAAAGATGTCAAAACATGTCAATGAAAAAAAAAACGTAGAATGAAGAAATTTATTTTTTCGTTCTTTATAAGCACAAATAATATTAGAATGCAATTCCTTGGTTAGTATTACTGTTCCCCATAAACATTAATAAAACTGTCTCAATACTGGAAAAAAAAGAGATATTTTCCATTTTTTTGATAATAACTTAAAAAATAATGGTACTTATCAAACTTAAAAAAAATGTATTTTCATCCATGTTAAATATAAATAAAGTTTTGTTATGTAATAAAGAATATAACTAGATTATTTTACACCAAAATTTAATTGCAGATGAAATATATATTTAAAATTTATTTTTTCACTCTTAAAAAAGTGTAATTAATTCTTACAATTAAATTTTAGAATACACTGTAGGATAAAAAAATGTTTTTCTTGAGTACTTTACCTGTCAAAACTGATATATTTTTTCTATTTTCTAAGTGGGAGAAAGTTGTAAAAGTAAGTTACCTACCATACTACCCTCTTATATGATAAATTCGAGTTGGCCAGTAAGTTAATGCTAGAAAAGCGTCGTATAGTTTCGCTCTTTTAAAAAACAAACTTATTTTATTAATGCTCTGTTGAATTGAACATCAAAGAGTAGCTTTACACCGTTGATATGCCTGTCATGGGCTATGAATCATTTTTGGCATTACATGAAAAGTTATCCCTTGAACCCCACTTTAATGGATGGTGTTCACGGCTTTCTTTTTAGAAAAAAATGTGTATATTTTTTAATGGATTCTGAAGTTTAATGGATTGCTAGGCAGTAGTGTTGTGTCGTTGGTTGATTAAAATTACACAATACACATACTCTGAATTCATTCAAAAGTTTCAAGTATCAAAGAATATTTTTTTTTTAAATAATTTATTTCTTATTATGGCATTTGTTCCATACCATGCGTTCATGTTAAAGGCTCCTGTGTTAGGTTCAGTTTTATAAATAAAATAATATAATTTGTTCAAGAGTATTATTTGTATTTCAAAAAGATAAAATCGTTTTAAATGTTTACAATATTCAATAAAATACATTTTAGAAACAGTGAAAACGGTTATCAATAAAAGGAGGTATTAGGAGAAACATCAACGTATTTTTCAATCAAAAATATTTTTCCTATCCAGATTGACCAATAATAAATTTATTAAGAATGCCTTCAAATAAAATTATATTAATTAATAAAATAACCCTAATATTAAGAAAAATAAAATTTAAACAACATAAAAAATTTCAAAAAAAAAAAATTCGATTGGAATATGTTTATGAAATAATTAATTGCATAATTTCTTAATGACACATTATTTAAAATGTATTTTTTAATCACATTGATTTATATAATAAAAAAAAGTTAATTACTTCCATATTTTTAATATGGATCACAGTGAGTAATTTAATCACGTAGTTGCTTATATATGTCATACTTCGCGGCACTTTCATGGTTAATTAATATCACAAAAATGAATTTATTTGGTCTATTTTCCACACAAATTTAACTTAATAAATTAAAACTAATTTTTATTAATTAATTACTGAAAAAGTTAAAATCAAATAACTTATTAAAGTCAAGACTACTTATTGAAATTAATATTGAATTCATTTAAATAGGATATAAATAATATTTCGTTGGCTTTTTTATTTACGATTAATGTTTATTTTATTGGTCATTCTGTAGGTCTGATAAGAACAACAAATACAACTTTAATTACTTAAATATTATATAATGTAAACTTATTTATATAAAAAAATTGTGGCGCCAACGCGAAAAATACGAATTGCACGTTTGAGCTACACAAACAACATGATTCGAGTATAAAGCTCATTCTCTTTTCAAAAGCTAAGCAAACTTGCAATTTGTATCTTTTGTGTGAGCAGCCAATAATTAACAGCAAATAACAATAATATAACAATTAAGAAATCGTAGGTTAACAAACCCGTAATGCATAGTGATTATTTATAAAAAAGAAAAAGTACAGTTTTGATGAGTTTATAATTACAGAGTATAACCAAATAAATACAATATAATAGAAAATATAATGTGAATGTTATATTTCACAAATAATGATATCTGTGAAATAAGGTAGCTATTTAACATAAAATGTTGTATATTTTGTTATTTTTTAAGTTGAAAAAACTATTGCTACAATTTTTTTGGTAAATATATTTATATATTAATAATTACTGATGATAAAAATGTCTGTTTTAGTAAATATTTTATAACAAGTAATTAGGCCACATAGATATTTGTAAACAAAACATTTTGACTGTGAATAAAAAATACGAATAAATAGAAAAAAATTAATAAAACTACGGATAATCAAGTATGTATGCAACGATAGATAGACTTTTAAAAATGGCTAGTAAAAATCAATTTACGTTTAATGATCCGTTTCAATGTAATGCATATGGTTAGCAAAAAACCACATATTTAATCCTTTCATGAAATTCAAGTATATTATTTTATTTCGTAAAGTGGAGAGTTTGATAATGTTTAAAATAGAGAAAAATTACATAGTTTTATATAAATAAATGTTTTAAAAATGTAACGCCATGTTAAGAAATATTGATCTATTCCAGGAATGTATTTATGTATATATTAGTATTCAAATTTATGGAACTAATTTGTAATAGCATCCTACATTCTAATTATATGTTAATGATTAAATTTGTAGAGAATATTTAGAATTCATTATGTGATTCTATGTTGGATTTTTTTATTATTTTGGGCATTTGTGTATAGAAATATTAAATCCAGTATTTAAAAAACCTACTTTAAATGATATAAAATCAATTAATATTTTAAGCTATTGATGGCTAACTTAGATGAAATAACTTAAAAGAAGAAAAGTTAATAAATGTTAACAAAACGTTAATAAAATAATGTGAAATTCACGTTTATAAGATTTTTTACCGTTATTGTGTTTGTTAAGAGTTCTTCACGCGAGTGATACAAATTTAGCTGTTGAATCAATTATTGTCTTAGAATATTGAATAGGATATATTACTATAGAGACGTTTTTCAACGAACATAAATTTAAAATTTCGATAAAAACGAACTTAATTGATTCAGATTAATTTTAAATTCTATAGAAATATTTAATGCAAAATATGTAATTGGACTAATGTTCCAAAATCAGAACACGAGTATCTCGAGTGAAAAAATTAAATAAAATATATGTCGTGTAATTCAGTCCAATAATGCATTACTAATTAATATCAACGCGACATGGTAAGTAATTAAGTATTGCACTGCACCGAGCTGTAAGACACACAGTTTTGCGATAATTTGTCAACAATATCACTCGTTTATTCAGTTTTTCACTTAATTACATTTGTTTGATTTATAAGTGTGAAATTTAAAATAAAATAATATTCATTTATCCTTAGGTAACTCAGAAAATATGATGCTCGTTGAATGCGTTTCTTTCAAACATAAAAACACAAAATGAAACCGAATTCCGTAATGGAATTTCATTTAAAAAAAAAACTATCGTAGCTTCGATTAATCACATTTAAAAAAAAATCAAATGATTATCCGAATTATTAATCGAACAATAAGGTACAAGTATAAAATGCTACACAGATTTCGAGCGATACAAAAAATTGACCATGCAATAATAGCTATTATGGTGGGAAAATATATAAATTAATATTATTACCTTATCAATTCTAAATATTAATTAACTATACCTTCCTAGCCGAAGCAATTCATAGTTCGATAGTAATATATAAATGTACAAGAAATATTTAAAAAATAAATTAAACGTGTAAAATACACATTTCATACTTGTATTAAGTTCGTGCCATATTAAATCCTCGTCCTTTGACCATCTATGATGTCACCGTCAATAATAAAACAACAAAAAATCATCAACTAAGTTATATCTCGATGCTTCTAAAAACGTTACACAAAAACGACTAAATAATATATCACTGTCTCTTCGACATATCTGTTCTTATAGATTTAACAAACCTCATCTAAACTTTAGAGGTCCTGGAAAATGCATTCCAATTTCGATGTTTCTTCGTGATGACGAGATTCTCGGTGAAAAGGCAGTAAAAGTTTATAATTTCACGTGGGGTAACTAATATCTAGATTCTAGAAAGAACGTACTAGCAGGTATTAACAGGTGTGGCAGACACATAATAAATATTTGTTTTAAAGAGACAGTGGGTGATTATACTAACGGGCGAATCATCAATGTACTCGTATATAGGTATGTGTAAATGATAATGTTTTGCTTGGAAATGCATTAAGCACATTTGTTTATGCTGCAAATATTTTAGATTATAGCTGTCTATCTACTAATATTTCTTTTTGATATCAACAAAATGTTGCCGAATGTAAGTACTTTGTAAATATCTGCTGCTTAGTGAAAATAGTAGGTTACTTATTTTTCTAATAAACGAGCTTAACGAATTATCTCAACCAGAGTATCAAAAAATCAATATTACGTTGTGAATTATATACACTTTATTGCAAAATAAAGTGTTTCAATCATTAGATTATGTAATATCAAATGGTTCAATAAACATACATGAAAAATGGGCCGTTATAACGACCGAAGAACTAAATTGTTATTTTTTAAAAAGATATTCCGATTATGTTTTTTTATTTTTTTATTTAATCAAATTATTAAAATGATGGTTTGATAGTATTCAAGGTATGAGTATACATGGTGAAGAATTAAATAAAATTCACAGAAGCGTACGTAAAAATAATTAATTAATAAACATATTGTTTTTGGGCAGTCTTCTATAATCACCAAATATATAGTTTTGAAACATTTATAAATATGTAATATGAGTGTAATACAAACAACACTTCAATGTTGATAATTTTCTAAGAACACATTTCAAAGGAATTGAGCTCATTAAGTGAACCTATGAATTATATTATTATTTCAAAGGCAGAAATTATTTTTAAATTGACGAGTTCTCGACTTAGTAATTTTGCGGTTGAACAATTTTTAAGCCACATTCAATACAGAGATCATTTAAGTTTTAAGCCAATTATTTTTTGTGGAATGCTTAAGTTACTTGTAAATTTAAGTTTTAAGTCCGAATTGCAGTCAATTATGTCCATAATGTCTGACGTCAACGCTTTGGGAAAATTTTCCAACATCCAATTACTCAAAATACAACTTTTCATCGCAAGGCAATTAACTTAAAATAAAAAAACAGTGAGCTTTGCATTTGATAAACGATGTGAAATTGATGCTTGTTTGCAACTTCAATTTATTTTTGATAAATTATTTGTTTTACTTTTTAATATAAGTTGGTAGACCATTTTTCTATTTCATCGTTTTAGAAAAAATTTAATACTTAGAATTATTCAGATTCAAGGTAGGATGTTTAGGAAACTGATAATCTCGTTTTATCACTGACGTACAACTACAAATTTTGGCCAGATAGATAGCGTTTGCCCCGTTCTCGAATTCAGCGGCCATTTTTTCAGATCCTTAAGTTATGATGCATTCAATTTAAAGAAAAGCAGCGTGTCTAATAACCATTGGCATCCTAACATACGATCTCTAATCTATGGAATACGAACGTTCAGTCAGTTTACGAAGCCTTTTTTGTCGCTTCTCTCATACTATCATGGTCAGCGCTCTTTTGACCTTTCTAAATTTAACCTGCTTGCACGTGCAATAAACAATGTCAGACATATAGAATGCTGTCAGAGCATCTCTATACTCTCTTTATAAATCTTTCGTACGTATGAAATATGTCAACTACATGCAGGTTTCAGAAAGTTCTCTAAGCCTGTGTGTTTTCTCAGATATCGTCTGTTAAAAAAACATATATTTTATTTTCAATAACTTTAAATATTGCATTGCATGTTCTTTATTTATTAACCTTTATTTTAATGTTTGCATACACTCAAAAGTGTAAATAATTTTTGATATCTGAGACAATGAAACCAAATTACATTACGTAATGGTATAATTGAACAGGTAAAATTTATGTCTTGTCGAATGCCCGTAAAGTTCCTGTATAACTAACTGTCTCCCCCATCCATTAATAAATACTACACATTTTGGAAAACACAAAGGAAAAAATAAGATTTCAATAACGACACATCAGTATGCGAGTATATCAAGATTCTAGACCAAAACACTTTTCCGGTAGAAAAAAGATTTTTATTCCATTTTAGCACATCAATTGATATTTATTGTTCACTGCACATAACTTTAATTTGCCACACGATAACCGTTCGTATTTATAGTAAAAAAAAAACGAAATAAAAAACATTGTGATTGAACTGGTATTCAAAATAATTGATGATACTGCTCTGTATGTTTTAGTATATTGATACTAAATATTATACACTCTATCGACTGTATCAAAGCTTTGCTGGAAACTTCAAACGGCCATTAAAATTCGAGTAATTGGAATACGTCAAAGTTCACAAAAGCAACCATTCAGCGCCATTTAGACACAATAATGTTACAGTGAAAAAAGAATTTAAAGAATATACTTATAGTTAGGCTCTAAAATATATTTTAACCTTCAATAATAATTAGCATTGTTGCGACAGATGCATGCTAATAATGCTAATATATCCCTACGAGTACCTCGCATACCAAGCTATTCCCTTTCAGTCAATTTAAATACATTATTTTATACCAATTGAAAAATATGATGTTATAATTATGTGCTACATTACATGGTCCTGAAATGATAGGATGTGATTCGTGATTGAATGGATGAGTATTTTATTATTCAAATACATGGAGATGGATATATCTCGATGGATATACAGAATATTATTACTTAATCAGAAATAGAAGAAATCAATAATATTTTTTAAATTATAATTAACTCATTGAAATCATGTTGATATTTCATTAACAAATAAAAACAATGAAGCGCAAGATATGATGCAGCTGCAGATTTTATAACTGAAAAATTCTAATATATATAAATAGAATAAAATAAATGTATTCATACCTACTTATATATTTATTAAATAATGAATGTTGGCCTTTTTGATGCATCAATATACGATATGAATTTGCATAAAAACTTTGTAATTATAATATAATGATTGATACTAAATTAAAATATAGTAATCCTAAATTAATTATTTGTAAACTGAAAAATATAGTACGTCCTTAATAATGCCAATAAATTTTTCAAAGCCATTACTAGTATCGTGAAAGGAAACACTTAGTAGAGTATAAACAAACATTCGATATTCGTGCAATGTCATAGTAACAAAGATTTTTTTTCACAAGTGAGGCTTAATATGGCTCATAAAAATTACGCTATAATGATGATCAATGAATTTTTTATTAATATCTCGTTTGTGAACATGCTTGTTAATGTGAGTTGGTACTTAGAACTGTTAATAGCAAGAAAATGAAAAAAGTTGAAAATAAGGAAATGAGTATGTATAAGATTATTCTTGTTGCATATGTCTAAGCATAAATTAAAATTAATGTATGGGACTCTCATATACTTGTACTCGTATTCATTATAGCTCTTGATATCCTCCTCTCTAAGTTGGTTATCGTATTACTGGATGACAGGATGTAGGAGCAGATTGACAATACAAATAACTTATTTTCGGTTCATAACTCGCGTTTTTTTTATTAGATACTTTTTCGTCCACCCAACGAGATGCCAACTGTCGGAGCTTCTGACATCTAGCGCTGGCAAGACAGCCGCGGCAAAAAAAGACAATTAAAGATGACAGTTGCACCAACATGAAATGGAGCAACTGTCATAACAAATAAAATGGCAAACATGTATGCAAACACCGTGTATTATAATACTCTATAATTAAAACTAACATTATTAGATGTGCATGTCAGGCGGGCGAACAAAAATAAGAGACAAAATATCGTTTTTCGAGGCTTTACGGCATCAGCCCAAAGGAACTATATTGAGCTGATATTTATCTCTTGAAAAAAAGCAGAAATAGACGACCATATTAATGATATAGTATCAGAAATTATGATACACATATATACCAGTTAAATTTATGACTTAGACTCGCTCTTTGAGTTAGTAAAGTAACTAATAAAAATCTAAAATTATTAATTTCACCGGCGAAGAGTTAGAGTTATGTTGTGTGATGAGAAGACTGAGAGCTAAGTGAAGGTGAATATGACCATAGCGCGACAAAAATCTACAATAAAATGATTGTATTCAATATTACTCTTATTTAGACATTTCTGGCGTGCAGGAAGCACGTTGTTCTAATGGAGTGTGACGCAAGTCTTAAGCTATTTAAGAGTAAGTACAGGTTAAGGCATTTTAAGCTTGTTATTTAATAAGGAATAAGATATTTTATTAACGATATTTAAATACGAATTCCTTAGTCTAAAACAACTAGTTATTCACTTTAGGTACTCGGGATTTCCAATCATACTTGTATGTTGGCATTAATATTCAGGTAGAGTGACGACTTAATTTTAATTTAACCAGTCAAACCATTATTAAAATGCACTAGTCCACAGTTACAGTAAAATATTTCAAAACATGTTTATATTCCATATGGGTTATCAAAGAAATGTTATTGTGAATATATTTTTTTGTATTGAAGTTTTAATTTTGTACACCTACTTGGATATATTGTTTTTATTTTCATGTTAAAGGATACTATTTTGACTTGTTGCATTTTAATAATCGAAAACACAGTAAATACGAGTAAACTTACAATTATACGATCGAAAGATTTATACCGAAGCTTAAAAATATGATTATGAATATTCCTCAATATCGATGTATGTATGATGTATGTGTGAGATGAAAAGAAAAGATTTTTACTGACCGAATAAAAACAATGATTAAATCAGTCAAAATTAAATACTCTTATTATACTTTGAATGAATTCTAAATGGAATGTTTGATAGACAATCAAAAGCGTGCGAAAATATAAATGAGTTACAAAAAATGATTTTTTTTTAAATATTACGATGTATAGTATGAATTACGCTAATTCAGTGTTCATCAATGAACCGTAATTAAGAATCAAAGACGATTATATCAAAATTGCCATTAAGCATCTTAAGAGATAATTAGTATTAAGTTTACAATAAAAAGTCACACTATAGAATGTAAAAAACACAGTTCACTAAAGAGCTTAAAACTATTCACACCGAACATCAAAATAAAACATTGTACTATTTCGTTCACTTTGTTTAAGAATTGATTTGTATTGTAAAATAAAAATAGAATAGAGATACATATTATTATAAAAGCTAGGACACTGATTTTTTCTTAAACGTTTTGAAGTAAACTGTACTTGCACAGTCTCGTTTCATATACATGGACATTTATATACCAAATTCCTTTATATCATAATTTCAAGCCGAATACGTGGAATATTAATTTTAATTTTCCAATATTTTGAGCATTCCAAAGCACATCCTTAACATTATCTTAACTATCGAAAAGATCAAAACAACATTTATTTTTCACATATATTCGTGTTTCACAATTAACAGCCACAGTAAATATGAAATTGAATTCAGAATTTGATACATTAATTTTAACTGAATTGTTAAATATATTAAAAATTGTGATACATTTTATTATGCAAATGTGCAACATCCATTTTATTAATCAAAAGTGAATAAAAATATTAATTAAAAAATTGAAAAGTTATTTTTGCTTTATAGTGCACGGGTATTAATATTGATAAAAAGTATTACATCTATCCATTTTTTGCCGTTAACTGAATTATTTGAAACTTCTCGCATCATGCCTCTTCGATTGAATCACAATATGTTATCTTTGGAATGATCGGTTTCAACTTCAAACTCGATGGAATGGCAGAAAATCGCTTCAACTGCGAAAAAACATTCCGCACTTTCACGGATATCGTGTTTAATTAAATGCTTGTATGCATTATTATGACATCTACATCCTTGACATAATCATGTGTCTTCCGTTGCCAATGATTTCACTTCCATCGCCATTAGTCGCAGAAGTATGCATATTGATGTGAGCGGTGTGATGCTTAGCCACTATAGACTCTTTATTAAAGAACTCCATTCGCCTCATGTCCTCTTCGCCTTTCTCTGAGGCGGCGAAGTCTTCTTCGACGATCTGATCCAGATGATACTCTTCAATTTCAGGATCGATACTGTGATGATGATGGTGTTCAGACTGATGATGATCGGAATGATGCTGATGATGATGGTGTTCGGCGTGATGCTCAGTTTCATTAGTCAAAGAGACCGGGTTAATGAATCCATGATGAGTGTGTCCCGTAGTGACTGCGGGAGGAGAACGCGGAGACATGGGAGGTGGGCTTGAGTTTGTGGTGTCACCTACGCTGCTTAGTCCTCGTTCTTCGCCTTCTTTTTGCAGTCGTCTCTCGCGTCTGTGGTGTTTAGTGAGCATGCCTCCTGTTTCGACGTCTCTCTCTAGTCTGTGTCCTGAACGCGAGCGAGTGAGCTGACTTTGAACGTAGAATTCTAGATCATCGTCTTCCTTTCTGGAGATGTATTTGTTAAGGATTATTAAAAATATGCCGATTAATAGAGCGAATAGTCCTGTGCAGACGAGTTCGTTCCACCAGCCTATGGATCCTAGAGCGCTCCAGGATGTTAAGTCATCTGGGAGGAGTCCAGAGCCGATGAGGAAGATGCCGAGGACGAGGAAGACGACTCCGATGTGGAGCATGCCTATGGAAGTGACGACCTTGGAGTCTAGCATGTTGTCGGGTTGGATCCTCTTCTTGCGCGGCTGTCGGGAGCGAGAAGAACCTGTACGGTCCAGGGATCCTTGGGAACCTGTGAGGCCGGACTCGGTGCTCTGCAGGGAGTAGCGGCGCTCCTTGGCGCGTTTCTGCTCGTCCCGGCGCTTTCTCTGCCTCCTGATGGCCAGGGCGGATTGAAGTCCCGCGGCGTGCATCTCTCCTGCAACCGACACCATCAAGCGCATCAGTCCTCCTGCAATTAACTGCATGGCACAGCACACACTCACACCACTCACAGAAGTGCATCACGAGACTTTAAGGTGTACACGACTTCTGATTAAAAAAAATATAAATTTGAGTATGTATGAAGTGCACTTCACAATTGATTGAGAATCATATTAAGGTGCACATAACAGATTTGACACCACATTTGCAAGCAAAAAAATTTAAAGAAAAAATATTTTTATGCGTATATTATATTTAAAACTCTTCAATATTCATTCAGGTTTCAAATTTATGAGTTGTTTTCCTTTCTTTGATACAAACTACTCACAGTGAAATTATAACGATATTAATTAAAGTAAACTTTTCAAAAAAAAAAATTGTATGCTTTTTCATAAAAAAACATAAAATAATTTTGACAATAGAAAATAAAACTTATCATTTGATAAAAAATAATACACATAATTGTATTTTTTTAATAAAGTTATGTATTCTTACCATAAATTCTTATTTAAAAATTCATACAATCCTTCATTTTATTGATAATATGATTTTTCTCTGCACATTCAAATTAACTTTTCACGATTTGATTTTTTTAACGAATTTTGTAAATTAATTGAATCGTACAGCGGCGCCCTAAGCACGAAAGTTTATATTTAGATACTTGTTAAATTCAGTGATTTTAAGAATCACAACGCGGTGTGCATAACTTAGATTTGGTAATGAATATATATAATATTATACGAGATATTTCAGTGCACTTAAAGATTAATGCTAATCAGTAAAGTTTATGGCTATGCGTCTCATAAATCACAGAAACGTTAAATCAGGGTTTAGTTTTTGGAGCTTGTTTGTGGCATTTAAAGTATTTGATTAAAAGTTACGATGGAGATTTAAGTTTATAAACGTATATAAGCAAAGTTGTATAAAAATTTAAAGCATAAGAATTAAAAGGATTTTATTATTAAATCATATGAAATTAATAAAATACTTTTTCGTCTCTATCCGTATACATGAGTATATCAAGAATGTGAAGATTAGAAAAGGTCGAGAGTTGTCAACACAGCTCGTGTAATTGGGCAGATAAAATGGAATTGGGCGGAGCGTGTTTTTAAATGATTATTTGAGATAGGTAGGAAAGAAAAATAAAAAGTTATAGAGTGGCGACCAAAAATCGTATGTAGAAACGTAAGCCGAGATCCGTTAAGATCGGATGATGAAATCGCCAATACTGCCAGACAAGATTGATTTAAGAAAGTTAACGATCGAAAAATTGGCAATATTTAAGAAAGATCCAGCAAAGAAAGGACACAAGAGAAATAAAAGTAAAGCATCTCTCAGCTAACAGTAATAAAAAATGTTTATGTAATAAAACTTAATAAAATTATCATAAAACATTATTAGACTTGCTTAATTGAATGCTTAAGATTATAAGTCTATTGAGATAATGTACACATTGCTTCTATATGTATCCTACATTGTATAGTATTCTTTATATCAATTTAATGTCAAATACTGTAATACATTAACAAAATATTTCATTCAATAATCAAATTTCTTTCACAAGTAAATTTAAGTCCGTGTATTATTATATATCAAGTTCTTTCGATAATATGTAAACTCGTGTTTAACCCTTATGCATCGCTGTCGGCATATGCCGTCATAAGATTCCCCGACCGTTGACATCGGTTGACGTGATATATCGTTTTGCTACTTTCTTAGAATACTTTTTTATGCATTATCTGATAGCTAAAGGATACAAGAACCAATATGATATATTAAAATAGACCAGATAAGTACATTTATGCTTCAGATACTAGTTTAATAATCGACAGTATAATTTGTAATGAAACCGAGCCGTAATGAAAGGGTTAAGAGAGAAAAAAACATCTTTCAAACACGTGATCACATAAAACGATAATGTTACATTCGACAGCCAAGAAAATTTATATAAAATCTTACCATTAAATGGTATTTATTTACATTTCAGTATCGAGTTCAAGAAGTGAAATATTTACAAAAGAAATGTTTTATCTTCCTGGACGTCGGCAGTAAAAAGCTCGCGCAAGACTCGCAATGTACCGCGTACCGCATAACGTGGAAGCGACTGCTATATATAAATATACCCAGTAAGTGTGTGACTGATCTACTAACCAGTAAAACGCACGTCACTGTCAGTCATTTCAAATATTTGATAAGCGAGTGATATTCATTATTAACGTGTTTGAATGTGCTAGCGAATAGTCTCCAGTGTGACTACCTGTAAATACTATTGTATGTACATATCATTGAATGATAATAGTGATACCAACTCGATGTAGCCCTTTCAGGCTGGTGCCGAAAAGCCTCGATGTGGGATCTTTTGTGTCTTATTTTTGTTCGTCTTTTTAAAATTTGAGTAGTTATGAGACACGGCGCTTGTATGCGCCATTTCGTTCTGAAAGTCGCGCCATGTCATGTGGATATAGCTCTCCATATGACCGCTATGTAGTTTTCGGGCGCAGTGATGTTACTCCAGCCAGTAAGCAGTCTCCGCCTGGGCGCTGTTAGGTAAACAATATTGTCTATCCCGGGCGGAGGACTGAATTTCGTCAGTCTTTTTTGTTTAACGTAAAATAAATGCCAATTATGCTTCTCGACGAGTTCTTTGCTTTGGCGACCTGCTGCACCGGGAAATGTCAATAGATTAGAGTGAAACATATTTTTTTACCGAAGTAATATAATAATAACATGATGTATATAATACGAATTAATGCAATACACATAGAAAACATGATCTAATCACATTCGATGACTGTGGTGAGGTAGTAGAGTAGTCTAACTGCAATATTTTGTGTGAAACTAGGTAAATTCTTTTTTTTAAATGGCTCTATGTGCTATAAAAATGTCAGATTATTATTTTTGGCGAGTATTTGCGGGAATGTTTATTTTATAGGGAGCAATGGCGGCCGGCGGGAAAGTTCAATACTTTGTAAATGTCATACGTCAAAGTCACCACGAGATGGCGGCGAAAACGCTCCGGAAAAAGGTCGAAAAATTTAGCGGGCGTAAATGTCATATGAATAATGATTTAAGTTGCATAAAATTGTAAGAAAATTGATAGCTTTATTAATATTAAGCAGAAAATGAAATATGACAGACACATAACAATTTATTCACGTATAAAATAAATACGTTTAAACTAAAAAATGTACTTTTCATATAGGTCAAATTTTATCATCAATTCACCAAAAATGACTGCAGGGTGAGATTAAAAAATAACCATTTGACATGAAAATTATTGCCATTTTTCCGATATTTGCAAAGAAAATGACGCTTTTATTGGCCATACATGCACATAAATCATGAGTCTATAATTTTTTATTGTTTTTATTATGTTTGCCTAACGAGATTTTTTTCTTTAATTTTTCAAAACTTTTGAACCTGTAACCCGCATTAAGATTATTTTTTCTCCACAAATTATGAGTTTATCACTCAGGAAAATTCCTGTTTGACTTATGGGTTAAAATTTAAAATGGTTCAAATAAACGCATGAATAAATCTTGTATTGTTAGAAAAAATAATTAATATTTCACTGGCAATTATATCCTTAATTTACTTATTTACCTAACCGAGATAATTTTATTAACTTTCAGTTATTATTTCAGGCGAAAATATTTCAGTGCTTACCGAGCTATATAATCATTTTGATATGAAGCAAAGAAAAACAATAAAATTGGTAAACAGTTTTCGTTTAAGTCGATGTTTACACGAGCTAAGAAAAATATCTCAAAGATCAAAACAGTTATTTCTTCCAGGTGTGCTAAACGTAAATAAGTATAATATTTTTAACTCTTGAAACATTTTGAAAAACGTGATTTGAATGTATGATTAAACAGAATAAGTTCAACCGATATATTTCCACGGTTTTATGTTGTATACTCCTAATATGTGAAACTCTAAGATTATCATTTTTATTTTAGTAATTGTATGAAAACTATGAAGGACTAGATTAAATGAAATTTTTAATCTATTTACTGCATTATAATAAGGCAAAAAAAAATCATTGTCATTAGAAATTAGTTTTGAAAGATTCATTATAATTGATGGATATCATTATATAGATTATGCGTTTATAAGTAGTCGTAATCTTAAAAACATACGAAAACCGTTGAAGCTACGTTTATTCACACCATAGGTTTGGTTTGCGTTTGAGATGTGTTCATACAGAAGAATTATCGGAATTTCCTGGAGTGACCACGTCACGAACAATGAGGTTCTCAGCATAATCAAAGAAGATAGGCACGTAGTAAGAATCATCATCAGAGAGGTGAATCCCATGAATCGGTCACATCATGCGCCACGATGGTCTTCTTCACGACATTGTGGAAGGGATGGTTGAGGGTAGAAACTGTAGAGGGCGGAGTATTTGCAGCAAGTGTTCGAGGACATGAGTTGTAGCTCTTATTATGAGCTGAAAAGGATTGTAGAAGATAGATAGGAGTGGAGATCGAGATGCAAGATTTTGTTGATGCAAACCAATCCACCGGATTGATACTACGAAGAAGAATAGGGCAAATATATACAAAATAGGTTAGGTAAATGCTCCATTGGTTTTTTTTGTTTGCCAAGTAGCGCAGTGCAGCGTAAAGTTCAATCTCGTATTCAAATTCTATTTGACATGTTCACATTAAATATAAAAAAATAGGAAGCTTAGTCATAACTTATAATTTAGTCAGGTGGATGGCCATTATGATTCAGTTGTCGTACCCTATTCGTAGGATATATATGCTTTAAATAGGGAGTAAGTACTCGTTAGTAAAAACTCAACTTTAACATAACGACTCTTGGTCTAGTATATTTTTAATCCTCTGACAGTTTCAAAGAAATAAAACAAGATTACATTAAGATCGTTTATCGCAAATATTGACTGAAGAAAATTATTAATTCTGAAGAAATGGCGGCCGATCAATCCAAGAAGTGTTTGCACACAGAGATTAAAAAACGGAAAGGATCGATTTATTTGCTTTTCTCGATGTTTTTTATTTGCACTGTGTATTTATTATTTATTGATATTGCGATACAAATAATTGAAAAGGTACACATTACAAAAAATGTTTTTTTATTCCAGAAAAACAAATACTACCGACTGAAAAACTTTTAGTGGAATACTAAATTTTTCATGATAATAAATTATTTTAGGTTCTGAAATAAAAATACGTTCGTTATCACTTTTTAATGATTTAATTAATTTTGATGGCTTATGGATAATTTCAAAACATTAAAGCAATGTTTTTTAAGTACTCATAATTTATTTATTGGAATACATGACATAAAAAAACATTTTGCTTTAATATATTTTTAAATAAAAAAAATACAAATATTCACCGAGTGCATTATCTACATAGTTCCTGATGGCCTCAAAGACGAAATTACGGATACATGAAAAAAGGACTGGTGTAGGATCTGGGGCATATTTTGGTATTTATTTCGTGCATTTTCGGAAAGACTGTATGATTAGCTCGATGTTACCTTTGTTTTGAGTAGAGCCCGGATTTCTATAGAAACAGTTTTTCTTAACCCATTTCCAGCCGGCGTCAACACATTCAGAACCTGATAAATAATATTAATAATTCATATATGAGCTACATACAAGCGACAATGTTATTCCGCGCTCTGGCTCATGAATAACTTACGGCATAACAGGCGCTGATATATTGCGTTTTAATAAAATAATCTATACTCGTATAAGCTTTCGGTAATATGTCACTCTTAATATTACTCAACCCATTGACTCCCAAAACTGAGATATATTATTTGTATTTTTGTAAATAACATTACGATTCTAAAATTTGATGCAAAAAATAAATTAAAACAATGCTGTAACGTGGATGATTTGAAGATCAAATTTTTACTCGTGAAATATTTAAAAAAATGTTGTACAAAAACATCTTCATTTAAATATTCTAATTTTTTTTTTGATTATCTGTCTTGAATTTTGAGTTCATAAATTTATGCTGAATTTGTTTTGTTGGAATCAATTACATTAATTCTCTTTAGCCTCGCCATTTTCCATCATCTGGGGTCGGCTCTCCTTGTGAACATTCGCCATGTCTGTCTGACCTGAGTTTTCAGGTCCCTGTCTACAGTTGCAGCCCAGGTTGCCTGTGGTCTTCCAGGTCTTCTTCTCAGCGTGGGTATGTGAAGGCTTTCTTCACCATGTGGTCCTCATATCTCAGTGTCACATGCCCATACCATCTTAGGCAGTTTTTCCTTATCTTTACAGGTATAGGGGCCACCCGAAATGAACCCCGAATATGCTCATTTCGAACTCTGTCCACTAAAGTCACACCGCCCGCCCACCTCAGCATCTTCATCTCTGTCACATGAATTCTATCCAAGTCACGTTTCAGTGAGTTGCAACACTCCGATAATAGGCTTCTTCTGATTTAATATTAATAATCCAGGGCTCGGTAGTGTAAATCTTATCATATGATCTCCTTAAGAAAATATATTAACAAAACGAACAAATTATTTCAGATACTACGAATATCTTATCATCAAGCTTTCAAAACTCGTTATGGATATGGCCGTCGAAATGTATACATTGTTTGTACTGGGTGGAGCTTCAGATGCAATGATAAATTAAGATGAGTTATAAAATTGTGAAGATTGACATAACTGTGTAGTGGATATTTATGATGATCAGATTCACTAGAGAGCTTAAGAGAAAATATACAAAATAATAAGAAAACACTTGTAAAATGGACATACGCATAAAACATATGTGGTTTAGTACTTCAGTAATTAGGCTTATCATTTTTTAAATATTGAGTATGTATCCAAATAATGTGAATATTTTTCAGATATTAAATAAAATATGTCAGGTTGTGTTGGGTTTCAGCCGAATTAGATTTTTAGTGGCTTTCGATTTATTTAGTTCTCCTGCCGGCAGGTGCGCTATACGCTGTTACGGGTCGTTAAAAGTTAACGGCGTTATTAACCCCCTCCCTGCCAGATAATACATAATAAATAATAGCCGTTAAACTGTGTAGGGGTTATTATAAATAAATTAATTAATGCAGTTGACTTTACGGGACTGGGTTATGAAAAAAGTTGCCATGTTGTGGAACTTATCCCTTTTTAAAAATCTTTTTTATTAGTTATTATACATGTTTGCCGCAATTCAGCAAGATAAGACTAATCTAAAATTTATGGCATTTGAGGTGAGTTTTGTGTGGAATATTATTCTCCTTTTTAAATTTCTATCACTTTTATGAGAGTCTACAATTATCTGTAAAATGTTTTTAAATTATTTTAAATTACAGTCTACGAAGAAATAATTTTTGATCATTTAATTAATGAATATTTTTTTAAATACAAATGTTTTTTACTAAAATATTTTCATTCAATAATTAATAGCATTCACTTTATAAAACCATTTAGAACATTTAATTTTTATTTGGTTCTTATCCGTTCCATATCTAGAACATATGGTCACCACAAATTGCCGCCATATTCTGTCAGTTGTCATTATCCATACCTAATTTAAGGTAATATCTGTACCAGAAGATCAACTTGGAAACATATATGGTTCCTGACAACCTCCAAGAGTAGAAGCCCGAGTACTTGAAGAGGGTAACTGAGGTATCTGAAGCATATTTTTGATGATTTGGTAATTGTTTTTTTTTTTAAGGAAATTTGATGATTATCTCGATGCTCCCGATATCTAAACTTTTTTCCAAAGGAGCTTAACCTGAAAATTTGATCACGTGGAGAAGCGAGGATCACAACAATAGTTTGTGATTCTCGCTCACACTTACGTGAGAGAAAACGAGCTTCAAAAGCGTCATCAAATCTTTTCGCATAACCACTGTAATGTACAACTTTTGAATATTTTTTTACTAATTTAGAGCTTGTTAATATTTTTTACAAATCTTTTTGGGTGGGCATATTTATTTTACGCCCATAAATCAGTTGGTGTGCGATTATGGAAGAATGGATAAATATACACAAAGATATATTAAACCCGTTGTTTAGAATAGCCCAGTTTTAGAGTCAAAATTGAAAAAGAGCTGCCAAGAATTCGGACGAGTGGCCCAAAGCCAAAAATCAATATTAATGAACTGATCCACCTCGGCGGTGATTAGCTGGATGGAGGGATAATGGGAAATCTGTTTATATTCCAAATTCTTTAATGATGTGGAAAAACGTATTTTTAAAGTGAAACCAAAACATTGCATTTACTAGATACAACATCCGGTGAATGTATCTAAATGTTTAAATCGATAATTACTTGTGATAATTAATTGAACGTAAGCATCATTAATTATTTATACTAATAAGTTATATGCAATACAGAGAAGTTGTCAGTAAGTAAGATCGCGATTCCTTTCGATCATTTTGTCTAAGGACTATCTCGGATTGCATAAGCCTGACAGTTCTAAATAATATCTTTAATCTGTAACCTGTAACCTAACTCTATAAAGGCTACACATAATTCACATACTTACATTTAATCGCTTATATTCAATACAGACTTCATACATGTCATGAAATATCAATTTATTAAATTAACAAGCTTCTAATGTTGACTTGAATTAATCACAAATCCCAATTGGAATTCTTGACGTATTTTTCTATCACATACTTATTGACATCCTGACGACTCTCGAATTCACAAAATAACTAAATTACTATAATAGCTAATTTTGTGTATAAACATATGTTCTAGTCTTTTCATTTTTCCCTTATGGAGAATTAAGAGTAACAAAAAAATGACACCTTCAAGATGTGGTGTTGAGGTAGATAGATTCACATTTTATATACGATAATACGTAATTACCTGCTATTTATTGCCAATTTTTTGAGCAAAAAACCATGATTGTATAGAAATCAGTGATTCGTAGAAAAAAATACTTTTTTTTTCAGAAAACAAGTAGTGAATCTTGACATTATTGATGTTTCACTCTGCAAGTTTTCCAAAGTTTCATCGAAAGTTATTGCCTTTTTCTTTAGAACTCTTGATGAATTACATTTCTCGCGCCTTTTTTCTTTCCAACAGAACAACGGCCGACTATCTGAGCTGAAGAATCAGCCATAATCACCGCCGAGGCCTGAAAAAGCTTCGCAGAGTGGAGAGTTTTCCGACCCTCAGACAAAATGTGCTTTTGATAAACAAATACTCCGCAGAAGTGTTGTTGGAAGTGGCGCAACTAAGTGTCTGAAGCTCGCCTAACACCCACGCTGACACTTTACCACTCATAATGTAAAACCAAGTAAAAAAACATAAATTGATATCAATAATTTAATTATAGTTAAAAAACCATTATTAATAAACCATGAAAACACATAATCTTAATCAAATTGTTGATATGCATACGATTTAAATCAACAAGTGACACTTAAAACATCAAATTGATATTTATCGAGTAAATGTACTCGTATATCGAAAATATTCAAATGGAGTGCGATAATGGGTGAGGTCGTCTACAATTGCTAGGAAGTGTACTATGGCAATTTACAATTACTTACAAGACTTGTTATCGTTTTATTTTTTTTCCGTTTAATAAGGTTTTTCAAAAGATAAGACGCTTAATATTAATAAATATTGATATTAAAATATTATATAAATATTATAGTAATTGTTATATATCGTGCACAGGTTTATAAAAGATTGTATGAGAGGTAAAGAACGCACATCAATTGCAGAATCCAATAACAAACACCGTCACGTAGTCATCCTTTTATAAATTAAAACATAACGTTCGTTTCGTTTATCGTTTCAGTGGCATACGTTTTAGAAATTTAATCTCTCTATTTGTCAAATTTCAAAAATCAAATTATATGTAATTATTTAATATTGATCAAGTATTGACTATAATTTGATCTGATTTATGTAGGCAAAGAACATTTTATTAGGCCAATAACGTTTACATTGATGGTCGACAAATGTTTGTGTTAAAGGTGTTTATGAAAGAAATTTCTAAAATAGACGAATCATAACCGTAATGTTTCTATTGCGGACTGTGTATTATTAATGATGTTAATATTGATAGTAATGAACCGTTTAAGCCATCGTTATTACCGGCATAAACGCCAAGAAAGCTCGTCTCTCCTGGCGCTCTTCCAATATTTCATTGGTTAGAATAGAAACCTGTGGATAGTAAAAGGAGACGCTAAAATGAAAATAATGATATTAAAAAGGAAAAATCAATAATATATTATTATACGTAAATAATGATAGCTTCGAATACATTTAATGTATAGTTCCCGACGATATTCTAGGACGCCAAGAACCCAAGGACCAAAGCAGCTATAGCTTATGCTCTCCTAAAGCATCCGAAAAACTTCTCCCAAACAGGTCTACTTTCGACACGAAAGACTACCATTATGATGAATATCTGAATGTTTTTTTCAATTTTATTGTTGTTGAGAAATTGAAGTTGGATGGGACTCTGTCGTATTCCCTAAAAAAATATAAACTAATATTTTGAGCACGCAAGCTCTCAAAATCCACAGTTGAGAAAATGAAAATGAACTATTTATTAAGTAAAAATATATAATGCAAAAATATCGAGAAGCTTATTTAAAATATTTGATATCATTTTAAAAATCAATAAAATAGTATTTAACAAAAATTATACCTATATTTTACTAAAAAAAAGTTACTTAGAAGGTTCATAATTTTGGTGTGTGAGGCTTTTGCATCCACAGGTTTCTGTACAAAGGCATTATTTTTTTGCCTTTTGAGGCACTTTTCCAGTGATTAATCATAACGTCGGGACCATTAAGGCCTATAGCTACAGCCACAACGTTCACGGCACACTCGGGCTATTTTCCAATACGATTACTTTCATTGTGCACCTGTTACTTACGATAACATCCAACACGCAATGAGCGAATGTTTTGATTTTTTGACGTTTGACGGCATGCCACTATTATGCCATGTGAGCTAGTGCACTGGATATTTTCTTGAATACTATTTTAGAATTCAGTTATTACTTTAAAATTCTTGACCTACACCATGTTCGTGTTTATGAAACATTTAAAAATAAATAACGTTTATAAAGCCTTGTTATTTCATAAGCTTTATAAAATTTACTTAAGATTTTTTTGTTTTGAATTGTTCGCCTAGTTTATTTAAATAAATTATTACTTTTTAATTTCACCAACACAAGTACGATAAATTTAAGCCTTTCATTACGGCTCGGTGGAATTCAGATTATACTGTCAATTATAAAACTAGTATTTGAAGCATAAATGTACTTATCTGTTCTATTCTGGCATATATCGGGTACCGATGCGAACAGGTTAAGAGCTAACTACTTGTCGAGCGATAAAAAATGCTAGATTGCTCAACAATTAAAGAGGGACAAATCCATATAAACATAATTATTTTTATATTTTATTTCAAACACAGTATTGTAATGACTACTTATATAAATAAGTTAGATCTTTGTAAATTATTAAGTTTATATAACACCATTTCTCTTTAACCCTTTCGTTGCGGCTCGGTGGAATACAAATTATACTGTCAATGCGGCGTGAATTTTTAAAACCATTTTTATTTTATTAAAACTAGTATTCGAAGCATACATGTACTTATCTCACCTATTTTCATGTATCACATTGGTTCTTCTGTCATTTAGCTATCATTTGATGCATTAAAAACTATTATATTTAACATTATGTAACTCCATACATGTGGTGACATTGACACATGTGGTTTACAAAAAAATCGCTCCTTTGAAACCTAACGATATTTATTTACATGCTTTACAGATTCCTGTAAACAATACATGTAAGTTGATGAAAGGGAATGACAACACTTCGAATTTCCTACCGTAGATGTCACAATGAGAACTGAAAATAGACGGCATATGCCGACAACCGATGCGAAAGGGTTACATGCTAAGCAACCTTGCACTCCTATTGCTTGCATGATCTTTTAACAGAATCTTACTACTTCATTATTTTTATTTTTATGATTGCTTAGAAATGCGTAATCTTATATGACCCAGAGTTTTATGAATCTGAGGTTGTAAATCCTGTTTTAACTTTTGTCCCTGTTTTTTTTTGCTTTGATTAAGGATTACTATTAAATTCATTACAAATATTTCATACAGAACTTTTTTAACAAACTATATGTAATTTCAGTCGAATGCTTTAACCTCTCGGGCATATCTTTCGGCATATTCGGCGTGATTTGATTGAAATTATGATGTAGATTTTTCAAAGGTTTTTTTTTTGTAAGCACATACAGGAGAATACCGACCGATGGTGATAGTAATTTTGAAGTCTCATCTGTGGAATTCTATGACGCTTACCATGGTGCACATGGCTAAGCGCTGCATGTGGAGTGTTGATCCGCCAACGTCATAGCCTACAGCCCGAGATTCTCGCATCATCCTTATTGTAACAGGAATTTACTATGAATAGGTGGTCATCACGGGACGACTTCGTCTACCACAAATTTTAATTAATAGGCTATGACTAACACCGAGTATATCATGGAGATTGTTGCACAAGGCCGAGGGTCACATGCATTTAGCAGACACACCTCTATAAGACAGACCCAACTTTCCAAACTAAAGACACACGATGGGAAGATAACAACAAATCTTAATGATATACTGAAGGAAATAGAACATTTCTACGGGTTATTGTATTCATCTACGATGCCAGGTCCTAATGACAGATCTGCGGACGACAAGAGGGTTACTCTCACAAAGCACTGGTCTGAAGACATCCCAGATATAAGTATATTCGAAATTAAATCGGCCCTTAAACAACTTAAGAACAACAAAGCCCCTGGAGAAGACGGAATTACATCTGAGCTTCTGAAAGTAGGAGGAACCCCTCTGTTGAAAGAGCTTAAAAACTATTCAACAAGGTAATAGAACATGGAGAAACCCCGGCGACATGGAGTACGAGTATTGTGATATTGTTCCACAAAAAGGGGATAAATCACTGCTCAAAAACTACCGACCCATTTCCCTTCTTTCCCATGTGTATAAAGTATTCTCCAGAATTTTAACAAACAGGCTGACGGGTCGATTTGATGAATTTCAACCTCGAGAGCAAGCTGGGTTTAGGAAAGGCTTTAGTACAAATTGATCATATCCACACGCTAAGACAAATCATTCAGAAAACCGAAGAATATAATCAGCCACTCTGCCTCGCCTTTGTAGACTATGAAAAGGCATTTGACTCAATCGAGACTTGGGCAGTGCTAGATTCACTACAACGCTGCAAAATAGACTATCGGTATATAGAGATAATAAAATCTCTTTACAAATCTGCAACAATGATGGTCCAGCTCCATGATAGCACTAACAATATTTCTATAAACAAAGGTGTTAGACAAGGAGATGTTATATCTCCAAAACTCTTCACAAACGCCCTAGAAGATATTTTTAAACTGCTATCCTGGACAAAATGTGGAATAAATATTAACGGAGAGTACATTTCTCACCTCCGATTTGCAGATGACATAGTGCTAATAGCCGAATCACCTAACAAGCTCCAAGACATGCTCTACGACCTCAATGAAGCGTCGAACAAAATTGGTCTGAAAATGAACATGGATAAAACAAAAGCCATGATTAATAGTCATATTTCACAGACCTTTGATCCTATTTCCATTGGAGGAACAGAAATAGAGGTTGTAAACGACTATACCTATCTGGGACAAGTAATACAACTAAGGCGAAATAACTTCTCAAAAGAAATCGACAGGCGCATACAACTGGGATGGGCAGCATTTGGAAAACTAAAGTACATTTTTAAAGCGAAAATTCCGCAATGCCTTAAAACTAAGGCGTTTAAACAATGCGTCCTCCCTGTATTAACCTATGGCGCAGAGACGTGGAATCTGACAGCAAGGCTTATCCATAAAATAAAAGTCACCCAGCGTGCTAAGGAGAGATCCATGCTCGGAGTGTCGCTAAAAGATAGAATCCGAAACGAGGAAATACGCAGAAGAACTCAAGTAGTGGATGCTACCCAACGAATAGGCACACTCAAGTGGCAATGGGCAGGACATATCTGTCGAAGAGACGATGGTTGATGGGGAAGAAAAGTATTGGAATGGCGCCCAAGAACTGGCAAACGAAGCATTGGCCGACCCCCTACAAGATGGACTGACGATATAAGAAGAATAGCGGGAGTGACCTGGATGCGGAAGGCGGAGGATCGAAGAGGATGGAGACTCATGCGGGAGGCCTACGTTCAACAGTGGACGGACACAGGCTGATGATGATGATGATGACTGGCATTTTACGATTGAGAGATCAAATTCACACAAACCGGGGGATATTATAGAGCTCAGAAATCGTTTGAAAATCTTTGTTTTTTAAATCTCCATCGGGGATTGAACCCACGACTTTTGGCTTGCAAAGCAAACGCTTTGACCATTGAACTATACCCGCCAGTAGAATATTAATATATATATATGTAATATATATAAGTTAATATATGTTTGCATATTCGTGATTTCAAAATGGCAGATCAGGCATAAGTTACATATATTATAATAGACTAGCAAGAAAAAAGTTGCATTAAAGCCACCTCGACTCGAGAGAAAGTTTCTCTCGAATTTAAACTTAATTTGCATAGTCTTACCGTTATTCACTGGCAAAGACGGTCCCTTTTTGTTTCAAAGCACATAAACCCAGAAGAGATTATGCTATCTTAATATCCTGCCATCGAACTATTCTGCTATCTTAGTGTCATGATATCATAGATCTTTACAAAAACATGACCTAAAATAACAAAACAATGCGGAAGACTATTTTATTTTTATTTTATTAACGGCCTAGGCCAATACATACGGTTTTAAAATAGAAAATACAATAAATGAAATGGTAAAACAGAACAATTCATTTATTTTTAAACTATGTTCATGGAAAATCAACATTATTCGAAAGATGTGATAATTCCTAATTGAGATTTGGAAAATATTTTCTTAGAACGCCGATCTCTATAATTTATTAAATTCTTCGTTCACTTTAATAATTGAGACGAGTATGTTCGTTAAACGGTTTTTTTTAATTTAACATATAAATAGTATATTATATATCACTGAAAGTGATAAAAAAAGACTAAAGGCCTTTGAGATATGGTCATACAGAAGAATTCTCGGAATTACCTGGAGAGACCACGTCACGAACAATGAGGCTCTCAGCATAATCAAGGAGGATAGGCACCTAGTAAGAACCATCTCAGAAAGGCGAGCCCGATGGATCGGTCACATCATTAGCCACGATGGTCTTCTTCACGACATTGTGGAAGGGATGGTTGAGAGTAGAAACTTTAGAGTGCCCCCAAGACGGGAGTATTTGCAGCAAGTGTTCGAGGACATGAGTTGTAGCTCTTATGCTGAGCTGAAGAGGACTGCAGAGGATCGAGAAAAGTGGAGATCGAGATGCAAGATTTTGTTGCTGCAAATCAATCCACCGGATTGATACTACAGAGAAGAAGTATATTATAATATTTAATATTTTTATATTATTTCATTACAGCATACCAAAAAACAATAATAATATTATATATTTTACCCTTTTACAGAAAATATGCAATTGTTTTAGCAATATCAGTAAGGTCTATAATAGAATAACGCTGAAAACTCTACCTTTGGAGAATTATAAACAACGTTTGTTACGCTACTGTACGAAAAGGTCGAGCAGTTTGATTAGGTTATCGATTTTACTACGGTCGAAACAAAGGGAACACTCGCGAGATGATTAGGTTATTCAAATTGCCAATATAAAACAAGGGCAATAAACAAAACTGTAAAAACAACAATATGGGATGTTGGTGGAGGGTTTTTCTTTAGTATTAACAATGTTGCAGGAGGACTGTAAAAAGTCTAGGGACAAAGAGGAGTCGGGAAAGTTGTAAGAAATTTGAATAAAAAAATAATTCATATTTAAAAAAGATTGGCATCAGATTAAAACCCGATGCTAGTTTAATTTATTTCTTTAACAGGCACCTACAAACACTATAAGCGATACAATTGTGTTTCTTTGTGCCAAATAAACGTGTAAGTGACATGAAATGATTAACTTCTATCCTATATTTGGTCAAGATAAAAAGGTAGAGAACATAAACTACGTATGCAATTTATTCAGGGCTCCGACATCATCAAGATTTGGAAAGCCATAGAAATATACATAGAATGCTAAGTTTTGGGATGCTGAGAAGACAAGACGAGCACCATGGCGGTTGACAAGTTTTATGGTAGCAATTTATGGCGATCGTATGCTCAAGATATAAGACTATAATTTTTTAAAAGGGTTTTAAACTTTTGTGTATTTGTAATAAAGATCCATTTATTAAAAAACTTGTAATTGAAAATAAACCGACCGTCATATTATTGATTAATGATAAAATATTTTAAATGTTTTCAACTTCAACTAACAAGTCTTATATATTTTTTGGATTATTGTGACCCCCTCATAACTTAATGTATCCATCTGAAGGATCGCAACTCCCGAGAAACGATTGCCAAGATTTAAAAGTCTTAAATATATTTTAATTAATTCGCTTAGTAAACTTTAAATGACTCTTTTAATAATATCCTTACTTTAAATTATTACAATTTATTTACAATTTATCCCCTGAAATAATAGAAATACCTCATTTTAATGTAACATTTCGATAATTAACACACATCTCTCGGTGAAACTGAATACTGCGATGTGCCTAAGTTGTATGGGCTTTTGTCGCACTCTCTCAAAGAGCGAATAGTGTTCAGTTAAAATGAAAACCAAATTTATTATTTAATATTGTCGATTACTAAATGAATGTTTTTTTTTAAAACGGTATACTTTGGTTTTGCAATTGAGCTAGAGTAAAAGGTCCTGAGATTATTAAAAGTTCTGAAATTAAGCTTTCAAAATACTACTCTCATATGTATCGTTTGTAACATAGGTTATATCTAATATAATAAATACGAAAATAACCTTTCATTTTGAATAAATCTTACCAAAGTAATCACATATTGAACTAGATACCTACTTATGTCAATTAAGATTTGAATGGATGTATTAGTTACACCGAGAAATTTCCCGATTGATTCTGGGGAATTCTGCCGATTCCCGATAAAGCAGGACTCGACTAAGATTGATTGCTCCTTTCAAATGGCGATTACAAGGCTAATCTCCGATCCTCCACATGCCAAAATCTAGCGGGGAATACCGATTGAAACCTATACACTATCCTCATAATAAACCACAGATAATCACCTAAGTAATATGACAGTTGCGCATCTAGAGATGTTAGATATACGAGTAATTTTCTTGAAAAATATTCAATTTTTAAATGTATTTTATTTATAAAATTAATGTTCAATTTGATAAGTGGTGTAACATTCAAGTATCTTATGAAACGCAAATCGCAGCTTATTGGCATTGTATGAAATACTACGATACTACGATCCTAGTTTACGAAAAACGACACCCTCTGATATATACACGTATTGTGATACACAGTATATCAGGGGAGCAGAAACTAGCTTACCAAAATCAGAGATAAGTGAAGACATCATGAAGAGATGTGTTGTCAATTGATTGGACGGGTGATTTATTAACAATCATAAGAAAATGTCACCAAATACCACAGAATAAAGTTCTTTCATGTCAATACATTTTTTGTATACAAGTATGATACACATGAATGAACCAGTAGCGTTCTTTAGTGAACTCTATGACGCTCTACGTGCTTGGTTAGAAAATACATACATAATAATATAACCAATATAAAGTATAATTATAAGTGCAGGGATTGAAGATATTGAATGTTTAATAATATATTTTTGGAGAGATTCAGATTGTACGAGGGAGGAAATACAAATGGTGGAAAAGCTTTCTAAAACCATTCCTGTTGTATCAAAAATAGAAGCTAGCGTAATCTGGGATGGTTTTCACCGGTCGGTAATATGTATCAGCAACGCCACTGCGTTCCATCCACTGATATTGTAAAGGCCACAGAAATACCCATGGGCTGATCATCCCATCAATAACAATTAGTACACAAAATCATGCATAAAGTACTTCACTGATTATACTCTTAAATATGCTTATCGTATTAAGTGGTTGATCAATATTTAAGTTTAGAAGTTGTCCTTAGACAAAAAATTCTCCCTAAAAGAAATTTATACTTTTCGACTTTATCATTGATATGCTCTTAAAACAACGTATTGGATAATACCACCGTTAAAAAATAAGTCGTCTATATACTAGTATATAAAAAAGAAATTGAAAAGAAGTGAGTTGCCTATTTTAATGTTCGAAAATAAATCCAATATTTTTATGCGTTGATTAATAAATTATATTGCTTTTGTTTGATTTTTTTTTCTTTTTTAAGAATATTTTTAATGAATATAACAAGTCTTTTTAAACGAATTTAAAAAAATGTATATTCCTTTGATTCCAAGAAAGTGTTATTCGATTCACCTTTTTTTCTTAACTTAACCTAATTTCACCTTTTTTCTTAACAGTTAAAAAAAAAAATTTCATATGGTGAACTACATATGTTGTAAGGTGGCGAAAACCTGAAATAATTTCATAATCCTTCTGACTGAAAAAAAACAAGGTGTGGAGTTTTTTATAAATTGTAACAAAGAAATCCCAGGTGCAAATCGGAAAAGTTCCCGAAACGCAAAAGCGAGCGAAAACATTAAGCACTAAATAACGGATAAAGGCTTTTACGATGGGCGTTTCAGGAAAACTTAGAAAACGCACACCATTAGAGCAGTGTTTTCTAAAATATGATTCCGGAATATTGGACAAAGAATATATGTATTAAAGAATGAGAGTGTGATCATAATATCAAAGACCTCTTATGGCCATAAAAAAAATCATCGATGTGATAATTATATTTTATAGTTAAATCACAAAATTAATATTATAGGCATATTATATGTATTATCGACATAAAAATATAAAATTATTTAGCATTTATTCCACATTCTTTTATAACTGGAACGACATGTTTCGGCTACGTTGTCAATTATTCACATATACAAGTCTATTAGGCAAGTAGGTGTGCGTGTATATATAGGGCAAGGTGCGAGTGAGTAGGTACGTGTAGGTTGTCTAATAAAAAAATGTAGAATAATTTGTAAATAATATTTTAATTTTGTCTTGATATTATGGATTTCTACCAAGAATTATCGATCGAAAAAATCGAAAATATATTACATATTAATTTGTCAAATCAGAACAACAGCGCAGCTGTCAACGTCTTAAAGACAAGACTTGGTCAACGGTTCAAATCTCAAGTCAAAATCAAAAGTCAAGTTGTTCAACTTTATCTGATTTATTTATAAAATAACCATGCTATTTGATGTGAATGTATATATTACATTCTTAAGATGTACAAAACATTACTGTTTTCCTAACAAAATTGCATTGAAAAGCACTGCCTAAAAGCAATAATGTCTGGCGCTACGCAAAAGCTTCAGTCACGCGATACTCTCTAGAGAGCTTTCCTTGCTTCGGTCTAGAGCATAGGTTCCCAAACTTATTTCACTCGTGGACCCCTTGACACGATTTTCGGTTATCCGTGGACCCCCTGATCATCATCATCATCATCATCAGCCTGTGTCCGTCCACTGTTGAACGTAGGCCTCCCTCATGAGTAGGCCTCCCGCATGAGTTAGGCCTCCCGCGTGAGTTAGGCCTCTCCCTGATGATATTGTGGCTTTTCGGTTGAGCCGTGTGTGGTGAACTTCTTTCAACCACCATAGCAGGGGTCTTCTTCAGGATTAATAATTTATTTAGTTTTAAGTTGGTTTATTCAGATTATATATTTTTTTTATCATTAAAAATATATATAATCTGAATAAACTAACATCAAACTAAATATATTTAATAATCTGAAGAAAATTCCTAATAACGATCGAAATATTGGTTGAAGGAAGTTCACCACACGGCTCAACCCAAAAGCCACAATATCACTTCAGGCTACATATCCTTGTTCTCATTGTTATGTGACGACGTCAGTTCTGTTTGTTAATAGTTTATAGAACTTTTTTACCTTTTCTATCACTTTTTTATATCAGTGATCGCTTTAATTTCTCGAGGCAGACTATTGAAGTTTACTACTCCATTATATTTGTAACAATTTTGTTAATTAAAATTGTAACGAACTTAATCATAATTTACGATCTGTTACAACTAGGCGAAAAATAAATGCATTTAATGGGAGGGATGAACTTGATGATTTAATAATAGTTTTTCAACATTTGGCATCAATTTCCTGAGATTTAATCTCAAATCTCCTCCTTTGATGATATCCAGTTTGTTTCTTTTTTTGTTATGAGATTGGCAACTGCACTGAAACCCCTTTCCACTAGGTATGAAGATGGAAAAGCAAGTAAAAACTTTCTCGTAATATTCCACAATGCGGGATAAGTAACAGGTATGTCTTTTTGAAGCCAGAATTGCTGATATCCTTTATTAAACTGCGCATTGAGTTCTTCGTTAGTTGATATTCCGATTATTTCCTCTTGTAATATGACATTTGTTTCTTCAATGTTACCACCATATAGATTTATTATCCACTGTGGTATTACCATAGTCAAAATATCCTCAAACCTTGTTTCAAAGTCTGAATATAGGGCATTTAAATGTTGATCGTAGGTTGAAACATCGTCTTCCTGGCAGCTTATCTGTGACAGATTGGGGAACTGGGAAAATTCGCCCCGTCCAATATTTTGCTTCCTTAGCTTTATTCTGGCAAGAAACGCTGAAATGATGGACTTTGTTTGAATCAAATTAAGACTGTCACCTTGTAATTGCAAGTTAACCCTATTAAATTTAGCAAACAAATCTGTTAAATAGGCAATGTCCGTTTTCCACATCATTGAGTTTTCTTTTAAAATTATTTCTTTATCATCCAGAAACTCTAAAATAGTGTCAAAGAGAGAGCAAAAAATCTTGTCAAGCACAATCCTTTCGACAGCCAGCGCACTTTGGTGTGAAGGAGTAAATGATGAAAGTTCTCATCATTTTCGTCACACAACTGCGCAAATAGCCGCGTATGCAACGCATTGATTCGGATTCGGTTTACAGCATCAATGACTAATTGAAGAGATTCATGCAATCTAATATTCAGATTGGTGACACAGTGTATTGCTAACACCCCGGGTACATTTTGTTTTAAATAGCTTATAAAGCCACGATAACGCCCAACCAGCCCAGGGGAGGCTGCTCACGTTTTATTAGTCGATCTTATATATATACGATCCTATAACCCAAAGTACAATGGAAAAGCTTTGTGGCTTAGTATCGCAAAATATAAGTATACTTATATTAATTAACTTGTAAAGAACAGAATCACAAGAGCGAGTTATAGGTCAATACAGTAGGTATTAAAGATAGATTCTGTGTCCCAATTGTAAGCTACCCTTGTTTATATACCCATGGACCAAATAACGTCAGTCTCGCCTTTTTTGATTTTGGCGACAGGCACATTTTACTGTTTCCTGTCCTAAATAGAATTTCAGAAAAAGGGCAACTTTTATTTATTTATTGTTTTACAATAGCCAAGCTTTCTTGTAAAAACATACGTGATAATCGTGTGAACACATAGTGCAGTGTGGTAACTAGAGATACTCATAATACTTTATTCCATTTTTATGAGGGTGTTATTTAAAAAAAGAGATGTACCCTATTGTATTAGTTCTCCTCTAAGGCTCCAGAAGAAATCGCACTTCAAGTTCGTGTCAGAACATTAAAGCTGCGGATTATAATTTAATAGTATTTGAAAAAAAATGCACTTTACTTATATTTAATTGCTCAATAACATTTAACTTTTCTCTGAAAGCGAAAACTATAAAGCAATAATAATTAAGTAATTTGTGTTCTTCGGTGTCGGCGAGTAACGAGATCCTAGCCAGAAAACAAAATTAGACGGAACCGGCGGTGAGATGCGATTCGCTTTGTAGACCTCCATTTAAATAAGGGTTGGACTCCAACCCGTATTTTAATTATTTTTTCTCAGGCTAAGAAATTAATTGTATGCACTTTAAAATATTTACATCACACATATCTCATTTATATATTGCTATTTATTGTAACTTCCAAATTAATACTGATGTGTCAAAATTTTTAATAATTTTATATTGAACCCTCCGTGGACCCCCTAACGATGTTCATGGACCCCCAAATCAATTTTAATATTCCATGGACCCCCTGGATGATCCCATGGACCCCTGGGGGTCCATGTGGACCACTTTGGGAACCACTGGTCTAGAGCTTCCAGCCATCCTGGGGAAGCTTCAACTTTATATACATCTTACGTAGTCGAAAAGCTCTTCAGCTTGCGACAAGTATACATATTGTATTTATTGCTCGACCTTGCAACGCATGAGAGAAGATACAAGATCCAAGGACGCCATTGACTTACTTTAGTATACTATCATTGTACTATTTTTAGGAATGGTTACTTTTCAGGTAGAAAAGCTTTGTTTTGTTTTTTGACCATTTTTTTAAAGCTTGTGGAAGAAATTTGTGCGGGTGATAAAAACGTTTAACCTTTCATTGTAGAAGATATATTTTTTGTAACATACCGGCCTGTATGTACATTGTTTAATATGCAATGTCAATTTTTTTTAGCATATTTCGATTACCATCATTGTGATTTAAAATAATTCTTAAGCCCGGTAAAAGTCTGTGTCTAGCAGAAGAAAAAGAAAATAAATCAGATTTTATATATTTATTTCAAATTTTATGTTAAAATATTAAATTGAAATTAAAATTAGCAATTTCATCAAGAATTAATCAATAATCTGTTCTTAGAATCAATCAATATTTATTAGTATATTGTCTCATTAAGATAAATATTTTGCATTATGCTGAGTGTGTTTTCTTATATTAAAATAGTAAAAGTAGTCCTTTTAGTATGAAGAAAAAATATAAAACATTAATCCATGTGTTATTTTCTAACTAAAGCCAAAACAATTTTGAAATTAAATAATCCTCATTGAGTGGAGTTTGATTAATAATATTTTTTTAATATCAAGTAATATCGAAAAAATAACAGAAAAAAATGTTTTTCGTGAATGGATTTGTGATAAATTAAGATTCTGTGCAATTTTTAACTAAACTTCGTTTCAGAATTAATATTTCTTCTTGCTCTGTTAGCACTTTTAAACGGTATATTTAAGTAGGTGTGGTATATGTTGGGTAAGGTTAGGTTCTAGTATTGCTTCAAACCGCCAACAGAAAAACTTCGGCTTGGCATCGCTCCAACTTCGAACGAACTAAATGGAAAAAACAAAGAACTTCAGACGCGAATCGAAGAGTTGAGAATGTTTTATGAGTTGGAGGAAAACTTTCAAATAATAAAGAACCTTTCTTTGTGGATAATATGCTGGTAATGTGGTGGTGTATGTTAGGCTATAATTTAAGAAATATGTGACTATTCGAAGTGAACAACGAAAAAAATATTAACATTATTTAGAGAAAAAGTTAATTTTTGGGGGCATTAAGTGCCATGTGATTGTGGTATAATGTGATGCAAACATGGTCTATAATTCGAATTTTTCTCACATTGATAAAACACATCTTTGTATTTAAAAATTGTATTTGTATTAATAATACAATAATGGTGTGTGAAAAATGAGAATATTAAAAAAATAAACGAAAATAAGCATCCGATCTCTAAGCCATTTTTGGCAGTTAGACGTTTGATGAAAGCATTGCACCATCTTTTCAGTTCATCTATATATTTTGTGCCGTAACTCGTTAATACAACAAAACAATTTACATAATCATTGACGAGATGTCTCAAATCAAATTAATAAAATTACAATATTATAATAGCGTGACAAATTTTATTCGAAATATGAATTAATTTCAAATATCGATCAAAGTAATTGACATGGAAACCATTGTCACTTTGTAAATTAAATAATAAATTGCGATGACGCAAAGCAAACTGGATTAGAATACGGAATAATATTAATTAAAATGGTTACTAAGTAAGAAAATCAATAGTTTTCTGCGTATTGTATGAAGCAAGCGGCGGCTTGTCCGACCCACTTCCTTTGTCTTTCCATCCGACTGACTTTTAGAGCAAAATGTATAGTTTTACGCTTAGCTCGACATAAGGCTTAGTTTCATACTAAGCTATAAGTTTAACACTTAGTTAAACAAGGCGTGGTTTCTTACATATGTGTACAGCTTAACACTCAACTAAGACGTAGTTTTATACTTATTACTCGTACAACACACGACGTAGTTTAATTAAATGAAATATATATTGTAGTTTCAGGATTAGCTCGCAGTTACCACGCAAAATATAAATTGATAGAAGACATCATATTTGCTTTGTTGCTTTTAGTCAATATATTTATAAGCAAACAAATATAATGTATTGGACTTATATTGTAAGAACTAGACATGTTTTAGCAGAGCACATTATTGTATTTCAATTACTACTGTTCTATAAAAAAACATATTCAACAGATTTAAGTTGGAGACCTAAAATGACATATATACTTGAAATAAGCTGTTAGCTAAAAATGGTAGTTTACTTTTAAATAATTGATAACGTAACTAAAACATATCTGCAATTTTTGAAATACAGACTTAATTGATTCACTTAATTACGTAAACTATAATTAAATTTATTAATTCTTAGGTTTGACAAGTTGACTGATAATATTATAATGTAGATTGAAAAAATGTTGATTTATTATTTGATATTTATTTATTTATTTATTTATTGATATACAGAATCGAAATTCATTTTTTTTTTACAAATATTTAGAAACATAGAGTATACATAAATATACAATAAATAGAGAAAATAATAAAAAATAAAAACAACACAAAAGAATAAGAAGATGACACGATATACATTGTTTGATAGATATCCATAGTGGCCAGAATTATTCTAAAATCGTGAATTTTTAACCCTTTCGCATCGGTTGTCGGCATATGCCGTCATTAGATTCCCCAACCGTTAACATCGGTTGACGTGATATATCATTTTGCTAGATTCTTAGAATAGTTTTTTATGTATCATCTGATAGCTAAAGGATACAAGAACCAATGTGATATATGAAATTAGACCAGACAAGTACATTGATGCTTAAAATACTTGTTTTATAATTGACAGTATAATTTGTATTCAAACCGAACGGTAATTAAAGGGTTAAGATGTTTATAAGGTAGTTAATTTGGTCCAGGATATTTTATAGATTTTTTTAAATATACAAACGCATTATAAATGAGTCGAGTTATTGTCAGGTCAGAGTATTGTCCAAGTATAATACATTTGGTATATAGTACAATGGCAGTGTACAAATAATCAGTATAAATGAATAGTGATGCGAATTAAGAAATTTTTCTTATTAAATATTACGAACTCAAATTTCGGCTACATCGGGTAGCCATTATCGAGTCAATTAGGCAAGGAAGTGTGCGCGTTTATAAATCGCAAGTTGTAAGTGAGTAGGTGGGTGTAGGTTGTTAGATATGGATATGTTTAGAGTTGAAGATTAAGTTAAGATGTTAGATTAAAAAACAATAAAGATAAAGAACATTAATGAATAAGTTTCTACCAAGAAATTATATATACAGGTATTTCTAGATTTGAAAAATAAATGAAGCAATAAAATAAATCATATTATAACAATGTTGCTTGAATTTCATTGTAAGAATAGCGCAATATAAGTTTCGGCAATTCAAGTATTCGCCAAACAGGTATAAAGTTAATCGGAAACTGAAGTGTTTCCGGTAGCCGAGCATAGCAGGTTCAAGCGATAAGGCTCCGCTGGTAACAAACACCTGACTGCTTTGGCTGACAGGTGAGTGCTTCATCAAAACAATTGGATTAAGGCGCCTGGAAAAATACATCTATCACTATGACAGTGTAATTTTTTCATCTCGTTTTGGTTTAATTAATGCTGGGATTACGCTGGAAGACCTGCCTTACAAAAAAATATATAACGCAAATAAAAACTCTTAAAAAAATCTCATACTGTGAAATAACGTTATTTCGTTTTTAAAGGACCCTTCTAAACGATAAGTGCGTTAAACTAAAAAAACAAGAACCTTTCAAATACGTAATAATAATAATATATAAATATTACAATATTACTAACTAAGTTGCTTCAAATTGGATCTTACTTCTGATTAAACAAATCCTCATCACACTCGCATAATACACAGAAAATAAGCTGACGTCATACGGGCATCCCTTTAACAACACAGACAATATAGGTTAAACATATAGGTTTCATAAATTTATTTTTTAGATACTGAAAAATATACTTTATTTTACAATTCTTTCATAGTCTTTTAATAAATATATGTTTTTTGCTTTTAATTTTTAAATTTCCCTGCGGTTATAGTGATGTAAATATATACAATATACATATAAAAAAACATTTAATTTAAATATATACAAAAAAGTGTAGAAAATTTAAATGAAATTTATTAATCTGAATATTTTTTAGTTAATAACCGGAAAGTTTAACGAACCTTATTAAGTAAAAAAAATTGCCGGGTATGAAATCTTGATTAAAGATAAATGGAAAGGAGCACAAAAGGTCATTTCCTTCAACTTTTCGCTAAGCGAATTGAAGGAAACATCTTTCATGCTAAAAAAAAAATCAAGATGCTGAAGGTTTTTTTAAAATAATAAATTAAACACTGCGATAAACTTAAACATAATAAACGTTTGCCTATATATTTTGCAAATTAAATAAGAAACATTTATTGCAACGTTTAATGAGAATTTTATTTATTTGTTATACTAGTATCTTTATCACCTAAACAAGTCCATCTTCGTCTCGTAATCGACCGTATTATGAAATAGTGAAAAAATATAGAAAACTGCTTCGTTCTTTCTCTACCCTTGTCATTTTTCACAAATTCAAACATCTTAACCCCAATATTCCAAACAAGCATCGTTATATTTCACCTATTATATATAAAATCAAGCAATTATAAATTTTATTCTATGAAACAGAATATTCTCTAATCGTAAGATAAACGGCTTAAGCGAATATTAACCTTAAATATTAACAAAAAATTAACTTAACATACTACTATTAAAATAGCTTATTTAAATTTTTTATTAAAATCCAAAATGTATACTATAGACTCCCTAATATAACAAGCTCATTACGAGTTAAACCGTGCATTTTTCAATAGTTATGACTAAATCGGTACTCTTAGAAATCTATCAAAAGAGCTTTATATTTAAGGATCAAAGTTAAATACACATTAATCCTTGTATTTGAATATTGCCAAGAATATTAGTATGATTAATGGTAAACAAAATCAAAGAAAATATGACTTTGATGCATGCATTTATGATAGATACATTTATGACATCAATCATGAAGAGTATGCATTGAAAATGAGCGTTTTGTATTGAGACTCATAATTCGGCAGGTATATATCCGATCAGGCTGAAATAAATTTTACCTAAAAGCTAAAACCCTAGGCTGCAAATATCAATCCTATTTCAACTGCCGGAGTGTAAAGACGTTTTTATCCGATATTTTAAACATGGCTAAGTTCGTACCATTTTTTACAAAACCGATTTTGCGAGGAATTATTTTACATAATATACAACAGCAGTTGAGGCGCATAGAATATTAGTAGAAACATACGGCGACAATGCGCTTTAAGAAAAAACATGCATAAGATGGTTTCAACAATTCAAGGGTGGTGATTTTGACCTCGAAGATGAAGAACATCTTGAGAAAACAAGAACAGCAACGGTCCCAGGTTAGAGCCCTGAGGAACTCTCGAATATGTATAAAAGCTGCGTGATTGGTAAAAGCCGTAAGATACAAACTGCTGTCTGTCTCTGAGATACTCCCATTTTGTTTAATTTTTCAAGTAATAAATATCATGGTCAACTTTGTCAAATGCTTTCGAAAAGTAATCATAGGAATAGTCAACTTGTCTACCCTCGTCTACAGATGTCTTCTTAGAGAGATTAAACGCGATTAAATAACAATAATTTTCTATGGATTGGAGATTAAAAATAAGAGTGCTTTAATTTATAGGGGGAAATAAAAAAGATTTATTTGTTTTAATGTGAAAAAATATATTTTCAAATTCTTTCCGTATGGAAAACAATAGTGTATGAATAAGAATCTCTGTCAAATTTTCTATCATGAGTAAATGGAAACTTTTCAAACTACGGTATGGAAAGATCAATGACGTCAGGAAATATGGATCTAACGGTCTTCAGTAATGACGTACCAAAATGGCAAGAAGATCCGGAAGTATATAATGTATCAATATTTATGTGGTTTATGCTAAAATGTGTTATTGCAATTTTAGATAACCTACTCAACGATTCCATAAAAATCAAGGCGAGAATCTAAAAAAATACTTATATATTATAAACTCACAGTATTTTGGCATTCCTTATGAACACGTGGCTTCCATTCAGAAGAAATGCAACACATCAGGATTAGTACAAAACGCAGTAAACATCTCCACTTTTTTCTAATGTAAACGAAATCATAACATAAGTTGATGGATTTCTGGTAACTGTCAATTTTTTTATGAATAAAGTTGATAAAGATGTCAATTAATCATCACACCACATGATAATCGCTTGTGAAGTGTTGATTTATCTTTCCAACTATTTTATGGCTTACGAAATTCAGTGAACCATTTCACAGGACGAAAAAAGTGATTAAATATTTTTTTACACAGTTTTAGGGAGTTGAACTCGGCATACAATAGTGTATCATATCTTTTTTGCAAGTGAGTATATCAAGTAAATAATTATCAATTAAATAGCAGAAGAAGTACATTTTATTTCATATAATACATAACGTGTATAATATTAGCTTCCGATAATTATAATTATATTAATTAATAAGGACTTTTAAAAACTATAAGTGCAACATTGACATAAGTATTGCATTAATAATCAATATAGACAATATGTTACTTTTTTATGTAAACACATACAGGTGAATACCGACAGATGGTGAAAGTAATTCTGAATTCTCATCTGGGAATTCTATGACGCTTACCATGCTGCATATGGTTAAGCGCTGCATGTGGAATATTTGATTTGCCAACGTCATAGACTACAGCCTGAGATTCACGCATCATCCTTTATTATTACAGGAATTTACTATTAATGGGTGATCTTCACGGGACGACTTTCGTCTACCACCAATTTTGATTAATAAGCTATGACTGGCTTTTTACGGATGAGGGATCAAATTCACACTAACCGGGGGTATTTTAGAGCTCAGAAATCGATTAAAAATCTTTTTTTTTATCTCCGTCGTGGATTGAACCCACGACCTTTGGCTTACAAAGCAAACGCTTTGACTATTGAGCTATACATACCTGCTACTACTTGCTAAGAATATTATGCATTTTATAGTGACTAATTTATTTCAGAATTAAAATTTACTTAGTTACTGAGTCATACGACTACAATGAGTAACGTGCTATCTTTTGAAACGATAAAAAGGGTCAAATAGTGAATCATACAAAATAGGTATGTTGACAGTATCCACTCCCTTGAATGTATTTTTCTTTTTTACCAACATGTGTTTGCATAACAATGAATAAAAAACAAGCACAAAATGTCGTAAATGTGTTTTTACGCCGAGCCCGCATTTTCCCTATACGTCTGAGTTTATGAGCGAAACACAAACGTTCTTAAAATATCTACAGTTCTCGGTAGCGAAGAATGCTTGCTCCAGCGCCTCAATAAACTATTTTTGTAAGATTCAACTCGTCAAGTACATCTGGAAACCTACTGGAGTAACTAAAGTTAACCGCGCTCTTAACTCTTAACCTCATTAATGTACAGCATACAAAAGTTTTGTTACTACTATAGACCTAACTTATTGTTTATCTTGACACTGTCTAAGCAGATGTATACTCGTATTGGTAGGGTTATTACTATATTACAATAAAATAAGGATTCGTAAACTAATAAACAAATTATCTAAAATTCATTACTTTTTTATTACCACGGTAGTAACTATATTCAAGCCATAATGGGAGCTTTTAACCTCATTGATCTGCTTTCCATAAAAGTTTCAATAGCTTTTCATTTGTCATTTTATGTCGATACGCATCTTCATGCATTTTACTTTGTTTTTAATTTCATATTGCTGCAACGACATATGTATTGTAAGATGGGCATCTAGTCTTTAAAAAAATCACAAATTATATTACGACATCATATTTTTTTATGTTAGATAATTGAGTAATAAGTAAGCTTGTAAAGCTTTAAACATAAAACGGTATTTCAAATAATATTATTTTATATTTTATTTGTAAAACTTATTGTTCATGCTTTAACGCACTCTCTCGTGGGAGCATAATTCGGTCGTCACAAATTTGAAGATTAGAATCTTGAAACTTAGGAAAGTGACAAATTACGGACATAAATGAAAGGTAGCTTTTGCTTATAACTCTCCTGCGACATCCTGAAAATATTTCCCAACTAGATCCACCTTCTCGTTTCAACCATCTGTAGGATGGAAGGCGTCGGTTTTGTTCCCATTTTGCGCTGGCACCTGTTCTTGAGACCCATTATGTGGCTGCATTTGATAAAATATGTACTTAGAAATACAAATACATTCCGAAGTATATTTTGTCTCGTTCTTCTATGCTTGTAAACTCATGTTTGCTTTCTCAGTATTCTATGTAATGCTAATATTAATTTAAAAATAATATAATTAAAACGTATGCACGTAGACTAAGTAATTAAGAACATTTTAATACTTTAAGTGTCTGTTCTCCTAAAATGTTAGAGTATCAAGGTGGATGCACATATTTTTAATATGTCCAGCTAATTATTAGACAATAACTTAATAAATCATTTGGCACTCATTTCGATACAACTTGATTAATATATACTCGTTTTTCATACATTGAATGCGTATTTCATCTATATGTGATTGGTTGCCCTACTGTTGAGGGAATCGATTTTCCATTAGGTGGTTGCATTTTATATAAAAGCACATCGCATGTATTTATGCCAATGCATATGTCTATGTGTACATACAATATCAGACAAACTCGACCTAATCAGTCCAGCAGCGCATTAAAAAGAATGACGATGCATTTTCGTGGAAACATTTACAAAATAATACGTCTACAATACGTGCCAATACGACACTACTAGCAAACGGAACGTTGATCGACCCCCTGCGAGATGGACTGACAAAATCAGAAGAATAGTGGAAGTAGCCTGGATGCGAATCGAAGAAGATGAAAACTCAAGCGAGAGGTCTATGTTCAGTGGACGAACACAGGCTGATGATGATGATAATGACGACACTACAACATTTTTTGTTAACAGTCACGGATAGCGAACGAGTGAAACGTCGCGCGACCAAAACTTACACAAAATATTACACCATAGCGCATCCTGCAGCTATGTCCCCGATTTAAAATATTCTAGCAGTTGCTCGATGGCTCAAGTATCACATTACCAGGTCAGAACATTTAATTGGTCAGAACGGTTTTGTTGCACACATAGTGTTAATATAGAGACCTTGTATTAACGACCCAATCGTTAAAAGTAAACAGATAACAATTTAATCCATTAATAAATTAAAATGTTTCCAGGTGCTTGAATGTTTTCAATGAGAACATATGGCATACATAGCCTTCGTAATTTTCTTCATGTAGCGTATTATTAATTTTAATGGTTGCCTTCTTCCTTTCCCTATCTTTGTTTTAATAGCCTGGCAATGTCTACAGCGGTACCCTCATCACCACAGATGGTGCTACAAGCGGAAAATTAGCAAACGATACGAAAGGACAAAAATAACATACTGTACATTGTTTTCGTTACTGAGTAACAGATGTTACCACACTACACAATGCAATCGTACTTTATATCTCTTTGATCCTAATTCGGAGAGTATGGCCGACACAAAAAGACACTCGCCAAGAATGTCTAGTTGAATCCTACTCTTTATGTTACAATATATATGCTCCGAATCTGATTTTGTGGATAAAACATTATTTAAATATTATTTTTCAAAATAAGCTCAAAATAATAGTAAGGTAGGTATAATAGGTAGTCCTAGCACGGTCTTTCGCAATTGTGCTTTCAGTTTCGCGATACCAACGACCTGGAACTCTCTGCCGGAAAGTATAAGAGACTAAAAACGGAGGCTTCCTTCATAGGAAGACTTAAGACCCACTTTTTTACTTAGTCAGGCAAAGAAGCGCTTTTGGACTAACCATTTGGTCACACAAAAGCGCTATACAAATACTGATTTAATAATAATAGAGAATTCTGAAAAAGTGTTGTGGACCTGGTAAGGAAAAAAAATTTTTTTGGCCCAGAAGGGTCATTAAACACCTATATTTAATGCTTGTTATAATATTTATCGGTCATTTTATAAAACGTATAAACGCAAAATATAAGTTAACATATATTTTATAAATTGTTGTTTTGTTCCTTACTGTACGTTTTTCTCAAACCCGATGAGTTTCAAATAAATTGCGTGGAATAATATAATTATTGTGATTAGATTAGCGCCTTGTAACCTGAAGTCGGCTACACATCGCCCGTGTCAACACCACCCTTGCGAGACACGTACCGGAGCGTGCCCCCAAGCCGCCCAGGTGATGTTGACAAGACTCCATATGGTAGGTACGTGATCTATAATTTAAGGGCGCGATCTTCATGCACAACAGTGAAAAACTCATCAACCTAAAAAAGAAGTGGGGGGGGGGAGATAAATATCTTTTGTTTTTCTTGAGGCATTCAAAATTATTTTTGCTTTGTGTTTCCTTTTTCATATATTTTTATATATGAGAAAATATTCACATTTAGTTTTAACTGCAACTATTTTTTATCTTATAAATATTTATTTATTTATTTACCTTGTTTTCACATGGATCACGTAACAACGTTGTTACGTGATCCATGTGAAAACAAGGTAAATAAATAAATAAATATTTATAATTTATTATGGATCTCAAAGTGAATGCTCAAAACATTGAAAATATTATTTTTTATCTGGTCAATACATTTACCATAGGCACCCACTGTATATATTAAAATAATAGTTAGATTATATAAGTAAGTTATGCTATAATTAATCTTAGGAACTTCTTTAAATTGTCAAAATATTCGTTACAACTCAAAAAAAAATGTATCCAGAAATTTCGACGGATACACATGGTGCATATTGCAATGCGTAATGCATCCCAAAGTCGATTAGAGGGTAAAAAAAAGGCAGTTTGTCAACATGTTTTTCTGTGACAGCTCCCTAGTGAAAGCATATAACATATATTGAAGCAGGACCATGGTGTCTAAAAGTGGATAATATAGCTGGGGATAAGAAAAATATTTTTACACAACGATGTTTTGCAATCAGGAATATGGTTTGGAACAAAAATTATATTTGTGAGTATCCACATAATTGTATTTAATCTGTTTGATCCGTAATACGAAGCAGTCACGCGATGTGAAAGAGTCTGGTCGTTAATAGAGCTGTATTATTGCTGTTGACGCCATATTGAATTTGCATAGCTGTCATTTCTGTGTGAAAATGTCATTCGTTGTATGACCTATAAAAGTGTCTACGCATATTAATTAAATGTAAAAAAACTTTGCTCTACCAATGAATTAATTTTAAACTATTTTTGCATTCTCATTATATGGATATCGATGAAATGATATGCAGTTAAATTTGAACGCATTAACTAAGAAATTAAATAATGATTTATTACTGGATTAGTGTTAGATGACTATTATATCAAAGAGAGGAAGTAAAGCACATTTATACACTATATTATAGCTGATGAGTTATGATTCATTATTTGTATGAGAAGATCAAAGATCCGTCAGATTTGACCCAAATCACGTAGATGGTTGATATAAAACATATTTTGAGTGAAATTCATTTTCACAAATAGAATGAAATGTTTAATGAAACATCCCCAGATAGTAAAATTATAAGGTCTTGCACATTATTCGTATATAATAAGAATCACCGTCTTTATTTCGCACTACTGAGTATTGTGGCACCAATGATATTGGCTTTTCTGCGCGTTCCACAGTTTAAATCATAGATTCTTTTTAATAATTTTACTGCCTATCTTTACCGCTTATTTCATGTATTTTTTTACTTTATTAATATTTATATAATCATCGATATCAATTTTCAGCGTGAATTTCATGTGATTTTTTTTTAAATTACATGTCATTTCATGACTTTATTTAAAAAACAACACGCCTTTGAGAATACATATGAGTGATAAATATATATTACTTATATATTTTTAAATAAAATCGTGCAATCAGTTTTCAGTTGAGTATCGTTTAAAAACGAATGATTCTGTGTCTCTAAATAGTAGGAACAAAACGGATCTTTAAGTGAACGCTTAAAAAGTTTAAAAAATATATTTACAAACATTCTTTATTTCAACTGAATTTATGGTACAATCCAAATATATGTCAAGAATTGTGTGTGCATTGCCAAAACCAATTTTTAATAAAACAAAGAGTCTAAGAGCTTTTATTAATGATCTTGAATTTTCACATGTACATAACGCAAACGTTATGCCAGTCAGAAAAATGTCGTAACATTAAGAGCATTTTTAAATATTCTATTATACAATACAACTCATTCAAAATCAACGTGTAAAATCCAGTTTGGCTACGTTGTACTGTATTTGTAGTTTGTTTGAGTGGTGTCAGAAGACATGCGTTGATAGCATCTGTTGCAGACATTGGACAGCGGGCCATGTGGCTCTGGTCGGTATAATTGAAGAGAACGGGGAACGTGCGGGAGAAGATTTCTTTGTTTTTTTTCCGAATTGCGTGACAAGAAATCTTTTCTCTTTCAACGCCAATTATTGTTTTACATGTGTTACAAAACACATTAATATATTGATTGTATTAAATCACTTAAATTGCACAATGTTAAACGTATTGATTTATTACTTTAAAATTCATCAGAGCGATACGAATTATAAAATTGCTCAATTATTACGGAGGAAAATAGCTATTCAAATGTAATCTTCACATTATATATCTTATTTTATGCACAGTTTTTATAACTCGCTTACTTTTTAAAACCTAAGCAATCTTGCAATTCGTATATCTGTACAATGTGACAAAATTTGTGTAAAATTTTATACGTTCTAAGAAAAAATATAGTTATGAATAAATCAAGATTTTTCCAGTTAATTATTCCAAGTAAAAATAGTATCAACATACGGTGCGCGTTGGTACGGGTCAGAAGTTTTTTTAAGATCCGTAATTTTTTTTATCGTAAATTTAAATTTATTTTAGTAAATAAAATATTAAAAGAAAAAAGCTTTAAAAAATGATATTTTTAATGCAATACGATATATGTAATAGGAGAACGTTCGTCAATGGAAACTTATTATTCTTTGCATTTCATGTCAATTTTAAGTAATAATTTAAAGCGTATAACTGATTACTAATATTACAAGTCGAAGTGTGGCATTATGATCGGTATATCTGTAATTCAAACAGCCGTTCACTCCAAACAAAAGAAGAAGAAAATGAATTATTTAATACCTAAACATTAATATATTCAAACAACATATTTCTAAGAGCATTTACCACAACACATGAACATATTTTATGCAATAGTAAAATACTTACCGGTCTCGGCTTTCAGTACGATCGACTTAAATCGGGTTTTCAACTTTATCATTTTCATCATTTATAGTTATTTTTATATTAAAGAGGTTACTATTCAATATTGCGTAAGATCGATGGATTCGGGCCGATTTTTATTAGATTATCAAAAATAATAAACGTGGCTCCACCTGCGTGAATTGTTTTGGTATTGATGCGCATTAACAGTGGGATTTTTTTTATTTTTGATCGAAAGCTTCCAAATATTCTTCGTGTCGTTTTCAGTCTTATATTTAAATATCCTCCTTGTAATATGAATCAAGTCATTATCATAAATTTTCGCAATTTATAAAGAGTGAGTTATACTTTTTAGTAAATTTATAAAATTAAATAAAGTAGGTGTAGTATTTATAAAAGATTTATACGTAGCTTTTAAGGTTAAAATATTCATAATTTCAATATGTTTATTGATTGAATAAATATTTTGTTAAAATACATGGATTGTAATCGATCACTCGCTAACAAAGAAAGATTCCATGTTTTCCACATAACTCAACAGCTGTTATTTAAAAAGCGTGCACATTTGAATTTAGAATATCGTATAATAAACAGTGTTCATTTAACAACCTTAAAATAAAATTTAAAAACATTTATAAGATGGTGGCATATTTACCTGCTTTTTTATGTAAACTTTAGTCTTGAACCCGCTCCTTCTACTTGGTGGCCCTCTGCCACCGGAAAAGCCGCAAAGCTCTCGCACAAAACACTCCTTTTAAATGAATATATTATTTATTTTAAATAATATATTATCAATAATCAATACGTCACTGACGGAGCCGGGTCCGCTCAGGACGAGATCATCAAATAATGTTTTCTGGTACAGTCTGTAGTAATGTTCTAGAAGTTTTTTACTTGGTCTCGACTTACTTTTGTAAACTCACATAAATAAACATAAGGCAAACATTATCACAACAATACGAAGACATAAAACATCTCAAATGTATATAATATGTTTTTGTTTACCAATTTAGATTTCAATACTAAATACGCGTCGACTAATAACGATTCAATTCAATGCCGCCAACATTGTAGAAATGTATGAACGTTTTGAAATATTCTAAAATTTGAAGAATTAAAATGGCCGGCGGCCGGCGTTTTGGCGCGATTTTTCGCGGTCAAACATACAAGATGGCGTCGTATTTGTTTTTTTTTCTCTCGCTGGCTATTTGGTGAGGTTTGTTGTCGGGTCGTCGGTTGTTGTCACGCGGATCGTGGCGCGGGGTGCGGCGCGACCATGGCTCGTGGCTCGTGGCAGAGCGAGTGGCGAAGTGGCGTGACTGCCCACCTCGGGTCCTCGACGCTGACTGAGGCGCCGGGCGGAGATGCTTCGCTGCTCTGGGGAGCCTGCGCGCGCACTCTGCGATCTGGACCGGGCACACGGGCAGCCCAACGGAAATCTACGTTTCTCCGTTATTACTTTACGTTTACGATATTAATGTGTATATATTTTTAATTCACACGAGGATCCATTTCTGGCCCTCTATTAGGAGTTATAACGTTCAGCTGTGTAGACGGTGTGTATGAAAAGGTTGCTTAGTGGCTTTGTGCGTACAATACGTTTGCAAGATATATTCATATGTTTCTTGAAGGTATAGATAGAGATCGTATCAGAAAACATATTTGTGGTGTAAAACAACATTTTATAAAAACCACAAAAGACAAACTACGCAACAAAAAATAACCATTTAATTAAAAATATTACCACAAGGCGTTTTTATCAGATAAAGCTCGTTCAATTTCATTGAAAATCCCACCTGTTTCATTAATAGACCTTGATTTTATATTCAGGGACTATCTTCCTGTCCATCCTCTTGTTTGAAGAAAATAGGACTTCCCTATATCAACGAATGATACAGTACTTCCATGAGCTGTGGATAAACTGCATTTGACTTATATGTTTCGGCATTGACTTATACTAATCGACAAAGAAACAGCTCTAAGATATATAACTTCATTCAGCATTCTACATGTGGCCAACGTATAATTCGCTTTATTACTGTGGCTGCACCGATTTTTCAGTTGCCAACAATTCTTGCAACTTCAATGCTAGGGTCGCACTCTTTACCCGTTTTTTCTCCATTTAATTTTTCATTATTATTTCATTCACACATTAGCGTTAAGCTTTTCATATTATCTATGCCACTTTCCCTTACTGCACTTAAAGAAGTTTCATTTAATATAAGCATTTACACAATAGCAGTAAGCAAAAGAAATAAGTAAACTAGGCACAAGTGCACTCGCAATTCGTGGAGTTTATTGTATATAGTTCTGCTAAGCCCTAGGAGATAAACAATAGAAAAGTGTCAAAGCGTAAAAATGTTTAGTTTTTTATGTTGTAAATTGTGGGGTCGCGTCTGCAAAGGACATCGTGAAATGGCTGCTTCATCCCGTGGTTTGCGAAGCTCGTGATGTTGAGGGGGGGTGGGGACTTGAGGGCATGTTGTGGGCGGTGGGAGATCAGGCCGGGGAGGTGGGAGCGCCCAGTGCGCCGGGAAACTGTATACGTGACCTCACACACAGGCCGGCGTCTGTTTGTGCCGCTAATGTACCCACACATACAATGTACAGCGTGCGACCATTTGCAAAACATTGATACTTTTCGCATCATATATTGTTAACTAGTTACATACCAATGTAAAATATAGTTAAGCGATACATTATGTTAGATAAGGATTTAATAAAAAGGAGTCCGGATATATTAACTTAATATGAATGGACGTACATACCGGCTTCTATTCATTATTATCCATCTTAATATTTTATATAAAGATAGATATATATATATATATATATATATATATATATATATATATATATATATATATATATATATATATATATATACACAGGTCAAGAACCCAGCAGCTTGAAATAAAGATATATTTTATGGATTATTTTATTATTTCCATCTTATTTTAGATCATTTTACTATATGTACGTATATACACGCCGTAGCTGAAAAATATTAAAAAATAAAATATACATACTTTGAATAGCGACATCTATCATACGATGATAACAATGACATGAATACTAGTTTCAACGTGAGTTCCACCGAATATATAATAGCCCAGTCGGCTGAGCGGTATGAATACCTGGGCATAGTTGGTTTCAAGGTCCGCGGTTCGCATCCCGCTTCTGCCGTTATTTTGTGTTTGGATTGACGCGTTGAAAAAAGAATTTTATGTATAGTATATGTATATTTAATTATGAAGATATATTTATTATTCCAAATATATTTGTACGTTTGTTAATCAGCGCTTTTAAAGAGATCGTATAATAAGCCGACGACCACGAGGTTTGTACAACTTGGTTCCAAAAGCCGGGACATACTTAACGTATTTGTAGTATTTGTGCCTCGCGTTTATTCGTATCTATTTAATTCAATAAAAATTTTTTGTAGATAGAAAAGTATTTTCTATCCTTCTATAAGCCAGGGTAGAAAAGCCTGTAACTCCGTGTACTTACTGTTTATCAGAATCATATGGACAGTCATTAGAATAATAAGAAACTGTTTGAGGAACTCAATATAAAATCTGTTTCAGCGAATCGGTGTGAAAATACCGAAAAAAAGGAAATGTATTATTGAATGGAGAGAGAGCAAATAATGGAGGAAGGGAAGAAATATAACTGCTGGGAAACGTGGATTAATGGCAACGAGTTTACTTTAAAGCGGTCATAGCTATAATCTTGACAAAGTATCATTATTATTGGCAAAATCAGATTAACGTTCGCGATACTCGGTGTTGTTTTAAAGAAAATCCGGCGCAATATACAATTATCTGTATAATACTAGTATGTATGTCTCCGTGGCGGCAAACGTGCCTCAGCGTTGATACAAACGGATGTTATGGATTTAAATCCGGTGGTTTGGATGTTATTTTAAGTTCTTCGCAAACAAAACCGATGATTGAGCTTTCACGTTGATGTTTCATTCATAAAGCATCTCGTTTGAAAAATCTGTGAACACACTGAATATTCCTATAATAAAATATATTTTTGTAAATATGGGTTTTGAACTTACCTTCCTCATATCCGGCATCCCACCGAAGTACAATTAAGTCTCCAGGGTTATTCGCTCATTCAAATTACGATTAGTTTGCAACTGACCAGTGAGAGTCCCCTCTGAACAATTATGGCTTCTAATTAAATGTTATATTCTCACTCCTAGCTAGAGCATTTGGTAATTAATTTGGCATTTGGACATTCGACATGAGATCCACAAATTTATTTATCGAAGTAATTTCGTAGAGTCTTCTGTGTAGCGGGCTTTAGTAATTTTTTGTAATTTCTGTAAATAGTTATCACTTGAAGTTGAAAAATTGATTTAAAAACGAAATAACCACTCATAATGTTTTTAAAAGTTAAATAAAATAAATAAATTGTAATTTAAATCTCATATCACCAGCATAAAATTGTGTCAGTAAATGTTTTTCGCCAGATCACATGACATCACGTGAATTTAATGATAAAATTACCTGTAGTTAATTATCTTAGTGTCATCTGAACATTTACTTACTATATTAATTTAACACTTTGTCATCTTTATATAAGTTTTATATGTTATTATTCTTGTAATTTCTTTCTAGTGCCTATCACAGTGCTGCACAATATTATTTAGAAAGAACAGTCTCATTGGTGACTAGATTTTTTATAAGATTGATATATTTAAGAATGTTTGTTCGTTTATTTTATATTTTTAATGTTCCCATCTTACATTTTTCCTCGCGTAGGTACTGAAAACTATGGAGTTGCAATTAATAAAAGTGCTAATATTGGAAATGCGTTTTTTATGGATGAAGGAAGCACTCAAAATGATTGCTTGCCTTCAGTTACAGCTCACTCCTGGGATATGGATGATATTATAAAATGTACGTAGAAAAGTCATGAACAGTGACGAATTGCGTCATGCACTTAAAAATAATTGAAGAAGATTCAACAACAATACATTAACAAAGAATTTAAAGATAATCGATTATTTGACCACAGAGTATTTTACAGACGTTGATCGGTAAATGGATTGGGAACTTTGCTTACTTCATGCAAAACATTTGAAAGAAGCCTTCACTATACCGCCCTAGAACTCAAGTAGTGGATGCTACCCTTGAGCTATAGAGCTGGTTAAAGCTACTAGTATGTACCTAATTTAGTGAACTCGCCAATTGGATCATTAATCTCAGATGAAGAGGATTGTAATCAACAAAGCTAGCAATATTGCCAATATTCAACCTTGATGAAAAAAAGGAGAAAAACAAACTAACTAAACAATATATCGATCAAACATGTGAAAAAAAATTGAACATTGAAAAATAGAATATAAATTGAGTGGCTAAGTAATAATTTCGGCTTCCGATATAGTTGAAATGAAAATCGATTTTAATAAAATTAAGTTTTCAATTTATATAACATTTGTTTCACTTTACACTTACGTCAAATAATTCTAATTAATATTTTCCTGTGTTATTTTGTAGGAAAAATTACGTAAACACGCCCGAGTAATGTTTTGCTTTAAAGTTTTAATTAAAATTGAAAGCAGCACTGTGAGCTGGGAGCTATTGCAATTATTCACATCGGATGTTCCAATAATTAGGATTTAGTTTTTTATTTTAATATTTTTATGATGAGTTCGAACGGTAGTATTTTACCTTGTTCTTTCTAATGAATCTCGAATCTTAGCCGCGTGTGTATTTGACGATTTTTTTGATAAATCAAAAAGTGATAATATTAGCCCTGTATGTAATGGAAAGTTACATTAAAGTTACCGATTTGATATAACATTAAGTAATAAAGATACAGAAAACAAGATAATATTATTTGGAGACATTTTGCCAAAATTAAATGTTTCGTTACTACGAGTGTAATATAAATTTTAAGCAATTCTTATATTTCTTGACATCACACAATGCTTCTTCCTAAAGATTTTCCAAATTCATGGTGCAGTCATTGATCCTTCATTTCTTCATTGATTGTAAGAAATTTAATATGCTTAAAATATTATAGTTATATGAAAAAACGTGATAACCATATTTTTCAAAATGATTCCATAGTGCCGTAAAGCTTTTAGAAACATTATCAATCTCATTTTAGGACTCTTACTACTCAAGACTTTTATTCATTTACCTAATTTGAATTCGGAGTTCTTATTAGAACACCTTATATAATTAGTATTATGTGAACATCCGCCGTTCGTTTCTTCTCGCAGAGATGGCGCTGATGGCGCTGCGAGTGTCTAATTAATAATATTTCGAAGTAACAAGATGGCTGGAATTTAATTACAAGCCGCAAAAGAAAGTGTACCTTCCGGCGGTCGGGGAACAATTATGCCAGTTGCATTACAACTCAAAACTCCCCCAGAGAAATGAGAAAAAAACTTAACCCAACTACGCCCGAGAAGCCTTCTTGTTTACGGTACAACCAATTATTAAGTTTGGATTTTTTTAACTTGATATTGGACTCACAGACTCCTGATTTTATTTAGGGGAAGGAACATTATTTTTTGGTATTCGTTGTACTCGTATCACATTCTATTATTGGAATAAATTTAAAAAGTTATAATTTTATTAAAACAATACATTTAATTACAACGACAATTATTATAAGTGGCATTCAAAAACGCTATTACATATTTTTTTCTTCATGTCAGCGCAATCAAATGTTGATGCAGCATATCTGACAATATCGATGGCCGGTCTTTTTCATAACATAAGGTTCTGGGAGAAGTAGTTAGTCAGACTAGTGTGGCAAGATATAGATGTAATGCTGTCCAAGAACCCATTATACACACAACAGTTACTATTAGCAAAGATTTATCTACTATTCTATCAACAAACAACGTACCGTCAATGGCGAAAAGTCATAATGCGAGAATAACATTTTCTACTCGTAAGAAAAGATGTGATTATAAAATACATTACTGAATTTTTGGTTTAACTGACAACTAAAATGAGTGTATCTGTTATTAAATACTATAATTTTAATAACATTAAGGCTATCAACTGACAATACTTGGTGAAACTGCATAATTATAATTTTAGAATTAATTTTAATTAAAAAATTAATAAATTAAAAATATTTAGTTTTGATTCACAATTTATTTTAACGATTACATGTTTCGGCCTTCCTGAAGACCATCTTCAATAATGAAAAAATAAAAACAGGCATTGGCTTATATAGGCATGGACATGGAATTATATAATGACTTTTTCAAATTAAAAACAAAAATGGTTACATACATTAGGAAAACCACATACCCATCAATTTTATAATGTCTTCTTTCAATTGTTTTACCCGCACACATATATAACCTGTAAATATGTGTGTAGGAACTAATTAACTGTCCATACCTATATAAGCCAATGCCTGTTTTTATTGATTCATTATTGAAGATGGTCTTCAGGAAGGCCAAAACATGTAATCGTTAAAATAAATTGTGAATCAAACTTAAATATTTTTAATTTATTAATTTTTAATTAAAATGAATTTTAAAATTTAAAAAAAACTATAATTTTACACAATACTTTTTTATTCACATTACAGTATTTTTTAGTTTTGGATATATTGTCTGTATATGGTGACCATATATCCCAACTAAGACGCGGTGGGTAAACGAAAAATTAAGCTGCGCTGAATATCTCGTCGCTTAAATAATTTACTACATAAACTGCATAGTTGCAGTTCTTAAGCTGAGCTAAAGAGGATTGCAGAAGATCGAGAAGAGTAGAGATCGAGATGCAAGATTTTGTTGCTGTAAATCAATCCACTGCATCGATATTACGAGGAAGGATAAACTACATAACATAAGATGTCTATATATAATATATACAATCTTTATATAATCTTCCAACAAGCAAAATATATCTAGTGACTGTTTGATCATTTACTTCAAATCAGGATGCTTATAATATAGTTAGATTTAAAACTGTAGAAAATGATAATTTGAGGATAGGATAAAAAAAAATTACATCAATGTCATTAAAAGTTACAAATATGTATATTAGGGTGTCCCAGGCTATGTATGGGAAAATTATTTTTTTCGAAATGAAATCGGCTCACTCTCTATTTTCATGTGGTTTGGTCCCTGTAACTCACATAATAAATTTGTTTGCTATCGTACAATGTTTTCTGATAGCGACTTGATGTTGAAGTTTTAATATAAATTTTTGTATGAAGGCCAAAAGGAGCTTTTGAAAACTTAATGTTTATTCAGCAAATAAAACGCTGTTTTATCTCTTTCTTACAAAGATTAAGTAAATATTATGTAAATATTATTATCTATTACAGAAAATTAAAAAAAATATATTGCTTTTTATAATCAGGGTTTTGCTTTCGCGCGCCTTAGAATTCTAGTATTGACATGTTCCGATGCAAGTCGCTATCTTTTCCCGTGGTTTTAATGGCGTGAAACTTTTTTACAATTATTTGGACACCATACACACAAAACGAGGGGGCGAGCGTTGAAAAAAAACGAAAGTAATTTATTTTACAGAATTCCTTTCTGGTTTTTATTTTTGGATTACCTTTTGCACAGCACTCCCTTGCCACGGATACCAACCTCAGGCAATTAAAACATTCCCACAAAGCCCAAGTTGACGGAAGAAGGCAAACCCGAATATGGGAAACCAAACTAGGGTGAATCAAAGAAAAGAGAAAACTAGAGAAATAACGAGTAACTACGTATTGAATAAATGCTGAAAACAAATGTATAAACTTCATTATAAATATTTTATTATATATGTATTATGATAAAACTCCGTATTCATGACTGGTTTGCTAGTAAAAATATACATCATCGTGAATTTAATTAATTATTTACTTTAATTTAATTAAAAGTTGACGTTCAATATTTCGTAGAATGAAAGTACACTGTCAAATATTAAGATAATATATTTTTATAATGTTATTTCCTATTTTGTAAGAAAAATCATTGGTTTTAGAGATTGTTTTTATTTTGGAGCATTACGAGTATATTTTTTATTTTTATAATTCTATTTTTTGTCTAAAATATGTCTAATATATGTAAATAATGTCTATAAAAAGTAACATAATAATACAATGGAATTCAAGCTTCATCTAAAACATTAAATAGATTAATACTTTTTACCTTTTTTATTATGGATCACGTTAATCAAGGTAATCCATATTATAACATATTTAACACTTAGTATGGACTAATATGAATACTATAATGATGGTGATAAACAGTTTTGTTCTGACCACCAACAATTTATTCAAACCTTTAACATTGTTATTATGACTAACATTTTCCTTGTTTATTGAATTTCTCACGATATTTTATGTATTTGTTAAGATTACGAAAAAAAATGTTCCGATATTATAACACACCCTCCGTCTTGAATTTTCCCATTAGTGTTTACATAAAGAGAAAACAACTCATCCATCGGCATGTGTACTTTTCAAATGATGTCATTACATCGCTTACAGAATTGCTCCGCCATTACAGTCGACTCAAAAGCCGCATAAAGAATTCCTAATGAAGAAAATGCTTCTGGTCGCAGTATTTGCCAAGTCGATGAAAACTTCCACGAGTTGCAATTATTATGGACAACATGCTTTCTTTTCAAATTGGGACATAAGCATTATATCTTCTGCTTAATAATTGTAGCAAATGATGTAAGCTCTTTCAGCTGTTTATTCAAATGACTATTAACTCAAAAAGTCTTTCAATTAACATCCATAGTCAAATATTCTGAAAGATGAGAGCCAAAAGGGTTGACGTTAAAATATCTTTTGTTTGTGCATTCTACAACAGCCGCTATTTAATTAGGAACATATTCGAACCTCGATCTGAAATCTCAGAACAAGTAAAATACTTAGAGTCGATTAAGTCCAAAGTAGAACTTACGTAAGAAAACTTGGCATTTTATTTAAAATACAACCTTTTTTAGCGATGTAAATCTGCTTTATTAGCAGTTGGATTAGTAGCAGTTGGATTGTAGATTCAATTTAACTTTAATATTCATGTAATTGAAAGAAAAACAGTGCGTCTGATTAACAATATTACACTTACATTTGATATCCAATCTATGAAACGCAGATTTCCAGTCAATTCACTAGGATTTTTATATCGATATAATCATGATCACTCCTCATTTTTAAATGATGATTCATCAAATTCAGACCCGTGGAACAATTTTTGAGTAACCTTACACATTACACATATTTTCTACAGACTTAATAGCTTCTATAAGTTATTCCTTTTTAAACAACTCAGGTAGGCATTAAAATGCTCTCCCAGGATCTGTGTCTCCTCCCACATACAATTTCAATATCTTCAAGAAGCAGATTAATAAACTCTAAAAAACCTTAAAACCTCTATAGGCAAACAGCCACTTCATATCTAACGACCACACGCAACCACCAGGTTGAGCGCAATTTAATAAAATAATTCAATAAAATCTTGCTTACCAATCGTCCGTTGTCTCTTAGGCAAATGTTTCCCGCCAAATGCACCACGAATGTGCAACGAATTGTGTTTACATACATTACTATCTTTCTAGATCAATCCCAGATGATCCCGATTAATTCTGGATTATGGTAATCCCACTCTTACGTGTAACCGTGGAGTGCAGAGTGCATTAATACTTCGCAGTAAATGCATGGCAACCTGATCACTGCATTATTCAAGTACAAACTTTCCGCTTTACAGAATTTTTCACACAAGTAACTGGAAAAATTCTGTTTACGAATTCATGGCGTAAAAAGTGTTTTTCTAACGTATGAGTCACGCAAGCTTACCGTGTAAAACTGGCACTTCATTTATTATTCATAATGTAATTTTAATTTATTTTTATTTTAGAAATTTGATAGTTCATCTTATCGTATAACTTATTTCAGTGCTTTTTGGCGCCAAGCTTCGTTTTCAGTTTTTTAAACAAAAAAATACTATATCTGCTCCATATTTGGAGCATATGGGCACCATAAATTGACGTTTTACATAGTTCTGTAAGCTCAGGTTGTCTGTGCCTTGTCCCAAAACACCTGTATTCAGGTTGTCTGTGCCTTGTCCCAAAACACCCGTATGTCCAGATGGGAACATAGATGGTTCCCGGGAGCCTCCAGGGCAAGAGTCCGCGAACTTGCATAGACTACGGCTATAGTATCAGATAAATATTTTGGGTGCTCAATAATCAGCGTTTTTAAGGAAATCAAATGTTCAGCCCAACGCTCCCGAGGCCTAGACAATCTCTATTTTGTCCTTAAGAGGTGGCTCAACCCTACCGGGTATTTACATTATTTTTTTCAGCATAATTTATGAATCACTGACATAGATAGATTATAAATATGTACAAATTGCATAATATTGTACGAGGTGTAGTATCTCTACAGTAGGAAGATGTTTATTTATTTCACCAGTCATTTACAGCAAGCAAAGGCCACTGAAAATTACAATGTTAGCTTCTACGCATGCATTGATATAAAAAAAATAAGATCTATAGTCGCTTGCGATGAGTTTTAACAAAGGGAACTGTACCAGCAATAAAATGCCGCGCCATGAGCAAATTAAGCCATTTTCAAGTGAAAATCACCTACCAATGCAATTATTATTAACATGGTTAAAAAAAGTTAAACAAAAAAGTCTTACGTCCCCATCACAGCAGTCTCAGACAGGAAGTGTCCAGTTTATATATATTTTCATTATTTTTCCAGCACTGTGCAGTCCGGTAACCACACGTCGACCACAATTATTCACAGCAAACTGATTGCTTTCTTGTACAGTGTTGCAGAAATATCGATCCGTAGTTGTGGACACTCTGGCGTAGACGTCAGCCAGTCCTACGTGCAGTCGGCTTACTCATCTTGGCTGGCCTTATTAAGTGTGCAACAGTGGTGGCCCAGGACAATCTGAATAGACAAGGCTTGGGTTGAACATATTAAACCTAAGCCCCGATAATGCTACATTTTTCCCTAATACGTCTTACAAGTTTTCTTAAATTATTATTTCGACTGCTTACTCACCAGTTCTTGCATTTCGACTCAAGATTTCATCGGAACATATTTCACCGTATGTTTCAGGTCAGTTTGATCCTCTTTAACATTTTTTTTATGTAAACACATTCAGGAGAATACCGACAGATGGTGATAGTAATTCTGAAGTCTCATCTGTGGAATTCTATGACCCTTACCATGGTGTATATCAGTGCTCCGCAACCGGTGTGCCGCGGCACACTGGTGTGCCGTAAACCGATACAGGTGTGCCGCGATCAAATAAGGAAATATTATAAATAAATAATTTTACAACGGTCCTCAAGCTCCCAGCGCCTATCGCCTATTAATGTAGACATACAACGAGGTACTTGCTTTATTAAGTTCTAAATGAAATAAAAAAAAGTGAAATTAATCATATTAATATATATTTTTGGCTTTTGGTGTGCCGCGGTATTCAAGGTGAGAACTTTGGTGTGCCGTAGAATCCAAAGAAGTACTTTGGTGTGCCGTAGATGAGAAAAGGTTGCGGAGCACTGGTGTATATGACTAAGCACTGCATGTGGAGTGTTGATCCGCCAACGTCATAGACTACAGCCCGAGATTCACGCATCATCCTTTATTATTACAGGAATTTACTATGAATGGATGGTCTTCACAGGACGACTTTCGTCTACGACCAATTTTAATTAATAGGCTATGACTGACATTTTACGGGTGATGGATCAAATTCACACCAATCGGGGTATTTTAGAGCTCAGAAATCGATTAAATTTTTCTTTTTTAATCTCCGTCGGGGATCGAATCCACGACCTTTGGCTTGCAAAGCAAACGCTTTGACCATTGAGCTATGACCGCCGACTAAAAGATCATGAATTCACACTGGCTTGCAAAGCACTATTATCTACGTACTTCAGGATTCAAAAGTGAATTGATCAGCTGGTGGGTCAGCCGCCTTTTAAACTACATACATGTATTGTTCTCAAACGTTATTTTATAGAAGCCTTCTTAAAACATCACAACGTATTATTTATTGACTCATGGAAGTTTTTAAATGCTTCTCCCAGTTTCAGCACAAGGCTGATTTATACGGCGTCCGATGAAATTGTAACAGCAAAGTTATCTGTTATACTTCACATTTTAACAACGTTTTGAGTTAGGCAATTAACTGTTTTTAAACGTAAATTTGCCTTGAAGTTTTTTTCTACCGTGAAGCCATTGAAAGCTCTTCATTATATCCAGTTAATATTAGGTATATTACTTCGCGTTAAAAGCATAAATAACATGTTTTCCATAAAGTATTTTTTTTTAAATAAACAAATATGTAAAACATATCTGAATACTTTTTATTTACATTTTTTTATTACAAGACCAAAAATATGTGTGAACTACAGACCCTTACGAGCCGTCATTGTTGCAGAGTTAGAAAATATTTTCGTTTCTATTCAAACACAGTAAACATAAATGTATTGTCTATAAATAAAAATTGCGAGAAAACTTAAAATAAACATTTTAAAAATATTCTACGATGTATTAACGGCTTAGGAAAAAATATCGATTCAGCCATGATAAATGCTTCACATACAAAAATATTTTTCCAAGACATTTACACTATTTTTAACTGATTATTCTATTACATATTAAACAATTTATATATTTGTCTTCCTATATGTCTATCTTATATATTATTTAAACTTTTAATTATTTAAGTATTTATGAAAATAGAGTTGGCTATTTGTAATTGACAAAAATAAATACATTTCTTACATTTTTCTACTTTTCAAATTTCGCTCTCCGATGCCAGCCATTTTGGACAGATAAACAAGTTGGCGGCAAAATTTTCGAAAACTTGAAAGACAATCTATTCAAAAAATATTTGGCTGTTTGTAAACACATTGCGAGTTAACTTTTACAATCTAGATTATAAAGCTTTTGCCGAGAAATGATTTGTTTGAAGTTTAATTGAAACTATTACGACCCAATTATTATTTATCAGAAATTCTGCGTGTATTGATATCTGATAATATAATAAATTATAAAGCAAGAACACAATATACAAGGAAAGCTACAATTAGTCTGGAAGTAGCATTCTATTGCTGTCAATTCATTCGTGTAATTTTCCACATATTTCTATCTTCGTTTATAATTTTCATGATGAACCATGTTGCTTGTTCTAAATTTTTAATTACCAAAAAAACAATTATGATTATAAAATATTTCCAGTAAAAAATATTCAGTACAGAGCATCCTTCTTAACTATCTTATACGAGTATTTATACAATATATCTAAGATATCCCGCGTCATTTATTTTGAATATTTTGTTCATGATATTACAGACGCGAATGTTTAATGGTTTATGAATGTTTGCTACTGTTAATGTCTGACGAATGTTTGTCGACTCGTACGAGTCATATTCGCAGAGTGCATACAAATGAGATTTATTGTCGAACAAAGAGTCTCTGAAATGCTAAAAGCACTCAAGTAGGACATAAATACTTTGCCAAATATTTTATTTTATATTATTTAACCCCGGCTGCAGTACTAAAGAAACTAAAAAGTATTTAGCAAATTACTTTGTTAAATTACTGTGTCTTTATATTACTGACTGGCATTTTTTTGGTTTCTTATTGTTTTTTTCACAATTTCACTTTTTGCTACGAACTATAATAATTAATCATATAAATGCGATGTATGCGTTGACATCAGCATGATATAGCCCTTGCTGACTGGTACCGAAAACCTCGATATACAACCTTTCGTCTCTATTTCTGTTCGCTTGTCAAAGAGGAATGTGTCCGCCATATTGGCATTAGTTATAAACACCACTGCTCGTGGCGCGAGCGAGAGCCCATACCGAGCGCGGAGATCATTAGTTGCCTACCGCCTTTCGGCGAGAGATATTGTATTGTGACTCGGCCTACTGCTACGACGAGGCCGAGCCCTAAATTTGTAAAGTTTAGGTTAGTATAGTTTGTATCGAAAATAAAATCAATGTGCTTTTAAAATAAAGCCTTTGTTTTGCTGACCTGCTCCTCGTCATGCCCTCACGCGACGGAGTAACACGGTTTTGAGAGAGGAGGATGTTAGCGTGTAAGCAGTCTATGAAGGAAGATTTTTTACTTCGTCTTAACATTATTCCATATGCGTTCCTTATACAAATAGGCCTATTTCCGTCTCATCTATGACGATATGTCATACCTTCCATAAAAAGTTTTACTGAAACTACAATTTAAAATAACAGAGAATCTAATGGAAATCATGAAAGACGTAGAATTTATTTAATACTATTAATAAACATATTCTTGATATTTCAATGTTAATTTTAAATACATTCAATTTTTAATGGTTTTATTACTTTTCATCCATGCTGTATATCTAATATAAATGCTCATAGAAGTCTTTCTGATCTTGGAATTTTCCCTAAGTAGGCGGTGGCCGAGGACGGATGGAAAATTCCAGTCCATTGTGCCGCCCCCCTATGGGTGATAGCCGTAGAAAGGATCTAGGTAAGATGATTGATTTCTTCATTAAATTTCAGTGTTTTTGTCATTGATAACATTAATATCGTACGTATTATATGACATTTTATCCCTGTAACGTGGATCTCGTTGAGTAACTGTTTATCAAAAGAAATTAGATCGAGGTTTCAGAATTCATTCACATGTAAACAATCACTTTGATATGTTAATTACAAATGAGATAAATCTATGTTGCACTTGAAATGAATAATAAAAATGAGATTAAATATGCCTTTTTATTAAAAACACACATATTGTTATTTTTACTTACATTTAAAAACAATTTTACAAAAATATTCATATTAAGCAGATTTTTTAATTTGTACCTTATGGTGGACATGGTGGAACTGCACAACATAATAGAAATTTAATTATAGATATTTATTTCAACACGATAAAATCTTTTTAAAACATATATTTTTGCTCCATATGAGAGCTGTATCAAGCAGTTGAATTTTATGGAATTTTACTATGCTATACAATGATATTTTATATCTTACGTGAGTTTAAATAAAACAGATCTTCTCCTCCACCTTCTTTCTGCGAAGTTCTCTTCGCTCAGAACATTCCCTTTCTTCTGATCTCATTTTCCTCTCGGACTGCGACCGCTCTAAGACAGAGCTGATCACAAGTTCTTTGGTCCGAAGATCTTCTTCGTCAGCATCCCTGGCTTGTAGGTGGGAGAGAAGGGGACGTAAGACGTCCACTTGAGACTGAAATGAAAATATTTATTATCATCACGTTACAGCAGTCGTTGTAAACATTTTTGGAAGTAACGCAGCACTAAATATCAGACAGCCTAAAATCACCATGTTTCAAATTCATCTTAAGAAAAGTACAGAGAATATGCTACCAACATTTTTTTGGGCCATTTATTATGTAAACAATATTTTATAAACATTATTTTATTAAAACTATATTTTATGTTTTAATGTAAATTACGATTAAAAATTATTGATTATGGGATTAAGCCACCTTTTAGGGCAAAATGAGATTAAGATCGTACCAAATCGTTTAAAATTTGAGAGCGTCGATTTATTATCGCTCTCTCCAAAAAAAATGCCAGCGTCGAAATATGTCTCGAATAAATTTGATTGAGTTCTCACGAAGCCTCTATACCTTCGCCCAACACATATTTTAGGAGCATCATAAACATCTTCGTAGAATAACAGTTTCATCCTTGCGAGGCACTGGTTAAGAATCACTGGCTCAGAGGGTTATTCGAGAAGAGCGTCGCTCCGGCCAATCAAAGTAATACAATCAAGAGTTGTTCTTTTATTTCATGCTTCTTCTTAATAGGTACATTTTTTTATTCTTCACGTAAGCACTTAATGTTATTCTCGAAAAGACCAGGTTTAAATATATCAGATTTTCTATAATTTTATCGTCAATTCTGCCTTCTTATTAATGAATAATAAAAATATACTATCAATACTTATGTTACGTGATCTTTTCAGTCGTAAAAACGACTTTGCTTATTAGTGGTTGACTTGTGTACACGACACCATGGTCACAAGATAAAATATAAAATCTTAACGTGATCTAATCAAAAATAAATACTAAATACGATGAAAATACAGTTCCGTTTATACACCCCTTATATTTTCCTCATTCTGCTGCTGCGTATTGCATTGCAAAGTTATGATTAATATAGTTTTTAAAATAATATGGCAATCAGTCTGCTTGAAATTAAAAAACAGATTATTATGATTGTAAAGCAGAAACTCTTTAGCAACTATATGATTCGCATCCCTTAAGAGTTGTCGCCTACGCAGTCAGTTGTTTAGCAAAATGTAAAATAACATATTGTTTACTATCGTAGGAAAACACTATTCAATTCGTCTCTACAATGGCGGAATGGTTGTATTGTTACTTATTGAACAATATAAGCCCCGGATATTGTAATACGATCCGGTAAAAGCTTCTCATTAACAGTGGTTCAATTCATACAACGACTAACGCTTTTAGACTAATTGATTATGACATAATATTCAAATGGCGCTATTTCATATCAATCTCGTAGCTGTTTTTACTTTGATATTGGAACAGCTGTCACAAATATCCTTGAATACCGCCAACCGGTGGTAGACTATTCTACGACTATTTTAATTAAGAGGATGGATTAGCTATGTACACGGAGAGCGCTTAAAATATACATAGGAAGACAAAAATCACTCGTGTATAATCATCAGAGTGAAACACTTAAGACAAAATTTTTACTGAGATTCTGGATATCTTCAAGAGATAAGTGTTCCGTATGAAATATTGACTCGTGTATAATCATCAGAGTGAAACACTTAAGACAAAATTTTACTGAGATTCTGGATATCTTCAAGAGATAAGTGTTCCGTATGAAATATTGACTCGTGTATAATCATCAGAGTGAAACACTTAAGACAAAATTTTACTGAGATTCTGGATATCTTCAAGAGATAAGTGTTCCGTATGAAATATTGACTCCTCTAAATGATGAAGAAACTTAGAGAATCATAATAGAAATAACAATGAGCTGTACAACATATACATAGCTCTCAAATCCTTAAATTGACGCTGTAATAAGAATGTGATATAGAAAAGGAAGCAAAAGGAAGGAGTTGGAGATGTAAGCTGATGGACACCGAGGCTTGCTATACTTGATATGATGGCTGTAGTTGAAAAAGAGGGTGAAAAGCTGTACGTGAAAAGTCTTGAATATTTAACGTTAAGAAGACTATTCGACATTTAGGCATCGTCCACAAATGCTAGCGCTTATTATGGAACTAATAGGGACTGTAGGTTCCGACTTCAAAGGACAACTTTTGCCTTTTGTTACACAATATACTTGAACATGATGATATCAGCTTGATATAGCCCTCGCAGACTGGTGCCTAAAACCTCGATTTGCGATTTTTCGTCTCTTATTTTTCTTCGCTCGTCAGACCCTTATGTGTCGCCATTTTGGTTGTTTAGATCATCGGTACGCCGTAAGATTTATAAATGACTGTCTGTCATTGGCACCCCATTAGTTCTCTATATCGCTACTGGACGACTTGCGGCGCTGAGTGTCACCGACCACGGGCGCCCGGTGGTGAGTAATCAGTTGTGCGCAGACTGCGACCAGTAGCGTGTTGTGATCCGGCTGGGGTCTGAAAGCATACTCTCTGCCCCCTACTGAAAGTTTGTCCGAAATATATATGTCAATGTGCTTCTAAAAAAGACTCTACCACGCCTTAAAATAACAATCCCGGCGACGTGAAGTCGTCTTTCCTTAAGTAAAGGAAATGTTAATGAATTATTTTCCATTCATAGTAATCCTCATCCGCAAGACACGTACGCAACCACAACATGTTTTCCCAAATTATCTAAGCGAAGAAGCTTAAATAACCATTAACAGTTCTCTAGAAGACGCAAAGCCAGTTGATATTTCTTTTTCACGGTCGTATTCTCGTGTACGAGTTTATGTCAAAAATAAGGCGGTTTAAACGGATAAAGATCTGCGTCGTATTTGCAGCTCCCCAGGGTGAATGTGTGCGGAGTAAATGAGATTATTTATGAGAGACCTTATTAGAGCCGAGGCCCGCTTCCCTGGGAGAGGCTCGGGGTTCTCAAAAGCTCGTAAAACATTTTGCACGTCTCCTCCTCTTCTTCTTCATCTCGCGGCTTAATTATCGCCTGCGGCGCATTTAAAAGCATATCAAACACGCCGCGGGGCAGAGTCGCCATTCAGTTTACGTAACCCAATTACAAAACAAATTATCGTCGTTTACCTTCAATATTTCATTAACTAAGAGAACGAGGCCAGGTCTAAGTGACTGCGGTGCAAATACCTGCTTCCAGGAAACGTGTACGTACCGGCTTTCTTTTTATGCTAATAAAACACTTTTTCGTTATGACCAATTTTAATAGACTCGTTTCTGGAATGATTTTTTAGGTCAGTTTAAGAAACACAGACGAATTGTATTAAATCACAACTTACGCGTATATGATCTAATACGAGTATATCTTGATTTTGTTCACGATTTTCGAACACGCGTGCTTTAATTCATTATATAATACTGCGCCTGTTTTGCGGGAAATATTATCTTTCCTTATCTCAAGCACTACCCAGGAACATATATGGTTCCCGATGACCCGGGGACTTCATAATACGGCAGGTGTTGTATCCGAGGCTAATTTTGAGTGATTTGTTAATTGTAATTATTTATTATATCAGATAATTAGTATGACGCTCCCGAGGACTGAACAATGGTCTTAATGGTCTGCTCAACCCATCAACGACACGCGTTAGCAACAGGTGGTAACCCATTGACCACAAATTTATTTGGTATTATTATCTGTTTCCGGAAACGAGTAACATAACCTTTCATTATGATGTCGACCAGATTTCCATAAGCAGGTATAAACCTTTCTTTATTTTTATAATAACGATTTTTATCTCTCTACAAAATATAACTACATATAGGGTCCGCCATCTAACGTCTTTTTTTCAACTAGTACTTATTTCGTGAATGGTAACACTTAACTTATGTCTGATTTGACAAATAATTAGTTTTATTCTTCCGCTGAACGAATATGGTTGTATATACGCTTGAACAACGCTGGGAAATATTGCGACATTACTTTGAAAATCAGGTCATTTTTCTTCAAAAATGAGCAAGGAGTGGCCGTTACAGTCAATGGCGATCGTTATCGGGCCATTTTTGTTCACAAAAATTGAAGAGGAGGATATTGGCAACATTTGGTTTCAACAGAATGGCGCTACGTGCCACACAGCCGAAGCTACACTCGATGTTTTGCGCCCTGTTTCAAAAAAAAAAGCTATTTGGCGGACCCTATATTAAAACTTCCAAAAACAAAACTATTCAACAGTAAAATCACTAGATTTTAAAGACTCTGTGAAATTAAGTGATTTGTTGTAAAACAATGAATGCAAATTCAATAAAATATAATTACTTTTGAAGACAAGTCATGCCAAATGGAAGATCAAACGTATTAGGGACATGATCAGCATCTGGATCATCAACGTCACTAACTTCCAAGGACATCTCTTTGCTCCAAGCGACAAGTCCTCGGTCTTCTGGAGTTCCTAGAAATCAGAATAAAAATAACATGTTTATCAAATAATTAATAATCATTAAAGCTACATTCACGATAATGGTTTACACAAGATTAAAAAAAATATATTTTATGGTAAAATTATTTTTTACCAGCGCAAAATTCTCACTCTTTACCCTTTATTATTGTCATTAACCGACTACATTCGAATTTTTTAGTATCACCACGAAAAAATGTTAAACAAAACGAGTATCATCTTATCAACTGCCCAGGCGTAATATCTAACTCCCACACCATATATTTTACAACAAAATTTACTACTTCAAAATTGTATAAAATTTTCATCATTTAAAGCTCATACCGCCGGTCATTAGAGCAGGTTAGAGAATTTGGTGGAGACCTAACCTTTCCTCTCTCTTTTTACCTGGTATGAGGTTGTCTAATAGACATCCTGTGACACCTCCCAGAAGGATGCTCGTAGACAGCAGAACTCCTAACACGGCATCCAGCGCCTCCACGCCGGTCTGGATGACTCCTGGATTCTTCTCCATCCACTTGCTGAGCACCAGGGGGAAGAACATGGAGAAGCCAATGATGTACAGGTTCCTGGCGTTGTTCAGGTTGACGTATTGCAATGCTGACAAGCCTGAAACATACAAAAATAATATGATGTCTTTAGCTAATGGGGTCAGACCATCGAGAGAGTTGAGAGTTTCAGATATTACAACAGAGATAGTATTTAAAGCTAAGTATTAGTCATTTCTATCAGTAAGTTTCTAATTAATAAAATAAATCAATAAAAATAGATTTGATATTACTTAACCTATTTTTTAATTTATTTTGAAAAATGTATTATAAATATCAAAAAAGACAATAAAGGTAACAAAATCATATGAAATATTAAATAAAGCAACAACAAATAATATTTTACGTTATTGAAATTTTATTACATGAAATATGTGTCCATGTAATGTGTCTTTATCGTATGTCCATAATACTGAATAAAATATATAAGAGATAATAATATTTTAGGAAAATAATACACAATATTTCTTTGACATAAATCATTTATCGAGAATACTAAGTCAAGAGGTTTGGCCGACAGTTAAAGCTCTAGACTTTTATGTGAGAGGTTAGGGGTCGATCCCCTACGAAGCTTTAAATTAATACGATCTTAGATATAATTTAATTACTTTTTACAAAAGTGCATTGATATTCCCTTTACAACCAAATGTTCCAATCTAAATTAAAAAGATGATGAGAAAACTCCTATTCATCGGATGCTGCAGTTTTTCCGTATGAAAGATCTTGTCTTGGAGAACTATCAAAGATTATACATAGTATGTACACGGCAGAGTTTTGGTTGCAGACATAACTAGCAGCTGTCAGAATTGTACAGCAATTTATTGCTCCAGGTAAGAAATGGATATGGAAGAAAAAATTAATCAATAATGCTTGTCATAATCTATCAATGAATACTGATTGTATACGAAAGAAAGCAAAGTAAGAAAAGTCGTCTCGTGAGCTCCACTTGTCATAAGAGAAAGAGAGGTTAGGCTGTAAATCATTGACCATGGTGTCCACACACAAAACTTAAGCAGTTTCATAAATAAAAAACGTAATAATAATAAATAGTTGTTAAATTGACTCCATCGCTGTCTGTATTTTATATTATGTGTGTGCTTACTTAATGACATCAGCATGATATAGCCCTTGCTGAATGGTACCGAAAACCTCGATGTACAATCTTTCGTCTCTTATTTCTGTTCGCTTGTCGTCCATGTATGTGTCGCCATATTGTCATTTTGGACCAGTCAGGTCACGGGTGTGACGTTAGTTATATAGATCACCACTTGCGGCGCTGCGGACAGCCCGTCATGAGCGCGCTCGGTTGTGTGCCGACGGCGGCGAGATCGCATTGTTAAGTCCCGATCGATCGAGGCGAAAGTAACGCTATGTTACGATCGATCGGGGAAACCAAGTCTTTATCGAAAATATATGTCAATGTGCATCAGAAAAAGTTTGTGTGTTATTAATATGCTCCACATCCTGCCACCACGCGACTGAATAACAACCTTCTAAATCAGAAAGGAGTATGTCAATAAATATATAACAATAGTGTAACTATAGACTTCTTTTATAATAGCTGCTTGTTACATGAACCATATGGTAAATACGTTCATTGCTATAAAGTTCTTCTTGCTGCAAACAACATCAACACCTATTCGTGCTATTCCTCTGATTTTTTTAGCCCATTTTACGGACAGTCAGCACTCAGTGTGGTAACTACACACTGAAGTGACAAATATACAATAAATCTAACGATTTTGAAAGAAAATCGTTAGATTTATTTAATTCAAAATCACCCCTTTGCGGCATTCTCTCGTATTCGTTTTCGTTATCCGACAATGATCTTCCGAGCTTGCGAAACCGTGGTTCGTTTCGAATAACCGAATTAATTTTGGAAAGCAAAAAAAAACATACACCGGCATCATAACATTATTTAGTCGAGCGAGGCCAAATCCTCTGTTAGTAAATTCATCCCGAAAAGAGATTATTCTTCCAGTTTCTCTCTCAGAGGGAAGCATTCATTTCCTTTATCCGATTACTGGACCAGTACGCTCGGCGTGGTCGCAAAACGCGGTAAGCCGATTATTGTGTTATTTCACTGTGTTCTGTACAGTAAACAACTAAACGGTGCGATCAAAATGAAAGTAGAAGATTTAAATAAAGCTCAGAATGTAAGTTTTTACAAATATTAAAATATTAATATCTAAAACACGAAAAATAATATACAAATGGCAAGAATATTTAGTCGTTCTTTATGACCTTTTTGTGGCATTAATATATTTCAGCAAATGAGCAAATATGTAAGAATAAAGTTAAAAAAATGTTCTTACCAAAGGCAGTGATCATGCCAAACATGACGCAGAACAGTCCACCGACTATGGGCTCAGGGATGATGATGAAGACAGCGCCGAACTTGCTGATGAGGCCTTGGATGATCATCAGCAGGGCGGCCCACTGGATCACTCGGCGAGAACCCACCTGGAACGATACGCTGATGATGATGATGATGACCACAACTCGGATTCTTTTTAGATGTCTGATGACGTATGCAATCCATATTTGACTTTTGATTTTAATCGTTTTAATTTTTTTGGCCGGTCGCCTTGTACCCGCACTCCTTGGGAGCACTTATCTAGGCATTATTTTCAGAGCACCTTCTCGACATATGAGTAACAGGGTTTGGTGAGCAAAACCAAACGTGGGCTTAAAAGTATTCCTTTTAATATGAAATTTATAGCCGTTATGAGATTTTAACAATGTTTTGAAGCTCATATTACAGTTTCACTGTTAGTCAAGTTACTGAGTATATTAATGAACATATAATAATTTGCATTGAAATCGAAAACAAAGGGTTTGCTTAAATTGACAATATTTGCTAACTTGAAAATATATTACAATACATTTATTTTAAGTTTAAAAATTTATTAACAGTTTCACTAAATAAAGTATAATCTTTTTAAAGAGGTCAGATGGTAAGCCCGACGCTCCCGTTAGCTGAAACATTTGATCCTAAGCAACGCCTCAACACAAAATCATCATCAAAAGCTCTTATTTCGTGGTATTATAATCACTATAGTGTTGTTTGATATGTGATTTGTCACATTACCTTGGTGACTCCAATGGCTCCGACGTTCTCTCCGAAGGTGTTTGTGCCGTTACCAGAACCCCATAATCCAGCCAAGATGGTTCCGAGGCCTTCCACGGCAATTCCGCGGTTGATCGCGTGCACCGGGGGTGGGGGAGCAGCTGAAAATATCATCATAAGGATGGAACTATTATTTCATACATATTTGAAGCGTTTAAAAAATTCTGGGATCAATGGCTTAGTTCCGAAATGACAGCATCAGCTTCCGTCGGAGCACAAAGGATTCTGGTGTAGAATAAACTCTCAATGACGAAAAAACTGATACTATTTTATTGGATATCTGATCGTTTTTTTATACTTATACCAATAGATAATTTAAAAGAAAACAACGGTACTAGAGGTATTTTTATTTACACAACTCAAATCTCGGGAAACAATCCGGCACGACAGAAAAAAAATAAAGATACTCGTAAATAAATCAATTAAAATTTTGATCCAAATTTGAATTTCTTCTTTTAATACATTTTATAAATGTATTTACTCTCACATTATTAATTCAGTAAGTATCTGCCTATCTATGGAAATATTTTTATTTTAAATGCTGAGGTAACATTATTTATTTAATATTACAATTCCATCCCAAGCGACAAAACTGTTATATTTAACAACGAAATTGCTAAGAAAATACTAAGCAATCATCAGTCAATAGCCATTCAATAAAAATTTATTGATTTATTGATTTTTCACTAATCAATAAACTTAAAATAACGAACGTCTGTTGTAATTTTTTTTTTATAAACACAAAGAACTCTTCTTAAAATTATCCAAGTAAATCGTGAGTCTTTCCTACGTGCGAGTATAGTAGTGTCGAATATATATAACAAAGTTGCTATAAAATTTTATCATATATTTTTGTTGTTCAAAGATTTTTCTGAAATGTACGAATAATTTTTTTTTTTCGGAAAATAAAAATAAAACTTTTTCACTACAAATTAAAATTTCCACAAATATAAAAAGATTTTTAAAATTTTTGACTCACCACACATTCTGGCAGTTGTGGGATAGTAGCTGATGGATTCCACCGTACAAGCCAGCACCCCAGCAAGCATTCCCAGTACGCCGGCCAGGCTTACAGTAGGGACACCCCACTGACCTGTTTAATTATTATTAATTCACCAGAAACAATTACAACTGATAGCAATTATGAATATATGAGTATCACTAAAGCAGAGTGACATATATGAACATGAATTAACTAGAACAAGGATAAAAAAAAATATGTGAAAATATGCCACTAATGTTCTATAAGGCTTCTTCTTCTTCGTGTCACGACGTCAAATTATTTTTTCCCAATATCTGGCAACATCGATAGCTCGTGTGTTGCCCAGCATTAGGTCCTGAGATGTGCAACTTGTTGGGCACATGGAGCAGCATCGTAGGTGTGAGGCGGTTTGCAGGTCTCCACAGTCGCACAATAGTGTCTCTCCCTGCCGAAGCATTCCCCACCGCTCGAGGTTGTCCTTTGTTCTATCAACTCCGGTTCTTAATCTGTTTAGGGATTTCCAGGTCGGCCAGTCAAGGCTCTTGCCAGTTGGGAGGCCTTCCTTTGGAGTAATGAAATCCTCTGGTGCGATTTGTTGCCAGAGTTGGAGTCTCTCATTTTCAGTGCCGGATGTGAGAGGTTGTGTGGATTTCAGAAAGCTGCTTCGAGACTTCAATCTTGGTGTTGGGGGTATCTGATTATACAAGCAGTGGGACGGTTGGTTGATTGCCTTACGCATTTCTTCGGCGCATATGACTTTGCGTCTTATGTTTGGTGGTGCGATACCAGCCAAGGGGTATAGTTTAGAAATGGGTGTTGGTTTGAGGCAGCCTGTGACGACTCTGCATGCATCATTCAGGGCAGTATCCACTTGATTACAGTGGGCTGATCGACCCCACACTGGTGCCGCATATTCTCCGGCTGAGAAACAAAGTGCTAAAGCTGAGGTACGAAGAAGGGGTGGTTGGGCTCCCCAGTGAGTGTTGGTCAGTTTGCGGATGAGGTTGTTCCTTGTTGCAACTTTCTGTTTGGTGTTGCTGCAATGACGCCTGAAGGTGAGGGTGCGATCTAGAGTGACTCCGAGGTATTTTGGATCTAAAAGGCTGACCCTTTTCTATGATTTTTTGAGAGGAATGAATGATAAATAGGGATTAGGTCTTTGAAGGTCTTCTTATTTATATTATTAAATACATAATTAAATATTTTAAAAAGTTTTTCTCGGATATTGTCTTAGTTATAAGCTGTTATACACGGTGTTTGAAAATTAGGTTCCACCTTGTCGTGCACGACGGGAGTCGCAAAATTCCACCGTCCATATAACGACCACTCTTAATTTGAGTAACATATTTTTTAGATCATTACTGTATTTTATGTACACGGTTGTTACTTTTTTTTACCTGGATACGGGAATCGGAACCAAGCAGCGTTCTCTATTATAGACACTTTGAGGTCAGTTCTGGCTGGATGGCCCTCAGGAAGATAGTCCGTGAGGGTCAGAATCAAACAAAGGCCCCACATCAGAATTATAGTCAAAAGTACCTAAAAACACAAAAGTATTTGGTAAGCCAAGCCTGTCGGTCGTATTTTACCCTACTCGTATGGTAAAAATAAACCAAGAACATAAAACAAATAAGTTAGACAAAATACTACGTCATGTGTAAGTTTGGATCTTGCTTTATGAAGTAAAGCAACACTGAACGTTGAAAGTATTTGGATGGTGACCGAGGTAGACTTACTGGGAATAGTTTGAATAGAGGGAACCATCTAACTTCCAAGCCAGTGCCTTTCCTATAAGCGACCACTGGGACTTCAATTCCGCTCATACACTGGGAGAAAACAGTCAGCATAGTGAACGTCCTGTAAAACATTAAAACAAACTATCTATAGATCTTTTCACAAATTATATTGACATCAGCATGATAGAGCCCTTGCTGACTGGTACTAAAAACCTCGATGTACAATCTTTCGTCTCTTATTTCTGTTCGCTTGTCATACATGTATGTGTTGCCATATTGAAATTTTAGACTAGTTACATAGATCGCCACTTGGGGCGCTGGGCGACAGCCTCAGCGCCGACGAGCGCGATCAGTCGTGTGTCGTCCGCCGGTGAGAGCATATTGTATTTTGGCCCGGCTGTATACTGTGACTAGGTTCGGGCCATAAGTTTGTAAAGTTTATCGTAAATTTATTTCAATGTGCTTCTGAAAAAGTCTGTGTTATTAATCTGCTCCTTATCCTGCCACCACGCAACGGAGTAACACCCATTTGAAAGAGAGGAGGATGTTAATATATACTCGAAAATAATACCAAATGATAATTGGAAGAAAGCCACGGCACTAGAGACTATGTTTATTTATTTTAAATAAAATATTTTACAAAAATTATCTTAAAACTATAAGATGCGTTTGTGAAATGCTTTTCAGGCTATTCCGCGGACAGGAAGAGCTTTCCAAGAGAATCATTCTTGGTCCCGATTACTGGCGAGTTGGTGAAAAGTCATGGGCGATTTTGATTTATAACTAAATCTTGCATTTATGGCTTTGCTAACTTGATTTCATTAGGTATAAACGAAACCAATTGAGCATATTAAAAAAACTAAATTTTCTCTTAATTTAAAGCGTTCTTCCTAAGCCACGCGAAAGTGCTGACCACAAATAAAATATAATATGTATACCATAAACATTTTGCACTTTTTTATGTTTTAATTAATTCATTACCCTGCAGCAATTCCCCAATGTTTCGACGCAGCGTTTGCAGCGTTCTCGAACAGTGTCAGTCCCACCAGGGAGACTGTTGGAGCAATTGTCAGAGGTGTCACATAGCGCAGGAACTGCCCAACCAGCCCAGTGCAACCTGGACAAAGTAAAAGTTATTTTCTTAGGTTGTTTTTGATTAATAAGCATCACGATTTCAGTGATGACCACTTAGTTGATACGTGTATTTACTTACAGATTATTCATGTATGGAAACACTACAGATACATTTTCTTCAAGCTCCCGGACGCTTTGTAAATATACTAACAACGTACTCTGTAGACTCGGGATGCTGAGTTGATTTGGAAAGAGAAGCTTACCGCGTTTTATTTATATTTATAGCGGTAATATATTTATTTTCATTATTCACTTTGAAATCCATTTCAAATAATATACTTTGTTTTAACACAGATAACTCTGAGAAGCTCATTATCATTGAAATAAAAATCGCGGTTTCCTACTCACTGAGGTCAGTCCGTCGTTCGAATGGAATTAGTTGCTGCTTTGCCAAAGAAAACATGACGAAGGCTTCATTGATTTTGCTTTTTATTTTTGTTTATTTCTCTTTATTTTGTGGATATCTGTTCCACATCTGTAACACATTGTCACCACAAATCGGCGCAATTCAGTTCGAGCAGTGTTTTTTTTTTCAATTCAATTTTAAATTTTATCATTATATGTGTCTCCTCTCAAGACATATCTGCACCCATAAGTCCACCTGGAAATATTATGGTTCCAGACAACCTCCAGGATAAAAAAATACGAAAAATCGTTAAGTGTAGTATCCAAGGTATATTTTTGGGTGATTTGTTAAATCGTATTTATTTATCTTTAGAGAATGGATGATTATTCCGACGCTTCCCAAAGCCTGGACCAATTGGACCATTTTTTATAAACCCATTAAGTTGTAAAGTTTTTTAATTTTTATTATGCGTTATTGAAGCACTTACCTATGATGACTTGGAAGAGAGCAGACACGGCGATGGCCCCGGACAGTTCACACATTCTGGTCATCCACACATCCTGTCTCTGCTGAGGAGTCATTGCGTCCAGGACACTGTCAGCTGGACACTTCCACTGCGGCAGACTGAGGATGGCAAGAGTTGGCACCAAAAAGGAGATGGTGCCGCCTTGGACAATGGGCAATCTGCAGCCGACTGCTGTCTGCACAAGTGTTACAAGGCCTAAATCACGGCACTAAATTAGTTTATACAATTTTTCGAACAACGAGGAAGTTCAAGAAGCGGTTCTTACCGTTATACGGAAAGCCACAGGAAGCTACTTCACGAAAAAATGCAAAATTTCGTCTCTCAGATGCAGAAAGTGCAAGAATTATCTGTGGATTCTAAAACACTAGCCATATTCTTAAGGTTGGCTAATTACGGCGTATGGAGTGTTCATCCGGCAGCATAATAGACCACAGCCGCCATTTGCGCATCATTTGTTTTTACGGAATCTGGAATTAATGGATGATGTTCATGGGATAACTTTCGTCTTCCATATCCTTTTTATTGATGGGCAATGACTGAAATTTTACAGGTGAGGTATCAAATTTACAACTGGAAGTTTATAAAGAAATTAAAAGTTTATTGAAAATCATTTTTATTTACGGGGAATCTCACTATTATTAGGTGATATTGATGGAATGACAATTCTTCTATGAATTGGTTGTATTCATATGATGACTTTCGTCAACCATAGATTTTTCATTTATAGGCTATGAGTGGTATTTTACGGATTAGGAATAAATTTTTCACCAATTGGCGGTATTTCTAGAGCAAAGAAACATTTTCTATTTACGTGGAATGTCGCTATAATTATGTAATGTTGATTGGACGACATTTCTACCACCAATTACGATTAATCGGTTATGACATTTCATTAGATTTTTTCAATTCAATCTTTTTTTTATTTTCTTGGGGATCAAATTCACGACCTGTCGTGTGGTATGCATGCCCCGCGACGTCGGCCATACGATTAAAATATAAGCTTGCTCCATGGAAAGAAATGAAAATACTTAGATTTTTTTAAGATCCCCAGAAACTTATTTAATATCATCACAACTCACCCGTTACGAAGATCATAGTTGCAATGATCTGTCCCCTAGCTGGATCGTCCTCAGCCATACAGAGGGCGGGGCATAAGATGAAGGGAATCGCCACTATCGCACCAATCATCGTCAAGTAGTGCTGCAGTAGAAAAAATATATTTACCACTTCTTCCGCAATGTCTTAAAACTAAGGCGTTTAACCAATGCATCCACCCAGTATTTACTTATGACGCAGAGACGTAGAATCTAACAGCAGGTCTTACACAAGAGACCATCCAACGTACCGTGGAGAGATCCATGAGATTGGTGTATACAAAATATACAATCTAAAACGAGGATATCCTAAACAAATCAAATAGTAGAGGCAACCCAAAAAAAACACACTCAAGTGTCTATGAATAGGATATGTCTATATTTTATTTTTTAAGAGACAACGGTCGATGGGAAAGAAAAGTGCCAGATGAACTATCAACATCAGAAGAATAGCGGTAGTAGCCTGGATGCGCATGGCGGAGGATCAAGATCGATGGAGACTCATGCGGGAGGCCTGCATTCAACAGTGGACACAGGCTGACGATGATAATGAACCTCACTGAGATTTTTTGCACAGATATATTTTTTGAAGCAATACAGAGAAGTCAGCATACTGGTTCGACTCCGCTAAGCTAAAAAATATAATATTTGTAGCATTCACTTTAGAATATTAAAATTTACGTTTTTTTAAGAAAAAATTTTAAAACTTTATTTCTTACCTAACGACACTAACCTATTTGATCGCCTTTTGTTGATTTAGTTTAAAACAATTTGTTATATTGGTTTATTTAAATTTAAAAAATAGTTTTGGAAAAAAAATACACTAGATTGATTGTTTGATACTTATGAAACAATCAATCTATTGCTTACTACAATAATATTTATTATAGTAAGTAATTTTCCTTCTTTTCGGTTGACTGAACTAACCTTTACGCTTCACACAACGTCAGCAATATACACTTTAATGGAATAAATCAATATGTATCAGATAATATTATATTTTATTAATCTGTTTGATGGACCAAGACAATGAAATTTGCATCATTAATTCTGAAAAAACATTTTAAATTATTATTTTTTCTAATCGAAGAAAATTCAACAAGAGGATAAAGCGGGCGGATAAATTATATATCACTAATATTTACAAAAAGTTGAAATGAAAACCACTATTAACATTGAGAAAATGGCTTTTAAAGTATGTTTTACTTATATTAATAAAGCTGATCTCAAGGAGATCGCAATTAAAATTAAGTGAATGAATCTTTAAGTGCTACTAACAACAATAATGTTTATTTTTCATTTTGCTTTACAACACGTGGAGTTTTTAACGATTACTACATGGAAATGCGATTATGAAAATGTTATCTCACTTAAAATTATCTTTACGTACATAATGGCTTAATTGTACAAATAAAATTAATTGCTAAGCAATTTCACTCTTCAACTTTAACGAGATATGATAATTGAAAATCATCTGGCTGGCAATGAATATTTTTCCTCTTTCATAGTTGTATTTCTAATGACTATGCAATATGACGTCAATTATCTCAAAGGAAAGTAAAATTAAATAATTATTTAAAAAATATATAAACATGTAAATTGAATTTATTATTTACATGAAGATCTACCTAGGTAGAATATGGCTACTTATGATTTGACCTAAATATTCAAGTCCTTCCTAAAAAAGCATCTACACCTGAAATATTGTATTTTATTTTAAAAAGTGATGCTTATAGAAGTTGTTATAAAAACTTTATTGCTCCATATAAAGTCGAAGCACATAATATTACATGAATCGCATGTATTATTCGTTTTTCATACATTAAATAAATATTGTAATATATTTATGAGTAACCAATTATGGCATTTGTCACGTACAGTTTGCACCTCGAATCTTATAGGGAACGTATATGTAAATATTTATTTAACTTATTTTGTGTACATATTTCAACAGTAGAATATTGCTGTAATGTTTGGCTTAAAACTACGTTCATGAAGTGGTTAAGGTCTAGGATTTTTTGAAAATACTTCCTTATTAGACTTTCATCATTTTCCCTTTGTTTTTAAATGCCACATCACTCCTAATTCAAATCATATGGCCGCCACAATTTACCACCAGAGACCTCTGATAGATAGCAGATCGATATCCTTGTTTCAAGTTATCTACACATTCTAAATTTCGGTTGTCTACAGTGACAAAATAAGGGACTGAAAAGGTATTTATATTCCCTGTGGCAACCGTCTTTCAGCACTATTGTATTCATAGTCATTCAAAATATTTTTCCCACCTGGAGAGCCATGAAAATGCACAGATACCAAGGTGGGACATCATCAATTCCATAGGAGATGTCGGATTTTTTAGCATTTTGAGGCAAGCCGTTCGAATTCGGAGTGACGCCATCTTGCTGAAAAAAGAAGAATACATTGAAAAATTCAAATTTTGGAATAATGTTTTTGTTTTTGTGTTTGTGTTGGTACTGAAAAAAAAAGTTTATTTAAATAGAAAAAAAACTTTTGAATAAGATAGATCTAATCTAGGACATAATTTTCTACACACAAGAAAATATGGCATGAACTTCATATTGTATGAATAAGGAAACGAAGATGTTGGAAGATACTCGTAATTTCAAATCATTTTAAAATATTATTCTTGTTGGTTTATAAATATTAGATACTGAGCGGATATATTTAATGGTACTGACACGAAAAATAATCGAGCTATAATTATTTAATTTTCATTTTTATGTTGTCAATATAACCTTCAATATTTAATTAATATGAGCTGATCTATAGATGTTTTAATCCTGTACTTGGTTTAATATTAGCTATTAATTATTATCAGCCAACAATCTTACAGATAGTAGGTACGTAGTACAAAGAGTAGTATCGCGTTCCAAGCAATTTAATTTTAATAATATGATTGCTTATTGAGGATGATCCAAGTAGATTCAATGGGAAATTTAATTAATTTAAAGAGTTTGATGGAAGTTAAAAGACGTAAAATAAAATTCACAGCAAGTACCTATAAAGTGAGATTCGTCCAAAAATATATACTGAATGTATTTGTCAAAGTTCTTTGAAAATTAAAAAAAAAAAATCGAGATTCTTTATAAAAAAAACTATATCCTTTTTCAGCGACGCAGTATATACGACTATAGTTGAAACAGTCGTCGATATCCTCGGTTAAATATTTTAAATGGTAAAATGGTGACTTTTATTATTTTTAGATTGTACACGTTATTTGATAACACTGTTAAAAAGATTTTATTTTTTATTTCATTTCATTTTATCATTTAAAAGAACTTATTCATCAAATAAAACGAGGATTTGTAAAAAGGAATTTTTGGATTGATTTCACAATCCCGTCCATCAAATCGCCCCCTAGATTGAGAAATTGATCCCTCACCAGTAAAATGCTAGTTAATTAAATGATAAGCGTAATATAATTCATAGATCACATGACTGCATCACTATCACCATCCGCCGGTATTACCTTGTATATTTTTACGAAAAAAAAAATGCGCAGTAATTGAAAAACTCCTCATATGGATTTCTATATATGTTTGCCTAATTACAGTTCAATCAAAAATCGGTTCAGATCAATATAAGTTTGTGAAGCATTTACATGAAAATACTCCTTTATGAATTTAATTCCCGTAAAAATAATTAATTAAACAAACAAACGTTCAAACTTTTCTTCTTCGACGGAACTGTCAAAGTAAAAATAGACAGTTCCGTCATTTGGTTTTATAATTTATGTATGTCTTTCAGCAAATTTAGTTGAATGACAAGGAATTAATATTATTGCTTGAAAATGATTCTTAAGATTACAAAACAAAATATATAATACATACATTTGTGATATTAAGATTGATACTGTCCATTGTTCACTCTTCTCTTTCACTCTCCTTCTGTCTCTTTCTTCGTCAACTGAAAAATAAAAATACATTTTTCTTTGTAAGAGATTTGAGTTTATTTCTTTGAATATTATTCAGTACATCTCCATCTCTCTTCATGCCTTTGATAAAGCCTACATCAATCACCAAAAATATTCCAATATATCCTTTTGTATACTTTATTTGAAAAAAATCTTTATCTTTTGTCAGTCGTGTGATATAATACCCTAAGAAAACACTTAAGGTAGTAATGGAAGACATTTAGATGGGGATTTTTTTTTCAAAATACAGTCGATTCCGCTTAATTGGGACACCGCTTAATTGGGACAAATCTCAAAGAACAAAAACCAAACCAAGTAACCAATAGTAAATTTATATGTTTAATTGGGAAAACATTCCGCTTAATTGGGACAATAAATTTAAGATCACAGCAAACATAGACGAAGATGACGATGATGATGATGAGTCACCTGTGCCTGTGACTAACCAGGAGGCAAAAAAAAATATGGCCGTGTTACAGCGTTATTTTATGCAGGAAGGAAATGAAGGGAGCCCTACATCCGCACTGAATATCTGTGCTGATTTTGTAGAAGTAAAATGTGACAAAAACAAAAAACAGACTAAACTCGACTCATTTTTACATTGAATTAAATTGTATGTACCTACCCATTTATTATTTTAAATAGGATTTTTTTTTTTAAAACTTTATATTACATATTTGTAATTAATATGATCATTTAAATTATCTTTTTGTAATATACAGTTTCCAAGAGTTTATAAAATAAAAATATTGAAAAAAATATGCTTTGTTTAATTTTATGTGTGTATTACTGGTTAATGGCCTTAGTTGCCAAAACAAAATAAATTAATTTAAATAAATATATGAAATTCGCTTAATTGGGACAGCCGCTTAATTGGGACAAAATGCCCAAGTCCCGATGTGTCCCAATTAAGCGGAATCGACTGTATATTGAATTGAATATTTTAAAAACTATTGTTATGCATGCGATAATTTCGCGGGTAAATTAGATGTAGTACGAGTAGCTTAATTATAAATACCTACCATACTCACAATATAGTCGTTGATCAATGTATTTTATTTGTGTTCACTTAGATTAGTGTTTAGTTTCAGATTGGTTCAGTCACCAGGAATAATATGTCTTATTGCTTCTATGTTCTTATATATTTTACACAGGACTTGTGAGATGGCTACTTCAGTGGTTTTTGAATGTACTCAACCCACTAAATTAAATTTCAATTCACAAAATTTTTCTTTGGTGAATTGAATAATTTGATTTAATTTAAATTAACTCAATTTAATTTTACAAACACATTTATATATTTAATTATATATGATAGCGTGCTTTAAATAGCCTAAAAATAATTGTTTGGGTTAGGTTAGGTTGGGATAAATTAAATAAACACACTTACGAATACATTTATGACATCTATGACAAATCATTCAACAAAATAACTACAATATCAACGATACATCTATAAAAGTGTCAGAAGTTGTATGTGATAACGTGAATTGTTTGTTATAAGTAGATAATGTTTATTGTATTGTGACATTGTGAATTAATTAGTATTTGTGTACATTGCAATACGGAAATATATGAGTAGCTAAGTACTTAATATTCTTATAAATACAGTGGAACCTCTCATAATGTGCACTTCTCTTAACGAGTAATTCGCATAGCGAGCAAAAAAAATGTGAAAAAATTGCTCCCTTAACAAGCGACATTTCGTATAACGAGTAACGCAGAAAGGGGAAGTCACATAACGTATGACGCACTTGTGAGCCGGGACTTCTGCGTCATTGCGTCAGTCTGTGTTTAGCACTCGTACCGTTAGCACGTTAGTGTTGTATGTGAACAAACATTTATCTTAAGTTATGTGCAGACATAATTTGTGTATTTTTTTTTTTGAGAGTTTGGATGTGTCACATTTTCACCAAATTTTAAAGAGTCGACTAAAACAAATATCTCTAGACAGCTTCCTAGTAAAATATAATTAATTGTTTGTCATAAATAATAAGCTAGTTTCGATGCTTAAAAATGTTTTAGCCAGGTTGTTACGATCTTCGACAATTTATAGGCATGTTATTTCATTTGAATAAACGTTAAAAAAAAGATTTCGCATGGAACGCATTATCGTGTTTTACATTGATTTATACGAGAATATTAGTTTTGCTTAATGAGTGTTTCACACAACGAGCAAGATTCTGGAACGAATTATGCTCGTTATGAGAGGTTCCACTGTACTCATATGTACGTTAATTATTTATTATTTACATAATATTGCGATCATGATTTTCCAATTAGCATTGTTATAAGCGCATATGACGGGAGGAAATCCTGAATGCGGATTAGTATATATATTTACCTAATTTATACTATTTTATCGTTCTGAATTACTTGGTAAAAAAAAGGATTTAGTACAAAAAAAATCGCTCCTGCGACGAAACAACGATATTTATATAAATAGATAAATAAAAAATGTACATTGTATTTCATATATCATTTCAATATAAATACTTACAAACTATTGAATAAATCAAAAAACTAAATAAAAAGGAATGACTTCACAAGCAACAATATTATTGATAAAATGACGTCACTGCATAACAAATTGAAATCTTGAAATGTACTAAAAATGTATTATTAATTTATTTATACTTTAGATTTAATTCTATATATAGTAATTAAATTTTTAATTACATAATGTTAGTATTATATCAAAATTATGTCAATGTATAAATGTGTATATGTAAAATTCTGTATAAATATATAACTGTAAAATAACATAGATGAATCCCACGCCACACACAAGATTTTATCTTTAAGTGGTGTGGTAAGCGAATAAAAAAAATAAAAAAATAAAAAAAAAGATTGGATTGTAAATTACTGTGTAAAAATGTATCTTTTTATATTTGATTAAATAAAAAAAAATAATATATATATAGATGCTTTACAGATTCCTGTTAAGAATACATGTAGGTTGATAAAGGGAATGACTGCACTTCCAATTTCCTACCGTAGGTGTCACAATGAGTACTGAAAGTAGCAAAACCATATATCACGTAAACCGATGTCAATGATCGGGGAATCTTGGAGGGCATATGCCGACAACCGATGCGAAAGTATTAATAATTGGACTATGAAATAACACAGCGGTCAAAAGGTATTAACCTAATTTTGGCTCACAGATCTTAAATAAAAAAAATTAAAAAATGTGAAAATGTTTTTGAAGATTTGTGACTATATTTTATTGCGTTCTAATTTCAAGTTCACCAATTATTTTTCTTTGATCGATTAATAAAAAAATAAGTTATTTTGTAAGATAGTATTTGCTATGGATCTGTATTAATAATTGGAGTTTCCAGAAAGCAACGATATATAGTCAATTTGCGCTTTGTGTACCTTATTTTTAGGTAGATAGATACCTTTTATACTTCTCACACGGTGAGATACGTACAACGGTGAATAATGTTTATTGATAAATATCAAATGTAAGTTATATCTTAAACCGAATTGTGACAGTAAATAATTTTACAGTAAGCCGCAGAGATTTAAAAATATCACGTGTTACGGAGCACATATTTTGACATTATTATAAATAGGAATAGCTTATAAAAATGTGAGAGAAAAATTAAACCTTTTCATATGACCACGATGCTCGAAATAGAGATTTATAACAAAGATAATAAAGAACTAAGTGAACGCTTAAATATTAAATGCCACTTGATTGGATTGTATTCAGCAGAGCAATGGACAGTATCGTTGACTGTGGAACACTGAAGAATTCCATTAGGATGCGACTCTCCGATGAAACCAGAATCAATCCGGTGACTTAATTTACTTAACAATTATTGGTGCAGTGTTTAAAAACCAGTGGTAAGCGAAGTGTAGTATATGTGTTATGTATTATAATACAAAATAGTTAACTCGAACATCATAATTTGAAAATTAATTTATTTATTTTATACTATTATCTTGAAGTGTGGAAGTTATTATTAGCTGCTTTGTGGTGATTAACTGTAATTATTTGTAAAACTATATATAAATATTGATTTAATGTTTTGAATTATAAATTGATGACAGCTCCAAATACGAAGTTCGTTTGAAACTAGCATTAAGCTTCGGAAGAGTCGACGGATGTGAGTGGTGAATATATTTCAAATTTCGAACAAAATTTGAATTAATTTATATTTAGACTAAATTTGTTTTTTTTTTAGTCGTGTTCAATTGCTTCCCAACAAACTGATTCTCTTGGACCGCTTATCTCGTAGCTTTAAGTAATTAGTGTTTTTTTTTATTTCAAATATAAAAGTGTAATTTCTGAAGTGATTTCTCTTAATTTGCCTATTAGTATCAAGATATACAAATTTCATAATACACTTTATTATTTTTAACTGACTTTTTTTTAATTAGCACTTTTCACTCCCCATAAGAGGATTTTCTTAAATACATTAAAATAATAATTGTGAAGGAGCTAGTCATTACCGTGTTTCCTTTTTTATGTAAACGCATGCAGGAGAGCACAGCCGGTCAAGACCAGTGCACTCTATGACGCTCAGCCAGGGAGGCTGGACGCTGCATGCGGGAAACCTGTGTTGTGTTCGTGTTTGTGTATGGGTTGGGGAGATTGCAAGTGTATATTTATCTGTTTCTTGAAGAGATCCAGATTGTAGGAAGAAAGAAACACAGACGCTGGAGGGAGCATTCCATAGCTTACCGGTGGCATTAAGGAAGGAACTTTGGAAACTACAGGTTCTTGGTCGACATACATTAACCGTGTATGGATGTTCGGCAAGTGCAAGACGAGTTTGTCGGCTGTGGATGGGTGCAGGAGGAATTAGTTCTTTAAGTTCCGAAGAGCAGCGACCGTGGTAATAACGGTAGAAAAGATTAAGAGAACCAATCTTACGCCTGTGTTCCATTGATTGTAGGTTAGACGTAAGAGTGTCATTGTTTATCAAACGAATTGCTCTTCTTTGAACTGAGTCAATTAAGTCCTTACATTTACACTGATTTTGTGTCCACGTACTCATAGAATACCTGCCTAATATGCATTTATTAAATAATAAAAACTACGAGAATTCGTTCATTAATTATAATGTGAATAAGCGAAATGATCTTACCTTTTAGCTAATGTCCTCTCTACTCCATAACTTTCCTGTAACTGTTAATATGCAAAATATTTCTGAGTAAAAAATGCTTTTGTTCTATTCATAGCATTCATTACATCTGCTCTGTGAATGGTGTACTTTTTTTCTATTTTTACTCATAATTAATGCCTTCTGTAATACATTAATTCTTCACAAAGTCGCCAAGTGTGAAGTTTTATATGGCCCTGTAAAAGGCAGTGAATTTCAACTAAAAAAAATAATGATCCATATTAGTTTTTTTAAGTTTTATTTAATTATTGAGGTCGAGCACCCTTAGTAGGGCACTAAGCTACAAAAAATATTTATGTGCATTATTTGAATTTTTTAAATATATTTTTTGCCCGTATATACCTTTTTTTAAAATAGCAGAACATTTTTCAGAGAGAAGAACAATCATTCACTTTGACTGAAATTTAAAAATATTGAGATGGAACGCAAAAACATTTTTTTTTAAATCTTTTTTAAATCTTTTTTTAATTTCAAATACAGTGGTACCTCGACATACGAGTTTAATTCGTTCCGCAACCTTGCTCGTATTTCAATTTACTCGTATATCGAATTTAACTGATTCTTTGACCGTGGCCAGGGGATTCCCGCGGGAAAGCGTGATGTGCGGTTCGTGTGCAACCGGCTGACCCGCTAAGCCGAATTCTCGTATCTCAAATTTTGTTTGTATTTCAAAGCAAGAAATCGCTCACTCGACAGGTCGTATCTCATAAAACTCGTATGTTGGGGCACTCGTATGTCAAGGTATCACTGTACATTATAACTTGTTGTCTTTGTATTGATAGTATACTTATAAAATGATAGCATTATCCTCATAAAAGTTCAGAAATTTCTGCCAATTTAACCTTGTAAGGATGTCCAGTAATTTCATTACTTTTATCAACATAAATATAATCCTTTCTTTTGATAAATATCAAGTTTTATCATTATAAATAAATATTAAGTTAATCAAACACGTCACATAAAACTAACAATTATAACAAATAAATACCTTGAGGTATATTGTCTTATAAATAGGCAAAAATATGTCAGCTTTTTAAAATCAAATAATATTTTCCGATGTGAATGACAAAATATTATTTGTCGTTCGTCGTAAGGCAGTTATAGGCAGAGATGGTAAAAGATTAAAGTGTTTCTTTTTCACAGATACTCGTATTTCAACAAATATGCGTGATTAGTATTCAGTCATACTAAATCCTTAGCCTATAATATACCTTGTAATATATCGTTTCAAACATTAAAATAAAAAATAAACCTATTTTAAAATACATCGATTTTACTCGTCCAACTGTAAGTAAACTTATCCCTTATAGAACAAAATAATCCAACTGTCATTGCGCAAATGCTATTATTTCCCTAAGATAAATATAATACCACTTTAAGAAGCTCTGCCTAAAACAATACGAGAAATATACATTTTTCTTTTCGTTACATTGCTATCTTTATCAGTACGTTCGTATTTGATGAAGTTTTCGCCCTGTACCGTTGACAGCCGCTGATGCCTATGATTATTTCATATTTATGGCGTCTCCCTTTTATCTAATCAGATGGCTATTTCTAAGACGTGTAATTGGCATCGTCATTATTACCATTGCTCCATACTTTTTACGTACTCATCAGTGTTAACACACAATAAAGAGGTACAACCAATGTATTATTAATTTGTATTATTAATTTATATATACTTTAGATTTAATTCAATTTATAGTGTATTAAATTTTTAATCATATAAAGTTAGTTTTATATCAAAATCATGTAAATGTATAATTGTGTATATGTAAAACTCTGTATAATTATATAAAACTGTAAAATAACATAGATGAATCCCACGCCACACACAAGATCTTATCTTTAAGTGGTGTGGTAAGCGAACAAAAAAAAAAAAAAAAAAAAAAAAGATTGGAATGTAAATTACTGTGTAAAAAATGTATCTTATTTGATTAAACCTGTTCCCTGCGGAGCATTAATAATCAACTTTTTGGGCTCAAATGTTTTTTTTGTAAGTTTCCACCAACTCCAAGGTATTTTGAGTGAATTTGTAAAATAATAATATATTTATGCTACAGAATGAAAAAATCGGGTTTTCAGAAATAAATTAAAATTAGCGGTTCATTATGTAAGGTCTTTATTTGTTATATGCACTATGCTAATTTTTATATTCATTCAATGTATGGTATTTTTGAAAGCAATCTCCACGATGGTCCGGGTTTCCTTTTGCAAGTGTTGCACAGAAATGTTAATTTTCTTGCTCCTTTAATCTCTCGATTAGAAAATATCATTGTTCTTATCCTCAAGTCCGTACTTCTATCCGTTATTGTTTCGAGGTGTATTGACCAGAAAATTTGGAAGAATCGCTTGCGGCTAAATATTTTACTGAAAAAGGGTATTCTTGAACAAAAATCGTGCGACCAATAGTCTTCCATCTTCGGTACATTTATAATGCCCATATTACGCCCAGAAATACTCTTATTTCTGTTTCGGTTACATTTCCAATCATTCCAAATAGAAATTTAAAAAAAAATCCAGGACAGCTATTTACACTTTAAAAAAATTACCTGTGAAAAAATATCAAGACATACTTCACATAAGAGATGGTGGAAAAAAAGTAATCTCAAGCACGTCTTGACATAGGAGTTCAAAGGGTTAAAAAAAAATATGGATGAGAAACCGTTCTACCGATCTGCGTCAATTTTTTTACAAAGATACCTGATGATAATTGTTATATTTTTGAGCGAAATAGAACACAGATCGATACCGAGGTTTCTCACACACACTTCCACACAAATTGTATATGTTACGTGTTCCAATACGGACTTACCATAAAATAACGAATATTTTTCATTTTGACATAATACACTTTCGGGTGGAAATTTGTTCGAAGCTTTTGTTCGTGATCAACAAAAAACTGAGATAATCTGCACTCAAATATGTGCAGGACATATCGGTAGAAAAGACGACGGAGGATAGGAAGACTATAATTATAGGGCTAACTTTCTCTGGGACAATTTTGGAACAAATCTGACACCTCATTTTTTAATATTTATTATTGTTATATACAGTAAAGCTTCGATATAACGGAGACCACTATTTAACGGACTTGTAAGTTTTGGAATGGTCTCCCATCCCCATATCCTTCATATATTTAATAATCTTTAAAAAACAAATTGATAAACACTTAAAATCCCATTAGAACTCATAAAACCTTCATTGATCGTAAAACTGCAATCTTCCAGCAAGTGAAACAGTGCTTAGTGTGATCCATGTTAAAACAAGGTATAAAATACTTATTTTGTATTATAACTTACAATCCCCTCTATCTGCACAAGCACACAAATACTATACATCATTTCCACATGCAGTTTGGTAACACTAAATTTATATTCGGTAAAATGTCACATGATGGTATAATGCAGGCTTTATCATTAATGAAAAGTCATTATCCTGTGTGTCCGTCTATTATTGAACGTAGGCCTCCCACATGAATATCCATCTTTTTCGATCCTCCGCCCTCGGCATCCAGACTACTCCCGCTATTCTTCTGACTTTACTTCTTCTTGCAGGGAGTCGGCCAACGCTTTGGTTGCCAACTCTTGGACACCACTTAATACTTTTATTCCCCATTGACTATCATCTATTCGACAGACATGTTTGGCCCATTGCTACTTCAATGTGCCTATTCGATGGGAAGCCTCAAATACTTGAGAATGAAGGGTAAAAGAAGATAAATATATAAGTAATTTTATTTTTAAGACATTTTCAATACAATATTCAAAATCACTTTTTTTTCAAGTATACATTTCAATACTGTTATAGATTTAATATCTATAACAATATTTAACAATTGATACATAAATACAAAAGCATAGCAAACATCATCTTATGACATTTCTCTCATCAATTAATCGGAGAAAAATAAACGGCAGAAGCTGGGATTTGAACAACAAACCTTTCCAATCAATGCTCAGAATGTACTCAATGTGGGTCCGTTTGCTTGCCTTCCTTCACTGAATCGAGAAATTAACAAATATTGTATTATTGATACACATTATTTTATAGATGGCGCTTGCTGTAAGTTGTATGTTTATTATCTTAAGATTTAATCAATCAATTTTATTTACAAGTATTAGAGAGACTTTAGGGAGGTTATTGAGATGAGAAGTCCTCAAGGATCAAATAGTCCCGAGCTAGAATCTTCAAGCTAATCATTGGATTAGCTAAAAAATAAAATTAACATGTTTAGGGTCTTCATTAATATAAGTTATGTGCATTTTATGGGAAAAATAAATTTATTGAACGGTCCTGTTGAAATGCTTAAAATTCTTTAACACAGTCTTTCTCTGCATCTATACAATTATTGCAGATGTGTCTGCCATTTTTGGAAGGCATGTATAATACTTTATTTTTACCCTGATATATCACAACATACACTTACTTCTTTGGCATCCTTAAATAATTGACACACCTATGACTAAAAATTCAGAATAGTTTACTCCGTTTTTTGAACAAAATAATACTTTCCCACTATCTATCTATCTACAATTCTAACTTACATTATGTTATATTATAAAATATATTAATTAAATAATTTTATTTGGGAACAGCATGCTTAAAAGAATGATAACTGTAAGAATTTTCATTTAATTACAATAAGTTGTGCGACATTTTATTTTTAGTAAAGGCCATTGTCGCACATAGTGTATTATAATTATTGACATGGCACCAAAATATTAAATCTAAGACTGATTGGAAGGAATTATTCAGTCTCACTAACTAAAGCCAATGAACTGCTAATGCAGTTCATCCAACTCATTCCTTATTGCCACACTTAGGCTTTTGAATACTTTCCCAGCATCTGTTTCCTCCCTCATACAAAAATAATGTCTTTAAGAAGCAGGTATATAAAACAATCTCTTCAATACCTGCAACCATTGAACCACTGAACCACTGAACCACTACACATCCTTTCCACCACATTAACACATTATACATCACAACTATAGAGGAACACATATTCCTTTAGATCTATTATAATATCATTCCTTATTCTACATAAATAATGCAATAAAAACAAAAAATTAATATGGATATTTTTAAATTATTTATTACAATATTATAAGCAATTAAATATACATATACTATACATAAAAATCCTTTATTATAATTACCTGGGCAAAATGGTTGGTTCCAAAGGTCCGCGGTTCGCATCCCGCTCCCGCCGATATTTTTTCTGAATGAATTGACTCGTTTAAGGATTTTTATGTATAGTATATTGAATTGCTCACAAAAAATTAAAGGTTATAATAAAAAAATAGGGTAATTATAGCAATAAAAACAAAAAATAAAGGTTATATTAAAAAATTAGGGTAATTAATGCAATAAAATAAAAAATAAAGGTTATAATAAAAAATTAGGGTATTTTAAGAGTCTCCTGAAGCCTCACTGTAATATCATTTTCAAGTGTTAATAAACATAGTTATTTTTCAAAGTACAAATTTGAAATACAGATATTTAGAGTTGCAAATTGTTTTATCCAGAGGTAGACTTTTAACAACTTCTCTATGATCCTTTTACGTTGTAACAACAAAAAATATGTTTTGAAAACTGAGGTTTCTCTGCCCTTTACTGTCAAAAAGCATCTTAAGACGGATAATTTTCTGTGAACGGCCGCTCATACAAAAATTACGTCTAACCGCCATACATGTACCTGCCGGCAGTTAAAAGGCTAGGCAAATTATGGAGATTCTTTTTTAAAGTTTTTTTTTAAATTATATTTATATCACTAATATCAGCTCCTGAACATTACCAAATGATCCCACCTGCAAACATCAGTGGATCCACAGATGATGTCCTTCCATCACCATCTTCATTTAAACATAATAACAGCCAATTAATATTTAAACTTTTTTTGTTGGTTTATGGTTTGGTTTCCATAAAAAAAAATGCCTTTAGCACTGATGCTTTTTGAAGTACATGTTTGCCATGGTTAAAAAATATTTTTTTGTATGTAAATCATAAGGTAGATATTTTTGAATAAGAGGTTGGCACTTCACAGACTAACCACAGGAAGGTGTTTCGTTTACCAACTTTTACATCCCAACCCAGGGACGTTGTTTCAAATCCAAGCTTGCTTCAGCATTTCACAGCAGCAAAAAAACAAAATGTTATTAACCTCTCCTTCCCGGTGATGTGTATCGACTACACATTGCTTTGTAATAAAAATATTTTTTATATGTAAATCATTTTAGGTATTCCTCCTTAATACATTTACGTATTGAAAAAAATATATATATTTATAATAATAGGCACTCATCGGGAGCAGGAAATATTTTTCTAAAATCCGGAATAAATTCACCACTACAATCAAGACAATCAACTGTCATGAATTCATTCGACCTGTCGGAAGCGTGTGCGAAAATAAAATAAAAAAATACCCAGATACGTAGGCATCTATACTCCTCACTCTCGCTGACGTACTAATATGAGTGCGCGAGACGGAGAACCTCAGTGGCGTCGGCTACTACCTCAGTTGCGCCGGCTCATCGATATGTCGACAGGCTAACTAATGTTAGTACCTCTCGAAAGTTCACACGGTAAGGTGCGTCTGGCCGTTTGAGGTCTTCGTCTGATGTTTTTCATGTTTTCAGCTATTAAATGTCAATTATTACTGCTTATTGACATCAACTATTATAAAATTAAGCGATATCTTTGAATATTTTCATTTTTTCGAATTTCTACTCATTTTATTCACTTTAAATCAGAATGTGTAACGATTACACATCATCGGAACGCGCGGAAGTTTTTAACATAGTAAGGCGAGGGTTAAATGAATCCATTCAAATTAAATAATTATTATTTTTCTTTTGAAAACATGTATTAAATGGATCAAAATTAATTCTATCATTTTTGTCTTTTGATATTAATATGCGTAACAAACATAAAATGGCATATTTTATTTATAAAATTGTGCAAAGTATACACCTTATACTTATTTTAATTGCAAAATTTGCATGGCAACTACACTACTTAAGTAATAAAATGTAACATCTTCATATCACCAATAATCTCGTACAAGTATACGAGTCACTTCTTAGGTTTTCACGGCCAGATTTGATATTGTGGTTTTGGGTTTAGCCGTGTGTGGCGAATTTCTTCTCTCCGATATTTCGACCGCCATTGCAGGGGTCTTCTTCAGGGTTGATGACTTTGTTGTGAGTTGGTGTCGGGAGGTAGTTTAGTCGTTAGCCTAACGTACCTCTACGAGCGTCATGTCGGGTAATCGTGTACGGTGGGTGTGTTCTAAGAGTAGCTCCACGAACGTCATGTCGGACTGTGGTTGTCCTTGCTTGTCTGTCTATGCTTTTGAGTATGTGCTAGAGGCGGAAGCCATGCTGTTTTGAAAATCAAGCCGTCATCCCTGTTGATGTTGATGGGATATCTTTTGATTTCAATGGCTTCCCTTACTAGGCGTGCATGTTTTCCTTGTGTTCGAGCCACGATTTCGGGTTCGAATGAAAACTTATGTCCTGTGTCAGCCAGATGCTCTGCCAGTGCTGAAGAAATTCGCCACACACGGCTAAGCCCAAAAAGCCACAATATCAAGTATACGAGTCTCCTCCCCTTCTGTTCATTGGTGATCTCTATGGTAAATATTGTGGATATATCCTTTTGGCATATGTTGATACGTTAAAATATAGTGATCTTGCTGCTGATGTATACTGCAACTGAAAGATATAAATATTCACTTGAGATTATATGAATATAAACCCACAACTGGCAGTTTCATAGATTACTTATTTTAACGTTAAACAATTTTAATTGGTACCTATGTATGTAAATTATTATTTTTTGACATTTATCAGACTTGGTGTTTTTAAATGGCCTTTATCTTTTGAACACGGCGCTTTTTAATCGATTTTCGGTCAAATTCGGTAATATTTTTCCAGTAAACAAATATATATCATATATTTCTTATAGGTTTAAACAGAAATCCTATATATTTTATATTCAGTTATATGATAAGATAATTTTTAACTTTACAACGGTAGAATTAAGTGTAATACGAGGCTTCCATGTAAAGCTCATGACCCCATAGACGACATACACAGTGAATGAGTAATCATCATTGTTAAGGACATCTGATGATTGGTGATCCCGATGCTCTGAAGGCCTGCACCATTTGGTCGTAGAGGTGGCTCGATCCGTTGAATAAAGGCAACAACTGCTTAAAATTGTAATGAGTACATAAAAAAATTACCATCACTCGTCATCTGTAATGTTTTCGTCAAATTATTTTTTGGAGCCACATTTATTTTCCTTATTGTCGATGGCTATTTTGACATTATCCCAGACAGTGTTTGAGGCCAGAGCATTCGTCTTCAGCGGGTCGGCTGGCACACTGATAACCTTCTTCTGCTTCTGCTTCTCCCTGTACCAGTTCTCGATCTCTTCCACGGACCACTGTTTCTCCTTAGTCGCCGGCGTCACTGTCTTCACAATTGGAATGATTTCTTTAGGTACAACTTTCTCAACAACAGGTTTCGGAGCCACTTTCTCAAAAGCAAAGGTTTTACTGTCTAGCACTAAGTTCATGTTGAACCCGTTTGTTTTTACCGGGACATCATTGTTGGTGTTATCAACACCATTTTTCTTCAAGTCAGACTGAAGCCAGTTGCGAACCTTTTCATTGACACTTTGATTAATCCTGTTTCTGTCCAATCTATCACGGCTCAGATGGTTGTCAATAACTTCAGTAAACTTTGGAACATCAACAGCATATCTAGGTGTCTTAAATATTAACTCTTCATTCGCAACACTATTTTTATTCAATTGACTCATACTAGCGGATGGCTTTGAATCTTTACAGGACTCTCTAAAATCATCCGTTATATTATTGACTGGCTCTATTTCTGACGGCTCAGCGCCATCTTCTTTCTTCTGTGCGGCGGCGTTCTCGGCAGCCTCAAGAAGTGACTTTACCGCCATATTTCGCAATTTCTTTTTAATGGTTTTGATATTAAACTCGCATGAAGTTTTTTGGTCTCTTTGAACGAAAGTCTCGGAGCAAGGATTCAGATATATTTTTTTGCTTTCAGCTGCAATAATATTCTTTTTACTTATGGGCACAAATTCGGGAGAGTTTGGGTTCAGTTGTTCTTGTGTTTTGGTGAAATAGATTATCCCATAATTATTAATATTGGGATGTTTTTGTGTAAATTTGATGCCAGTATTTGATGAATAATTTTCCTTTTGCCCATAAACTTCCTCAAGTGTGGAATTTGTCACTTTACCACTGACCTAGAAATAAAATAACGTTTATAGATTTAAAAAAAAAAAAGTTATCAATATTTACACGTATTTTAGTTCTTTTGATCTTATTTTTCTTCCTAGCGGAATATAAGGTCCCTAAAATAATTACCTAACCTAACAACTTTCTTGGCATGCATTGTCTTAAGTTTATGCCTTTTTAACTTGACAGTCTTTGGAAACCAAATTAGACAATCAACCAAATGTTGACAAGGTACTTGCTTGTATAATAATGAAATGGAGTTAGTTATGACAAATCTCTTGCATGGTAGACAAACTTACCATTCTGATGGTCTCCCGGATCAGATCCAGGTCAGGTCCCACCCTTTGTGGTTCTTCATCAACTCTTTCTTCCACACTTCCTTCTTCATCTGCAACAAATACAACAAGTATCGGTGAAATGTAACAAATATGTTAACATAATTTTAAAACACTGTATGTGGTTTACTTTCTACAAAATAACACCATATGGTTACCACATATCCATGGTATAATCATTTTGTCTTATACTGCCGAATATGTGTTACATATAACGGTTATCTTGGATGATGAAATGAAGTGCATCATCTGTTTATGCTCTCCATCAACAACTGTTCTCTATAAGGAACATATTGTCAGCTTATACATATCCCAAGCGTGTGTTGCCGTATAAGAACACAAAATAATGCTGATTTTTTTATCACATATCACAGAATATAACAGAAATTAGGAATGAATACGGCACAGAAAAATAAATCAATATTTTTTTATACAACTCAATTATTTCATAATCAATATGTACTGATATGAAAGTAATATACTTTCATTAGTTACTTAGAGCGAGTCTCAGGCTCTTATGAATTATTAAAGGTAAATGAATTTAATAGGTTTACAAATTATATCTGTAAAGTCTGGAAAACAAACAATTGCTAAATTAAGTAATAATCTTGTAAAAACCATGATATATATTAATTTGATAACGTAATAAAATATATTTTTTTTTTTAGCAAAACCGATTATTACCTAGATGGAAACGAGTGTTCACGTTCTTTTATGTAAATAAATGTTAATTAAATTTAAAAATTCTAACCTTCGAAATTGTGGGGGGATGGTGTTTTATGTAGAGGATGAAGCCCAAAGTTTTTTTCTGTAATATTCTTATTCTTCGGTGGCTCGTAGAAGTCACATACTTGGTCCAGATCCAGGGCCAGAGCGTGATTGTCATCCCAATTCTTAGAATTGGCCATCTTGTTGATGTTCACTCTAGCAAGTCTTATAACTTCTGAAACATAACATTCCGTGAAATACCTGATAACATAATCTTTATCATATTATTGGCATCAATGATGTAGTTTAGGCCCACCCCAGAAATAACTCACAAATTCCAAAGCCTGTCGAATACATTATTATGTGTATGGTTTCGAAGGTTGATAAGAACCTGAAGTTTTATATAAAAGCAAACACGTTTTTATGTTCTGGCTAAAAATCATACTATATAAGGGGATGTATATATTATTTAAAATTTTCGTCTGTTAAGTCTATAAATTACGAGATGCTAAAATTGCATCTTCAACCAAAAATACGCTTCGTTCAAAAACTCATAATAATCAAAGTGATGATACAAGTAGTTTTTTTAAATCGAAATGTACAAAACAGAATCTATCTTTATCAGAAATCTGTAAAAAACAAATATTATGATAAGTCGCATGTCAGGTTTATTTTAGGATTTTGCTTTAACGTATTTGCATTTCTAGCGAAACTCCAGTGCATAAAAATCTATGCATAAAATTCAGTCAGCTGTTATATTTATCTTTTAAACTTTTACATCATGATGGTAAAAGTTTTCATTGGTAAGAGAGTGGCGGTTATGTGAAGAATTTTATACTCACGTGAGTTCTGTTTATTAAATGAATAATATCATAATATGGACTTCGCTTCAAAGCACAACGTCAGGTCGTCAGGGTGGACAACTTGATGCTTAAATTTCAATTAAATATGGACCATAGACCTATTACATTATAGACAAGAACTAAACTTTGATTTACTCGTACCCTGCCATTTACACGCATAGACGTACAAGCAATCCGTGCCTTAACTGCCATCTACGTGCATAGACGTAAATCGCCAGTATGAATGTTTCGAATACTGAAATAGCTTGGCGTGTCATAGTTGACTGAGTATATTTCTTTGGCAAGAAAAGGGTTAATTATTTTATTTTGTTTGATATTTATAGTTTTTTTCCAACAACCTATTGTACTTACCAGAGAGTAACTTGAAAAAGTATTTTCAATATTCATACTTCATTTTAGAATCTACACAATAATGTAATTTATTTTTAAGGTTAAGGTTATATTTATACAACAATTATAGCTATAAATAGAAGGTAGGTATTTTATTACATAATATAAAAAACATTACTTTTAAAACGTTTAGAAATACGTTATCATTCATAACTAAATAAAAAATAAAAATGTAAAAATAAAATAAGAAAAAATGTAAACGTAAGATATTTTCATCATTAAACTTCATTTTTTTATTATGAAACTTATATAACTTATAAAACTTATATATAAAAATAACCAATACCATAATACATATCTTCTTCGTAGTATCAATCCGGTGGATTGGTTTGCAGCAACAGAATCTTGCATCTCGATCTCCATTCCTCTCGGTCCTCCGCAACCCTTTTCAGCTCAGCTTATGCGCTACAGTTCATGTCCTCGAATACTTGCTGTAAATACTCCCGTCTAGGGCACCCTCTACAGTTTCTACCCTCAACCATCCCCTCCACAATATCGTGAAGAAGACCATCGTGGTGCATGATGTGGCCGATCCATCGGGTTCGCCTCTCTGAGATGGTTCTAATTCGTTGCCTATCTTCCTTGATTATTCTGAGAACCTCATTGTTCGTGACGTGGTCTCTCCAGGAAATTCCGAGAATTCTTCTGTACGACCACATCTCAAAGGCCTCTACTCTTTTTTTATCACTTTCAGATAAGCACCATGTCTCACAGCCGTACATTAAGATGCTCCAAACAAGTGTTTTGACAAGTTGCTTGCGGAGCCCTAAAGAAATATTCCTTGACTCAAGAATTTTGGCTTTTTTATTGAAAGCTAGCCTTGCTTGATGTATTCGACGTAATATATATAATGGACGGTTAAAAAAGGGTTACTTATTGTTCGATTTACAATTAAAAACCTTCTTTAGACTTTTTATTATTTTATTTGTATTTATTTATTACTTATTAAATGCATTGAATCACAGCAAAATTAATTATTTTTATTGATTACAATATATATATTTTTAAGATTTTTTCAAAATACTGGCGGCGTTTTCACAATAGCACATCTTATCAGTTTAGTTGGCAACAAGAATTCCATGACATTTGACAGTTTGATACACAAATAATAAATACACCATCACCTCAACCGGCGTTTTACAAAAACATTGGTATTTCGTGCAAAAAGTATATTTCTACATATAAAATCAATAAATACGTTCCTGCTTTGAAGATATATTTATATTTAATATATGCATGCAACATGAAACACTAATATACAAAAGCACTTTTCATAAAACTACATAATTTTTGTAAATCAAATGAATGTAATAACTGAAATAGGTGGAAAATCAATTTAAATATTTTTTATTTGATTGAAATGGAACAGTTTGAAAGATTACGTTCTCTGGATATTGATTATACAATAAGCGACAAGGAACAGACTCAAAATTATTCATTGTATGAGGATTTATATCTAAAAGACGACAGAACCTCAACATAACCTCATTCAGGATGAAAAAAAGTCCCAAAGGCTCCAGACGAATCGCATAAGAACCGCGCAACGAAGAGCTAAAGAATCCACGCCGGAGCGTATTTTGAGATTGCATAAAAATAAAGTCAGGAATAAGATAAAACGAGCCGGAGAGACGCAGGGGCAGCGCGCTGAAAGAAATCGGAGGAATACAGAGAGGAACAGGGTGAGGAGAATTAGGCAGCGAAATTACGTTCAGATGGATCTGGCTCCGAGTCCCGGAGATAAAACGTCAGACAACTTTCCCTTTCATATCAGCAACCTTGTGAAAGTTGAACTCTTGGCGGACCATTCTAGCGTAGGTCCCGATGAGCAGCAAGCAATCGATCGAAGATTTAACGAAAGGTATTCATTAACTATTGAATTAAAACTTCTCTAGGCGCGGCAGGGGAAATTGGTCTCAATAAAAGGAAGATTGAATTTTTTCCGTTGCATACATTCTAAACAGTCTATGCGCCACGTATACTGTGAATCAAAGTTAGATTACCTATTATATTTAACTATAATTGAATATAATATATTTAAAAGTTAACTATAATTATAAATATATAATTCAATGAATAAAATATAAATTTCAATTATTTAAGAGCGATTTTTTTCTATTGAATTCAACCATTGCCTAATCTTGGAATAATAAAACCGTCAACAAATTTAAACAGAGAAATTCATAATATCAACTCTTTCTAGAACATAAAAGTTTCATTTATAACACTCGGGAGGTCACACGCATATTATTATTTGTGTACATAATTTAAAATACTAGGTCTATGAGTTATTCTTAATTTTTCTTTTCTCGATAGATGACATGGAAGTCAATCCGAAAAGGTGGCTTTAAATCAATTGAGAGCATTTTAAAAATAAAAAAGCTGGTGAATGACTTTAAAAACTATATATTTTTTTGTTTATTGAATTAAACACTTCTTCTTTTATATTTTCAGTGAAAATCAAGAAGATACGAGTATATCCGAGTTCTCACAAGAAACACAAGACATATCCCCAAAATACCTTCAGGTGATGTAAGAACCAAGCATTACAAAGAATATGCAGTGTGGATAACTACATATTAGTAAAAAAAAAAATCTTAAAAAGAAAAAAGAAACAATTTAATTGTGCTTTTATTATTTATATTCCATGTCTTGAAAAATTTAGGTTTTATCATAGGTGAATCAATACTTTATTTTATAAGCTCTTCGTCTATAAAAAATCCAGTCATAGTCGATCAATTACAAATAGTGATATTACTTATGGAAAAGTATTATGGATGTTTGAAAAAATTTAAAATTCTGATTGAAATTAAATGTGCGTGCGTGACGCAAAATAGTGTTTTAAGTAATCATCTGGTTCAAATATTTTAAATATTTTGTCGAAATATAATGAGAAAGTATTTATTATATTATTTAGGAATATATAAGATATTATGTAACATTAAATTATCCTGATGTTCTGATTCCACTCATTTATTTATACTTATTTTCTTTACATTGTCCTACTGATTTAAATTAACAACTTACATTATTATAAACATAAAAATACACACTTATTTCAATGATTGGATATATTGAATCATTATACAAGTATATAATGAGTACAATTCCTCCAAATAAAGAGGAATCTAGGTTATATATTTGATCAATAGGGACAACAATAGTGCATCATCAGTTATTATCAGTTTGACGGAAGGAGATTTATAAATCCTATTTTTATAACAAAAAACATTTGCATATGTAAAGAAGTTAGGTTAGGTTAGATGAAAATATATATGTTAATATTATAATCTTACATTTCTCGTCGGACATTTGAAATTTTATATTTATACATTCCTTACATAAAGAAACAATTAATTTTAATGTATATATTAAATATTGATTGTTTGCTTTTGTATTTTCAGTGTTAATTAAACTGATATTAAATAACTTCTTAGGTTTTCACGGCCAGATTTGATGTTGTGGCTTTTGGGTTGAGCCGTGCGTGGTGAACTTTTTTTTTTTTTGCTATATGAAATATTGGTTGAAAAAAGTTCACCACACACGGCTCAACCCAAAAGCCACAACATTAAACTGATATTATTTACCAAACACCTTCATTGCCTCAACATTTATTTAAATGTAATATTTTATGTGATATTGAATTTGTGATTTAATGGAAATGATTTTATGATGACTTGTCTTCAAATTAATTTAAGAAAAAAATACAATTATATGTGGTACAGTAAGGCCCCGCCTAACGCAGGGGATACGTTCCATCAAAGTAGAGCGTAATGCGAAACAGCGCTAAACGAGGCTATCTTAACATGTAAATAATGGGGTTAGGTTTTAAATTTAATAGTTATGTTTTATTTAATTAAAATAAAACCAAACATTTATTTCTTACAAAAATAAAAACAATATAAATGAATATACTTATAAAAACAAATAAAATTCTAAGTCAGTTAGATCATTCAGTCTATTCTGTGTTTACAATTTTTTGACTTTTTGCGTTCTGTTAGAAGTTGTTGATAAGTTGATAAAGCATCTATAACACCCCGTCTTGCTTTTGAACTCCTGTCGAAATTTGGATCATTTTCAACAAATTGGTCCATAATTTCAGTTATAGTGGTCAAACTCTTTTTTACAAACGCCATCGAAAGTTCTATTTGCTCTTCTTCGAAATCACTAATATCAATATTTTTGTTTTCTTCTTGCTCAGTTAATTCCTTGAGCTCATCATTAGAAAGACTAGATGCTGTTTCTTGAACTATTTCTTCAACGTCTTCCACATTTACCTCATCTCAAACCGGTTTGTTTTGCTAATTCCACTATTTTTTCCACTATTTATGCACAATTTCGGGGAATAAACCCGGGTTGAAATAGAAGAGCGCTAAACCGAAACATCGCTAAATGAGACAGCGTTAAGCGGGGCCTCACTGTATGAAGTAGAGATGTCATCAGTATTATTATATAGAATTGCTGGTCGATTACTTAAAGAATATCTTTAGATTTATTATATATTTATTATACATGTCATACCTTCATAATTTCAAGTTCTTTAAATATAATTGTAATTTATCTTTTAGTATTGTAGAGCTGGATATTGGCCATGTAAATAGATCAAAAATAAACTACCTTTTGAAAAGAAAAAGTGATATGTTTAATTTTTATGTATGCAGTCATAACCTGTACCATGTTTATGAGATTGGATGATGAGCACGATGCTCTAGAGGCCTGGACTATTTAATAATAATGGGTGGTTAAATCCAAAATATACAATCTGCTTTTTTAAAAATCACCGCAAACGCTATAGGAAAAATCTGTTTCAAGTGAAACAAGTGTATGCTAAAGAGCATGGGGAGTATATTTAATTTATGGTTACTAATTTGATAAACGAATCAATATTTTAATCTATATAGATACAAGATGTTCATCATCGGCATACCATGTCCGCTGCCTAACATGAGCATATGACATTCACGAACTGTGCCCATAAATCTGTCAGTCTACATTTACACTTTTTTTAAATCAAATTGGTGGTGTGCTGTTCACTTCTATATGGTAGTTATTTCTCATTTGATGGCATCATATTTACACAGATAATTTTTACAATAGTGTCAATCTTGCCAGTGAGCTATTGGCAAGAAAAATTGGGCGCTGTGGAACAATAAGAAAAAATAGAGGCTTTCCAGAGCAGTTAAAAAATGCTTCATTTCCGGTAGGTGGAACAAAATATCTCCGCAGGGGTGGCATTCTCCTGCAGGTGTGGTACGCAATAGACAACGCCGACCGGGGTTCGTAGCGCTTCGTTTGAGTAGCCGAAGAAACCCGATCGGGGTTCGTGGCAGTCAACCAGTTAATTGTTATTATTTATTCGATTAATATCAATTGTTATTATTATCATGTATTTAATAATTTATTTTTGTATTTATTTATTAAGTTATAAATTTGTAATATTTAGTTTTTGTTAAATTGTTGAATTTTATTTTTATACTTATTACTTATATTTTTACACGCCCCCCCTCCCTAAGGGAATGTTTTTCTGAAGATTTCCCCCTTCCATGCAAGAAAAAAATATGACAAGAGGCGCCAGTTTTTTTTTTGTCCTAGGGCGCCGCAGGGTCTAAAGCCGCCACTGGAAATGCTCAATTACAAAACCCGATAGATTTGGTGGCAATTCGGAATCACGTGTATGCATACTATAAACGCAATGAAATACCAACACTCCTTAAACTGATAGGTTCTCTAAAGGCAGTCGGATTATTTCAAGGCAGTGCGTTGTCTCTTAGTAAAGTACTGGGAAAAATTTGGCTTCAAATATAAAATGGCGCGCACGGATATATCCCTGAAAGGATGCGATTTTTTGAGGAAAATCAAGAGCATAAGAAATTGGGAGAAAATCTAACTATGACAGAATATCATAAAGCTCTGTCACCTGCCATGCCCCTCCCCATATTTCATGTCGGCTCTGCCTCCAGGAGCCGCCGAATACATTACATGTATACTTCACGGTCTAAAGAAAATGCAGCTGCGTTTTTGCTTTCCTGCGGTATTACTAATATAATATTAATAGTTCAAACACTTAGTAGTTTTGAGAACAGAAAAATATAGTAGTACTTTAATTATAAAATATAATATGTTAAATATTTTTTTAATACAAAATAAAGTAAAAGTATAACATAATTTTGGGTGTTTAGCGCTTTTTTTATTTATTCAAACGGTTAATTATAAAATATAATATGTTAAATATTTTTTTATTACAAAATAAAGTAAAAGTATAACATAATTTTGGGTGTTTATTTTTATTTATTTTGGCGTACTGAATCCGAATGTATACTCGTATCTAGTGTATGATCGGAGAAAAAAATCGGTCCTGAATATAAAAATGTAAAACATGTTTTTATATATTTCTTCAATGTAGTGTTTCTTCTTTTAAAAATAAAATAACTTAAAGGACACATATTTTTCAAAACAGTATATTTCAAACCCTCAAAATTTTGTTACAAAAATATTTACAAAAATTTATAAGAAAATTAATAATAATTGGGATTTATTTTTTATAATCAACTTTTTCAAACATGTTTTTTGTACATATAAATTAATGTCATAAAAACATTTAGTTACTATAATAAAATAAAAAGTATTGTTTAAATACCATTCACAAGAAAAGGTCTTACAGAAATTGTAGAATTTTAGTTTGATTCTTTTTTATATAATTGATATATTTTTCGTTCAATAGAATTTAAAAAAAATCATGAAAAAACAAATGGAACAGAAAAAATATTCACAATTTAAAAATTAGTTTAGTAGATAACCTAAGCTATTATATAATAAAATTAGGATACATTACCAAACATAACAATTAAAAAATATTTACCAGTTACTAGCAAGACTAGACAGTGTAATGGCAATTTCAATGAATGTATTTTCCTCAGCAGGTACGTAATTAATCACAACTGAATTACACGAATTCATAATTATAACTATATAACATATAATAATAATAACAGATTCATTTTAATTATGATAAAAAGTATGGAGTATACATACACACAGTAATTTACTTTTTAAATAAAAACACAATGTTAAGTGCATTCATTAACATTAGCAACATACTATACAAAATAATTAACTTTTATTTAATAGATTATTAATAGTGTTAATACGCAGTGTTAATAGACTAATGACCATTACGAACATTGAACACACCTTCAATTTTAAGTATGCAATTTTACTACAAATTGACAGGTATCTTAATGACAAAATTTAATTATTAACCTTTTGATAGATTTATTTACCTTTATCCGCCCAGTGGTCCCGTACGGGACCGGAGATTTGTGTCGTTCAATGCCCAGTGGTCCCGTACGGGACCAGTGCTTATGGTACATTTCTCAATCGGATTACACTGATTTATGATAATAGAATTCAAAATATGAATATTAGCTTGACACAAATAATGACTGAGATACTGATCCATAATTTTATTTTCGGTTTCGATAAATATTTTTGTCATAGTGAGTTATGTAAACATCTTTCATTGGTTTCGATAATTACTTTTATCATAATGAGTTATGTAAACATCTTCCTTAGAAGGTCGGCTCTAATAAAGTAACAAATCAGCTGTATCCACAACATTTTTGTAATTTTATGGTATTAGATGCTTTAAATTTTGTGTACTTTTTTTTGTAGTTTTAATTCTTTAACTGTAATGTGTAACTATATAAAATGCGATAAATTTAAAATAATCCGTTTGTAAATTATACAAAATCTTTTATTTTGACAATGCTTTTTATTTTACCCAAATAGGATGACTAGTTTTAGAGATATAGCTATTTATATGATAGTTTACGGGTTGCGCTAAATTTGCGAGAAAAAATGCTTGGGCAGTGAGCTACCTCTATTGCGCACGGACGTATAAAGGTTAATAACCTAATTACCATTACGAACATTGAACACACCTTCAATCTTAAGTATGCAATTTTACTACAAATTGACAGGTATCTTAATGACAAAATTTAATTATTAACCTTTTGGTAGATTTATTAATTAATTTTTACACAAATAATTTAAATTGTAATATATTTTCCAGTACAATATGGGTCAGTTGTTACGTATAGTTTTCGATTGGAATCCAACATATTTTATATTCAGTAATATATTCATCTTATGTTGAACATTACAACAGTAAAATAAAGGTGAAATGTGAGGCTTACATATCCATAAAAATCTCATGAAAATTATAGAAATCACCCACAGTGAATGGGTTAAAAAGATTCTTAAACCATGATGATGAAAAAAAAACATACTCAATACATTTTTTTATATATGACTATTTATCGATATGGCAATTTAAATGTTAATTACATTTTAATAGAGGAACACCCGTAGAAGAAGTTTTATGTTGCAATCAACAGCAATTTATAGATATATATATTTATGGAGTTTTTTTATTATTTTATTTAAAACAAACAAATGTTATTTCAAATTGTACTTTTATAGATTTTTCCAAATACTAACAATACTTAACCAACAAATTATATTCTATAAAGATGATCCACCAATCATAGACTACAGCCCGATATTCACGCATCATTCTTATTATCACAAGAATTCACTATGAATGGGTGGTCTTCACGGGACGACTTTCATCTTCCACCAATTTCGATTAATAGACTGGCAGTTTACGTGTGAGGGATCAAATTTACACCAACCGGGGTTATTTTAGATCTCAGAAATCGATTACAAGTCTTTTATTTTTTTAATCTCCATCGGGGATCGAACCCACGACTTTTGGCTTGCAAAGCAAACGCTTTGACCATTGAACTATACCCGCCGGCAATCTATACCTTCAAGAAACATGCAAACGTATTGTACGCATAAAACCACTAAGCAACCTTTTCATACACACCATCTATACAGCTGAACGTTGTAAGTCCTAATCGAGAGTCATAAATGGATCTTCATTTGAATTTAAAATATATACACGTTAATAGCGTAAATGTGAAGTAATGAAAAGTGACAACAACCGACAACCCGACAACAAACCTCACCAAATAGCCATGGCTCATCTATATTAATGTCTGTATACAATTAGAAAAACTTGAACATGGCTTTTTTTTTTAAATTAAATTTCCGAATTCTTTTTTTAAAAATAGTTTCGGAAAATGCCAACGGTGGCGTGCACCCAGGCGGGGATGCTCCGACTCCTCAGCTCCTGTCCGGGTTCCGTGGCCTCGCGGTGAAGTCCCTGACATTCCTGATGCAGCCGACTGCGCAGTTCCTGGTTGGCCGTCACCAGCGCTATCTGTGTCTCCAAGTCTCGGTGAACGGAACGCTCACCAAAATTCGGAGATCCGATCAGAGTTAAAGACGGCAGACTCTCACCGGGCGGATAATACCTGAAATTTTAAAAGCATATTCTAAATATTGATATCTTTCGTTTTTTCAAAGGGCATTTCGCCGGGATCGTCGTCGGAACGCGTGGTGAAAAGATGAGGGATAAGTCACAAACAACAAGAACATTTTGAGAAGCAAGTTGAAATATATGTGCCCATAATTATGAAAGTGGCGTAAGTCAAGAAATTGTTAAAAACGAGTTATTCATTTATTTCAGTTCCAATGTTCTGAATTAATATAATCTTCATCCAAAATTATTTAAAAAAAAATCTAAATGCGGCATTTTATGCAACATGAAGTTGTCACTTTCATTGGTTTTCAACCAACATCAAAACACAAACCTTTAAATATCTTAGAACGAATAAAACATGACTTACACCACTTTGATAATCATGGGCACATATTTCGGTAAAAGATTGAAAAACTTTGATCGTCTGCCCGAGACAAAACCTTCTGCATTCTTCATGTCTCGGCGATTTAACGTATGAATGCCCGCAGTGGGTGACAGCCCAGCACCGAAATTAATACTGTGGCCATTTACGGAACTAGCCTCGTCAATGACAAGACATGTCAAACAAACGAAATATCGACGCAGCACAGCATATCTAATATTACTTATTTACATCTGTGTGTCAGACGAGCGAACAACAATAAGAGAGGAAAGGTCGTATATTGAGGGTTTTAGGCACCAGCTTACAAGGGCTATATCGAGCTTATATCAATATATTATGGTGCTTTCATTTAATTATTTTTGGCTTACGCAAACTTCAATAATGTTCTGTTATTTTTACATTTAGTAATCGCATTGAATATATTTATTTTTGATGTAAAAAAGGGAATGTATTTTTACATTGTTTTAACAATGTAAGATTTATGTATGTAATTTTGCAATGTTTGCTAGTAATTGTTAACAAGTGAATAACACGACCACCGGTATGCATTTGAAAGCTTCTTAAAAATCTGTGTTTCATTCCTCATACTTACTACTATACTCAAATACTACATTCAAATCTAATGGAGCAGTTAATAAATGAACAATTGCGATTCTTTAAATTTATACGATCCATAGTTCTTGGTGGAATTTTATAATATAATATAAATGAAATTAAGAGTATTTTGAACATGCGACATGTTTTGGCTTTCTCTAGTAGCCATTTTCAGTTTGCAATGAATCCACACCTGCGCAAGGTAATTTCTTATAATTTTCTTAACCGACCTGGTGGTTGTACACAGAATCTACTGGAAAGCAAAATTTATCAGCTGATACTCAACTGTCTATTTATATAAATATATATACTAACCATAATCCTTTCCCGTGATAAGTCCATCCAGGCTTCTCATATTCCAGCAGCGTGATGCGGTTTTGCTGACCACACTCTTCAACATACTCATAGAATCTGGAATAAACATAACAACAACTGAAGAAGAGAAAGCTATAAAACAGTATCAAATATTAAGATTAGAGTAACAATATTTTTTCAATACACTTTAGAAACTATTTTTATTTATGATTCCAATATTAAATTTTTGATCTGCACACAATATATAACGAAAAACCATCATATCAGGTGTTTTTTTTATTCTCAACCAACAGAAAAAACGATAAAAGTCATGGGATTCAAACTCACCATAGAACTTTAAAATATAAAATGATTATCAGTTGTAATTAGCTCAACCGGTCTAGCTTCAATCATTCTGGAGGACCACATATAATTAATATGTCAAGCTACTTTTGAATAAGGTGACTGCTTTTGGAATTTGTTTACGGTGGCCATAAGATATAACATAAAATCTGGAAAGCGTTACGATAAAGAGAAAATAGAAATTATAATAAAACATGTCATACTTTCTGGCGAGTAATGAATACGCATCAGGAACGCCTCCCGCTGGACCTTTAGCTCCTTTAAAACCATTGGCCTGAAATTTAAAACCAAAAAATCTAAAATATTAATTTCAAATTAAGTTCTGAGCGCTAAACGTAACAAATGATATTATTTAACTCTTGCTTTACGATATGTATTTGCGACAACTGGACTCTAATATTGAGAATATCAACATAACATAGAACGCTCGGTTTGAATTTGTTGCAGTTATAGAGCCTAATTGCGATGTTTTTTATATTTCTTGATTTTTCAGATACTTGCATTACAAATTGTTACATTTCAACTTACATCCTATTCAATCAAGGCAATATTTAGGAATATTCACGATTTTCGGTTTTTAACCCTTTATAGGACAGTGGTAAATATAAATGCCACCACAAATATATATATTTGCCACCGTGCATGCACACACAGTTGTTTTCTTAAATGTTAGGTGGCATTATAATTGACCACCTCACGGAGCCTTATACAAGTAACTTTTTTTTTTTAAAAAAATTCTTGCTGCGTAGACTGATGTTAATTTAATTTAATTTAGTTTTTCTTAAAAATCAACAAAAAACGTTATGCCCTATAAAGGGTTAAATGACATTTTCATATGCTCACGGATGTTTTTAGCACAGTAAGAGGAAGGTTAAAATTGCAAATTTGTTCAACATGTTGCTTATTAAAAAATCAAAATGTTTTTTATTACCTTGATAAGCAAAAAATTGGCACCGCGCCATGTCTGTCACAATAAATTAATTAGAGAAATAGTGTTCAAGTGACTCACATTGGGATGAGCCATGAGTAGTGAGCAATCTGCATTGCAGTCGTTGACCAAAGCATCGGCATACTCTCGGGTTAGGTTGAAATAACCTGTGGCCAAACGAATCCTGGCCAAAGCCGGGGCCGTAGCCAAGAGGCGTCGGGTTGTCTCACTGTCTGAATGCACCTGGAGTCCACCGGCTTGGATCAAAGGAGCCACCCAGGTGTCGCTACTGTCTGTTATAACAATATCAAGGATACAATAATTATTTCAAAATTAAGTTATCCAAAAACCCTAAAGACAATCTGTAAAACTATTCCAATAAGAGCAGTGTTCAACTCAAATATTCAAAATAAAACATTTGAGTTGAACACTGAGAGTTGGTGCTACATTCTCATTTGTATCTCTCCACTGTTGAACGTAGCCCTCCTTCATGAGTTTGCATCCTTTTCGGTCCTGCGCCCTCCACATGCAGGCTATTCCCGCTATTCTTCTGAAGTCCATCTTGCAGGAGGTCGGCAAAGGGTAAAAAAAATATAATGCTTTGTGTATCAAATTTTTAAGACCTTATAATAAATATTAAGAAAGATAAATTATGACCTTACACATAAATACCTAGCATATGATATCTATTTTTAACAATTAGAACTAAAGAACCTATTTCGAACCCACGTTTAGCTTATTATATAAAAAAAATGTGATATATTTTATCAAAACACTCAAATTTACGTCAAGAAGGTTCTGGGAACAGAAAACATTGAAATAAAATAAAAAATAAAATCTAATGGATTTTCAATGCGCAATGTTCTTTACAAAGAAATACAATAATCACTTATCAATCAATTTGATGCTAAATACAAAATCATACAACAGAGGGAAAACAAAACAAAAATGCATTGAAATCATAAGATACCGCTGTGGCATAAAGTCACTGGGAGATGTGTTACTAAATTATAACAGATTTTCAAACATCTTTACAACTAATGATCATTAAAATAATGCAATAATGAAATAAAAGAAATGTAATATTGTACTAACCGACATAATCTTGTCCTTTATTCTGTTGCATCAAAATAGAATCATTATAGAACGTCTGCAACCTTCTCTGTGCGTGATGGATGAAGCGGTTCTGGTCGTCGTTGTACGGAGACGGAGTTCCCTCATCAAGGTGCATGGAGCCATCTTTCTGAAGCTGCAAACTGAAGGCCTGAACCTCAGCAACGAGCTGAGAATAAAAGTCCGCCAGACCCTGAAATTTATAAAAGATTACATTTAATATTATGTAACTACAGTTGGTAAACGAGTTTGTCTGAAGGTAGAGAAAAAATAAAAGAATGATAACATTTTAAAATTCATATAAGAACATAAGAAATCTTATAAGCAATTAAATATACATATCCTATACATAAAAATCCTTAAACGAGTCAATTCATTCAGAAAAAATATCGGCGGGAGCGGGATGCAAACCGCGGACCTTTGGAACCAACCATTTTTGCCCAGGTAATTATACCGCTCGGCCACCGGCCAATTTCTTCCACCTGAGATGACTCGTCTCTGATCTTCTATATAAGTTATCATCGTATGATAGATGTCGCTATAGTATATATTCAAAGTAGGTATATTTTTTAATTTTTTTATTATTCAATCAGAATGCATTTATTCACAAGCTTAATATTATTATTTCCGGCAGTCTATTTATTTTTAGTAAGTACCACTCGGGTCTCGAACCGAAACTATAGATCGAATGGATGAGAATAACTTCTTGTAAGTACGACGCGCGCGTTGCTATTAGTTATTTACCTGTGTTACTGATGAATAATTTACTTTCTTGATATTGTCTCAAGGTGACATTATCATATGGATATTTTTAATTATTTATTAGAATATTATTTTATTATTTCAATATTCTAATCTACTTTTATAGATCATTGACTATATTACAATATTATAAGCAATTAAATATACATATCCTATACATAAAAATCCTTAAACGAGTCAATTCATTCAGAAAAAATATCGGCGGGAGCGGGATGCGAACCGCGGACCTTTGGAACCAACCATTTTTGCCCAGGTAATTATACCGCTCGGCCACCAGCCAATTTCTTCCACCTGAGATGACTCGTCTCTGATCTTATATATAAGTTATCATCGTATGATAGATGTCGCTATAGTATATATCAAAGTATGTATATTTTTTATTTTTTTATTATTCAATCAGAATGCATTTATTCACAAGCTTATAAGAAATCTTGTCATTTGAAAAAACACTAAATATGTTAAGAATATATAAATCTTATTTATTCATTTATGCGCCCATTAGGTTTTGGATATGAAATAACTCTTGGTAAAAGTGAATAATTAGAAAATGATGGCTAAACGCTACATGTAGAGTGTGAATTTGATAATTTAATTAGATTATAGCCCAGCATTTCTGTATCATCCATTTTAACGAGGACTCATTATAAAAGGCTCGTGTTCACAGAGTGAGTTTTGTCTACCAACAATTTGATTAATGGCGTAGATGGCGTTTCATGTGAGTAATCAAATTGAACAAAATGGGGATATTTAAAAAGGTTATAAATTTACTAAAATCATTTTTGACCTTTAAACGATACATTTAAACATTATAACTTGTGGAATTTCAGTTGAAAATCTATTTTCAATGACAATATTGAAACCATCCACATTTAATATATTAATCATAAATAATTAATAAACACATAAAAGCAAACCTTGTCTTCAATCATTATGTATCGATCCTGTCTGTTGGTGAAGTAGTCATTAGACAAGTTGGCTCCGCTGATGATCACCGTGTCATCCACCAGGTATAGCTTCATGTGCTGCAGCTCAATTATTTCATTCCACCGCTGTGGGATAACTCTCTTGTATATCCCTCGCAAATAAGGTGTGTGGTACATCGATATCCTGCAGCTCTGCTTGTAATTCTCGAGCAACGGAAGAAGCATCGTCTTCGAGTTGACCTTACCACGAGAACCGCGTTGAAAATCAAGCAAAACGTTGATTTTTAAATTCCCCGATGAACGATTCAATTTGTCATTTATAGTTGACACTAGTCGCTTCTCGAGAGATCCCGTTCCCAAATATAAGCTTGCAAGCGTTATTCTGTTCTCTGCGCTTTGACATTTGCTCATCAAAGTGTCGTAGAACTCTTTCGGTTCACTGATCACTGATATTTTGCTCGCATTCACAGGGTAACATGGAGAAACTGAGAACAGCCAATTAAAATTTACTAGCTCTTGTTTTCGGAACGACAGGACGCTCATGGCGGTCTTGTGTGAAGATATGATCTCGGGGAGTATCGCAGGCTGCTGCTGGACGTCGGCCAAGGTGCTCGTGAAGCGACGCCACATTTTATATATGAAATTATCAATCGTGCACACGCAAAAAAATACAAGATTTTGACAGATGAAAGTTTACATAAGGACGTGTCATAAAAGTAAAAAAATAATACAAAAGGTTGACGCCTCAAAATAAAAAAAACAGATGATCGTTTAATGGTTAAATCTCGCTGGAGTATTTTCCAGTTATTGAGAAAACAGCTGATCTGTATTTAAATGTCAAATATAAAATGACATTCGAACATTCGTAATTTATTTTCCCGATTTCCTTGTAGTGTTGCCAGACTGTTATATTTTTATTACTTGACAACTGATAGGTAAGTGTTGCACCATTTTAGATCAATGTTTCCCAATTCTTTCCATGTCACGGCCCCCTAAATCTGATAGAATTAATTAATAGTTAATTCCAGGCCCCGAAAAAAAAAATCTTTCTAGTTTAAAGAATTATTTAGAATTAATTATTACAATTTATTTACACGTATTTATATTCAGCACAAAATTATAAAGACTTGCTTAATCTTTGCCTAATATATTTACTACAACTTGATTCTAATTCTTGTATTCCTCTGTAAAATTAAATATTGACAAAAATTATAATAATTTAAAGAAAATATTCTTTAGCAATGGAAATAAATAATTTGTGGAATAATCAAAGATGTAATCACGCGCACGTGTAATGCATCTCCGCGAACGGCTGCGCAGACAAACTTGTTGTCTGGGCATATGCACGGTTTAGCGAAGATTTCGATATTATTGAATAATATACAGTAAGACCCGTGCACTGATTGTACGTCTGATGATGATCTTATATTTAAGAACTGTAGTCGGTAGAACAAACGACAACCTCGAGTGGTGGGAAATGCGTCAGGAGGGAAAGTCACTGTTGTGCGTCTGTGCAGACCTGCTGACCGCCTCATACCTAAGATCCTATTCATGTGCCGACAGCTGCACATCCTGGACATACGGACCATCAATGTTGCCAGATATTGGGCTGAAACAATTTGATGTCCCTGACACGACGAAGGAGAAAGAATATTTATCATACAGGGAGTATTAATTTACATATGAGATGAAGATATTTTCATCTTCTCTGTAAACGTTTGCAGGAGAATCATTAGACTACAACTTATGAAGCAAAGCAAAAGCTTGACCAGATTTTCTATAAAATGTTGTTTTTCAGAGTTATTTTTTTTTTCAATTTAATTACAAATTTTACAATTTGAAATTCATTAGAGGCCTCACTTAATGCGGGGGATACGTTTCACATTTACCTCATCTAAGCCGTTTTTTCGCTAATTCCTCTATTTCTTCCACTATTTCATCCACATCGACAGTGTCCAATGTTTTCACTCTTACTTAAAGCTAGCTGCGCACAATTTCAGGGAATCCCCGGGTTGAAATAAAAGAGCGCTAAACCGAAACAGCGCTAAACGAGACAGCGTTCAGCGGAGCCTCACTGTACCTACCATAACATTCGTCAATTTTCAGATTTGATATGGGAGAAAGAGTTTTGGAGATAATTCAAACAATGAATAATGCTGAAACATTTTTATTATAAAATTATTTTTGTTTATAAATAGTTATTACTGATTAGACACATAATAATTACACAAATCAACTAACTTTCAATTCTAATCAAAAGACTTTTTATCAATAAATAACATTTTTATTTTTTTACAATTTGTTCATCAAACAATAGAGTCACCATTAATCTTATTTTATCATTATTAATTAAGCACATTATTTGAAGAAAGAAAAAAACATTACATCAAAAATGTATGGTGCCTTTTATAAATGATATATTTTTAAATGTGATTAAAAAAAAGAAAAATATTGAATTTGTGGTTTGCAATTATATTTTTGACTAAATAATCAATGTGTTTCATCATGAGAATATATTTTTGAAAAAATAATATTATACAAGTGATTGAATACTGAAATAAAAATCTTTGGTTGGAAAAAAAACTATTTCAAGCTTATTGATTAAGGATAATGCTGTTTCCTATTTCATAATAATATTAACATGAATAATAATTACATAATTGTACATAACATGTACAAATAATAATCAATGACAAATAGTTGTATAAATTAATTAAAGTTATGTCAATCATGATGACTGTCAAATTAAAAAAAATAAGTTATCACCGATCGAAATTCTTTAATTTATTAATACAACTGCTTCAATTGTTATGAAAAACGTTTAAAGCAAACTTTTTCATACAAAATAAGAAAAGGAAAGAAAATAGGTTTTGACAAAACATCGCCAAAAATGCAGCAAAGTTGTTTGACATGAAATTAAAATTAGAGTATTGCATTAATCATTATTATTCTTAATTATCCGTTATTTAAATAATATTTATCAAAAATTATGCATTGGAACACAAACTATAATAATTCATATTGGAACGTATTTTTTTTTCAAAAATAAATTATTGGAGGTAGTTGACAAAACAAATGAATATTGACATACACACAATTGACATTTTAATTATCATTTCTTCGATTAAATCATTAATATTTTACGAGTAAGCCGTTTTGAAATATAAATTCATCGTATTGCCATAAAATAAGGTTGCATTTATTTTGGTTACGGGATAATTTTTTCAAAAAGAATTTTCAGACGGAAAAAAAAATTTAGAAAGTAAATTCGCAAATAAAAATAATTTTAATTAATAAAAAAAAGAATTTGAATTCATTACAGTAAGCTTTTATTGACTAGAATGATTGCATCACTATTATTTAGTCTTTATTCCAGTGAATTTCTAAATCATATTAATGCAGAGTATAAAAAAAACCCCCGCACACATTGTTGAATTTTCCGCAAAAGATTTTTTATTTAAAAAACAAATTATAACAAGACAAATCAAGAAATGAAAAATTTTAAGTTATTTTCTTATCAATGAGTTTTTCTGTTTTTTGGAATATAAGTTGATAATAATGTAGCAACTGTACAATCCATCTATTTTACTGTTACCCTAAATATGCTTACGTATAATTGACTAAACATTTAATATATTATATTACAAGTATTATGAATAGTTAATCATTAGAGAGGATTGAGTTTTCATAAACATAATATACAAACAGATTAGCAGACGAGCTCAAAATGCATGAGAAAGTCTTCGATAAAGATGGTCCGTTTTCGGAACCAAATTAACCGATATTTTTTAAAATAGTAATCATAAAGACATACATTGTATATCTATTCAGTCTTTGGCTTAACAACTCTTTCAATTTAGACTAATTTTGTTAGTTAATTTAATTTAAAAAAACACATAAAATGAAATTTATATTTGTATCAATCAAAAAATTCTTGGAGGGACATTGAAATACATAATTACACAAGTCAATAGAAATATCCTCTTTGTCAGTTATAGCAGCTATAAAAACCTTTTTTACAAAGCATTTACAACATATATAATTAAACTTACCGGTCGTAAACGATAGAGATACAAATTAAAGAAATACATTTTAAATTATCAAAACTAATGTCAAACAATTGTTTCTTTCTTTCTATTCCTAATGGATTAGATTGAACAGTGATAGATATATTATTGATAGCGATTACTCTCCTATCAGTCTAGTGATTTTAAAATTATTAGTTTCAACTAAAATTAACTTACACAGTAAACTAATACTAGAATGTCGGATATGTATTAGTGGCAAATGTTACTGATAGTTTAAATACAAATGAGGATACTTCTAAAGGACTGTCCGATGAGCTTTATTATTACAATAACAAAGGTAAAACTAACCTGGAATGAAATAATCATAGTGAGCGAGTGATTAAAATTACAATACTTATTAAATTATAGACTTCTTCAATGTTATTCATGGCTAAGAAAGTCGATAATGACGTTGGTGAATCACTAACCACCAATTAGCATTGTTGAACTATATTTAGATGCAAGCAATGACAAGTTTGTCATACTTTCTATGAAAAGATTGATTCGATTATTGTTCCATTAGTGATTTACAAAAAATATAATGTTGTTACATCATCAAGCTCACTAACGATACAGAAATGAGCATTATTAAAAATACAATCAATTGCATTTGTCTATTAACAAAAAATAATACAATGCTTAACATAAAATTACATTAAATAACATAACTTGAAACTAGTTTCACAGATTTGGTATTATTGAGTTATTATTTTTCTCTTAACCTCTTTTTAAACGGATGAATTATTATGCAATTATACAATATTTTAGGTTAATTATTTAATTGCGTTAAATCACATCCCATAACATTCACACAATGTTGTGGATGTTAAATATATTTAATTTAATTATTTTCATCCAACGTTAACAGAACAGTTAAATTATGTACGAGTATATTATAATAATTCAGACATTATATATATATACAAATATATTTTAAGCTATATGTAGCAGAGTTGTGACGACTTTAGCAACATAAACTTCGTGACAAATATATTACAAAGATTTAATATGTAAATAAAATCTCCAGTAATTTTTGCACTTTATGGAGCATGAAAAATTTAAGGTTTGCGGAATCTTTGTCTACAATTTTCTGCAGGTTTATTATTGTCAATATATGGTAGAGGATTGGATCAAAATATAGCCTTATGATGAACAATTTATAAGCATTGTGCATAAAATATGAACTCATTCGTATGAAATTTTTATTATTTAATGAGTCCTACTTAGGAATTAAAAATTTACATCTAATAAAGAATAAATCTAAATTATATATAACTAACTCACTCATATATTTTTTTATACAATAAATGCATTGTTTTCATTTATATTTTTTAATCGATACAGGGCACAGGGTTTTTTGTGAATTTTGAAATTATCAACAATATACAAACACAATGTTAAGCTCACCGCGTTGTATTTGTTTACACGATGCAAGAATATAACAAATTAATATTGAATTTTGACAATTTACAAAGCATAATATTTATATACAATAATAATAAAAGACCTAAATTTGCATTATTTCCAACAAATACACAACATGAATATAATGTACTGCAGCAGTGTTACTAACCCATTGTTTAACCTTCCAGCGGCGCGCTGACTAATTTTCCTTGTGCTTGTGGTAAATTTTACGTCATCAAGTTTTCTCCATGAAAATGTGTTTTCTTTTTATAAATGTGAAGGAATTGCTGTAAGGTAGTGAAAAATTATGAATGACAGTCTTTTAAAAATAAAAAATAAATACTTTCTTAAACAAAACGAAAGTAAACTAAATATTTCAAAACAAAATATTTTATCGACCTGTTAATCAGAATGAAGAATTTTGTTTCATTGTAATCCAGTATAACCTAAGGTTTTCTGGTGTCAGGATCTATTTCGTAGTCGTTATGTAATGTTGACAGAGTGGGGTGGGTAAGTGATGAGGTGCATTTGTCGTCAATTTTATGACGACTCGCCCGCTGGAAAGTTAAATTAGGAAATTTTAACAATCCAGTGTTTAAATACATGGTACATATGTTGAAAACATACATTTTAGGTCTGTATATAATTAATAACACTGTAAAAGCTTCAGTTGTGACATATACTCAAAATATTTATTGCAATTATTAAATTTAGCTCAGGTTAAACACCTGGCTTGCTTCTGCAGTTTGTGGATGCCATATGCTCCAAATAAAGAGCCGATAAGGCATTTAGAGACAAAAATTCATTGCCACTGGCATATTTATAAGATAATAGAAGGAATAGCTAACATGTGTAATATTATAAACTGACCAGTTATAGCTGAAATGAGACATCAAATTATCAAACACAGCTGTTCTAAAACGGCTTTAGCTGTCTTTGATATTAAATGCCTCAAATGTTCGGTGTAATACTAAATAATTGTTCGTTCGTGGTTTTCGATTAGCTGGACTACGATTTCAGTGCTTTACAAAATTTAACAAATCAAAATACATTTCAAATGAAGACATCTACCTTCTAGTTCCGACCCGGACCATCCGATACCAAATGAAGACAGTCTACCTTCTGTTCCGACCCGGACCATCCGATACCAAATAATGCAGCAAATAGCATTTTACTCTATTTAAAAAATATATATTTATTTCATTGTAATTCTGTACCTAAGATCCAGAGTGTTCATAAATTTACTTATTCAATTATTCAGTTTAAGAACAGGGTGTACTTAGGTACAAAATTAAATAAGACACCAGATATTTTATAAGTAACAATATCGAAATTCGACAATCAAAACAAATAAAAGAAGCCAAATAAATTATAATTTATTTCAATTGATTAATAATTAGTTTTTAAAGTTAATTTCAATTGATTTGTGTTTAATTAAACAATAATATTGTCAATTACATATATGATAAAAATTTTTTTTTAGATTTATTGACTTTTAAAACTATTCTGGTGTCTCGCAATGAAATGTAATAGCCATCTTATCCAACCTCCTCGGGGATCGCAACATTTTCCAGTTTTTTCCATAACTTTAAGTTTTTTAAATCTCGTTGATCATAGCAAGAATATATAAAATCAACTCATTTTACTAAACTGCATAATGTCATTTCAAATTTGGAACTTCTTTCATCTTTTGTGCTATGTTTTAAACAGATTCATCTAGAAAGCAGTCCAATAGTTATGTATCATTACTAAAATGAATAATATAACAGTAATTTTTATATAATAACAGCTTCAGTAGTACTAAATGATGGAAACTTTCAATGGTTGCAATCCCCAACGTAAGCCTTTGTCATCTTCCATTAACTTCTTAAAAACTTCACGCGGAATGTTGTTGACAGTTCTCAAAGTATCACCACACATAATCATCACCATCATCATAACCATCACCACCATAATCATCCAGTCTTTTTACACCACCCTTCATGGAAAATGCAAAGGGGTTCGGCATAAACTATTTGGCAAAAGCCTTGTAACATTCTCTGAGCTTATTTGTACTAGCTAACATTAAGAGTATATAAGGAACTTTTGTGCAACTTAACCATAAAAAAAAATCAATTTATCACGAATGTCACCGTTTGCCATGTATATTTTTTTATACATATTTTTTCATGTGATTGAAAATACATTAAATACACACTCCTAACTATAGTTCATGTCAGATTATATATAATGTATTTTTAGAAACTTTAGAACACATTTATTATCTTTCTGAAAGAAGAACACAGGATTTAATGCAATGCAAAAATAGTTATTAGAAAAAAGGTACATTTTTGCTTTTTATAACTTTATAATCACCTTATCTTCAATGTAATCCACGATAAAACAAATATATATATATTTTTAATTAATTGATTGGTTTTACTAAATTATACATTGGATAGATTTCTTCAAATTTTCTCAGATTTCTTCAAAAAAGCCTTCAATATTATGCCTGATTTCATGTATTTCAGATCATGTTCAACCTCAATTCAATGAATTGTCATTAGGTAAATGTATTTGGTTTGAGAAGCCTCTTAGGATTAAATAGTACCTGAGGCATATTTTTAGGTACGAGCCATCACATCAAGCTTCTCGGGAGTCGCTGCTGTGTGGCTGTGGAGACCTACAGACCATCTCAAACCTAATAACATGTGCCCTACTAGCTGCATATTCCAAGACCTAATGCTAGGCAGCACACGGGCCATTGATGTTGCTAGATATTAGGCAGACAAAATTTGAAGAAGAATTGATTATATTTTATAATACAAGAAACGGTGACGTCCAAGAAATTAAAAAAAAAAAACAATATTTAATCTAGACTCTTAAAAGGAAGGCGTTCAACACGGAGGGGGAGTCACGTGTTGCTATCAGAACCCGTATCCCTGGAAGACCTGCTTTTCTCGCAGCGCCTCGTCCACGGGCAGGGCCGGCACGGGGCCGCCGGCACCCATGAGGTTGTACAGAACAGCGAAGATCGTGCACGCCGCGTACACGGCGAGGGCGGCCCACCACAGCAGGCGCTCGTGCAGGCGCTGCTCGAAGTTCTTCAGGACGAGCAGGCCGATGATCAGCCCAGCCAGGGCGCCCATCAGGTGAGCCACGTAGGATACGGGGGGACCGGCGCCCCCTTCGGCTGCGTAGCGAGAGTATATCGCGAAGCCCACGTCGCAAGAGGCTGAAAATAAATTAATACATTTTATAATGGATGCTTAATTCATGTTACTCATACTAACTACTTTTTTTGATGAAACCGTGTGATCGTTATTGTAATTAAAATATGTTTTACTTCATATTAATATATATTTGTTATTATAAAGATATACAAACTTTAAATATGTATATAACTGTTTATTAATTCATACTCTGAATCATACATAAGAGTACATACATTTTAATAGTCATTCTGCATTAACGAAAACGTCAACAATTATAAAAATTATGAATCAATAAATAAATGCATTTAATGGGAGAGAAGCACTTGATGCTTAGTAAATAATCAACATTTGCCATCAATGAAGTCAGATTAAATCTTAAATATCCACTGTTAATGATGTCAAATTTAGTTTTGCCAAAGAAATGCGATCAACCAACCATTCCAACAGCTGTATAACAAACTACCCCCAACACCTAGATTGAAGTCTCGAAGCAGCTTTCTGAGATCTACACCTCTAACATCCTGCCCTGCTCCGGCTCTGGCAGCAAATCATTTTTTTTTTTAATCCAAAGGTAAGCCTTACAACTGGCAAGAATTGTTACCGTCGTACCCAAAAATCCCTGAAAAGATTAAGAACCGGAGTCGTTACAACAAAGTACAATCTCGACCGCTGGGGAGTTCTATGGTAGGGAGAGTTTTTGCTGTGTGACTGGAGTGGATCTTGATCCCGACTATCTGCACATCTCAAGCCCTAATGTTGGGCAGCACATGGGCCATCTATGTTTCCAAATATTGTGCAGAAACAATTCTTCTTCTTTTTCGTGTCAGCGACGAAAAAATTATTTCTGCTCAGTATCTGGCAACATCGGTAACCCGTGTGTTGCCTAGCATTAGGCCTTGAGGTGTGCAGCTTGTTGGGCACACGGAACAGGATCTTAGGTGTGAGGCGGTCTGCAGGTCTCCGCAGTCGCACAATAGTGTCTCTCCCTGCCGAAGAATTCCCCACCGCTCGAGGTTGTCCTTTGTTCTACCAACTGCGGTTCTTAATCTGTTCAGGGATTTCCAGGTTCGCCAGTCAAGGTTCTTGCCAGTTGGGAGGCCTTCCTTTAGAGTAATGAAATCCTCTGATGCGACTTGTTGCCAGAGCTGGAGTCTCTCATTTTCAGGGGCGGATGTGAGAGGTTGTGTGGACGTAGCTAATACGAAGACGCGCTCAAAAATGATGGTGTAACACTCACCGAAGAAGAACACGGCCAGCAATCTCATGGCGCCGCACTGCATGCTGTGGTAGTTGAGCAGCACGTTGCTGAGGTGCGCTGCCAGCAGCGCGTACACGCCGCCCGAGGCCCCCGCGAGGCACACCGAGGGGTCGCACACGCTGGTGCCCAGCGACCCCGCGGCCACGCCCGCCAGGTACACAGCCGCCGCCCGCGCGCCCCCGTGGACCATCTCCAGCGGCAGCCCCACGGCTGTCTGCACGGACAAGTTGAAGCCCAGGTGCAACCATCTGCAACAAGACACATCATTGTTAAAGAATCATCATCATATCTAGTCACAAACAAGACATCTGAGAGTACCTAGCGACATCCCCGTTTACTCAAAGAACGACTCCACATCGTCGGAGCGCGTGGTGAAGGAATGGGGAGTAAGTCACCAATTAAAGAACTTTTGACAAACTTCGGTATTCTGCCCGGGACAAACAAGGAGGTGTATCACGCCGCGCCTTAGACATTTTTTTATCCTTAAGTAGTGGCTCAACCCTACCGAGAGCATGATGTTGACTCAAATGAGCGTGTAATTATGATAACAGCTATGGAAGTCATCCGCGGTAAATGTCATATAGTTAAAAATAAATACAACAAAAGAAAAACTAATTAGACGAAGGAACCCATATTTGGACTTTAATATCATGGAATACTGGGTTTACTTTTACACTGGGTTAGCTAGTATATCGAGGGTAGTTTTTTTAATATTCTAATAATATGTTAAATGTACGTTAACCGCTATAAAAAGAACTCAAAATAACACAAGCTAAGACAAAACCACATTTCCAATACCCCTTTTGCACTGTCGTGAATAAAACACATAATAAAAAAACGTATTTACGATCCTTTTAAAAGCAATAAATTTAACCTCCGACAAGTTAAAATGGGGTACAATTTTGGCAAAAAGCGCCGAACAACCCTTCCTATAAAAATAATAAACTACTTTGGGAGGTGAGCTCATAAAATAATTAGTCAAACTAAATACACATAACGGGTCGAGACTTGTAATCCCTTCTGTTCACACCATATCACACCAAAAGGGTTGAAATGCAAAAAATGAAGTTAATTCGTAGTGACGTTTTGCTTGTTTAAATCACTTATTTTTGGTAAAATTTGTGTAAAGGGGTGAACATGTAATAAAAAACTGTTTAAAATTGAAAAATGTGTTTCCGTCTTGTCAAGATTAGCATAAGATAATATTTCAGTAACAAAATAAATAAAAAATCACGGTAATATAAGTGTAAAGCGAAATTGGATATAGTGTAATAGTTATTTATATTTACTTCTATGTAAATAAGTTATCAAAATATATAATCGTATATACAGGTATATATATCAACTTGTTTTAATCTACATGAGAACGTCTTCATACAATAAAATTAAAACACTGATTAGCTAGCTTTTTCTTCTTCATAGTATCAATCCGGTGGATTGGTTTGCAGCAACAGAATCTTGCATCTCGATCTGCACACCTCTCGGTCCTCCGCAACCCTCTTCAGCTCAGCATAAGAGTTACAACTCATGTCCTCGAACACTTGCTGCCAATACTCCCATCTAGGGCGCCCTCTACAGTTTCTACCCTCAACCATCCTCTCCACAATGTCGCGAAGAAGACCATCGTGGCGCATGATGTGACCAATCCATCGGGCTCGCTTCTTTGAGATGGTTCTTACTAGGTACCTATCTTCCTTGATTATCCTGAGAACCTCATTGTTCGTGATGTGGTCTCTCCAGGAAATTCTTCTGTATGTCCACATATCAAAGGCCTCTAGTCTTTTATTATCACTCTCAGATAAGCACCATGTCCCAAGTAACCATGTCACCAAGCTCGCTTAGATAGTAAAAAACTCAGAAATTGCGGAAAAATTCCGAATGATTTTTAATAATTTAGTGTATTTCCGTGGTGAAAAAATATATACATATAATAAAAATACGCATGTATTTGTAAATTGAATCAACTCGTTGTTCTGTTTTATAGGAAATCACGGCACAGCGGCCGCTTATTATTGAAATCGTTAAAAGTTAATTTAACCCTTTTCAGTTCCTGGGGTTAATAGCCTCGACCAGCTCCGCCGCTGGTGACAGCCACTGCGATTACGCTGCCAGTTTTTACAGGTATTTCGATAGAGAAAGTTCAACAAAGTAGTGTTCGTGATACAAGGTATAAATACGACTAAAATAATATAGGTGTCGCAAATATGGTGTCAGTGAAATCAATCACTTAGCCTTAGGAGAGTAAGGCTAATCAACCGATCGGTGCGTCAATTCAAGTTCCAGGGCTCCTGCTATGGATGTCGTTAAGAACCATATATGTTCCCAGATGGACATTCAGGTGCAGGGATATTTTGGCTACTTATTTTTTGTGTCAGCGACGTCAAATTATTTCTGCCTAGTATTTGGCAATATCGATAGCCCGTGTGTTGCATAGCATTAGGTCTTGTTGGGCACATGGAGAAGGATCTTAGGTGTGAAGCAGTCTGCAGGTCTCCACAGTCGCACAATAGTGACTCTCCCTGCCGAAGCATTCCCTACCGCAAGTTAACAATGATACCTGACATAGTCGAAACATAACGTATCCCAATAAAAATTGTTGAATAATTTTTAAATAACTTTTTGTACTAACATTAAAATTTTAAATTAAATATTAATTGCGTTCAACATTTACATATATTAATGACAGGTTATTTTAAAGAAACAATTTGTCGTCATACTGACTCGCTTGGTGAAAACCCTCCCTGTCCCGTCCTGTTTTTGGAGACCCAGATGGGGATCCGTTACTGGCCGCACGCAAAAAGCTACTTGTTAGAGAGTGGCTGAAGGCTTTCCCGTGATTCTAGGTGCATCGGTTAGATGTCAAATATACCCCAGTCTAAGGCTGCGTAATTAGTATACTACAGCGAGTCTCGAATTTCCTTCTTTGGTAACACGTTGCTAACCACGAAATACGTCGGAATGGATAAGGTAATGGTCATACTGACTGAAAACTCTGGCAATTTAATTGTGGTTTTTGGCCGAAAAAAACTTCTTGGAATGGAATATCGCGTGTCGCCTCATCCAGGGGTGTATCGCCGGCCGGGGGTTGGTTTATGTTTTTATTTTTATTGCCGGCATAAACCTCTCCACTTTTAGGTGAGATAATAAATTAATTTGTAAATTTTCAATTATGTAATTGGGACAGTAATATTCAACAAAACTGCCGTGGAAATTGTGAGTAAATGTTGCCCACGCAAAAATGGAAATGAGACACGAAGCGATTGGAATATTTGATATAAGGAATATTCAGTCACAGGTGTTTTCATGATGTAATGGCCAGTAAAATTATATTGTTTTGAAGAATTAGAAACAAGTAATGTTTAAATTATTAACGAAAGTTTCTTCGAGCAGTGATAGAAAACGATCAATTTAATTTAAGAACTTAAAAAAAAAAACGTAAGATTGTAACAGTTCACGTTTCTATTTAAAATTGTAAGTTGCTCAAGCTCCTTAAATATGTAAGCTTTAGAATGCCAGCATCTATGTTTATTAACTAATTGACATCAACATGATAAAGCCCTTGCTGACTGGTACCGAAAACCTCGAAATACAATTTTCCGTCTCTTATTTCTGTTCGCTTGTCGTACATGTATGTGTCGCCATTTTGTAATGTCGTTAGAAGGAATAGTTACATAGATTACGCCACTTGCAGCGCTGGGTGTCACCGATCACGGCGCCCGGTCAGTTTTGTGCCGACGGCGGCAGAAGGTCGTATTATGGCCGGCCCGGCATGTTATTCAGCCTGGGCCGGAAGTTTGTAAAGTTAACGAAATATATATGTCAATGTGCTTCAGAAAAAGTATTTGTGTTGTTAATCTGATCCTCATCTTGCCACCACGCAATTAAATAAATAACTTGGAGAGGAGGATGCCATAATATTATCGAAAATTATTCAATAAGCTGATTAATTAATATAAACTTGTTATTAATCCGATTCTTAAAGCTGTATATACAAAAATTTCACGTTTTACAGCCGGTTGTTTTAGCTTTATAGAGTTTATTGATGTTATAAAGAAGGTCATTCAACGAAGAAGAAGAAAAGCTTTCAAAAATTACCATTAAGAAATGCCATACGAAAAAAAATCTCTTTAATTAAAGCGAACATCGTACATAGATACTAAGACGTATTTTAAGGGCAGAATAAAGTAATTCTTCTTCGTAGTATCAATCCGTTGGATTGGTTTACAGCAACAGAATCTTGCATCTCGATCTGCACACCTCTCGGTCCTCCGCAACCCTCTTCAGCTCAGCATAAGAGTTACAACTCATGTCCTCGAACACTTGCTGCCAATACTCCCATCTAGGGCGCCCTCTACAGTTTCTCCCCTCAACCATCCCCTCCACAATGTCGGGAAGAAGACCATCGTGGCGCTTGATGTGACCGATCCATCGGGCTCGCCTAAAGTAATTATACTTATTTAAAAATATGCATTTTAGCATGTATTTTATTTATTGTAGGCAACCCTGAGATTGTGACGTTTGTTGTTTATGTGAATTTAATAAACGTAATGATGTCGCGTTTGTAATGTTACGTCGAATGGCGATTTTCTAATGCGAAACCAGAGGGGTGCGATTATGTTAAAAAGAGGCAGGATCGAAAAGAAATGGGCATTCAAATAATTTAATCTCAAAATGTACACAATGAAACGCAACGAACCATTAAAGTAATTAAATGGTACATTTAATTAAAATCTTCAATTAAATTCTTTATTTTTATCCTTCAATAAGAATACAAATTTTATTTTTTAATTTTAAATTTTAATTCATTATTGAAGTGCATACTAACATATAAGTGTGGCGTTGTAAATGTATTGACACATTTAGTGTCAATGACCTCACACTCAGAACAGTGTCGGGATACTCAACGCAAATAGTTGGAATTGTAACAACAAAAACCATGTCATAAGTACATCATAAACTGACCAACACTCACTGGGGAGCCCAACCACCCCTTCTTCGTACCTCAGCTTTAGCACTTTGTTTCTCAGCCGGAGAATATGCGGCACCAGTGCGGGGTCGATCAGCCCACTGTAATCAAGTGGATACTGCCCTGAATGATGCATGCAGAGTCGTCACAGGCTGCCTCAAACCAACACCCATTTCTAAACTATACCCCTTGGCTGGTATCGCACCACCGAACATAAGACGCAAAGTCATATGCGCCGAAGAAATGCGTAAGGCAATCAACCAACCGTCCCACTGCTTGTATAATCAGATACCCCAACACCAAGATTGAAGTCTCGAACCAGCTTTCTGAAATCCACACAACCTCTCACATCCGGCCCTGAAAATGAGAGACTCCAACTCTGGCAACAAATCGCACCAGAGGATTTCATTACTCCAAAGGAAGGCCTCCCAACTGGCAAGAGCCTTGACTGGCCGACCTGGAAATCCCTAAACAGATTAAGAACCGGAGTTGGTAGAACAAAGGACAACCTCGAGCGGTGGGGAATGCTTCGGCAGGGAGAGACACTATTGTGCGACTGTGGAGACCTGCAGATCGCCTCACACCTACGATGCTGCTCCATGTGCCCAACAAGTTGCACATCTCAGGACCTAATGCTGGGCAACACACGAGCTATCGATGTTGCCAGATATTGGGAAAAAATAATTTGACGTCGCTGACACGAAGAAGAAGAGTACATCATGGTTGACACACAAATAACACGGAATTATTGTTACAAAATGAAACGTCCAACATTTCGTATCTGTCAACACCAGCACTGAATCTGAAGCAATATCTTCACAAATTATACAATATTAAATCATAAATTTAATCTAGGGTTATACATAGAAAAATGTTATCAATTAAATGAGAAGGTATCAGTCCATAGGCACAATATTCTGCAAGACGCGTTACCACTAATTGCCGTCATTCAATTATGTCATTGTAGTGGATGCTGCCCAACGAATGGGCACACTCAAGTGGCAATGTGCAGGACATATCTGTCGAAGAGACGACGGTCGATGTGAAAGAAAAGTATTGGAATGGCGCCCAAGAACTGGCAAACGAAGCATTGGCCGACCCCCTGCAAGATGGACTGACGACATAAAAAGAATAGCGGGAGCGACCTGGATGCGAAAGGCGGAGGATCGAAGAGGATGGAGACACATGCGGGAGGCTTACGTTCAACAGTGGACGGATACAGGCTGATGATGGTGATGAGTATGCCTTATCACAACTTGGATATATTATCTCAGGCTTCGCTGTTGAGGGCAAAAATGATCTGTATTTTTTTTTTCAAATTTCGATGGAATATTTGAGTAATTTTATGATTTAGATTTTATTTTAAAAATATGTTCATAGCATTATTAGTATCACCCTCTTAGGCACTTATGCGGTAACATTCAAGTACATATTTCAGCCATCGGTCCCGCCGCAAGTAGAGTTTGATTAATTGTCACGAGTAAGTGAGGGTAGGGTCCTGGCCTCCGACAGTGCCAAAGGTGACTAAGCACAACGAACCAAAAAACGTGGCCGGCGAGCGTAATTGCTTCCTAGGAAAATCGCACTTTTTTGTACATTCGAAAAAACATATATTTCAGAAATTGAATAGTTAAAAAATATAGAAATGAACAACGATCCACCCTTGCTATTTAGGATGTCGGACAGTTGCCAAGTATTAGAATCACTTGTGATACCTGAGGCCACCCTGCGGCTGAACATATGGAGAAACGCAACTTTTTTTTTTTTATGTAAACACATACAGGAGAATACCGACAGATGGTGATAGTAATTTTCTTGAAGTCTCATCTGTGGAATTCTATGACGCTTACGATGGTATATATGGCTAAACGCTGCATGTGGAGTGTTGATCCGCCAACGTCATAGACTACAGCCCGAGATTCACGCATCATCCTTTATTATTACAGGAATCTACTATGAATGGGTGGTCTTCACGGGACGACTTTTGTCTACCACCAATTTTAATTGATAGGCTATGACTGACATTTTACGGGTGATGGATCAAATTCACACCAACTGGGGTATTTTAGAGCTCAGAAATCGATTAAGTCCTTTTTTTTTTAATCTCCGTCGGGGATCGAACCCACGACCTTTGGCTTGCAAAGCAAACGCTTTACCATTGAGCTATGACCACTGAGGGGAATACTTAGATTGCCCCGAAACAGGACCTAGCCTCTGTACATGACCAAGGTTGGAATATATGGAGGTCCTTAACAGACTTCGGACCGGAGTATGCAAGGCAAGGACACAAATGAAAGCCTGGCAGTTTTACAGCGGACCGACTGAATGTGACTGCGGCGTGTAGCAGACCCTGTCACACCTTCTGGAGTGTGCGCTGTGCCCAAATAGCTGCACCCAGGAAGACCTGATGATGGCCGGGAGTAACACCATCGACGTCGCCCACTTCTGGCAGACAGGATCTGACCCTGTTGTTTCCGACACGATTATATATATATAGAATCATACAAGAAATTAAATATGGTACAATTAAGTTTTGGCATCTGACTAAAAGCTAATGCAGCCGTATATTGGCTTTTGAAAGCAGATGCCTGCGTATAATACTGGGGGTTCGATGATTTAACTTTGTGAATAATAACTAGGTGAGTGAGCGGACAAGGCAGCCTTTCATAATACAGTCAGTTAAGAGATATATGTGTACCTGGCTGAAACATATACTTAAGATGCAGCAGGATAATATAAACTACAGCAGTCTTTTCTTTGGGTCACGACATACAGGGGCTTACTCCTGAAAATCTCTCATATCTGCACAAGAATTTCAGTTTCATTTATTTTAGGTCAATAAAAAAACCTTCCGTCATTGATCTCTAGTTTCCATTAAAAAATATTTAAAAAGTAAGGGAATCGTATTGTAGAGATTTAGGGTAATTAACGACTCAAAAAGCGATTACAAAAAGTTGAGGACTTATAAGACAATAATATTGCGTCGAGTATAAACTTATGCACAAATGTTGAAATGTTGAACATTTCAAATTAGTCAAAAATAGCGTTTGAAGTATTTCAAAATAAATAGCGTAACGCGATCTGCTGGCCCCCCTCGGAAACATTAAAAAGGCGGTAACAAAAAATTCAAATTTGGCAAAAACTTATGGGAGACTAAGAGGGCAAAAAACGGGAGCAGATGGTTAATATTTGAGATATTTTGGGATTATCAGGTGACAACCGAAATAGGCATTTTGAAATGAGACACATTTTAAATATATAACATAATTTAAAAAATATAATATTCGAATAAGTGTTGCCTGATGCGTAAAAGAAATATACTTTCTAATTTAGTGGGCCATAATTAATTTCTATATAGTACTATAATTCTGCTATATTAACTACGTAGCAATTTTAATGCAATGTAAAAATGCATCAAATTCTTATATAAATAAAAGATTTTTTAGAATTTATTCCACATATATTTTTTTGACGACATGTTCCAGCCAGGTCGGGTGACAATTTTCAAGTCAATTAGTTAAATGTTTATTGGCTCTCTATAAAACAAAGAGTAAGTGAAAAGGTGGATATGAATTGTGTGATGGGTATATGTGGTTTAGGAAATCATTGTTGTATAAGGGAATTCATTGATGTCATAACAAAATAATATTTATAATTACAAAGGCCATTAAAAAACAGTAAACATTTACATCAAAATGCACTTAAGTAAGAATTCTAGATAATTTTAGCAAAAAATATTTTGTAGATAATCCAAAAGTAGATAGATGGAGAAGCTCAAATTGTAATAGTTAAATAATTCATTATTTTAATGTACGTATTGTTAAAGTGCAATGTTTGTCGGTATCACGTTTATTAGAAATAGAAAATGCACTTCCGTGATGTGCCGCGTTAAGCTGGCTATGCGTTCCGGTGTTTCATCGAGGCATTTCCATGCACACAAGAATGCGATGCACTTCCTCCTAAGATCTGTGGACCGATTCTTTCAGTTAAATTACGAACTAGAATAGAAGAATTAGATCATTTGTACGATTTTGAAATTAATGTATCCGGTATGTGCGGTTTGTGCTCTCGAGAACGTCATGTACTAATGTAAACGCATGCAGGAGAGCACAACCGGTCAAGACCAGTGCACTCTATGACGCTCAGCCAGGGAGGCTGGACGCTGCATGCGGGAAACGTGTGTTGTGTTCGTGTTTGTGTGTGGGTTGGGGAGATTGCAAGTGTATATTTATCTGTTTCTTGAAGAGATCCAGATTGTAGGAAGGAGGAAACACAGACGCTGGAAGAGCATTCCATAGCTTACCGGTGGCATTAAGGAAGGAACTTTGGAAGCTGCCAGTTCTTGGTCGACATATATTAACCGTGTATGGATGTTCGGCAAGTGTAAGTTATAATTTTGTTGGTCTATCGCATAGATGGGCAACCGCCGGCCCGCGGGCCGGATCCGGCCCGCGGAGCTATTTTGTCCGGCCCTGATTCATCTCGGCGAAGTAATTGAGAAATACATTAGTTAAAATAATGCAGATGACACGGGCGCTTGCAGTGATTCGGGGAAGCTCGTATACGCACCGAAGGATTACGAGCGGGGCCCACCCCCTCCGCGCTACATAATATAATAATATATATTATTATCGCAATGCATCCGATGGTTTGTGTTTCGGCAAAGTTCGTAGGCACGAAATATCCCGAGTGCAGCACACTAATTCCGTCCCCCTCCGCGCCGCATTCCCCTTATTTAGTGTTCACGCGACTTCTGGTCTGGTTTGTTCTGTTTACTGGTGCGTTCTGGCGTAGAAGACAGTTTTGTTTGTCAGTTCTGAATATTGTTTTTAAATTTGTGACAATGTCAGGGGTTATGTCGAAAAAAAGAAAAGTTGATGCAGAGTGTCGAAAATTTCAAGACAAGTGGACGGAGGATTATTTCTTTATCCTGAATAAAGGAATGCCCGTATGTTTGCTGTGTAAGGAGTCCGTATCCGTCAACAAAGAATTCAACTTAAAGAGACATTTTACTTCGAGGCATGCGGATCACCAACAAAAAAATGAACAAATTCGAAAAGATATGATACAGAAGTTGAAGAAGAACTTGGATACCCAGCAACAAATGTTCAAAAAGCAAATAACGCAGCACGATAGCGTTGTTAAAGCCAGCTTTGTTGTAAGCGAAAAAATTGCAAAGCATTCTAAGTCATTTGGTGAAGGAGAATTTATTAAAGAGTGTCTGCTCGACGTTTCAAGTATAATCTGTCCTGAAAAGAAAAAAAGACTTTGAGAGAATATCTTTGTCGAGACGTACTGTTGTCCGACGTATAGAAATGATGGCTGATGATATCAAAAAAGTTTGAAAGAGGTGATTACTGGATTCGAAGCATTTTCAATTGCTTTGGATGAGAGCACAGATGCCTCTGATACAGCACAATTAGCAATATTTATCAGAGGAGTTGACGTGGACTTCAAAATCACAGAAGAATTATTAGCTCTTCAGCCGTTAAAAGGAACGACTACCGGTGAAGATATATTTGAAGCAGTCAACATAGTCTTCGAAAGCTTTGGGATTAAATGGAGTGCACTATCTGGCATATGTACTGATGGTGCCCCTGCAATGGTTGGCTTACGGAAAGGATTTATTGGAGTTGTTAATGAAAGAGCAATAGAATTACAGATCCAGCAGGAAAATTTAACAAATTTTCATTGTATTATCCACCAGCAAAATTTGTGCGCAAAATCGATGAAATTCAAGAATGTTATGGATGTAGTAGTAGCAAGCATTAATTTTATTAAGTCACGTGCACTTAATCACCACCAGTTTAAGGTGTTTTTGGAAGACCTATTTTCAGACTATGAAGATGTGTCTTATTACTGTGAAGTAAGGTGGTTGAGTAAAGGAAACATGTTGAAACGATTCTATGATTTGAGACAAGACATTGCAGATTTTATGGACATAAAAGGAAACACAATCAACCAAATAAAAGATAATTAATGGGTGTGTGATTTAGCATTCCTTGTAGATGTCACAGGATACCTAAATGATCTTAATTTTAAACTACAAAAACAGGGACAATTGGTTCATGAACTGCATAGCCATGTCAAAGTTTTTTGTAATAAGCTTAGATTTTGAAAAATCAGATAAGAGGTAAAAATTGTTACCATTTTCCTAATCTATCAAGGCATACAAACATCACATATAATTCTTATGGAGATGAACTGAAGGCACTAATAGAGCAATTTGATACGAGGTTTGCCGACTTCCAAAACAAAGACTCAACATTCGCTATATTTGCTCGTCCGATGGATGCTGATGTAAATAATGTGCCAGCAAATTTACAGATGGAACTTATTGAGCTTCAGGGGATTTAGCGCTAAAATCACAATTTGACAAAGTTACTTTGACGGATTTTTATAAATTATATTTGGTGGAAGAAAATTACACAAACTTACGTAGATTTGCAAGAAACATCATTTGTCTTTTTGGCAGCACGTATACATGCGAACAATTTTTTTCGAGGATGAAGTACACCAAATCGAAAATTCGAACGAGGATAACAGATGAAAATCTCGAAAATTCGATGAGATTATCATTAAGCAATATCAACGCCAATATTGATAGTCTCGTAATTCAAGTACAAAGTCAATCGTCACATTAAATTTTATAAGCAATTAATGTCGTTCATTATATAAATAAATAAAATATGCAAGAATATGTGTTTTATTTAATTTAATATTACCTTAATATAGTTAATAATTTGGTCCGGCCCTTGACACGGAGACAGAATGATAATGTGGCCCCAGACCTAGGAAAGGTTGCCCATGCCTGGTCTATCGCCTCGAGGCAAAATAACCTAATAATAATACATCTATCTAACCTGCGCAGATACGGTCGGTAAAAAGATGTTTATCCAGAGACGCTACAAAGAGCTTGGTAAATGCGTTTATAGTCTCCAAAATGGACTACTGCAATGCACTGCACGCAGGCCAGCCAGAAAAACAATTAAAGCGATTGCAGTCGTTACAAAACGCAACGGCACGACTAGTCTACAACGCGCTCAAATTCTGTCACATTACTCCAATACTACACCGACTGCATTGGTTGAGAGTTTCGGCTAGAATCCGTTACAAATTATGCCTCTTAGCTTATAAGGCACTCAACGGAACTGCACCGGGCTATTTGACAGAACTTATCAAGCCTTCAGAAATAAGCGCGCGGGGAGAGACACTCAGATCGGCTAGAGCAAATAGAAGCACCCTGCAGCTGATGGGAGGTAGTCCTAGCACGGTCTTTGGCAATCTGGCTTTCAGCTACGCTGCGCCAATGGCCTGGAACTCACTACCGGAAATCATAAGAGAGCTTAAAGCAGAGGCATCCTTCAGAAGCGGACTCAAGACTTTTTACTCAGAGAGGCAAAGAAGCGCTTTTGGAATGATCATTCGGTCACAAAAGAGCGCTATACAAATTCTAATATAATAAAAATAATAATCCGCGTGATTTGATAACGAAAAATAAAGTACAGGTATTTAACAATCTGACTAGTTAACAAAAATTGGTTAAAGTTATATGTGCTGATATCAGCTTGATATTGCTCTTTTAGGCTGATGCCAAAAAGCCTCGAAAAACGATATTTTGTCTCTTATTTTTTGTTCGCTCGCCTGACATGCACGTATAATATTGTTGGTTTAATTTTATATAAAAATACACGGCGTTTGCATACGGCATTTTATTTGTTTTGACTGTTGCTCCATTTCATGTTGGTTCAACTGTCAACTTTAGTTTGGGACTTAGCCGCAACAATCTTTGTGGCGCTACATGATACTGTGCCCGTCTGGTAGCTCGTGTCTACAGTTCCCGTCCGGCCGAGGTCCACGATACAACATGTTACGGTCGGGTGGGGAAACCGAAGTCTTACATTGAAAATAAGCGCGAATCGTGCTTCTGAAAAAGTTCTTGGCTTTGCGACCTGCTTGTTGTCCACTTTTTAAATGTAGAGCACGTCAGTACAAAATCACGAAAAAAAACAGAAATTAACATGGAAAAATATTTTATATTTATTTCCACAACAATGACTACATCATGAAATTAATTTTGTAAGCAAGTTTTAAAGAGTTACGTTCTGAATTATTAAGAAAGCAAGGGAAGAAATAATATCGTAATTTCAAAACACATTTTGATTCAATTTTAATACGATTGTTACCGATATTGACAAAGTTTCCCCACGTCATGTCAGTTTAAAGCTCGTTTTCAGCTTTTGAGTAAATTTTTAGACCCCAGCGTCGGTAAACTTTTCACATTATGATTTTCACCAAGAGTTGAGAAAGCGAGCGACTTTGTGATGGAAAAGCGAGTGTTGCAGTTGAGATTGTGCCAGCCAATCATGCAAACAGCCAATCCGAGCTTGTTTTTAACTAATAAATATTGCTTTTAACTGCTTACTAAACTAACTTTAATGTCAGTTTATCAACGAAATTAAGTGATAGAGTCGTGTCGTTGATAATCACCATTTCTTTAAACGCATGCAGAAAAGCAACTAAAGTGACTTATAACTATCCAACTGGTATCCTGTATGACGTTCAACTGTACAATGGATAAGAAAAATATGTATTATTCATGTGTATGGCGAACACTTTTCAAATATTAACTCTTGCTATCATATATTAAGACAAGTTTTTTTTTTCTACGTGGAGGTATTCTTTGTGCTCACAATAATTTGAGTAATTGTTTGAGTGCACAGGTTTTGTGTTGCAGGGGAAGCTCTAGCGTTCCAAGGCGGCATTCAGAGGAATAAAGAAGGAATTAAGAATGCATTAAAATGCTATTTGCGGGGAAAAGTGAATTATGACGTCACGGTGGGGCGGCCATTGTTACGAGTGAGGGTGATGAGTTTTATTAAAAAGTAAACAAATGTTTGGCAAGAAGGCGCACTTTGTGACCCTAGTTTAAACATTAATCTTAAGAATTACGAGTTGTGTAGTATGAAATTGATATATTTTATAATTTAACATTCCAGTCTCATGAGAGTACAATAACAGCAATGAAGATGCATTGGTTTAGTATCTAAATTTTATGATGCTTTGAAGACACTATAAATGTATCGAGTAAGCCACTAGCAGTCAGTTTTAGGAGAAGAACTCAAGTAGTGGATGCTACCCAACGAATAGGCACACTCAAGTGGCAATGGGCAGGACATATCTGTCGAAGAGACGACGGTCGATAATAGCGGGAGTGACCTGGATGCGGAAGGCGGAGGATCGAAGAGGATGGAGACCCAAGCGGGAGGCCTACGTTCAACAGTGGACGGACACAGGCTGATGATGATGATGATGATAATGATGAGTTAGTTTTGAGAGCTTCAATATGGCAGATTTTGTCCTGTTCAACTGCAAAGTTTTTTTATGTAGTCGCATGCAGGAGAGCACAGCCGATCAAGACAAGTGCACTCTATGATGCTCAGCCAGAGAGGCTGGACGCTGCATGCGGGAAACGTGTGTTGTGTTCGTATTTGTGTGTGGGTTGGGGAGATTGTAAGTGTATATTTATATGTTTCTTGAAGAGATCCACATTGTAGGAAGGTGGAAACACAGACGCTGGAAGAGCATTACAAAGCGTACCGGTGGCATTACGGAAGGAACTTTGGAAACTGCCAGTTCTTGATCGACACACATTAACCGTGTATGGATGTTCGGCAAGTGTAAGACGAGTTTGTCGGTTGTGGGTGGGTGCATGAGGAATTAGTTCTTTAATTTCCGAAGAGCAGCGACCGTGGTAACAACGGTACAAAATAGTAAGTGAAACAATATTACGCCTGTGTTCCATTGATTGCACGGTAGACGTAAGGGGGTCTTTGATTTTCAAACGAATTGCTCTTCTTTGAACTGAGTCAATTAAGTTTAGAAAGTATTTTGGGTGTTTATAAATGCTGCACTCATAATGAATGCATAGTGACTACGAAAATATTATATATGGTTTTGAGAAGATTAGGTTTACACAAGTCTACTTATGTCGGAGTAATATTAGAATAAAGTTATTGACAGTTTTCAAATGCATAAACACACCACTATAAAAACAGTATGAATAATAGATATATGCTAGTTAAGCATTTGAGAATCTACTTAATTCATAATAAGAATAAGTGGCTGTTCATATTGTCAATTAATTGGACCTCACCTGGTGGTTGGGTGTATTTTTTTGACACAATTATTGAGGGTGTTGAAGATAATAATGATGTAGGACTTACCCCGCGTGTAGGAACATGTAGGTGAAGAACCTCCACACCTCTGCTTTCTTGTCTGGTCTGTATATGAACACCGAGTCTATGGGTACTGGGCCAGCTAGCGCTGCGTGGCCGGTCGTCACCGTGTAGTACGTGAAGAAACCCAGCTGTGGACAAGAGAACATAACATTAGTGATGATTGCAAGTTAAAAAACAGCTGATTGAGCACTGCAGTAGTGCAGTATTAACCTAAGCAAAATGTGTAAAATTCCAGTCAATTGAATGATGAAAAGTGGGAAAATTAACAATTCTAAGATTTGTTAATGTCAATCAATAAAGATGGATCGTGATGAAAACAATAAAGAGGTTATTATATTTAAAATATAAATACAATTAATTAGGCACAATGGATAATCCACGATATTTCAATCTTTCAGTCAACAAAAGCGTAATATAATAAAATAATTATACAATCGATTCCTAAGTGGCCTGATATTCAATTCGAATCTCATAGTCAATCTTCCAACTGTATCATTGATGAAGTTCGACGATGATAAAACACAAAAACGACTCTCGAAAATCAACACAATGTTGTCTATATTCAACAAGAAGCTAGTAATAACTGAAGCTTCTATACACTTGAGCATGTTGGAAAAAACGAAAATTAAATCCATTAATACGACCATGGATAGAATATTTGGCGAAACGTAAACGTAAAAGAGTACGTAAAAATAAGATGAATCAATAGTAGTACGACATAATGTGTGGCGTAGAATAGAGCTCAGCCAACCTGCTGAAAAGTGTACCGAGTGCAAATATCTTTAATTTTACTATCAAGGTTGACGTCCCCCATTTCTGGTCTAATAAAATATGACGATGTTTCCAACACAATAATTGATCTACCATCTATTTATATCTATCGTGGTCTGATTCGTTGAAGATCAATGTTTCTAAAAGTGTAAAGTGTATGAAGCGTAATGTTGCAATTGATTTTACCACTGCAGTTAAGGCGGCCTCAGTTGAGCGATTGATCGCCGCATTGCTGCACCGCTGGATAGTAAGAGTCAGGTAACCTGCATAATATTGCACTAGAGAGATCGATTGTTTCCGAATCATATACTGCAATTATATACTTAGTAATAAGTAATTTAAAGACATACTATACATCAAACTCTTTATACGCATCAATTCGTTCAGAAAAAATATCGGCAGTAGCGGGATGCGAACCATCATATAACGATAGATGTCTCTATAATATATATTCAGAGTGCATATTATTATTTTTTACTATTCAATCAGTCATCATTTATTCACAAGCTTAATATTATTACTTTCCAACAGTCTATTTATTATAGTAAGTACCACTCGGATCTCGAACCAAACTATAGATTGAATGGATGAGAAACAACTTCTTGTAAGTCCGACTCAGACTATACAACCAGCCATTTACCTGTGTTACTGATGAACAATTTTACCTTCTTGATATTGTCTCAAGGTGACATAATATGGATTTTTAATTATATACTTATTAGAAATTGATTTCAATAGCATTCATTGTTGGTGTGCCGACAAAAACAATCTTAAGGTTATATCAATTATCAATATCTATTATAAGATAGTAAATATATATTTGAATGTATGTCGTTTATATTACTTTGAAAAAAGTTTTAATACTATACATATCAACTAACAACTAATATATATTTATCAACAAATATAGCACTGCCTTTTAACAGATTTTAAAACCGTGTTTTCCGTTTCAATGAGAACTTCAGTTAAACAACAGTTATTCAGTTGTATAAACGTAAATATTACGTTTATAGATATAAATGAAAACTTACGAAGTCCTCATTGAGAGGTGGTTAAACAAAAATAAGGTATTAATCAATAACTGAACTCATGCAAATATAGCACGATACCTGAGAACTTGCCAAAACAATTGATATTAATTGTAATTTTTAATGTTTAACATGCCCCAAATAATTTTATGCCTTGGACCTTCTCTAAGTATTTTCAAGTTTTTCAAAATTTATTTAAAACCAAATTCTAATACATTTTTTTTAGTTAGTTATTACTTATCCAGACTAAAGGCCTTTGAGATGTGGTCATACATAATAATTCTCATAATTTCCTGGAGAGACCACGTCACGAACAATGAGGTTCTCAGGATAATCAAGGAAGAACTAATAATAACCATCTCAGAGAGGCGAGCCCGATGGATCGGTCTCATCATGTGCCACGATGGTCTTCTTCACGACATTGTGGAGGGGATGGTTGAGGGTAGAAACTGTAGAGGGCGCCCTAGACGAGAGTATTTGCAGCAAGTGTTCGAGGACATGAGTTGTAGCACTTATGCTGAGCTGAAGAGGGTTGCGGAGGACCGAGAAGAATGGAGATCGAGATGCAAGATTCTGTTGCTGCAAACCAATCCACCGGATTGATACTACGAAGAAAGATTTATCCAGCTAAATCATGTTCTTAAAAACATTGTAAAATAATACAAAAACGGTTTTACACGGATGCTCTTGCATCTACGGTCTGGCGATTATATGATTCGCAATTGGTGCACAGCCTGACACTAACTTATCTATACGAATCACACAAAATGCCAGTTATTATTACGCAACACGGAAAAATGCAATATCATGCAGTGCATCGCACTTTTCGTAATTTATTTATAAACGTATCACATTGTTTTAACTGTAATTATTGCGGCAGCTTGGATATTAATATGACTTTGTATTAGACTTGTCGTTGAAGATTCATAAGCGGGATTTTTGAGTATGCGGCTAATAAATATAAGAAAGTATGTATAGATAACGGTATAACCGATGTCCATGGGGATTCTTCTTCGTAGTATCAATCCGGTATGTTCGTTTGCAGCAACAAAATATTGCATCTCGATCTCCACTCTTGTCGATCCTCTGCAACGCTGTTTACCTCAGCATAATAGCTAATGTTTTCAAACACTTGCTTGCAGGGCGCCCTCTGCAGTTTCTATCCTCAACCATCCCTTCCACAATGTCGTGAAAAAGACCATCGTGGCGCATGATGTTGTGACCAATCCATCGGGCTCGCCTCTCTAAGATGGTTCTTACTAGGTGCCTATCTTCCTTGATTATGCTGAAAACCTCATTGTTCGTGACGTGGCAAATAGGCGTATAGGCATAAGTAGATACGATTTTAGAGAAAAGTTACCGATTTATTAACCTGCACTAATACTCCGAAATGATAGTTACCTCCTATATATCGCAATTTTCATGAAACTGTTATACTCGTAAATTCACGTTTGCTGGGTTTTTTTTAAATGTTACAGTGTACATACTGCCGATTCTGAAGGTTGTAGAGTACAAGATTTGTAGGATTAAGAATAAATTGTACATAAATGTAATCTAGTATTATAAGTATTTATTTATGTGTTTTTACTGAAGTATGAAGTAAAAGAGAAAATTATTTGTCTTTTATAAAAATATGTACACAAAAACATTCATACCCATTAGAGTTTTCTTTTGAAAACGTTTTCATTATTAATACAATAACATCATGTCATTTTATACTGGAAAGAAACTTGCGTACGAAAAACGTTTCGTATTATTATTTATTTCTTGACAATAAACTTCATAATTTATTAAACGAAAGAGGGCGATATTTAAGTTTGAAAAAAATGATTATTTCCATGGTTATTGTGAGAAATGGGAAAACTCGAGGAAAACGTCCAAAATGAAAACGTTTGATTCGCCGTCCGCATTATATGTAAATAAAATGGCGTAATAGGCTCGTGGTATCTGAGTCACGGCACAAGCAGGAATAATGCCCGTCTGCGACTATAAATTGGTCTGCCATTTTATTGGGCCGATGGAAATCAAGAGGGAGGCCGTTGTTAACTTGCCTGGCTTAGTATGACAGGAATACTAAATCAGGTAACCTAGAAAGAATTATATATAAAAAAACCACTTCATATATATAAGTAATTAAATATACATATAATATACATAAAATTCTTTAAACGAGTCAATTCATTCAGAAAAAATATCGGCAGGAGCGGGATGCGAACCGCGGACCTTTAGAACCAACCATTTTGCCCAGGTATTTATACCGCTCGGCCACTGTGGCTATTTCTCCGCCTGAGCTGACTCGTCTTGGAACTTATTTATGTCATTGTTATTATCGTATGTTAGATGTCGCTATAGTATATATTCAAAGTATGTATATTTTTATTTTTTTATTATTCAATCAGTCTGCATTTATTGACAATTTGAATCGACTTGTGTAAAGAATTTTATGTATAGTATATGTATATTGAATTACTAATAATATTGTAATATGGTCAATGATCTATAAAAGTAGATTAGAATATTGAAATAATAAAATAATATTCTAATAAATATTTAAAAACCCATATACATACTTCATATATATACTATTTGTATGGGTGTCACGTATGCGCGCCAATACCGTTTAATGGATTGCGATGAAACTTGAAAGAATTGTTATACTCGTATATTTAAAAATTTCAAACATAGTAGATAGGGAAAACAAATAGGGAAAACTGGCTATGCGTACGCCTATCAACAACATATTGAAAGTATATAATGTTTCGTATTATTTAAATCTAATTGCATGCAAAGGATCACAATCGATCGAGATCAGTGCACTCTGTGACATTCAGACGGGGTACGCTGTATGCGAAAAACGTGTGTTGTGTTTGTGTGTGAGTTGGGGAGATTGCAAGTGCTATTATATATATTTATTATATTTATTATATAAATTCATTTGTATCTTAAAGAGATTCAGATTGGATGAATGAAGAAACATAGAAGATGAAAGGAACACAGACACTGGAAGAGCATCCCAGAGCTTAATGGAGGCATTTTAGAAAAGGGATTGAAGTGCACCAATCTAACATTTGTGCTCCAGTGATTGCAGGTATATATGTACAAATATATAATATATTAATGAAATTTCAAGTGTGTATAATTAAGGCAAATGTACCTTTAACTTAATGTCTATTCGGCCAAATTTCCTTACAGCATTGTTTCTTATAAGTCCGTGCCATTCTTCAGTTGAAAATCCCTGCCCGTTGGTTGGGGAATAAAAACATCGACGTGGAAAATATTTAAGGGGTCCATGTTAAATTGTTTTTCTTATACGAATTAATACTTGGTATGTATATTTTATACATTGTTGTTTGTTGCTCAGCGGATTTCTCTGCTCCCGTAAAAATATTGTGAATGCTCAGATGGCTCAGGCAGATTAGCTAGAAAGGGGCAGCCACGAAGAAAATGAAAATATCAATATGTTATCTTTCCTAATTAATTTTCTTTCTCTTATGCTTAAATATAATATTTTATATTCGATATGACGCATTTGCTTCTCATGTGAGTTCAGGTTCTAATATAATCTGAGTTTTTAAAAAATATTTACTGAAATGGTATTTACTATCAAAGCCAATCTATTTTGATAAATTACCTATATCAAAACCATCACGAAATTCATCTCTTTGCGGATATGAAAAGTATTTTTCAAATTGAAAAAATGTGTAAGTGTAAGTAATTCCATTTCTTTTATTATAAAGCCTAATCCATATACACGTTATTACAATGAAATTGTTAATTCTCTATTTCGCAAATTATTGTAAATCTTTTTACATTAACACTATTTAATTAACTTAATTTACGAGAATTAAATTTATATTTATAATTTGTAATTTATTAAATTTATTGTGGGATAATGGTTTCGTGTGTATTATCCACTTTTTCAGTATTTTAAATTGTACAATATAACGATCAATTCAAGGAAAGAAAAAAAGTTTCTGAAAAATTTCTTTCAAATTAAGATTGATCTCAAAGCGAATGCTACCAAAATTGATAACTGCTTACTTTGGTAAAATTTGGAAGAATCTTAAACGACGATATAGAATCCGAAACGAGGATATCCGCAGAAGAACTCAAGTAGTGGAGGCTACTCAAAGAATAGGCACACTCAAGTGGTCATGTGCAGGACATATCTGCCGAAGAGACGACGGTTGATGGGGAAGAAAAGTATTGGAGTGGCGCCCAAGAACTGGCAAACGAAGCATTGGCCGGGCCCCTGCAAGATGGAGTGACGAAATAAAAAGAATAGCGCAAATTAACTGGATGCGGAAGGCGGAGGATCGAAGAGGATGGAGACCCATGCGGGAGGCCTACGTTCAACATTAGACGTATACAGACTGATGATTATGATGACTGAAGTATATGCATAATAATTCACAAGTTGAGAAAAAAAAGTAATTGTACGCAAAGTAGTCCCAGCGTTACCGCAACACTTATGAAAGCTTGAAAGCTCAAAAAGCTCGCGGAAATTGAAATGTCCATGTAAAGTGGGTTAACCGCCACCGACTGCGAGGGGATCCATCAACGTCTGGCCGAATGGGCCACATACGTTATGTCCGGGGCCTGTCGGAGCCCAGGGCCCCCCTTCAGGGCCCTGAAAGGGTGAGAAGCGCTTTTCGCCCTCCATACAAATCGGCACAATACAGAAATGTGACAGTCCGCAATATTTCGCCAGTGGAAGTGAGACGGCCCCAGCACGCGACAGTTCAATCGCCAAATTACGCAAAAATATGTAAAATTATGGTCACTGTAATTTATATTGGAGAATTGAAAAAATATTTTTATCAAATATAGAAAAAATATTAAATCATTTTATCAAAAGATTTCCGAAATCTATCATGTTAAGTAAAACGTCATCTTTGAATATATTTTCAAAATTGTACAACATCTCAATTACAAGTTATTTCTTAAATATACCCCCAACACCAAGATTGAAGTCTCGAAGCAGCTTTCTGAAATCCACACAACCTCTCACATCCGGCCCTGAAAATGAGAGACTCCAACTCTGGCAAGAAATCGCACCAGAGGATTTCATTACTCCAAAGGAAGGCCTCCCAACTGGCAAGAGCCTTGACTGGCCGACCTGGAAATCCCTAGATAGATTTAGAACCGGAGTTGGTAGAACAAAGGACAACCTTGAGCGGTGGGGAATGCTTCGGCAGGGAGAGACACTATTGTGCGACTGTGGAGACCTGCAGACCGCCTCACACCTACGATGCTGCTCCATGTGCCCAACAAGTTGCACATCTCAGGACCTAATGCTGGGCAACACACGAGCTATCGATGTTGCCAGATATTGGGAAAAAATAATTTGACATCGCTGACACGAAGAAGAAGATTTCTTAAATTTTATAACATTAATAATACAAAGCACTATTAAATTTACTTTTATAGAGTTTTAGAATTGATATAAAAGAATCATGGATTACACAACAAAATACAGAGTTACTTTCTGATTGAATTCGATTAGAAACATCACTTATTAACGAATCGACAACATTATATTTAGCATTCTGTGATATTGGCAGATGTAATAATCTACTGCTGTTAATTAAAAAACAATAAGTGACTTTCCTTTTATTGCCGTTTTGGAATACTTGGTATCGTACAAATCATGGCGACCACATGCTCTACACAGGGACAGGATACGGAAAAGATATCGACAGGTTTTCCTTGTTGTCATTGAAAATTGCCTTAGTCAAAAGATCTAGTTCACTGAGCTGTTTAACTAATAGAAAACGTACGCTGTTCTAGAAATCGAGGTTATATACGAGTATATTTTTAATCCACTATCCAGGTGACATCTTGAGGACAAATACGTCACTTAGCTAATGGCAGGTGAGATGTTATCATATTGATCCATTAAAAAATAACAAGCTTTACCAAGACGCGGTGAAAATTTTAATCAAAATAGAGTATTGCGTTCATTTTATTTATTTGAACCAACATGCGAATTTTACATTGGACCATTAAAATGCATTACTCGCTCATTTTTTCAAATTTGAATATATAATTTTCTCTTGTTATTGCAGTGATGAATTTATTAAGATAACAAGCAAAAATTAAACAAATTTTCAGAGTAGAACAGTTTTTTCGATAACAATACGATTATTGCAAATTCATTTACTGAATAACTACAAGATTTCTATCTTTGGAACTATAAAAACACTATCGAGGTTTTAAATTTTAATATTCCATACGTTAAGAGAGCATTTCGTTTATTGAGGTTTTAATTGTCTACAAAACCAATATCTAACTCAAAGACCATTGGCAGCCAATTTTACAGGTAATCTTAAGTTATAAACTTGTATAACAGTTTAGCTCACTCTTGCAATTTTTTCCAAAACAACTTTTATAATAAGGTGTAAGTGTAGCTCGTTTGGAATTTATCTCACATATCTTGTTCTCAATATCTATCTAACTTAGTAAAATATTTGTTCGCTGGTTTATATAATCTGCATATCTTGAATTCACCACACTTGAATGATATGGCTAATTTTGTTAATTTTGTCATAGTATGGCTAATTTTGTTTCTACCCTTGATGTCCATAGTCATATCGAGAAGTGGGGTTAATTTTCCCATGTTTACAGCTGTTACCATGGCTAAGTGTGTCGTGCCGGACCTTCAGTCCGCAGTGGGACATGTCCGAGAACCTCGTCGGCATGTCAACTGATAATTTCAGTTGAAAAATGTCATTTTCATGTCTTTTATCCGCACCATTTGTTGAACGGGCAAACTTAAGATTCGGCCACGCTGCGCAAACGAGGCAACGATTTTTTCCTAACCTTATTCATTAGTATAAAATTTTATACATTAACGATTTAATATGTTTAGAGTAAGACGAACTCTAGAAACATACGCTCCAGGCCTCGGAACCATTGGGCCAATCACCTGATTTCTTTAAATTATTTAACTGCAAATATTCTCAATATGATTTGGACATGATCACAATCGGCACAATTTTTATTTTTGAATAAGGAGCCCTCTCCTGGAGTGTTCATGGTGCGCGCAATACATTATACGTAGCAAGAATACTCCTGGCAAGTATTTCTCACAAAAAATATAAAAATATGTAGTAAAATTTAACTAAACATATTTTTTGCATTGGAGTTTAGGATAAATATAACAATAAATTACTAGTCAAATGCAAGTTTCCATAAAATTTTACGATTGAAATGTAACCCAGTATGTTTTTTTGCATTCTTATTATATAATGAAACTAGTTAGACTGGATCGTAAATGATCAATTGGTTTAGAGTCATTTGTAAAACAATAGCAGCATTTCATGAAAAATATTGAAAAATCCCAGGTCAATTATTATATATAATGTAGGTTAATGAAGCATAAGCTGCACCTTGTTATTGAATTAAAAAAGATTTTTTATTTATTAATTTTTTTAGGTATTTTTATTTTATTTAAAAATATATACATATTTGAATATATATTTCATAATATTGTGGCTTTTGAGTTTAGCCGTGTGTGGCAAATTACTCCTTCCCAATATTTCGACCGTCATAGCAGGGGTCTTTTTCAGGGTAGATGACTTAGTGTAGAAATATTGGAAAGGAGCTACAATATCAAATGTGGCCGTGAAAACCTAAGAAGTTATTTATATTTCATAAATTAAATTTTCGAATGGCAAAATATATTTTTCATTTTGTACAGCACGCGTGGACGAGTATTTTTCTGATACGACCACAAAGCTATGTGGCTATATCAAACTTGAAAAATGTCCAATACAAAACAGTACTGCGGGTAAAGGCTTTACTGGGGCTGGAAAATTATGCAAATTTTCATGTTAGATTAATTAATTAATTTGAATATTATTTCAGGCGGAGGTGTTTTTATTCCCCGTTTCGAGGGAAGAGAAATACTTACCCGATGTGAGGAATTTTTTAAATGATTAAAACGCTCCGTCTAATTAGCAATATTTTTATTTTGCCGCCGAAATCAAAACACGAAACAATTCGTTCTTTTAAACACCGACAATATATTCGGTTATTAGTTTGAGTTATTTAGCTTTAATTATTTAATAAAATTCCTACATAATTATGCATTAATTTTTGATAATTTGAACTCTCCTTAGAATTCAATTATTGTAAATATTTTAACAATTAATGAAAACTCTTTTCTCGACTATTTAAAACAAAAATATTTATAATCTTATGTGAAGTGAGTGTGAAACTGCTGTAATTTATTTAAGTATAGCCTAAAATCTTTTGCATTAAATTTGGCATTCCACAAAACAAGAGTAAAATTCTTACGAATATTATCAAATCGAAAAATTTCAAGTCAATGTCAAAAATAGTTAACCGATATATTTAAGAAATACACATTTTCAATAACATAAATTATATGAAATAAAATCCGTTTTTTTTATAAAAATAAACATAAGTTATTACAGGGATCGGGCTATATGTGATAGTTTAGAAACTTAGTTTAGAAGCTTCCCTCTTTGCCATATTCTTAAGGAGTTGTAACTTGTTAATATAATGAGTCGTTCGGAGTGATAATACAGGGAGCGGCAAAAAAACCTGACGGTTTTCGTCAGCCGTCAGCTTTTTTGCCGCTATATTTTTAAATTCAATCACTTAAAATAGTTTTAGGTACCACGTTGTAGGTACCTATTAATGTCATAGAATGATAATTTACCAGAATGAAATTACGAAAAATTTCTTTCATACTCCGTATTTTAAAAGTCACAATAAAAAGTGTGTCATTACAAGTTATAAAAGATTTCTAAATGACAGAGAATTCGCAGGAAATGTGGAAAATATATTAAATTGACTGTTTCGCCATAAATATCGTTGATTTACAACGTTTGCCATTCGGCGACAATAGAAATATTCGGAAAATAGAAAACACATAAATTATAATAATAATTACAATATTTACGAGCGGTGTGGCAACACTCGGCCGTCCTGGCAACCCCGTCGCATGTCAAGCGCCATTTTGGATCCGATTTTTTTTTCATCGTCCCCTCCCACTTAAATACAAGTCGCATAATACCTAATATTATTTATAAAAAATATATGAATAATAAATTCGGGATAACCCTTTCCTCCGTAAAAATAAATACAATAAATACCTAACGATGAAAGTTAACATAGACGTGGTGAACTCTTCTAATATACAGGTGGTATTCAGTGAAACTTTTTTATATTAAGGTAACATGGGATGCTATGCAATACCTATACTACAATAACAGAGATTCGTGGTTATTTTGTAATACGATTTATGAAATATTATTTTTACTTTCTTTATTAATTATTCGGAACCTGTTTCCATGTCTCATGTTCTCATAGCCAGCTATCTCGCCAAATTTTATGTGATATTATTCGAACTTGTTTGGAGCATCTTGATGTACGGCTGTGAGACATGGTGCTTATCTGAAAGTGATAAAAAAAGACTAGAGGCCTTTGATATGTGGTCATACAGAAGAATTCTCGGAATTTCCTGGAGAGACCACGTCACGAACAATGAGGTTCTCAGCATAATCGAGGAAGGTAGGCACCCAGTAAAAACTATCTCAGAGAGGCGAGCCCGATGGATCGGTCACATCATGCACCACGATGGTCTTCTTCACGACATTGTGGAGGGGATGGTTGAGGGTAGAAACTGCAGAGGGGAGTATTTGCAGCAAGTGTTCTAGGACATGAGTTGTAGCCCTTATGCTGAACTAAAGAAGGTTGCAGAGGATCGAGACGAGTGGAAGTCAAGATGCAATATTTTGTTGCTGCAAACCAATCCACCGGATTAATACTACGAAGATTTGAACTTGGATCCTCCTCAACCGTGTACGTAACTCATTACAGTAATGTGTTTTTTATCTTGATGAAGGAGCAAGAATATAGACGTGTGTTTTTTTATTTATAAAAGTACGTTTCAGGAATTTCGGTTCAGAAGATATATTCATAGTTATTAAGTACATAAAAATGACAAAATAGATATAGTTTTTTATTACGCGTTTCACCTTTTAATAAGGCATTCTTAACAGTGTCTTCTTCAGTCAAATTAATAAAAAACAGTTTGTCTGGTTATACTTTCGTGACATGCAGGGAATAATATTTTTTCATCTTATCGGCCTCTAGGTATATTATCGCGTAGGTATTTCTCTCCTGGCGTGCTGGCCGCAAAGATTAAATTGTAACATGCCATACGCGTTCGATTTTCAAAATGCGACACGATACGGAAATGGCGGGAGACTCGAATGTACAGACGACTGTAATAGTCACCCGATACAACTGCCATTACAAAAGTGTATAATTTTAAGCACGAAAAAAAACACAATTTTTGACGATTTAAGCCATCTGTAATTTCATACACACTTTGCATGATATTAGAAAACGAAGCCCTATCATTATCGCAATTTTTATTAAGTTTCGTTTAAAATTCATAAAAAAATAAGTCAAATTTATACTAATATCCGATATGAATTATGTATAAAATCGTAATTTATATTTTTATATTTCGCTTTACATATTCTTTATGGTTTTAGGATGCTGAGCTGATTTTTAACCAGGTGAATTATTGGACAATATATAAAAGTTGGTGATTACAGCCATATTCACAAGTGGACGTTCAAGTACGAGATGTCATGGGAAAAGGCATGGACAATGCCAACTTATAGAACTGTGGCGGCAATTTTTAGTGACCATATGTTCCAGATATGGAACTGATATGAAAAGGAATGATTTTGAGTAGATTTACCATACATAAATCAATGTTTGTTCAAGGTGGTTCGTACAAAAAAAAACATAGATTGTTACCTTGTTGATAGCGCATTTTTGGATGCGTAGCAACGCACTTCGTGAAACGCTTGTATGAAATAAATTATTAGATTAAGGAGCGATAACGTAAATTACATTTTTTTTTTTAAAAAGAGCCTTATTAATAAGGAATTTTGTATAATAATAATTTGTACACAAATAACATTAACGAATTTAAAAATATATAATATAAAATATTTTTAAAATCGCACTAGCTAGTGTTTTTTGTAATTCATTAGATTTGTCAATTTTTTAAGTAATTTATTTTAACCCTTTCATTACGGCTCGGTTTAAATACAAATTATACTGTAAATTATAAAACTAGTATTTGCATAAATGTACTTATCTGGTCTCATCGGTTCTTGTATCCTTTAGCTATCAGATGATGCATAAAAAATATTCTAAGAAAGAAGCAAAACGATACATCACGTCAAAAGATGTCAACGGTCGGGGAATCTTATGACGGCGTATGCCGACGATGCGAAAGGGTTAAGAAAAAATATTATATTGTTGTCGACTGTATAAAAGTATCCAAGGAACATTTTTGTATTAAAAAATAATAAACATTAATATTAAGGAACGGCAAAGCTCATAAGAATGTTCGAGTAAAGCGTAAACTCGCGAGTAATTGATTTCAAGTATGATTGTCGAGCTTTACGAGCTTAAAAGCACCTCCAGCCATCAGCTAAAGCTCGGGAAATTTCTTCACAGGGAAAGCACAGGAAATGAAAACCCCCAGAGCTTTCCCGGTGGAAAAAAATGTCGTAAATTTTGTTTTTTATTTGTACCGTAAAAGTAGATATACGCTGATAAATTTATATTTATTATGTTCGAAGGCTGTTTCGATAGATTGATAGAGGTTAATTATTGTAATTATGTTATTTTCGCTTTGAATGAACAACGCAAGGTTCGTGATTTTGTACGTACGATAAAATCGTCAATTGGTAACAAATACCATACAAAATTAATGTTAGCAACTAAACTATAAGTTTATGTGAGTAAATATTACTTTAAGAATATATTTGTAATTTTATACGTTGAGAGCTTGCGAGCTACAGCTAAGGACAAGGTTAAATAAATGTTGAAGGGAGTTTTTATTTTAACCCTTTACTTACTGAATTATGAAATGATGTATTAACTTTACTGATTCTTTTTATACGAATAAGTATTCATATGATATAGATAAAAATAAAAAAGACATTTTTTTTTCTAAAGTAAGCATTTATTTGTTTACGCATCGTACATCACATACATCGTACATCACATACATCGCACATCACATACATCGCACATCACATACATCGCACATCACATACATCGCACATCACATACATCGCACATCACATACATCGTACATCACATACATCGTACATCACATACATCGTACATCACATACATCGTACATCACATACATCGTACATCACATACATCGTACATCACATAATCGTACATCACATAAATCTTTTTATAAATCCGACGAAGTCCCGTTGGGGCACAACTGCATCAAAATACACGATCAATATTGGATTGTTTGGTATGCGACTTCGTCCCGTCCCAAAGACGTCAAGTCCCGTCAATAAATAAAAGGGTTAAGGCAAATGATCAATTCAAGAAAGCTGTAAAGATCATGGCTGTGAAGTAATTTTTAGATTTGTTGTCTGTACTATGTAGTATAATGAAATCATATTTTAAATGTTAATTAATGTGTAATTAAGGCAGACCAGCTTAATGACGAGTCCTTCGTCAGGTTTGATGACTTTCCGTCATTATCGCAGCCCCTGTCAAGGAGAAGTGGAGCGCATCTGTCGGCGTGGGAGCTACGGACATTTATGGCAAAAATTATTTTCTGCTTGCGAAAACGCCAACGGAGGGGTAACATGAGCATAAATTAATTCACTTATTAAGTGTGCAGTGGTTCTTTAAAAGTAATGTCAAAAAATATGATGATACACATAAAAAATACACAACAAACAACATTTCATTCATAAATTACTCTTATAAAAAAGAAACGGCAGTTGCGAGGATTGCCACCGCATGTCCTGTCCATAACACACCTACTTAACGTTTCTTTAATCGTATTCCGTGATCGATTGATGTCTTTCCACAACATTTATTTATTCTCCCATTTTATGATTTCATATATTAATCGAGTTCCTTCTAACATCCCCTACTAAGGAATAAGATGACTTCACGTCGCCGGGATAGTTATCGGATCGCGTGGTGGCGGAATGAGGAGCTCGATTAACTTGACAAACTTTCGGCCCGGGCGAGATTACATGCTTTCAGGCACCGGGCAACCACAACCCGACACCTGTCGCGGTAGGGGGACAACTGACTGGCCACCAGCGCCACAAGTTGCGATCTACAGAATTACACCTGAAAAACAAGCAATATGGCGACACATGCATGTCCGACAAGCTAACAAAAATATAAGACGAAAGATCGTATACCGAGGTTTTTTGGCACGGTAAGGGCTATATCATGCTGATATTACTTTGTATATTGTTATTATTAGTTCTGTAGTAAGTATGCAGGTAGGTACACGGATAAAATGTCGAAATACACAAGCCACTAAATAATGGTATAATATAGAGTTTGTATTTAGAGTTAAGTCGATAGATGGATCATAAATTAATGGAAAAATATCTTCGTTCTCTCTAAAAAACCAAAAATAAATAAAAAATGATTTTAGTAGTATAATATTAGTAGTTCTTATTATTTTAGAGATTCTGTAACGCCTAAAAGGGGTGTTTGATTAATAAGGATTTATAAGATATAAATTGCCTTAATCAAGATTTACAGGTGTTGCAATACAGCCCCTTAAGAAACGCAATCAAACTGTAATTACTGCAAATTTGTATAAAGAAGAGTGTGCTGAAATTATACCGGGAGGAACTGAAGTATGCAGTTTGAGTATCGCTTTTAATAACAGGGGAATAATAAAAAATCGTTTAAATTTTTGCATACTTTGTAGGCTGTTCGTCTCGCCATACAAAATACTGGGTAATTATAACGTTCAATTGAGGGTGATTAATGGGATCTTTACATACGAAATTTACTTTAAAAAATCGGTATGTTTCAACAACAGCTGTAGTACGTTATACTATACATTGAAACATTATTTATTTGTAATTATGGACGTGAAAATACAGCTATTTTATGTTGTTATTGTAAGGCTGCAGGTATCAATGCACATTAATTTAAAGTGAAACATATAAATAACTAAATACTTGAATACTTACTAAATTGAAGGTTCAACTGGGAACATATACAATATGGTTACCGATGATCTTCAAGGCAGGAATTCGGGGACCTTAAGAGACGGTATCTGTACTATCCGAAACATATTTTGGGTGATTTGTTAATCGAAGAAGTTCGGATTATTAGCTGGTCGCTCACAAAGCCTAGATAATTTGGTACTAAGAAGCGGCTTAACTAGACCAACAGTACGCCGTTAGCAACAGGCGGTGACGCATCCAAGTTTTGGTCTGCTTCCTATGTTACTAGACTTTGGTACTTCAACGAGAACCGCGCTTACGATGTGCTATATTAAATTTTACCTTGTTTTATGAACACGGATCACGTTGTTTAACTGATAATTACACAAATGTGACCGCGATTTCGTGCGCCCTGCACACTATCAAATAAGACTAGATTGATGTGTTTTCTTAATAAGAGACACATATTCGTGGACTATTAAAAATAATAAAGTCATCCGGCGCGGGCGCTAAGAGAGACATAAGCGTTTGTATCAAATTAGAATAAAAAATGTATAAAAATAACTTTCCGCGGGACGTGAATGGGAGACGTCCCTTTCAAGTGCCGGGGCGGCGGGCAACAAGAAGCTACAACTGCACGAGTGATTGACGAATTTCCACATTTATTATTGCTGCTTCAATTTTGAAGAGCGTCCTACTGAATAGTTAAGACCATAGACGTAATCTAATACCTCAAATATATCATCAATCACGAACAACGTCATCCGCTATAGTCCTCGTCTCATCTCATATTAACTCTGCCTTCCGGAACTCCGCCGAGTACACATACATACAGTTCCTGATGGTTTTCCTGGACGGCAAATACCCGAATGTAGTGTATGCTCTCCTGCGCCATGCAATGCATATGTCCCAGTAAGGTCTATATTCTTCTCTTTACCGACTTCAGTATGAAAGGCTATCTTGTCCGCTTCTTAACCCCATCTTTTCTAATAAATTCAATCCAGCATTTTATTAAAGCATATATTTTAAGAACTCGTAATACTGCTGCATTGGTTTTTGCTGAGTTATCAAAATTCACAGTCGTCAAATAAATAGGATGGACTGCGACATGTACTTCGGATGCAGCAAAAGTGCAAAAACCTTAGCTGCATTTTTTTAAGCCCCGGCTCTCGCCTACCTGATATGTATAGGCTGCCGTAAGCTATATAAAAAATGTATTCGGAGGACTTTCAGAAGGCATATCTGATATGGGATGAGGCGAAGACTATGTCAGCTTTATGATAGCAGCTCGTCACGACCATATGCTGCAGTTATGGTTACGGACATGGAAATGATGAAAAATTATTGCAATGATGAAAATGGAAATGAGTATGCGGCAATATAGGTGCTATAATATAGTCGACACTTTTGATCAGTTTTGATCGAGTCTGTTAGTCCAAAATATTAAGTATTAAAACATATATAAAATATAGATTTACACATTTTAAAAATATAAAGCAAGTTATGGTATGCGTACTAAATAATTATATATAATTTTTGGGTACTGCTATGCCCATGTATGAGTCCCATCATCTCCGTGTAAATCACCTCGGTGCGACCGGAAGCCCCGTCACATGGAGTCATGTTGCAGCAGGAGAGCACGCCGGGCACGCTGGGCACGCCGGGCACGCGACCAAACAACAAGACGACATCACACTAATCTGCCGTAATAATGGAGGATGAAAGAGCCACGCTGATGGATGGCTTCCTTTCTGGACCATTCTGTTCCTCTTAACCCGTTGGCGCTACGAGAAATAAGACTTAGACCGAATGTAATCATATGTAATATGGTGCATTTTGATCAGTACTTTGTATGCCCTAAGTGAATTTTGCAGGCCCTCCTTTTAGAATGATAAAAAGGCGACAGAAACATTAAAAATTCATAAATAACTCACTAATTAATTTTAGTTATTATAAACGTTACACCAGGTATAATTCAGTTCTATGAAAAGGTTAAAAACAAAAATGCCAGGTGAGTTTGTTTTCGAAATAAAGTAATGTAAAGAGTTGCCAAAGGAGAAAGTGCTAAGACGAAGTTTTATTTTTCTGTTTGGGGTTTCAAGCTTTCGAAATCTTCCAAAATATGCCTTAGAAACCAAGCCCAAATAAAACCGCCGTCTCTCGCCGGTGTACTATGGTATGTTTCCAGGTGTACTTTTGAAAGCAGAGATTAATATTGTTGCTATATAAGGGGTAATTGTTAATATAATTTGTAAATACAGTGCAAGAAAAAATGTCTGAAATAAATAGTGGAAAGAATACTGATTTAATTAACTTTTAAAGAAAGAAAAAAACGTAACATATACTATATACAAAAATGTAAAAATATTACTCATAAAAAAAATTCAAAATATATAGGTTCCGGAAGTGCATTAGTGTTTGTTTTTGTGTGCAGTTAATGGACAGATGCATTTAAACATTGCAATTATGTTTTGCTTGCAATTTGTCTTAGTTTCCATATTCACGTCTTCCTGTCACACCCTCAGAGACATCTGCAGCCAGGATGCGAGCCCAGGACCCTCCCCTAGATAGAAACTGGGTCCAAAGATTCTGTTCTAAATCTGGGCTACTGATTTGCTACATTTTATGTTATTCAGCTGTGACATAAATACAAGAGTTTCAATGCTTTTAGATTTTAGCATCCGATTAAAACATCGTAAATATGCGATAAATACGTGTTTGTTTTTGATCGAAGCGCTGCATATAAATCGCCTATATTATCCCTATCCTTCTATATGAATGCGAATCTTGACATTTCACCTGAAGACAGTTAAGGCATATATTGAGCTTAAAAAACAAATCCTTCCGTGGAAATACGATAGTTTAAGTTTGTAAGGAGGGACGAGGTGTGAGATCGGACGAAATAGCTGACATATGATGAATTTTAGGTAGAGCTTTGTAGCATCACTTTGTGACGAACATATTCTCCAGTTTAGGGATCAGACATGTAATAATAAAGTCATTCATTGACCCTTTCACTGCGTATGACGTCTATATCTGTCATGAGCTGTACATGGAATTTGTAGCCTCATATTACAACTTTATTGTACTAGCGTTATGTTCAAATCAACTTATTATTTCTGAATATAGAACATATTGGATTTCATTCAAATATTACAAGCATTATCTGATATATTTGTTTACTTCTTCTTCTTCTTCGTGAAAGCGACGTCAAATTATTTCTGTCCAGTATCTGGCATCATCGATAGCCCGTGTGTTGCCTAGATTTGTTAACTAGAAAATATATATTACAGTCTATGTAATTTGCCAGAAAAACGATAATAAAAAAAACCTACCAAAAAGGCGTTCGGCACCTAAATTTCATGCTGAAAGTTTTGACGAATGTTGTGTAATTATTATTATACCCACGTGCGGTATTTTTTGCACTTTTCTGGAACGCATATTGCGCTATGGAACGCACTTACTCATATTTTATATTCTTTCAGAAGGGTGGAGTAATATTACCGTGACGCCAAAACGTCCCGTGACCGCCAAATTTAATATAATACGTTGTCGCAATGCATCTCGTCAAATATTCCATGCTGTGCACCCCATTACGAGCACTTCCCTCGAAACTTAAATGGTGCATTTCAGTACACGATTTGTATCATACGAAACATACTCGTATCTTGTACAAGAATCAAGATATTTAAAAAATGAGGCAAGGGGAAAAGAAGAATTCGTTATGAAAATATTTCACATTGGTAATTTGAATTTTTTTTTAAGTATGCAGGAGATAATAACCAGTTAAAAACAGTGGGTTTAAAGACGGCTGGATGCTGCATGCGGAACATGTGAGCTATGTTTGGTTGGGAAGATTGAAAGTGTATATTATATTGACATGTTTATTGAAGAAATTCAGATTATGTGACTGATGAAACGTAGATACCAGTAGGGCATTTCAGAACATACCGGTGGCATAATTAAAAAATTAAAGAAATAAGGTCAAAAGACACGTGAAAAGTACTCTTATCCCTGAATACAGAACGAAACAGCTAAAATGATATTACTAGGAGTGGTACAAGTAAGGAATATTTTAATTAATTATGAATAATAATAAAAATTGAAGGTATATATGCAAGCATATCAGTCACAAAAAGCGTTTTTTATGTCCATTTATGCACCCAACTATAAAAAAGTTATATTCTGTCAATCTTAGTATTGCATTGAGAATAAAATTTCTCAAATAAAAATCACGTAACAGCTAACGGCGTCGTAAATTATTCAACGTAACGCTCAAATTATTTGCAAAAGACGAGTGAATCCTCTATAGTTTATGGGACGTATTTCAAGCACTAGGAAGGCTCAACTTTGCGGAGGTTCTAAAGCAGACTTCACACCATTTTAAACATTTCTTTACGGAGTCTCTGGGGTGTTTATAAAACACAAGAAAACTTTGCTTATATTATAATTGGGGAATGAACATTTTGCTTATTTTTCGATGCCTACATTTTTTTTTTTTTTTAATCAAATATAAATAGATACATTTTTTACACAGTAATTTACAGTCCATCTTTTTTTTATTATTTTTTTTCTTTTTTTTTTTTTAATTCGCTTACCACACCACTTAAAGATAAGATCTTGTGTGTGGCGTGGGATTCATCTATGTTATTTTACAGTTATATATTTATACAAAATTTTACATATACACATTTATACATTGTCATAATTTTGATATGATACTAACATTATATAATTAAAATTTTAAGATACTATACATAGAATTAAATCTTAAGTATATATAAATTAATAATACATCTTTAATACATTTCATTATTTCAATTTCTTATGCAGTGACGTCATTATATCATTAATATTGTTGCAAATATTTCTCGTGATATTATTTATACACTGTAGGTAGTTTAATTCAGATAATATGTGGTAAGTTGTAAGTGAGAATTCATTATTATGTACCAACTGGTTGAGGTTTTCTATCGAGTCATGTATAAGTTCTTTTATTTGAATTTTGTCATTAATATTGTTGCATGTGAAGTCATTCATTTTTATTTAGTTTTTGATTTAATTCAGTAGTTTGTAAGTATTTATATTGAAATGATATAAAATGTACATTTTTTATTAGCTGAAGAATATATATATTCAGCCAAATTCAATTCGACTATATGCTATTTTCATCATTTTATCTCTTACAATGCAAAGGTGGCTATTGACGTTATGGTTAGTAGGTGTGTTTGTTTTGTGGATTTTATTTGAATTTGTGCAGTTGTTACAAACGGGTGTCTCCTTACTCTTACAATTTATGTGATTGTGGCTACCTGCACAGTACAAGCAGATGGGAGGTTGGGTCTTGGCTAGACATCTTGCTGCTGTGTGTACTAGTACTACTGCATAGTGGAAACCATCACAGGAAAGATTATGATATACTCGTATTTGGAAAAAAACTGTGGATTGAAAAAAAATGTCAATAATTTCCGAGAGATATAAGGATACGCAGTAATAAATATAATAATTATTTAATGCGGACAATGGTGTAACCGAATCGTCAAACTTATTCCGTCAAAAGTATTTATTCGTAGCATTCATTGACAATAGCATGTTGAAAGCACAAAACGGATGTGTCACCGCGTGTTGCTTATGCCGTGTCGTTGGTTTGTTTGAGAACCGCCTCTTTGGGACAAAAAAAGACCTCGAGAACATCAGGGTAATCATCCGATTTCAATAAAGATTGAGATTAACAAAGCCTCAGTTACTAAAGCTGCCGACTCTTCGTCAAGTCGTCCTTCGTAAGTCTCCGGGATCCAGTCCTGGAGGTAGTCATAAACCATTTACAGTACTTTCCACTAAAGTTTCGATGCGTTCAAACGAAAATATGATAGAAGGTACCACTATATGAAATAACGCCGCAAACATTAGCGTGCGTTATAAGAAAATTAATGAACCGAGTCTTGAGAGAAATGAAAAATGACAATTGAAAAAACTAAGTGGAGTAAATTTGTGATGACCGTTTGTTGCAAATGTGGAACATTTATGAAAAGGAGAATTTATATTTTATTCTACGCACCCTCCTGTACCCAGCAAAGTACGAAATAAAAGCTAAAATAGCGAAGTATTGGAATCGGATAATATCTTGATTCTGTTAATAAATATCTCGTGCGGTCAGCCTAAGGCTTGAGTTTTATTTCCCCGTGGCTTTATAAACCGCCTTGTGGGGTTTCCGGCGGTTTAGGTATGTGAAGGTTTAATAAGGGGATAACCGGGTATTACTCACCGCCTTGAAGACGCGAAGGGGTTAAGTTAGGACATAGAGCTTTACGAAGTACTCATTCACGTGTATGTGATGTCTTCTGAATACATTTAGAAAAATAAAAGTCATTTTTTGAAAGTCTACTACTGTATTTTTTAACCGAAAATTTGATTCGTTTAACTATTTAAATTTTCCAATACCGAGTAAACAAAATTAATGATAATGACACATGACTAATGTTCTTAGAATTTAAATTGAAACGTGCCATCGATTATTGATTAATTTTTACTTTTCTTGAGTGCTTTTATTACACATATATTATAACGTTAAATCTATTAGGTGTATATGTTGTCAGAAGCTAGTTAAAAGACACATCGTATATGTGTTCGCAGATTGACCTCCGGGTGTAGAGATTTTTTGAGACAAGGCGTCAACGGTAACAATTGACAGAATGCCGGCAACTTTTGGTGACTATAAGAATGTGATATAGAAAAAATATGGGAAAAATATAGAATACCGATGAAGCATACATTATTCTTAATTGACAAATTAGGTTGAAAACTTCTTGCATCATATATGATATGGTAACCATTGAACTCAATATACCAGTGGTATCCCAAGGGAAGCAGGAAGGAAGAAGCCCTAAAACTTTGTGGTGAAGAGGTGTAGGTAAAGGATACCGGAGGTTTGGGTTCGATTTCGACGCGCGTCCAATCACACGCGGTCAGGTTTGGTTACAACAAAAAATTGATACTGTAACACTTAAAAATGTCAACTTTTTCATAGTAGTCTAAAATATCAATGTTTTTGTTAGCTTAATGCATAAATTAAAATGTGTGAAAAATATACACATTTTAAGTTCTACTTTCAAATATTTGACATTTAATAAATAATTTAATGATTAATTTTAAATTGAAATGTAACAAACATTATATGACATGATTTTGAATCATTTCATCCATATGAATTGAATATGTGAAATGTGCGACAAGCATCCTTTTCAATGATAATAACATGAAACCACGCAAAAATTTAATTTAAAAAGTAGTAAGCCTCGTCAGAAATAAAATAAATTGGTAACAAATTGTTTTTTTTTTCAATGTTTTCAGCATTCACTTTGAGATCCATTTTAATAATAAACATTTATTTACCTTGTTTTTACATGGATCACGTAAGATAAAGTCTCTGTTTAGGAGACTGCTCTTTCGACTAACTGGTATCCTTCCTCAATCCATCACTTTTCAAGAGACAACTGAGCTGAATAGTACTACATAAGTGGTCGAACTCATTTTATTTATTTATAAGAGAGGGGATAGGGGTGCTTAGAAACTAGGAGTGTGTTTAAAAATAAGGTAAATAAATAAATGAATATTTTACTTGTCATCATAGATGAATAATCAACTATAATAAATTAAATAAGTGGGTATTATTATTATTATTATATTAGTATTTGTATAGCGCTCTTTTATGACCGAATGATCATTCCAAAAGCGCTTCTTTGCCTCTCTGAGTAAAAAGGTGGGTCTTGAGTCCGCTTCTGAAGGATGCCTCATTATATTTAAAGTATCATTGATATATCTATATTTATTACTTAACTGCATCATTTCCAGATTCCATTTTAGAAATGACTACACTTTTTTGAAATACAAAACAGTAATAGGACAATTTTCCTATTTTCCGATTTAACTAATCAATTTTCTTTGTTCGAGAAGTTTTTCTTTGCCATAGTATTAAGAGAGAGAAACCAAGGAGACGCAATTTCAGCAGAATGTAAGGCGTAGGCCTCCACACAGTACATAGATGCTCATATACGTATTTCTTTGTATATAACATAGATGCACATAAACAACAAACAGAAAAGTAAGGCGTAGGGTTGATAGTGGTCCAAACAAACCTGGGAATCGAACACGTGCCCTCGCGTTCGTAAATAAATAGGTGAACAAAATAAAGACATCGAGGAGATGCGACGGAGATAGAAGATGTGTAAACAAAAACAAAGGAAAGTGCAGGCAGTGGGATGGCAGCATCACTACGCAATTTAGAGAAAATATAATCATTTATTTAATGTATTTTTAAGCGTTTTTTAGTCGATTTTAAAGCTAGAGAACGATATTTTCATAAAATTTACAAATTATGCTTGCGGTATCTATAAGGTAATATATTGTATTAATTTTCGTACAAATCCTCGATATTTAGTACAAAAAAAATACACTGCGATTATATACGATTAAAATAATAAATCCTTTTCGTAGAAGCAAATATACACATATATAAAATCTTCAAGCTGTGTAAACTATTACCGATATATGTAATTCCCTTACCTATAAATTCTACTGTTGTTGAAGATTGCCCATTGTTGAAAATGGACCTGAATTGGTCCGAAACTGTATGTACTAATCACTTAAAATAAAATCATGTGAAATACTCGTAAAACAATGTAGAGTTAACATGAACTGACAGTTATTAACCTTAACGTTTTATATATATGACTTTAAGGTTGGTCAGCCTTGTTTATATTTTTTATTTAAATTCATAATTTTCTTTCAGCATCCGCGTGTTTAAAATCCGATTGCTTTTTATTGGCCCCAATGTTTGTTTTTCAGAGAGAGTATTTATGTAAAATGTACCCAGGGCATATTTATTCAGGGTGCACTTGCATCATCCAACTACCGGTGCTTTGCCGAGAGATAACAAGACTTAGAGAGGATGAAGGAAGACTTCCATGGAAACCAGACACCGACATACAAAAATACTATCACGTAACTAAGCTTTCCAAACATAACGAGGACTCAAGATGACGAAAAATATATTTTTAAATTAAATAACACGTATTACCTGCAATCCTTGTAAAACATACATTAAATTAAATAAGGCAACAACAGATATTTCCGTGGCAGCTGCTTCTCTGAACTCTGAATTAACAATTACTCTTGCACCTACTCAAAACGAACGAATACACGATTAATGTTTGTAGATCATGAACAGGCAATTTTGAAAATTCTTTTTGAAAGTTCATTTATCTGCCATTTTCCATGCCTTGTTCCAAGACATATGTGCATCTGGAAATTCAACTGGAAATATGGCTCTCAATGTTATCCAGCTGGAGATATGATTGCTGTAGTATCCAAAGCATAATTTGCTATTCAGTATTTTCAGCAAGGAGATCGATTGATTAGCCTCCTTAACGCCTGGGCTTATGGTCTTAGTCGAGATTCAACCAAACTAACGATACGCTGTTACAAATAGACTATCCATGTTTTTATCCGCGTCCAATGTTGCGTACTCCGGTAATTGATCAAAAACCGCGTTTCTTTCAGCTTGACAAGTTTATGGGGTCTCTTATTACCGTTATATTTAATCCATTGTATTCGATCAAATACAATTTTAACATTGATTAACATATTTATTTACTGAATAATATATGTCAATCTTAATTGATATATAAAAAAGGAGATCGCTATCAAAAGGGTAATAGTTTCAGAATAAGTTAAAGTTGTTGCCATATAAGAATTATTGCCCAAGAACCGGAGTTGGTAGAACAAAGGACAACCTCGAGCGGTGGGGAATTCATCGACAGGGAGAACCACTATTGTGCGACTGCGGAGACCTGCAGACCGCCTCACACCTGAGATCCTGCTCCATGTGTCCAACAAGCTGCACACCTCAATACCTAATGCTAGGCAACACACGGGCTATTGATGTTGCCAGATACTGGGCAGAAATAATTTGATGTCGCTGACACGAAGAAGAAGTAGAAGAAGAAGTAGGAGAATAAGAAGAAGAAGAAGATTGCCATATAAATATTTTTTCACATTTTCTATGATTATATGATCCAAATTGTTACTGTTACACAAAAAGGTGTTAGATAAAAAAGTTTTTAGTGTAAACTAAAAAAATGGAGAATCTTTGGTTAAAGTAATGGACTAGGACCGCAAGATAATATGAAGAGGGGAGTGTAAGCCGTGCGGTACAGGTGTGAAAAGATACATCGGCAGGAAGGAGCCGGATAACAACTGCTTATTATATAAATAATAATGATTTATCCGGGCTCGTGCCATCTGCGCTCGAGAGTAGTTTACTTAGTGGAGACGCCTTCAGACTCTTCACACTTGTTCAATGGGCCGGTATAGTGCGCACCGACCGACGTGGCGCCTTTTTATGCTTTTTGTTTGTGTTTATTTAAGGACACTTGAAGAGCGTGTTTGGTGGCACACATGATAATTAACAAAGAAAGAGGAAGTTAATATTTATCTTATCCTTGCTTTCTTCACAAAAAGTGCAGCTTAGAATAAAGAACATGTTCAAAAACAAGTGTACAATATAGTGGCTTTTGGGTTTAGCCGTGTGTGGCGAACTTCCTTCAACCAATATTTCAACCGCCATTGCAGGGGTCTTCTTCAGGGTTGATGATTTATTTAGTTTTGAGGTGATTTATTCAGATTATCTTTTTTATACGAATATAAATCAATAACGCTCGTATAAAAATGATAATCTGAATAAACCGACTCAAAACTAAATAAATAAATAAATCATCGATCCTGAAGAAGACCCTGCAATAGCGGTCGAAATATTGGTAGAAGGAAGTTCGCCACACACGGCAAAATCCAAAAGCCACAATGTCAAATCTGACCGTGAAAACCTATGAAGTTATTTTAGTGTACGATAGCACAAATTAGATCATATTTTGGAACAAATTATATATATTTTGTAAGTATAGCTACTTTTCTTTGCTTACATACACACCCTTCTCTTAACCCCCTCTTTTAAGCTTCACACATGCCTACTACCTGGAGTAACTCTTTCTGTGTTAATAAATACAAATTTACACGTCAGTACGTTTGTAGACTGTGAAACTGATGAAGTAGTCATTGATCGCGAGACTACAGCCTTCCAAAAATACGACCAAAAATATTTTTTTGGCGAAAAACCGTACCAGTGCCTCTTGGAGACCACCAAGCACAAATAAAAGTATCAGATGAAACTATGGTTCAATTAATTTCCTTAATTTTTTTATTTCTTTTCTTTCAATGACATTAAAAAATATACAATTTTGTTTCGTTACTGTAACATAAATGTGACGATGTAAATGTATTGACATTTGTCAATGACCTCACACTCAGAATAAGTGTCAGAATACGCAGCGCAAATAGTTGGGATTTGTGACAAAAAAAACCATGTCATAAGTATATCATGGTTGACATACAAATAACACGGCATTATTGTCACAAAATCAAACGTCCAACATTTCGTATCTGTCAACACCAGCACTGAATCTGAAGCAATATTACACTAAATATGTCTTTCACTGCGATTCTTTCGTCGTACACGTATCCAAGGTTGAACGATGGTCCTTTAAGGCCACACTTCAGGCTCCATGAGAGATACTCAATGGTGTGTATGGTGTCGATGGTTTCAACGGTTTACATAATAAGCGATTACTATATAACGCATTTTTTTTACCTACACTACTTGATTCATTTGAATTTAATCACAATTGAAGTAATATTATGTAATGTACGGAGTGAGAGTGTGGTAATATACTATGTCCCACCATGCGATGCACTATCGATTGAATAATACATTGTGCACTCGCATAATAAAACCCTGCATTCCCATATTATGTACTTTTATTTCCCGCACTCAGCTTTATTACAAATTTCAGCTGCCGTACATTTACGAGCCGGGTAAGCTCCCGTACGAATAGGTCACTGAGACTGAAAATCGACAAATACAATATTTAATTAATTTAATATTTTTGTTGTTTACTACCATGACCTTACTATATCACAAAACTATTTGTCATCATAATTACAAAGATTTACATTTTTAATCTCGTCATCAGATAAAACGATAAAGGCAGTGTAAGGAGTTTAATTCATACATTTAGAAATTACATTGAAATTTCCTTTTTTTGTATGAAAACAAACAAACGATCGATAATGAGAAAGGAATTTTATAACAATATGAGGTTTGAAAATCAAAAGATGCTCAACTCTGAATGTTGATTTATTTTATTCTCTATTATCATAGCTGTCGTGAACTACTAAGAAATTTGGAGAAATTACAGCTTTGTTCAACCTTTTCATATCGGCTCGGTTTGAATACAAATTATATTGTCAATTATAAAATTATTATTTGAAGCATAAATGTACTTATCTGGTCTATTTTCATATATCACTTTGGATTTTGTATCTTTTAGCTATCAGATGATGCATTAAAAGAAAGTAGCAAAACGATATATCAATTCAACCAATGTCAACGGTCAGGGAATCTTATGACGGCATATGCCGACAACCGATGCGAAATGGTTAATGTGTTTAATCCATAGAGAAGTTACGTGTCAAATGCCAGCGTTTGCTATTATGAGAAAATAATTTATTGATTTACTATGGAGGATGTGTAATTAATACAACGTTCCTCGTGAAGCACTTGGCGAAGCTTATGAAAGTATGCCTGATTCAAATAATGTATCAAGAAATGAGCTTTTATAGTCACTCGTTCTCGGCTAAAATCTTTACTGTCTTCTTCGTAGTATCAATCCGGTGGATTGGTTTGCAGCAACAGAATCTTGCATCTCGATCTCCACTCCTCTTTACTGTAGAACTAGCTTACTGTAGATCTTTACTGTAGAACTAGCTTAATGTTTTTTAACATTACTTACAATGCGGAGGGGGCATCAGAATGTTATTAGACAAATGGAAAACGTCCCTTTTTGCACATGCAGTTACCTCTGATCACTTCTGATCCGTGTTTCTTTATTGCCAGATCGCGTGGTGCAAAAAAAGGGGAAAAATCGAGGGAAAATTGAGCATCATTACTGCGCCATAGAGGAATTGCATACCCACAACGCGTGGGTTGAATTTATGATAGCAGAATATTTTTAAAATGATATTCAACAGGGTATAGCTAGACGCTGATCTAGACATGTCTTATGTAGATGCGAAAATGGTTGGAATTTTCGATAGAGTCTATGTATTCGAATGCGTTGTTGGCTGGAACATGTTGTAAGCATCGTTCATGTTCAATCAAGTTAAGCAACATTGGATGCGGATATATATTAAATGGGTCAACATAATAATAACTGCGTGTTGTTGGTAGGATTGAGTCATGTCTAAGGATTAAATGGTGCAGGCCTCTGAAGCGTTGAACTAATCCCTAGCCTTTCGTGTAGTAGCTTTTGTAGGCAGCCGTGGAGGCCGTCTGGAACCACGAGACCTTCGGTTGTAGAAATGACTTTCAACAAGCTATAGATGCAGATGACAGAACTGTGTGACGGCGATTTGTGACAACCATACGCTTAAACTATGAAGGGGATATTTAAAAAATGGGCGACATTAAATTACAATGTCTTCACGTATCATGTATACCAATTCGGTTGAATAGGCCATCATAGATTTTTATACTGGTTAGAGATCATTTTCACACCATTCAGGTTTTTTGTTGTTGATATAATCATAAATAAGATAGTAGTGCATATTGCGTATATTGAATAAATTTTTAAGCTTTGGCGGAGACCGAACCCATGACTTTGCTTGACAGTCGAGTGCTTTAAACTCTCTGCTACCCCTCGGTAAAATTTATAGTACCTTTCAGAATTTATGGTTCGAATCCACCGCGGGCAATAACATTCCCAACCTAGGGAAAATATATAAAGTATTCACGCGGTGCTCGACTTTTTCCCTTTAAACTAGGGAAAATATATCCTCAAGAAAAATATAAACGGGGATTTAGTCAACGCTTGCGGTGTGTCATTACGTCATGAAAATTTAATGCATTTTATATCCCTGTCGTGCAAATTTTAAAATAAAATATTTTCCCTATATATAAAAAAAGTCGTGTGAGGCTCAAGAACTACCGACTACATTCTAATGAAATATATATTTTATTTCTCAAATTCAAACAAACATTCGGAGCATTCACAATACGGTTGATGAACCGTAGAAAAAAGCAAAGGAAAAAAATGTTTGTTTCTTATTATGATTGGTCGGTATGTTAAAAGAACGACGCATTACATTCATTATATTATAGTATAATGAAAGCTTATGAAAGATATCAGTTAAATGATTACCAAGCAAGACAAGTGTGGTAATCAGATAACGTCGCAGAGAGTTGGCCTCGCTTCGTTCTAGAATCTAGAGAGAGATCTGGAAATGTTGGACTTTTATCCCCTATTATGGAAACCACGTGGTGCTTGATGTCCACCCTCTGATGTGTCCTCCTACTTGTCTGTGGAGGCGGCCCCTCGGAGGGTTAAAGGCTGGCATAAGCCAGAGAATGCGTTTGGGAAATGTCAAGGGATGCACTCTCTGAGAGGGAGAATACAATCGCGCAAGTGACAAATGGGAGGATTATATTAAATTAAAATAGTATTGGTTTGTGTATAATCATTTGTCGAGGTTACCAGCTATACTGGTTGAAAGTATTATGGCGATCAGATATAAATAAATGATTTTTTAGAATTTATTCCACATATTAATTTTTTTTTGACATGTTTCAGCCAGGTCGGATGGCTATTTTCAATTCAAGAAAAAACGAAATAATTATTAGAGCGATACTTTTATAGATGTTTTTGCAATTTATGTTTTAAAATATATCATTATAATCACATCCGAGTTACCAATGATAAAGCCTAAAAAATAAATTTGATTTATTAATTTAATTCGTGTTTTAACATTTTAAATAATAAGGGTACACAATTGAATAGTGAAGTAATACGTTTTGTTAAGAAAAAACTGAGTTTTTTGGTAAATTCATAACGATCAATATTTACTTTTAATACTTGCAACACTGTAGTAATTGCATATTGATATTTTATATTGACCATTCCAAGCATTGGAACAGAAAATGGTTATTTTGAAATATTTTACCTGCTTTGGAAACATTTATTTTTAGTTTTACCTCTTTGATTGCGACACCTGCTTTTCGTAATTCTTTTTTAAAATTAACAATAGAAATAAAATAGTTAGAGATACGAAGAAACAAAAATTAAGCACTAAAATATATTCCATATCAGCCTCGATTTTCTTGATGCAGTTCAAGGGACCTTCAATATAGTCTCCAAAATGGACTACTGCAACGCACTGCACGCAGGCCAGCCAGCCAAACAATTAAATCGATTGCAGTCGTTACAAAACGCAGCGGCACGACTAGTCTACAATGCGCCCAAATTCTGTCACATTACTCACTACACCGACTGCACTGGTTGAGAGTTTCGGCTAGAATCCAGTATAAATTATCTTAGCTTACAAGGCACTCAACGGAACTGCACCGGGTACATCTGACAGAACTTATTAAGCCTTCAGAAATAAGATCTGGAGAACACTGAATGCTAGAAAAATTGAAAATATTTATTTTAGTTAGCACGGTCTTTGGCAATCGGGCTTTCGACACGCTGCGCCAATGGCCTGGAACTCTTTTTTAAAAAACATAAGAAATCTTAAAAGAGGCATCCTTAGAGACTCAAGACCCACCTTTTTACTCAGAGAGGCAAAGAAGCGCTTTTGGAATGATCATTCGGTCATAAAAGAGCGCTATACAGTTTCTAATATAATAAATAATTCAAAATTAAGCGGGAGTTCAAATAATGGCAGTGACTTCCAGGCGACAACACAGAACGTCTACTGTTCTCATGGATGATGCATTATCCTCTGGTTGCCCATTAATAATAGCTATGTTATAGACGCGAGTTGTAAAATTAAAAAACGTCGTGTTTTTCAAACAATATTATCAAATAACTCATTAACAAACATTATATAATTAAGAAATAAGAAATAAGATACTTTTCTAATCACATGCCGGTCATTTTTCTGTATGTCTTCTTCGTAGTATCAATCCGGTGGATTGGTTTGCACGAACAGAATCTTGCATCTCGATCTCCATTCCTCTCGGTCCTAAACTCTCTTCATCTCAGCATAAGAGCTACAATTCATGTCCTCGAACACTTGCTGCAAATACTCCCATCTAAGGCGCCCTCTACAGTTTCTACCCCCAACCATCCCCTCCACAATGTCGTGAAGAAGACCATCGTGGCGCATGATGTGACCGATCCATCGGGCTCGCCTCTCTGAGATGGTTCTTATTAGGTGCCTATCTTCCTTGATTATCCTGAGAACCTTATTGTTCGTGACGTGGTCTCTCCAGGAAATTCCGAGAATTATTCTGTACGACCACATCTCAAAGGCCACACTCTAGTCTTTGTATATCTTTCTTCTATATGTATTTACATAAAAATGTTTTGAACAGCAAGCATGCCACCCACATAAGTATGTATATATTTTGAAATGGATAGGATATTTTAGATACATCGATTGTTAAAAGGCAAAATTGTTCGGACGCGAGATTTCTTCCGCAATAAATAACGAAGCAGTTATTTGATTAATAGTCTTTATATAAATAGACATTTTTATGTGTATAATACCAGAATCCGCCCAATATAAAATGTATATAAAATACAATGTGATGAATTTACGAGCCGGGGACGTATTAATGGCGCCGGCAAAATGGCCTGAAAGGAAAGGGAATAAAAGGAGCGAGACATGACAAGGCATGAATGGTCCTTTGGCTAGCGTTTAGTATATTTACGATTAAGATCATTTCACCCCCGCTTGCACTTAACCCACACAGTATAGACGTGATAGGAAACATGAGGCATGCGTGTTCATTTGACACATTCTGGTAAAATCACCTTAAGTAGTATTTCAACTTTTTTAGCTGAGCTGTAAGTTGACTCATATTTTTCATTGTTTCAGTAATGTTAAATATATGTCCCTCAGTATCTAGTAACATCGATACTTGCGGTGTTTTCTGTTAGTCATATAGTCTAGTAACCTTAGTTAATGAATGCTTTTATGCATTTTTCAGTTATATTATATAAAATTACTTTTCTATTGTTATTTTATACTTGATTAATTAATTAAAATTTTAGATATCAAATAAATTAACAAATATACTAACGAGTCCTTAGTACATACGAGTATTATAACGCATTTTTAAAATTAATTTAGAAAAAAAAATATCAGTGAATGCGAGATTCGAACCGCAGAAAAATCTGTCAATTACACTCACGTTAGGCACTATGCCATAACAACATCTAATTGAAAAACTTTGGTATGAAATGTTATGAAGAAATTCAGGGGAAGACATAGTAATCAAATAAAGTGCTATTATTTTTAATGTAAAACTAGCATAAAGTCATGATTGTTAATTAATTATATGTTCTAATCAATGATTATGGAATACGCGATGAACTTATTTGAAAACATTAAATTTGTAGTATAATAAATAAGTAAGAAGGTATTCAAACTAATAAAAAAAAGGTGCCCAAACTGTTGTTATACACTACTTGATCCCTTCATACTTTTCGACTCTTGTACGAGTATAGTTGCCGATAACCATTTGGGGGTCGCTTGATTTATATGGTGACTCTGCAGACTGCGGGGGCCCATCAAATACTTCTACGCAGCAGTCCGGAACTACTGCCGGAGTGGTCCAAAACTACTACTAGGTAGTTGTATTACTGCAGCTGCTACTGGTGCAACAAAACAGGGGGCGAAGCAACGAGACGGAAAATTGAAAATTCCGCCCTCTGGATGCCGCAGGATTAACTTTTGTAATGAGCAATTTGTGCAGAGCGATTGCCAATTCGACAATACAAATTCGTTGGTACATTTTTTAGTCATATTGCTCTATTGCTATATACAAAGTCTCTACAAGTAGGTTAGTAATTTAATCATTTTACTATGTGCTTTATCTAGATGTGAAACTTGTCGTTTTACTCGTAATGAGGTTAAAAAATATTACAATTTTGGAGCATTTTCGAACTACAGTACAAGCTCTTCGTAAATAGTAAAAGATGCGATATAGACTGGTATAATTACTACCACTGGAAGGAAATTTACAATACAAATACAAGTAGTGCAGTATTTATAAATATTGTGATGGTGTTGGTATTTTTCAGTAAATATTTGTTAAAATATAAAAAGACAAACACGTAAAAACAGTATTTAAGTGTACCGTTCAAAAAATGATAAATCTGTTTCTCTGCATATCCGGTTTCTATGAACCCCACTAATGATGAGCCAAGTAATTTTTCCGGCTTTGAAATGGCTGTCATCGCCCTTAGAAAGGATGGGGCTCTCCTGGATGATGCGCCATCTGCACCAGGAGGATGCGAGGAGTGTGATCTGGTCCATTAGGATAAGAGGCGCTAATGGATGAGGTGCAACATGCCACTTGAGTCCACTTATGCTCCCCTTTCCATGACTGTTGGAGCGTGAGCTTTTGCATTGATGTTTAATGAAAAATATCAACGAGGATAACAACTCAGATAACAAGTGATTAATAAAGTGAATTGCGCTGCCTTTTAATATACTATATTATTATTAATCATTTATAAAAAACGAAATGGATTCGGAAGGCAGGGGATCGAAGAGGATAGAGATTCATGCGGGAAGCCTACGTTCAACTGTTGATATATATATAATCGTGTCGGAAACAACAGGGTCAGATCCTGTCTGCCCAGAAGTGGGCGACGTCGATGGCGTTACTTCTGGCCATCATCAGGTCTTCCTGGGTGCTGATAGGGTTAACTGTTGCTGGGTGGGGTTAACTGTTGATGGAGACAGGCGATGATGAATGAAAAGAAAGATGTTCCATAACATGTTTCATGGAAATTTGATTGATACATCACTATATAACTTAGTTATGTAACAAGATACTAAAATGATGTCGCGACTATCTGATATAAAACCACTTTACATAAAACAAGTAATTCTAAGACAAAATGATGTATAAACGGAATCTGTGAAAATGAATATTTGACTGCGGTACCTGTAGATCAATTGTCGATAGTAAAAAATTACAAAAATTTATTATATAATATCAATAGTAAAAATAGTTTTACAAGGTAGTGTTTTGACTAACCTCTATAAGTGTGATGAAGATTATGAATAATGGTGGCGGACAACACGTGTAGTTGTCGGCGTAGTACTTCCTGTCCCGCTCCTCCGGCAGCACCTCCATTGCTATGATGTGAACCATCCTGAAAACATAAAAAAACAAGATTAGAAAGTGCTCTTCAAATATTAAAATAATGATACTAAATACATGAAAAAAGAGAAGCTTGAAACAGAGAAACAGACGTTATCATTCGCAAAATAACTATAAATGTATCTGAAGACTGCCTGTCTTTGGAATAGCATCAGGAATATGGTGAAGGTCTCCTCATCTCTATACCGACGCTAGTCTCAACGATACGAATTTAACTTGTTGATACGAGTATTATTCTCTTTAAACGACTTGACGTCATTGAATATGGCATTTTTCACACTGCAGTTCTAAAAAGATTGACAAATTGAAGTACGATGTGATTCATAATTCATGTATGCACTCCTTTGAAATTTTTTAGGAAATATATGTTTAAAAGACGACGGTCAATGAGGAAAAAAGTCAGTGGCGCCCAAGAACTGGCAAGCCCCCTTGCAAGATGAACTGTCGACATCAAAAGAATAGCTGGCGGAAATGGATGCGGATCAAGAGGGATGGAGACTCAGGCGAAAAGAACCTGTGCAGGCTGATGATGATTATGATTATGATTATGATTAAACTCAAGCAGGAGAGCACATCCGTCCGAAGCCAGAGTGACACTACACGCGAAAAAAATGTGTGAAATTTCTTTGAAGAAACATGTAATAACTTCTTGATCATTTTTTTTATTAACTGCAAATGAATATTCAGCAAGTTTGCAACGAATTCATCGATTATGGGTGCGTATATAAAATTAATTATTATTTGCTGAAATCATTGGCTTAACATAATTTTATAAATAAAATAACGTTTTTACAGTTAGAGTAAGTAGCAACAGTCTTGTAGCAAATATAATAATATGTTAGATAAAATATACGATACGTAGCATATTCTGTATGTTTGAAAATCCGAACACATTTTACAAACCAAATATAGTGAATCACTCAGTTAGAAAATAGTTTTTCTCACATTGGCGGTAGGCGGGACAGGAATGGTTAGGAAGTAGGAGGATGGGCGTCCCGTCAGGAGTCTGGGGTCGCAAGTCTGGAGTCTAGACTGTTGGGCGGCTGTAGGCGGTAGGGCGGGAAGAGGAGGCCGCCTATATTGGAGGCAAACGACGGGCCTGGCGCCAAAACTCGAACGACTGTTGATAACACTACTTATCGATGGCGATTTTAAGACAAGAAAAATCCACACTACTATTTGCGGCGTTTTACTTTACAAATCGTAACGCTACTATCATAGTAATCATTTGTTTACGCATATCAGTTCTTTTTATATCATAGTTGAAGCAACTAATCACCATAAATAGCTGCTACAAAGTTCAAAGATATCACTGCAACCGCAGCACCACCTGTTAATAAGGTTTCGTACACTCTGTATCATCATCATCAGCCTGTGTCCGTCCACTATTGAACGTAGGCGTTCCGCATGAGTCTCCATCCTTTCAATCATTCGCCCAACGAATCCTGTATAAAAATATAATGCACAATTATTATATTTTATATTTACTTTATACGCCATCCAAATGTTTTACTCAACTAACAATTTAGATAATTTAACAATTATTAGTTGCAATCTTGTTTGATAGTCAATATTACTATTGTAGTGAATATTTAATGTAAAATAAACACAACATTGACAGTGTGACCACTAAAGAAAATAAAACGAGTATATTATTTTTGCACTTGTAAAGTATCAAATATTTTTTCGATTTTTTCCATCGATAATTCTTGGTGGACTTTAGTATTATCCAACAATTTTTTTTACGTTAAAATTATCTAGATTTCTTACTGAACATTTCTTACTGTGCATTTTTATGTAAATGTTCATTGTTTTTTAATGGCCTGTGTAATTATACTTATTATTTTGTTGTTTTCATCAATGAATTCCCCTGTATATTAATGATTTCTAAAACACATATACCCATCAAACAATTCATGTCCACCTTTTCACTAACTCTTTGCTTTTATAGCAACACTCACTTTACTAACTGACTTGAAAATGGCCATTCGACGTGGCTGAAACATGTCGCCTATAAATATATTGTGGGATAAATTCTAAAAATTCTTTTATTTATATCTGTTATCAAATATCGTAACTTTCAAAAATACTATAATTTATTAAATAAATCTTCGATATTGTCAGTCACGTCGAATAGCATTCATATAAGAATTGTCGTGGCAGAAACTTATAGTAGAACAACTTTAGCGCAAGCCAGCGAAATGAGTTTTCAGAGCACGTAAGACTACCCCATAGGAAAGTAGTCGACATCTAGAAATTTCCATTTTATTGCTTAAGTTTTCTGCGAGGGAACAAAAATGGAGCTTTAAAGCTCGATCCAAAACAAGTCAATGGGTGAGCTTCTGAACTTAGTGCTACATAGTTGCTTTTTCAGTCAGTGATAATAAACTATTGTTTGTTTTTGTGTCAGCGACGTCAAATTATTTCTGCCCAGTATCTGGCAACATCGATAGCCCGTGTGTTGCCTAGCATAAGGTCGAGGTGTGCAGGTTGTTGGGCACACAGAGCAGGATCTTAGGTGTGAGGCGGTCTGCAGGTCTCCGCAGTCGCACAATAGTGACTCTGCCTTCCAAAGCATTCCCCAGCGCTCGAGGTTGTCCTTTGTTCTATTAACTCAGGTTCTTAATCTGTTCAGAGATTTCCAGGTCCGCCAGTCAAGTTTCTTGCCAGTTGGGAGACCTTCCTTTGGAGTAATGAAATCCTCTGATGCGACTTGTTGCCAGAGCTGCAGTCTCTCATTTTCAGGGCCAGATGTGAGAGGTTGTGTGGATATCAGAAAGGTGCCTCGCGACTTCAGTCTGGGTGTTGGGGGTATCTGATTATACAAGCAGATGGACGGTTGGTTGATTACCTTACGTATTTCTTCGGCGCAAATGACTTTGCGTCTTACGTTTGGTGATGCAATACCAGCCAAGGGGTATAGTTTTGAAATGGGTGTTGCTTTGAGGAAGCCTGTGACGACTATGCATGCACCATTCAGGGCAGTATCTACTTGATTACAATGGGCTGATCGACCCCATACTGCTGCCGCATATTGGATATACGGCATGTACTAACGTTTACTTATTTAATTTTAAGGTTTTTCTCAGAACACTGGTTTCGTATAACTACTTTGCTATGGAAATGAAGGATAGGAAAGCAGCAACAGCACTCGGATAGCCAAAGCGCTTTAGACGCCGGTGCCAAAAAGTTTTATTTTCACTTGGCATTGAATTCCACTATTGAGGCCAATGTCTGGGTGAATGTACGGAGAAAATCAAGATGTTAAATAAAGATCTGCACTGCAAATTAAGCTCCCACTGTTTACTTTGCCATAATGCTGTTATGTTAGTCGAGGGATATAATGTGTTGTTGTGAAAACAACATTAAGGACTGAAAGAAAACAGTTTCAGGAATACTGTAAGAAGTATATTATTAAGAAAATTACATCAATTATCAAAGCGCTGTTATTTCGTTTGATGTCTCAAAAATATATACGTTTTAATATAAACGATAATCGGGTGAAGCTTGATTAATCACTTCATACAGATATGTAAATGCTATGCAAATATTTAGTATATTGAGGTGTATCCACACTACGTTTAGCTATCATCAAAAATAGCAAGAGTAATCAGAATTTACAAGCTCTTTGAACATAGATATTAAACAATACGCACACAACAAAATATAAAGTAAGCGCTCACACTTTCATTTCTCATAACATTGGATGATTAGCGCGATGTTCCCTAAACCTGAATGATTTATTTCTTAGAGGCAGTTCAACTCAAAGTTACAACATGATAGGAAACGTTATATAAAAAATCACCGTTAACACTATAGAAAAAAATCCGTAATGAACAAAAATGTGTGCGTTATAGAAATGTTGACAGGATTTAATCAGTTTGTTTTTATATTAAATCATGGTTCTTTCAACAATAATCGTATCTATAACACTGCTGAATGAAGATCCATTAAAAGCAACTAAATGCCGGCTAATATGGCTTGGAAGTAAAGCGATTGCTTACCACACAAAGGTCGTTCGATAACCGACGAAGATTAAAATATATTTTCTAATCTAATTTACAAGCTCATCAACTACCCCCTGAGTGAGAGTTTGTTCACTAAGTCGTAAAATACCAACCAAGGTATGTAAAAATAGATGATGCGCGAATTACGATCCGAATTATATCGTTGGGTATTCAACACTCCACATAACCCTTAGCCATTATTTAAATGACTAGCTTCAAAAAACGACATTTGAGATTTCATAGCCTCCGTATATTGATATTTTCTCATATGAATTTAAAAAATATTTATTTATTTACCTTATTTTTACCTGGATCACGTAATATATGGTCTCTGTTTAGGAGACTGCAGTTTCGACTAACTCGTAGCCTTCCTCAATCCATCACTTGTCAAGAGACAACAAAGCTGCATAAGTGGTCGAACCCATTTTTTGTAGGAGAGGGGGTAGGGTTGTCTATCAGGGAATGATTAAAGAGGGAGACAGATAGAGTTGCAACACTTGCAAGGATGAAGGATCGCAAAGAGAATAATGAAAACATTGAAAAAATACGAGTATTTACATTTTTTTAAATATGTCATAATTTCGCAAATGTACTTAGCTAAGAAATATTAAATTGATTTAATTGTAAGTCTTATTTATATATTAAGTGCCGTAATATATTTCATACATAAAACGTAATGCAATTATCTTAATTTGTCTGAGTCGACAGCATAATTTTTGAATAACAACACGGAATTTGTGGATTTGATTTGCGAACGTCAAACGATCTCAGTGAAAGTAAAGGTTATAAATCACCGACTTGTTGTATAATGAAAATGGAAATCTATGCCAATTGCACGTAAATAAATAAAAGTAAATTGATTTCTTGTCTCAGCGTAATGATGGTCTCGCAAGATTCTGCTATTATTAAACATTGCATTTGGTCTGATGGTAATTGTTTCGTAGTGCCTTTTTAACGTTGGGAACATGTCACACCACCCACACGAATGTGTCAAAGAGTATGAGGCATTACAACACCAATACAGAATGCGCCAAAAACGTGAGAATAGAATGTTCTGGAGCAGCGACTCTCAAATACAGGTACGCGGCACAATTCAATCTTCTTCCTTATGATGTCAAATATTTATCCGCCCAATATCTGGTTGCTGGTGTGCCCAGCATTAGGTTTTGAGATATGCAACCAGTCGGGCGGTGTTAGGCGGTCTCCAGGTCTCCATAGTCGCACAACTACCTGCCGAAGTATTCCCCACCGCTTGAGAGATTGTCCTTTGTTCTACCAACTCCGGTTCTAAATCAATTTTTTCAAGCATTTCCAGGTCCGCCAGTCAAGGTTCTTGCCTTCTGATACGACTTGTTGCCAGAGCTGGAGTCTCTCAGTTTCCGAGCAGGATATGATAGTTTGTGCAGATCTCAGAAAGCTGCCTCGTGACTTCAGTCTAGGTGTTGGGGGTATCTGGTTATACAAGCAGTGGGACATGGGTTCGTCGGGTAATCGGTCACATGGGGCTCAACAGTGACACTCCCTGTAGAAGAATTCCCCACTGCTCGAGATTTTCCTTTGTTGTACCAATTTTTCTTAATCTGTTCAGGAATTTCCAGGTCCACGAGTCAAGGTTCTTGCAAGTTGTTAGGCTTTTCTTTTGGGGCGATGAAATTTTCTGATGCCATTTGTTGCCAGAGCAGGAGTCTTTCATTTTAAGGGCCGGATGTGAGAGGTTGTGTGGGTCTCAGAAAGCTGCGTCGCGTGGTCTAGGAGTTGGGGGTATCTGTTTATACAAGCAGTGGTATGGATAGTTATTGCCTTAAGCATGCTTTATATAGGGTCCGCCATCTAACGTTTTATTTTTCAACTAGTGCTTATTTCGTGAATGGTAACATTTAGCTCATGTCTGATTTGACAGATAATTAGTTTTATCCTTCCGCTAAACGAATATGGTTGTGTATACGCTTGAACAACGCTGGGAAATATTGCGACATTACTTTGAAAATCATGGTAATGTTGCAGAATGTGCGCGAAAATTGCGTACGGATTTTAGAAGAAGAGAATCACCGTCAGCTCCATATGTTCGTTATCTTGTGAAAAAAGTGAAAGAAACTGGCATCCTCATCGATAAACCAAAGCGTGAAAAGCCAAAAACAGTGCGTACACCCGAGAATATTGCTGCCGTGGCAGAAAGTGTGCGTGAAGCGCCATCAATGGCGCTTCCATGCGGCGCGGCCATGTTGAACGAATTTTTGTTCACAAAAATTGAAGAGGAGGATATTGGCAACATTTGGTTTCAACAGTACGGTGCTACGTGCCACACAGCCGAAGCTACACTCGATGTTTTGCGCCCTGTTTTAAAAAAAAAAATATATTTGGCGGACCCTTTATATAGAACGTATATGGAATGAAAAATTGTTGAAAAGTTAATAGAAGTAGCTACTGACAAATAAAGAAAAATTACTGGCCAACCGTTCATTCATTCGTCATCTTGCAAAGAGAAGAAATTATACTACCACGATCTTCTTCTTCGTGTCAGCGACGTCAAATTATTTCTGCCCAGTATTTTGCAACATCGATAGACCGTGTGTTGCCTAGCATTAGGTCTTGAGGTGTGCAGCTTGTGTTGGGCACATGGAGCAGGATCTTACTACCATGATTAATTATAAATAATGAACTTAAATATAATAAAATATGATAAACTAATTGTAAATAGATGATTTATTTGACTGAAAAAATCTTCAGTATTAAGCACTGCTTTTTTTGTTTCGATCCCAAAGTTACTGATTTTTTTTTTTTTAGATAAAAGTGGATTGGTATCAAATTTAATTTGGAATCGCTGCAGACTTGTCGGCGGCATCATCTCCGGAGAGAAAGTCCATAAAACAATACGTAATAAAAGTATAATATAATAGCAATTATTGCGGTTCGTCTGAATGGAGACTGTCGGAGATGGGAGCATGAGAGCGGCGACCCAGGAAACCGAGCGCAAGAAGAATTAGATCTCGCAAAAACTATGAAAATTTGCACGCCACTGTTCAAACTAATGCATGCCAGCCAAGTACGAAAATTTAATATATAATATATCATCATCATCAGCCTGCATTCGTCCAGTGTTGAACGTAAGCCTCCCGCATGTCTCCATCCTCTTTGATCGTCCGCCTTCCGCATCCAGGTCACTCCCGCTATTCTTCTTATGTCGTCAGTCCATATTGCAGGGGGTCGCAGCCAATGCTTCGTTTGCCAGTTCTTCGGCACCATTCCAATACTTTTCTTCCCCATCGACCGTCGTCTCTTCGACAGATATGTCCTGCCCATTGCCACTTGAGTGTGCCTATTTATGGGGTAGCATCCACTACTTGAGTTCTTTTGCGTATTTCCTCGTTTCGGATTATATCTGTAGCATGCTGGGTGACCTTTATTTTATGGGTAAGACTTGCTGTCAGATTAAACGTCACTGCGCCATAAGTTAATACAGGGAGAATGCATTGGTTAAATGCCTTAGTTTTTAGACATGGCGGAATTTTCGCTCTAAAAATGTGTCTTTTTGATACTCGATAGTAAAAATACAAGTTTATAATAAATTAATTGAATGAAACAACAAATAAAAAAACCTTGCTTGAAAATAAACAACGTTTGATTTATTGATTAATCTTTTATAAAATGTTTTAATGGTCCTTCGTCTCTTATATGCATGAAGTTTCTTATAACCAAAGGTGCCTGCGTATGTCTAGTTTAAGTATTACCAATTAAGGTAGTGCGTGGTATCAAGCACAAGTAGCTCAGAAAATTGGGTATATAAAAGCCTTTGTCAAGCTGCTTTGAGTTTGCTTTTTTGTAATGATAAGTAAATTTAAATTGTTATCATGGTATTCAAGGCTTTTTGAGATTCAAAACATTTATTTATTTACACTGTTTATTTGTACATTTAATTCGTTTGCTTAGTGAATACTGGAACAAAACTCAAATAGAAAATCGATTAATTTATAAGGCTGAATTAATAGATTACACTAGAACACCCTGGAAAAACTAAGAACACGTAACACGTAACAAATCACGATTCCAGAATAATACAGTTGAATATGGAACTTCTTGAATAAGTAATGATAATTGAAGAAATAAATCTACCTGCACATTACATGTTACAAAATATAAGTAAGATACAGTCATCTGTGAGTAAGATTGTCTATCTTCTTCTTCGCAGTATCAATCCGGTGAATTGGTTTGCAGCAACAGAATCTTGCATCTCGATCTTCACTCCTCTCAGTCCTCCGCAACCCTCTTCAGCTCAGCGTAAGAGCTGCAACAATGCTATGGAGAAACGCAAGCTGTTGCCCTGGATATCTCCAAGGCGTTCGATAGAGTCTGGCATCGCGGTCTGGTGAATAAATTACCGTCTTATGGACTAACTCCCTCCCTGTGCTCCTGGATTGAAAACTTCTTGAGTGATCGAAGCATCATCACTGTCGTAGATGGCTTTTCTTCTTCCTGCCATAAAATCAACTCAGGAGTTCCACAGGGCTCTGTGCTGTCGCCCACTCTTTTCCTTCTGCATGTGAATGATCTGCTTCAATGCGCAAACATTCACTGTTATGCCGACGACAGCACTGTCCATGAGAGTATAATCTTCCAAAACCTCCGAAACATTCGGAACTATCTGCTGCTAGGGAATCTCTGGTGAAGAAGATGAACATATCTCTTGAAAGGGTTTCACGATGGGGCGACCTCAACCTCGTCAGTTTCAACATTTCAAAAACCCAATCATGTACTTTCTCCACCAAGAAGACTGCTATGGATCCTGTATCTTTCAACGGTTGTTCTCTTCCGAAAGCAAGCTCCATCAACATGCTTGGATTATCAATATCGAATAATATCAAATATTACGAGTCAATTAAGTGTAAAGCCGGTCTCGCTTCCAAAAACTAGGTGTATTATATAGATCACGTCGGTATTTCAACGATAAACAACTTCTTCTTCTATATAAAGGACAAATCCGACCTATCCTTGAATACGGCAGTCACCTTTGGATTGGAGCCCCAAAATACCTTCTAAACTTAATTGACTCAGTTCAAAGAAGAGCAATTCGTTTGATAAACAATGACACCCTTACGTCTAATCTACAATCAATGGAACACAGACGTAAGGTTGGTTCTCTTAGTCTTTTCTACCGTTATTACCACGGTCGCTGCTCTTCGGAACTTAAAGAACTAATTCCTCCTGCACCCACTCACAGCCGACAAACTCGTCTTACACTTGCCGAACATCCATACACGGTTAATATATGTCGACCAAGAACTGGCAGCTTCCAAAGTTCCTTCCTTAATGCCACCGGTAAGCTATGGAATGCTCTTCCAGCGTCTGTATTTCCTCCTTCCTACAATCTGGATCTCTACAAGAAACAGATAAATATACACTTGCAATCTCCCCAACCCACACACAAACACGAACACAACACACGTTTCCCGCATGCAGCGTCCAGCCTCCCTGGCTGAGCGTCATAGAGTGCACTGGTCTTGACCGGTTGTGCTCTCCTGCATGCGTATACATAAAAAAAAAAATGTCCTCGAAGACTTTCTGCAAATACTCCCGTCTAGGGCGCCCTCTACAGTTTCTACCCTCAACCATCCCTTCCACAATATCGCGAAGAAGACCATCGTGGCGCATGATGTGACCAATCCATCGGGCTCGGCTCTCTGAGATGGTTCTTATTAGGTGCCTATCTTCCTTGATTATCCTGAGAACCTCATTGTTCGTGACGTGGTCTCTCCAGGAAATTCCGAGAATTCTTCAGTGCGACCACATCTCAAAGGCCTATCTTTTTGTCTATCTACAAGATCGATTAAAGACGTATTCTAACTTGAGATATACTGGCTACTAGAAGAGGTCGTTGCTTATAAGACCTGGTGACTAAATACTATTGAGAACATTACTGAAAAAATTGTGTACGTCTAAAATAACTGGTTAACTGAATACATGATGAAAAAACAAGGTTTAATTGCATGATAATGTTTCAGTTTTTCATTTAGTTTCAGTCTAGACGCCCGACGTGCGGTCGGCAGCCATCGGCCAAATATCGGCTGGCTAATGTTCCATGAAGAAGAGACTACAGCCACAGATATTGGCGAAACTTTACTATGAAAAACCTATTTTTTACATCGCGTTGAAGATATTTGAAGAACAAAAAAGTACATTTGAATTTAAATCTACTTTCTATTTATTATTCACTGAGAAATGGATGGTTTTATTATAGACATCGAGGACAAGTTTTATGAATAATTATTATATGGATGTTTTAACTACTTAGTTGTTCATTGTAATGTCGCCGATTCGTGAAGATTACTTCATAAAGTATTTGTGAATTTTTTTATTTCTTTTTAGTGAGTTTGTTCAATTTTGAACGAATATAAATATCAGGTCATATTCTACGTAGTTTTCTATACAAGAGATTTATTTTCAAAAGACAATTAGTAATATAAACTATTCAGAGCGTATGAGTCAATTGGTCCGCATAATAATTGTAACTCATTAGTACCTTCTTTACGTAAAAAAAACGAAAGTGAATTAATTGTTTTATCATTTTATTGCAGCATCGAACTCTTTTATATTATTATATAATACGCGGTATTGGGTTCATAATTATGTATTATGCAAGTATTTTTTGTTACACTATCTTATAATATAGAGCCGTATTATGGAAACAGTGATTTTCAATGTTTCATAGAACCATTCAGTATTCCTTGTTTGAACATGATCACACTGAGTTTGATCCATATTTGAGCAATGTATAAAATATTTATGTGTTTATTATATAATGTATTGAAAAGGATCTCAAAATGAATGTCAAAAATATAAATAACGTGGTAATTTTAGATTTTTTGTGTTGATGTGAACAACAGATGACGCAAGAGAGCATACACTACAGTTTCACTTTTTTCATGTAAATTGTACTTGTCGGATTTGCTGACATGGGACGAGGTAAGGCACAAGGCGGCTAACAAGAGTTATTGGGGATATTATACAATTTTCTAGGTATTACATTATGACAATAGTGATACTTATATTTATAATAGATTTGTGACAGTATGATGCTTGCCATTTTCTTGAAGCTTACCTTGCAAAGAGTGGTGTGTCCCCTTGCTGAAGATGGAAGTCGTTCTCGGAGCAGACCTCCCTGTCCCGGTGGTGGACGGCGCATTTAAAACTTCGGGACCTCTTGCCGCTCATCTGGAATGAAAAGTAAAATTCCGTGAGACATAGAAGCAGAAAAAATAATATAATAAAAAAGAATAGGAAAGAGTATAAATGAAAAAAAAAACATTGTAGGTGAAGGCCATGAATGCATCATGCGTATCATAATTTTTATGATATATCTTTTGCTTAAAGGTTTTCGCGGCCAGTCAAACCCAAAACCCACAATACCGGTTGGTATTGAATGGCGGTCTTAATATTGGTGGTACAAAATTGTATATCAATAACTCAAACTAACAAATATATAATGTTTCAGTCTACATAACTAAGATTTATAGTAGTTAGATAATGACCACAGGAAATCAAAGATATACTGAAATTATACGAGTACATTGATATTTTATTGTAAAATATGAAAAAAAAGTATCTAAATTGAATATTTTCATAAAATGCGTCAAAATTATTGCGCTTATGAGCTATTCAAAATAAGGTGCTATATAAAAATAAACATATTTAAATAACAATTATAATTTACCCAAAAAATGCTATTCGATATAAAAGCTCTTTAGAATCACGCGTAATATACATGCCCAAATTAATATAATGGCGCATTAAGGTTAGTTTATGTGTGAGATGTTTATACGCTGGTGCTGTGTATACATTACTATGGAGTTTATTTACGGTTAAGAACCACGGAAAATTCTAACAAATTACATTGGAAAGTTATGCTGGACACGAACAGCAGAACCAGAGCAAGGGTGTAAAGGGAAATTAAAGTTATTACTTAAATATACATATACTAAACATAAAATTCTTTTTTCAACGCGTCAATCCAAGCACAAAAATAACGGCAGAAGCGGGATGCGAACCGCGGACTTTGGAAACCAACAATGCCCAGGTATTCAAACCGCTCGGCGAATCGCGCCATTGCTATGCCTAGACCGACCCGCGATGAAACTAGTATTTATATCATTGTTATTATCGTACAACAGATGTCGCCATAGTATATATTCAAAGTATGTATATTTTTATTATTATTCTATCAGTATTCATTTATTCACAAGCTTAATATTATTACTTTCCGTAGTAAAGTAGATTAGAATATTGAAATAATAAAATAATATTCTAATAAAAATTAAAAAATTAAGGAAATTAAAGTGTTATTTTCTATCTAATGTAGGGCAGAATACTGGTAAACACTGACAACAATATAGCATCACCCTATTGATTAGTGATCAATTGATTAATCAGTTACACGCATAAATTTAATAAAATACATTAACGTTGCAAAGATAATTAAATCATTAATTGAATGAAATTGCTGATATGTAAACAATTAACGAACGAGTGTATGTAAATATTAGCTATAAACTGAAGTAATTAATTTTAAAATTAATGCCAGATTTCAAATGTTTATTTTTAATTTTTTTAATTTGTGTTTTGTTTACTATAATATACTCGATTGGTTAATTAAAAAATAACGTTACTTACTTGAGACTAATTTGTCATGCAATACCTGTATACTTTAATATCGTAATTAGATAACGCATCTCAAATCTAAAATAGCAAGTGGGTTTCGATTCTGTAAGAAAACTTTTTTTTTCAGATGTTTCGTACTTAAATCTGATGCGTTTCTGGAAATGAGGGGAAATGGAAAGCACTTGAAGGGGAAATGGTGGATTTTCCATCCGCTTTCAGCGATAAATTTGTGTTAATCTGGAAGTTAGGCAAGACTTATCGATTTCAGCTTTCAAGTGATTTTCAGGAAATGGTAATTCAGTGCTCTTTTTGAAAGATACCACTTTAGATAAGAAAACACACCCATGATTATTAAACCTTTATTTTCTTACAATTTTATTCTTATATTTTACGTCATTGACTTAAATATTGTGTTAAAAAGCTTGCATTTGAATAAATATGAAAAATACGAGATACACCAAATCAATTTGGCCAAAAGAAAAATAATAATTGTTTGAAAACATGTGTTATGGAAAAAAAAATAGACGATCTTTTGTATTTTCAAAAATTCTTCGATTAAACACATTTTATATAAAAAACGTAGAAAATGAAAAGCTGATAACTACAAACTATGAAATTAATATAAAAAATAGAGATAGTAAATAAAAACGTGATTCGTGATATAGGTGGGTAAGTATTACGTCCTGAAAAAATGATCATCTTATTATAATGAAAGTAAATTGCTTGGAAGGTTTGTAAGTTAATCGGGTTCTCTCTGGCAAAATAAACGAATTAGATACGTAAAGTAGCAACGGAGGTAATTGGAGGAAATTGCGAACGGCTAAGTGGAAAATTGACAATAATCGCAAACAATTTTCCTTTCATCGCTCTCCTTGACAGGCCTTTTGAAAAATGTACAAATGGAGCAATATTCCGATGCGTTTAAATGCAATTTGGTCAGTGATTTATTAATTAAACATCATAAAAAGTGAGATTATCTATTCATAATATATAATAAAAACTACTATCCTGGACAAAATGTGGAATAAATATTAACGGAGAGTACATTTCTCACCTCCGATTTGCAGATGACATAGTGCTAATAGCCGAATCACCTAACAAGCTCCAAGACATGCTCTACGACCTCAATGAAGCGTCGAACAAAATTGGTCTGAAAATGAACATGGATAAAACAAAAGCCATGATTAATAGTCATATTTCACAGACCTTTGATCCTATTTCCATTGGAGGAACAGAAATAGAGGTTGTAAACGACTATACCTATCTGGGACAAGTAATACAACTAGGGCGAAATAACTTCTCAAAAGAAATCGACAGGCGCATACAACTGGGATGGGCAGCATTTGGAAAACTAAAGTACATTTTTAAAGCGAAAATTCCGCAATGCCTTAAAACTAAGGCGTTTAACCAATGCGTCCTCCTGTATTAACTTATGGCGCAGAGACGTGGAATCTGACAGCAAGTCTTACCCATAAAATAAAAGTCACCCAGCGTGCTATGGAGATCCATGCTCGGAGTGTCGCTAAAAGATACGAAACGAAATACGCAGAAGAACTCAAGTAGTGGATGCTACCCAACGAATAGGCACAAGTGGCAATGGGCAGGTCATATCTGTCGAAGAGACGACGGTCGATGGGGAAGAAAAGTATTGGAATGGCGCCCAAGAACTGTTAAAACGAAGCATTGGCCGTACAAGATGGACTGACGATATAAGAAGAATAGCGGGAGTGACCTGGATGCGGAAGGCGGAGGATCAGGAGACTCATGCGGGAGGCCTACGTTCAACAGTGGACGGACACAGGCTGATGATGATGAATATATAATACATAAAGTTTAATCAACAGGTATTTAAAACAAGAACTTTGCATTTTGTTCAACGCGTTTACAGCTTGGCCGCTTCAGCGGTTTTCTTGAGTAAAGCAACACTACACATTAAATGACTAATACGTATTTGTAGTTTGTTTGGAGCATCTTAATGTACGGCTGTGAGACATGGTGCTCCTATCTGAAAGTGATAAAAAAAGACTAGAGGCCTTTGAGATGTTGTAGTACAGAATAATTCTCGGAATTTCCTGGAGAGACCACGTCACGAACAATGAGGTTCTCAGGATAATCAAGGAAGATAGGCACCTAACAAGAACCATCTCAGAGAGGCGAGCCCGATGGATTGGTCACATCATGCGCCACGATGGTCTTCTTCACGATATTGTGGAGGGGATGGTTGAGGGTAGAAACTGTAGAGGTCGCCCTAGACGGGAGTATTTACAGCAAGTATTCGAGGACATGAATCGTAGCGCTTATGCTGAGCTGAAAAGGGTTGCGAAGGACCAAGAGGAATGGAGATCGAGATGCAAGATTCTGTTGCTGCAAACCAATCCACCGGATTGATACTACGAAGAAGAACGTATTATTTATAGCTGACTATTTTTGCAATCAATACAAAGTAAAAAGTAATAACGTAACAAGACTTCAAGATTTCCAAACTATGTACATGACAACAATATGTTACATAAATGTTTTATGTAGATTTATTAATTTACGCCAATGTGAACTACAATAAATAAATATCACGAGAGTCTAGGTTAAATTTCTGTCTCTTCTGCCGCAAGGTCACTGTAAGATGTCAATTTGCCTAGGTACTTAATTTTTAAATTTCTTCTCTTAACGCCACTTTCATAATTATGGGCACTTATATATCACTTTATCACTGAAATCATGGAGAAATATTATTGTAAATAAACTATTTTTTTTACTGAAATTCTAAAAAAAATAATGATTTGCTGTAATACTCGTACTTTAGTGATAGAATTGACATGATCGAATGTCCGTGTAAGCTCACCTTAACCCTCATTTAGGCGCATCTAGTACAGGGGCCGCGGTTTATAAGGGGAATTATTTATTAGCTCCATACAAACTGGGTTAAAAGAATCGGCCGTCTGTTGCAAATGCAGATCGACAATGCGATACAGGTGAGTTATATGACAAAGTGATGTTACCTCACTAGGAAATGCGACTTTACAAGCAAAGCAACACGATAACTATTCTACTTTTATTTATTTTACAGACACGCGTATTGTGTAGTTCAACCAAAGCCCGTTACTCGTAGTTTTATTATGTAGACAACGCCCTTGGTAAATAGGTATTTCTTATGTACAAGACAAATGAGTCATAAATAACTCAATAAACAAGATATGAGTATCTTTAGGCGATCAAATACGATAAGTATAAATATTCAATTTGATACTTGTAAATAATAATTTAAGATATTTTTTTAATTAAAAAAATATATTTTTTTTTAAACATAATATTATTTTGAGATTGTACATTTTTCGAACATATTCAGGAATATTTTGAATTGTCAGTTGTAAAGAGTTTATTAAATAATATAGAATATCATCGTTATTTTTCTCTGAAATCCGTCACCAACAAGTCCTTTGACTTCTTCTTCGTAGTAGTATCAATCCGGTGGATTGATTTGCAGCAACAGAAACTAGCATCTCGATCTGCATTCCTCTCGGTCCTCCGCAACCCTCTTCAGATCAGCATAAGAGCTACAACTCATGTCCTCGAACACTTGCTGCAAATACTCCCGTCTAGGGCACCCTCTACAGTTTTTACCCTCAACCATCCCCTCCACAATGTCGTGAAGAAGACCATCGTGGCGCATGATGTGACTGATCCATCGGGCCCGCCTCTCTGAGATGGTTCTTATTAGGTGCCTATCTTCCTTGATTATCCTAAGAACCTTATTGTTCGTGACGTGTCTCGTCAGGAAATTCCGAGAATTCTTCTGTATGACCACATCTCAAAGGCCTCGTAGTCTTTTTTTATCACTTTCAGATAAGTTTTGACTAACGGAAAGTATTTTGCATCGTTTGATTTTTAGTTTTGTGTGTGTTCAGAATAATAGTTTATTATTTGTCATGTACAATATATTTTTAAGTTAAGAGAATGCCAATACAATATCTCTACTGCACGAATAACACATGTATATTGTTCTACCAATATGACTAAAAGCTTTACGTAGGATTTAATCCTTTAACGCTATGAGAATAACTAAATTAGTATTTGGATTTCATCCAAAGATGTGTTCATATTTGCTTCAAAAAGTAAAGCCGTAGGCAGAAAAATTTATCACAGATAATAAAGTATATTTGTAAGTACTAACGGTAAACGAAATTTATGTTTTCACAGCTATATATGTAAATTTAAATTAGAATTTTTCGTGTTAGCTTGCAAACATGCACTGTTTTTTTCCAACCATTTTAGCAAAGCGTTTATTGAATGCGAAACCGTGGTCTTGTACTGAACTGAATGACTAAATCAACGAAGGAAATTTATTTCATTTCAGTTGTTAACCAATACTTCAATAATATACTACTCATATTACAGAAAAATATTGTCGATAATTCATAATCTGTTTAAATAAAGTGTAATAAAGTTATAAATCATTTTTTTTTCATGTTAGCTTATTTGTTCATTTCTCTTTATTTTTAAACATGGCTTCATTAATCAAAAACTGAGAAGAAATCTTCGTTATGGTTCACCGAGCATCGTCCCAACCACTCGAGTCAAGGACACGAAGCACAACGGAAATTTACAAAACCGTACAGAACGGACAATCGAAAGCTTAGCATAAAATAAATATACTATTATGGGCTTATATAGCGGAGCTTTTCCGAGCCAAAGCTGGCCTCAGTAAATCATACTTATCAGCAGGTACGTAGTTCAGTTTCAGGCCTAAAGCACACACAGGCTGAAAAGCTTGGAAAAGTGCCAGAGAAAGCTTTTTCTCCGCATGGGGATATGCTAAGTTATCTTTTAGGTTTTCCATCCACTATTGCGAGTACGCGCTCCTTATATATAATGTTATATAGTGGGTTTAGTTTGTATGAATTATATTCTAAGAAAGCAAGATACTATACTGCATAATAAAATGAGGGTACTATGAACGAGTACTATTTATCGGCCTTGACATAAAATTGACCTCTGTCCGTTCCACATTTCTGGCAGCCCCTTACATGTTTGATTTTTTTTTCAGTATGAAAACGTATTATAGTATTATAAAAAATACTAGTAGATTACGTAAAGTAACAAGTCTACTTGTAATTATAAACCGAAAACATAAAAAAAAAATACTGGTCATTGTAATCAATGCACTCGTATTAACGAGTCTCAAACAGATATATGGTATTTTGCAAGGTATTACAAATGCGCATGAAAATTTTAATTAATTTAAATATTGTGTGACTTTTAGTAATTTCCTTAACTAATCTTCTTAACCCACGATAGAGGGCAGGTTTACGCTACACCTGTCCCGCGGGCTAATTACTGCCAAGAACACCACAAACATTTATTTACCTGCACGCCTTGTTATAGAGCAATTACTCAGGACAATGCACCGCGGAGGTGCATTCGTTCTGCACACTTGACAGATCGTAGTAACTATTAAAAATGCACTCTAGGGGCTTGAGTGCATTTCGTTGTTTTATTAAAATTTATTTTTATTTATTTAAATTTAAATGCATTTCACCTTATTATTAAACAAACGTTACACTAACAAAAACCTTTAAAAATAAACGTATCCTGAACAGGTCATTGAGAGTGGTGGCCTGCAAAAAGAGTTAGCTCATAGGCCTAAAATTTTTGGAACCTCTTTCAAATCCATGCGCAATATGTGGAACCCGCATCTATGAGTATATTATATATAGCGCCTGTATTACCTCATCTTTCTTAATGGCTGGAATCCAGACTCTAGTGCTTTAAGTAAGTTTATGTAGCAGTACAGGTATAACGGGTTTCGAGAACAATTCTCTGCGTAAAATATTAGGGGTGTGATGGTTTGATTTTGCAAGGAAAAAAAGGAATGAGTGATCGATTACGACAGAATTCGACTGTTTATTCGATCAAGAAATGAATGTGGGTATGACATGTTCTTCAAGACAGCATAAACGACAGCTGCCTTGTATATAAGCCTACTATCTAAGTAGAGGTCTCACTGAATGGATAAATATGCTATAATATATGTATTTTTGAAATATAGTAACAATGATATAAACAATGAACGGGATTCGAACCCGCGACATCTCCCGTCACAGTCGAATACCTGACCTCCCGACAGTACTTCTTGGCGTTATATATATACTAATATAATGTTTGCAAAGAAATAATTGAGAAATAATTGCTCCAACAGGGGAGAGAGTGAAGCGATGCGAAGCCCGGCCAAGTATGTATGAGGAGATTTCAGTATCGCATTTCAAAAAATGTATAGTCAACACTTCTACTTGAGAGTGAAGATAGGGAACCACGCTATAGAAGGTAAGACTATTCTCCCATATCCGTTCCATATCTGGAACAATTGTGGTCATCATAAATTACAATCACCTCTGTCAACTGACATTTTCTATGTCTTGTCTCAACATTCAACATCCAAATGTCCTCTTAAAAACTAATATGGTTCTTGACAACTCCAGGACATGATGTATAGGACATGAATATGATGCATGAAATCGTCGATATATTCAAACCAACACCCATTTCTAAACTATACCCCTTGGCTGGTATCGCACCACCGAACATAAGACGCAAAGTCATATGCGCCGAAGAAATGCGTAAGGCAATCAACCAACCTTCCCACTGCTTGTATAATAATACCCCCAGCACCAAGATTGAAGTCTAAATATTCTTTATGAAATTCACACAACCTCTCAGTCCGGCTTACAAAAAAAGCAATTTTCTTGTAAACAAGACGCACCAGAGATTTAAGTATCCAAAGGAAGGCCTCCCAAAAGAGTTTTTGTTGTTGTAATTTATAAATTGTAAATAAATAATGTAGGTTCTATGGAAAGGACAACCTCGAGCGGTGGGGAATGCTTCGGCAGGGAGAGACACTATTGTGCGACTGTGGAGACCTGCAGACCGCCCCACACCTACGCTGCTCCATGTGCCCAACAAGTTGCAAAACGGACAATGCGTGAATACACGAGCTATCGATGTTGCCAGATATTGGGAAAAATAATTTGACATCTTGAAACTAGAAGAAGACAACTCCAGGACAGTATAATTTGAAAAGACCTCAAAAAAGTATGGGAAACTCAGACATTTATAAACGTGCATATTGACATTTACATAATATAATATTTTAAAATATTTAACGCAATAATCAATACATAAGAAATAACTAAGTACGCAATTAACTGGTGATAACTGTTTGCAATTGATTATATGAAGATATGATTGAATAATTAAATTTCAATTCTGCAATTAATTTTAATTGGCAATAAAAATTTCTTACCGTATCAACCGTGTACAGTAGCGATGCAGTAATTTGCATAATTTATTACCACGGGTTAATCACCCTGCCTCCTTAAAAACATTTCCACAGCAGCTATACAATCTATTTATTTAAAAAAAACTTGAACTTGAAGTTTGACTCGCGCCCGTCACAGTTCGCGCGTCCTGTGCGTTCGCTGTGGCGGGCGACGTTTGTGACAATAAACATGTATCGTGAAACAGAAACAAGTTGTTTATAATGTGAACCTGATCCTGCGTCCTTCATCCAGTTAAACCGATGTCCATAAATGGAAGAGGAGGATATCAATTGGTTATGTTTAATTATTCAATTACTATGTTCAATTAATCTATGATGAATATTAATTACATAATAATCTTATATTAGAAGCATTCTTTATGTTTTCTTCTTACAAATTTATGTATATTATTTTTCATAGTAGTTAGGCTATATATTTTCTTTTACAAAAAACTCGTTAAAAATCTTTGCACTCTATTCGTATGGGCAAATATAATAAAAACAAACACATTTTTTAATACCTCAAGCGGTATTTTCTCCATGTTTTATATTAAAATGTATCTAGTTATATTCACTGACCATGATCGTGCTTTTTTCATAAGGAAGAAAAGGCAGGAATCTAGGAAGCGTTTATATTTTAAATTAATTGTAATCTAGTCTGAATGCGTCACAGTGAGGTGGTTTCTGTATAGAAAAAATATCAGTTAATTAGTCCATATAACGGTGCAGGAGAATTATTGTACAGCAAGTGCGTTTAATGCATTATAAAAATTATTTTGTAACATCTTCTCTTCTTCGTGTCAGCGACGTCAAATTATTTTTTCCCAATATCTGGCAACATCGATAGCTCGTGTGTTGCCCAGCATTAGGTCCTGAGATGTGCAACTTGTTGGGCACATGGAGCAGCATCGTAGGTGTGTACGGTCTGCAGGTCTCCACAGTCGCACAATTTTGTTAAATTTTGTAACATTGAAATGTATGAATAAATAAATGTTAAAGTTGGCAGTGTATATGTTTGTCAATACAGTGATGGCGATCTATAAAATGTCATTGTATCAGATTTTATTGTTAAAATAAATTAAAAATTTGATGAAAAATTCATTTTCAATTAGAATATATATTTACAAACATTACAATGGTATATATATCAGTATGATTCTTCAAGTCAATAAAGTTGATTTAAACTGCCAAGACATCGATATATACTAGTATAAATTGAATTAACTACCGTAATTATTATTCGTTTATTAACTGATAAACAGCAGCCATAATTAAGGCGCAAATATTTTTATCGCAACATCACGTTCAAGAAGACTGTTTATAATGATTTTATAAATTAAACTAGGAAGTGAATAATTACGATAAAAAGGAAAATGTGGAATAGTGAGGAATATTTGAAATACCATGTCGTCTTTAGACGATGACATAGAAATCTACGGATTCTATAAGGCTTCCCATTTAATGCATGTAAAAGCCGTTTGGTTTGTGGAGTGTTGATACGCAAACGTCATTAGTAATAGCACAGCATTCACGCATTGTCTATATTTTACGGCGATTTTGGGGACTTACGGGAATGATTGAGTGATGTTCATGGGACGACTTTTGTCCTTCATGTTATGTTTTAGACTGACTAGCATTTTACGGGTAATCCTTTTTTTTCTCAATTTCTTCAGGAGCTTACAAATTCATTAAAACATTTTTTATGTTTTTTTTTAACAGTTAGTTAAAGCTCTTCCAAAAAGCTAAACAAGTTGGCGATTGGCGTTGATTAGACCAAATATATATGATAGAGACCAAAGTTCGTTCGAAAAATATTGTGGGTAGAAGATGGAAAGGGCCACGTAGAAGGACATCATTTCAAGGTTGTCGGAAACGCTTGAGACAAGTGTATCTATTGGCATGATCGCAGGTGAAGATAGTCCAGGTGCTCGTCATAGTCGGTGGGAACTAGATTGCGCTCCACATACCCAGAGTCAACACGCAGAGAACAATGGCAGTGGAAGACACAACTCATGGCGAATACAGCGAGAAGGAATGCTAATCAGGAATGTGTTCTGCACAGGGCATTGAAAAATATGTCTAAACCATGTTCAGTTTCTTTGATTTCTTCGATCGATAATACTTCGTGGAATTCCATAATTGCAGTATATAAATTTAAGATGTTTTTTTTTTGTTTATATTCAATGGTTTTATTTACGATGACATGTTTCGGCAAGTATACAAACCTACTTTAAGTGTTCGAGAAGACACTAGAGAATGGTTTCTCAACGAAGCCGAAACATGTCGTAGCTTTTAACATATTTAGAATATATTTAAAATATATTTACAATCTATATTCATCATAAATCTAAATTATTTATTAAATATTCATGTTAAAAAGTGTATCAAATCCACCAAAAACGCTCCACGGTAAAGATGTATCATTCTACATTTACTATGAAAAGATTATATTGCATCAATACTAAAAAAAAATAAAAAGGGATAATCATAAAATGCGTTAATTTTGCTTTTATAAATTTAAGGCGCTTTTAAATAATGCCTTAAAAGATTAAGAAATTAGGAATGTGCATATTTAAAGTTAGCCCTGTTCAGTTGTCTGCTTTAATTTCAGATCAATTTCTCAGATAATCTGCCTTCAATACGTGGAAGAAAATATTACAATGTCAATAAACGTACAATGATTACAATTGAACAAAACACAAGAATTTCCAATCCGCGTATTACCTTTCTTATAAGGAAACGAATGACTTTCATAAATAAGAATACAATTATTCGCTGAAATTAATCGCGGTAATTGTGTGCGGATCTCAATGTACCTTATTGTTTATGACATTATGACTAATTGATGGAATTAATGAAGCTTTTTAATGCCTCGTCTGAATGCACTGTTATACAATTAATATCACCGTAAATCAATGCCATTCTTATAAGAAATAATTCTTAAACAAGTAATTGTTATTGATATTTTAATTTAGAAGTATCTTAAGTTACTTCTTAGGTTTTCACGGCCAGATTTGATATTGTGGCTTTTGGATTTAGCCTTGTGTGGCAAATTTCTTCTCTCCGATATTTCAACCGCCGAAAAGGTCTTCTTCAGGGTTGTTAACGTTGATAACGTTGACAACGTTGACGACTCAATAAAGTCATCACACACGGCTAAACCCAAAGCCACAATATCAAGTATCTTAAGCATTTCACTATGTAAATAATTTAATATGATTCTAAAGCATACTCGTAGAACGCAGAAACTTTGTAGTTTGTTATCTTTGAAAAATAAACCAAGTAAAACTTTGTATAAAACCACTGAGTTTTAATTAATAATCACTCTACCGGTTTCGGTGACATGGCACCTTCGTCAGGAGCTACTGGTTAAAAACTAAACCTTAATATAGAACACTGAATTAAGGTTACAAAGAGAAAGGGAGAGGAGAAGTTTAAGAGAAATCTGTAGACAGAAGTTAACGAATTTATAGAAAACATATTAAGTACCATATCAAGGAAGATAGGCACCTAATAAGAACCATCTCAGAGAGGCGGGCCCGATGGATCGGTAACATCATGCGCCACGATGGTCTTCTTCACGACTTTGTGGAGGGGATGGTTAAGGGTAGAAACTGTAGATGGAGCCCTAGACGGGAGTATTTGCAGCAAGTGTTCGAGGACATGAATTGTAGCTCTTATGCTGAGCCGAAGAGGGTTGCGGAGAACCGAGAGGAATAGAGATCGAGATGCAAGATTCTGTTGCTGCAAACCAATCCACCGGATTGATACTACGAATAAGAAGATTAAGAACCGGGCTATACGTAATTTATTGCTTTTAAAGGATTGGTCGTCAGTTTTAAAGTATTAAGAATTTTGAAATTTTCAAGTCTAAGATATTTTGATTTATAAATGGTTTCCGCGAAGCCGTTAAAGGTATACGATGTTAAGGCATCCCTTATGAACCCTACGCACCTTACGCAGGGTCATCGCTCCGAAAGGCATTGATTTAAAATCCGTTCGCACGAATGCGGCAGATCGATTATTTTATCTAGGCGAATTAACATTTAAATTAGTGAACGTGTCGGCTTACATTACATCACGCGCCGTTTTGGATCAGCCGCCCCCAGGTGACCGTGTGGACACAAGCACCAGAAAATCAGCTTTAGAGTCGATAGATACGAAAGATAAAATAAAAAACTAAATGCCACGTGAACTTGTATTAACTATAGCACATTAAAAAAACATAAAAAAAAAACAAAATCTAATATAATTATTTCAAGCATTAACCTCATGACAAATATTTAAAGGGATCGAATTATAAAGATCCTTTCACATATCTTGGCGTACAGGTCACTTGAGAGTGGTGACGTAAAAATGATTTAAAAAGCTAGGCATATGCATATTTCAATAAGTATCATATAAAAAATAATTATTTAGTGTACTTATGCATAACAAGACCTCAATCTCTAAATAATTTTGTATACGTCAAAGATTTTCAATACTTCACAGTTAAATTCATTAAACATGCTTTGAAACAGTTATTTTATCAACGTGCAAGAAAATAAAACACTAAAATAGGATAGTCAATGAGATTTGTAAGATAACCTGTGACTTAACCCATTGCCGTCGTCCCTCGGTGGTGTGTCCCTTTTTTATGGCGGCCGTAAACTCCCATAAGTCGAGCGTCTCGGACGCCCACCTCGCGGGCCGCAACCTGCACCCACTGGACTGTCACTAATTTATGCGGTTGCGTTTCCACTATCACAATTATATAATCGGCGCGAAGAGGTTAACAAACGCTTGGGAGCGAGGCGTGTGTGCGCGCGCGCCTGAGAGCCGCTTTACCGAGGATTACACGGCGAGGTGTGCAATGGGTTAATTGTAAAGGGATTACAAATACACAAAATGCATTAAATTATAATAAAAAAATGGCTTTAAATATCCATGATATTGACTGATATATACAATATTTGGGTTGAACCGCCTTTTAGAACCAAATTATGTCAGCATCGGGAGCGTTGGGCTAATCATTCTATCACAATAACTTTCTGATACTACAGCGGCTGTGTCTTCAAATCAACGAATTTCTCATTGGAGATCATCAGGAACAATAGTATGTTTAAAAGTAGACCACCGGAAGATGAGATGTATTGGGATAAGGCATGTACAATGGCAACTGACAATTAGTATTGACCGTATACTAAAACTGGCAAATCGGAGCGTTGGCCGAGCCCTTGCAAGATGAACTGATGACATCAGAATCATATCGGGAGTAGCTTGGATACGGAGGATCGAGAAAGATGGAGACTACTATGGGAGGCTTACGTTCAACAGTGAACGGAAACGTGCTAATATGGGAATCATCACCATCATCAGCCTGTAACCGTCCACTGTTGAACGTAAGCCTCCCGCATAAGTCTCCATCCTCTTGGATAATCCGCTTTCCGCATCCAGGTCACTCCCGCTATTCTTATTAGGTCGTCAGTCCATCTTGCAGGGGGTCGGCCAATGCTTCGTTTGCCAGTTATTGGGCGCCATTCCAATACTTTTCTTCCCCATCGACCGTAGTCTCTTCGACAGATGTCCTGCCCATTGCCACTTGAGTGTGCCTATTTGTTGGGGCGCATCTACTACCTGAGTTCTTCTGCGTATTTCCTCGTTTCGGATTCATTACCTTTTAGCGACACTCCGAGCATGGATCTCTCCATAGCACGCTGGGTGACCTTGCTGTCTTACCCATAAAATATATGGTGAATGGTGGTTACTAATAAGACTTACGACGGCAATTTATAATGATCATACACAATCAATGGATAATTTAGGAAACGAATGTGGAAGAAGAAAAGATGTTAGGTGAACATTTTTTTAAATGTTGGTACAAATGTTTTTAGAAAGCCCAACCGATATTTTCGTTCACACGGAGAATGTCGATTTAACTGTCATTTTAACTGTCCGTTTCACAGTCGGCGGAGAGATGAGAGAATGTCGAGGAAGCAGGAAGATTATGATGGAGAGCATCTGCGCATTGTTGCTGAACGGATCGACGTGCACTACTTCCTCAAGGTGCCTGCTCATCCGCGCACGCATGCGCCCACTGACCATCGCGAGTAAGAAAGTCTTGCATATGTTAAGATGAGCTCGAGAACCTTATTGTAGATACTTGTATCGTAAACGATGCAATTTTTCATACATTGTCCCCCATCCATTGCATAGAGTCATCACAAGTTTCCGCCAAACAGTTCGGTCAACTATTATTTTACATGACTTGTATCAAAATATCTTGATTCAGATTTCAGAAGTCCAGATTTGATGTGAAGGCATCTGGTGTCCGACGCATATATGGGTGTTCGTTATTCAGCATTTTTAATCAATGATTTCGAGGACATGAGTTGTAGCTCTTATGCTGAGCTGAAGAGGGTTGCGGAGGACCGAGAGGATAGGAGATCGAGATGTAAGATTCTGTTGCTGCAAACTAATCCACCGGATTAATACTACTATGAAGAATCAATAATTAGCGCGACGCTACCGAGGCATGTTCTATTTGGTCTTAAGAAGCGGCTCAACACGTAAAATAAACAAATTTATTATTTAAAGGAAAATTATTTCGCAGACTATTACTGACAGATATTACAATTATAATTTTAGAATTAATTTTAATTAAAAAATTAATAAATTAAAAATATTTAGTTTTGATTCACAATTTATTTTAACGATTACATGTTTCGGTCTTCCTAAAGACAATCTTCAATAATATTTATTCAATATTTTATATGAGCTCTGTTAAGTTCTACTATACGCATAGTTTCTAATGCATACTTTAAATTCGAAGTTTTTGGATCACTTTAAGCACTGTTAATTCACATACTAGAATACGGTGATTTTGCTATCAATGTCCAATCAAATCCTTCAGTTCTTTGCATATATAGCAAAAACGATTATGTATGCTAAGACTGTAAATAACAATATATTGGTAATATTTGTGGTATTTGTATGAATGTCAGAGTGCACTCATCATCATCATCATCGGCCTGTGTCCGTCCACTGTTGAACGTAGGCCTCCCGCATGAGTCTCCATCCTCTTCGATCCTCCGCCTTCTGCATCCAGGTCACTCCCGCTATTCTTCTTATGTCGTCAGTCCATCTTGCAGGGGGTCGGCCAATACTTCGTTTGCCAGTTCTTGGGCGCCATTCCAATACTTTTCTTCCCCATCGACCGTCGTCTCTTCGACAGATATGTCCTGCCCATTGCCACTTGAGTGTGCCTATTCGTTGGGTAGCATCCACTACTTGAGTTCTTCTGCGTATTTCCTCGTTTCGGATTCTATCTTTAAGCGACACTCCGAACATGGATCGCTGGGTGACTTTTATTTTATGGGTAAGACTTGCTGTCAGATTCCACGTCTCTGCGCCATAAGTTAATACAGGGAGGACGCATTGGTTAAACGCCTTAGTTTTAAGGCATTGCGGAATTTTCGCTTTAAAAATGTACTTTAGTTTTCCAAATGCTGCCCATCCCAGTTGTATGCGCCTGTCGATTTCTTTTGAGAAGTTATTTCGCCCTAGTTGTATTACTTGTCCCAGATAGGTATAGTCGTTTACAACCTCTATTTCTGTTCCTCCAATGGAAATAGGATCAAAGGTCTGTGAAATATGACTATTAATCATGGCTTTTGTTTTATCCATGTTCATTTTCAGACCAATTTTGTTCGACGCTTCATTGAGGTCGTAGAGCATGTCTTGGAGCTTGTTAGGTGATTCGGCTATTAGCACTATGCCATCTGCAAATCGGAGGTGAGAAATGTACTCTCCGTTAATATTTATTCCACATTTTGTTCAGGATAGTAGTTTAAAAATATCTTCTAGGGCGTTTGTGAAGAGTTTGCACTCGTATGGAGTCTAATTACGTTGTCAAGTTGACATCATTTAAAGCAAGCGTCATATAATATGGAAATTAGACATTTTCATCGTTGTTCGGTGGTATTCTTCTATATGTGCTTAAATAATTACAATTTTAAAAGGCAGTTTGCCCGAGATAGACGTAAAGTATTACTCACAGTTCCCACAAGTTGGTAATCTGATAGCGCAGTAAATTTCGACTCGACTATACAGTTTGTATGGCGCACAGAGAAGAGTATTCCAGTTTTGTTACATTATATTCCCCCTTTGTGCGCCGCCCAGGTAATGTCTTATTGTTTAGACAATTATACGCGCTCAGGTGTATTAAGACAATTCTATGATATCAGGTAATGCTTGCGGATTAACGGGACTGTGAGAATAACGGCTCGACGAGGTGGGCCAAGCTGAGTGATAGCATTAATATATAAAAATCAATTAATGTATGTTTGTCCTGTATGCGTTACTATACCGTTCAACCGATTGCGATGAAACTAACATTAGTTATTTTGAGCATACACGTGATACTTTTTGTATATTTCAAAAGCAGTAGTAAACAAATTATTTCAATCTTCTTTATAGTATCAATCCGGTGAATTGGTTTGCAGCAACAGAATCTTGCATCTCGATCTCCACTCTTTTTGGTCCTCCGCAACCCTCTTCAGCTCAGCATTAGAGCTACAACTCATGTCCTCGAACACTTGCTGCAAATACTTCCGTTTAGGGCGTATTTCAATAAAACTTCAATTAGCAGATTATATTTCAACAATAAATAAAGGTATATAACGTATGCAATGAGAATAGTTGTTAAAAAAATTGAATTAATATCAATCAATAATCATTATTATGCTATTTAGGTTTTCTTTCTACTCTATTATAGATCTATTTATAAGTTCCTCAAGGTTCTATACAGATCCCACTCTTTAAAAATGAATGATTTTTATATGGATTTTTTTTTTAATTTTTATTAGAATATTATTTTATTATTTCAATATTCTAATCTACTTTTATAGATCATTTTACTATATTATAATATTATTAAACCAGTTGGTTTCCAAGGTCCGCGGTTCGCATCCCGCTTCTGCCGTTATTTTTGTGTTTGGATTGACGCGTTGAAAAAAGAATTTTATGTATAGTATATGTATATTTAATTATTAATGAATGATTTTTGTTTAAATGTGTAAATTTTTATTATAATTCAAGCGATAGAAAAGTTTTTTTATTAGTATAACAAAGGTTTTGTTCCCAATCGCTACTTTCGTACTCGGAAACAACTCTTATTTTAAGTTTCTGTTATTCTAACATTGTTTGCGCCCGCTGCAGTTTCTACCCTCAACCATCTCTTCCAAAATGTCGTGAAGAAGACCATCGTGGCGCATGATACGACCAATTTATCGATGGTTCTTACTAGGTGTCTATCTTCGTGACCTGGATCTCCAGGAAATTCCAAGAATTCTTATGTTCTATGACCACATCTCAAAGGCCTCTAGACTTTTTTTATCACTTTCAGATAAGCACCATGTCTCACAGCCGTACATCAAGATGCTCCAAACAAACAAAAATTAGTATACCCGTCCAAAGATGAATATAGCAGAAGTTCAATACATACGATCGTATGGCACAGTGATCTTGAAACTTTATCCTGTACATTTACTATTACTTAGCTTTTTTTTAAATGCATGTGTAATGAATGTTTCTTTACTAAAGCAATACAGTGTTTACATTTAACAACTTTTTACAATGAGTTAGTTGTTGGTGTATAAATATAACAGTTTGTTACAGCCCACAACAGTAAAAAGCTGACCAGTTATAATTATAGCATTCAATATTATTTTACCATAAAAATCGTACGGTTTTAAAAATCTCATACAAATTAAACTCGTGAAATCGATTTCTTACAATCGTACAGTATTTGGAGTAGAAAAATAAACAGTTTTGCGGAATTTCATGCGATGCAGTGGATTAAGTGCGAATCTCGGCATCTCTCAAAATGTAAATGCAGCCATATAATGGGTTTATAAAACAGATGAGTAGAATAATGGAGGTACTATGGTTTGACTTTGAAGGAATGACGAGGTAAGGAGGAATACATATCAGCCTTGTATACAACAGGCGATTAAGAAATGAAAGTGGACCCGACTGGGACATGTACTTTGATGCCGTAGGAGAGCATAAACTACACCTGCGTTTATATCCCAATTTTATAAATTTCCTATTGCAACAAAAACGGAAATGTATTAAAAATTACGAACTAAAATTATACATTGTGTTGCTGACGTAAAGTATTATATTTTTTTAAATTATAAAATGAATAAATTAAAAATATTTACTTTTGATTCACAATTTATTTTAAATGATAACATGTTTCTGCCTCCCATCGGAGACCATCTTCAATAATGAATTAAAAATAAATTGTGAATCAAAACTAAACATTTTTAATTTATTTATTTTTTAATTAAAATTAATTTTAAATTATAATTATCCAGTTTCACCAAGTATTATCAGTTGATAACCTTAATGTTATTAAAGTATTATTATAATTTTTAATTAATTTTAATTAAAAAATAAACAAATTAAAAATATTTAGTTTTTATTCACAGTTATATTAAGCGATTACATGTTTCGGCCTCCCTGGAGACCATCCTGAAATTATTATGCAGTTTCACCAAGTATTGTCAGTTGATAGCCTTAATGTTAGTAAAGTATTATTTAAGCAAATATTTTATTACGTGCCACCAGTCTAAGAAATATTGCTTTATGAATTTAAATTATTCAAACTAAAATATCTACAATAGTAAATTAAATTTTTGGTGGCAGTTTCGTCACCCTAATAAGTGCATATGATGATATAACAGTGTTATACGTAGTGTGTATAAATTTGTGAATTAATTTCAGCAATTTTTTCCATATTTGGCAACAATGCTAATTTTTAACTATTACTCTCAAATTTGCATCGAACAACGGTTATTTTCACCAACAATTAGTGATGGTCTCTGGCTTCTTGAATAATTGTAATCTGAATAATCGGAAGCGACCTCGAATCAACTTATGTATGCCATTGTCCTGGATTCGAACTACATCTAACGGATACCGTTTTCATACTCTCTGAAAAATTATTTTATTTTTATTTTATTTTATTAACAGCCTAGGCCAATACATACGGTTTTAAAATAAAAAATACAATAAATGAAATGGTAAAACAGAACAATATAATAGCTAAGACAATACATTTAGACAAAACATGAACATGAGTAAAAAAAACACATCTAGTACATTAGTAGAGGGATCTGCGAAATGCTGGAAGGTCCACCCCGAAAAAGTCCAAGTCACTAGAGGAGTTAACCAGTCTACACATTCTTAACATAGGAGAATAGAATCCATAGTTGGTTTTGGATGTCCTTACAAGTAGCAGGTCAATGCCTCTAGTGAACCGGGAGGGAACATTGAACGTAATTTCCTGCAATAATGTCGAGTAGTCGATTATGGAGTTCATAATTTTAAAAATAAACAGCAAGTCAGTCACTGTTCTACGTCTCTCCAATGTAGACATCAATAATACGATTAAAGATTTTTAACATTCATATCACTAAGGAGACCCTGAATATGAGACTCCAGCTCTGGCAACAAGTCGCATCAGAGGATTTCTTTACTCCAAAGGAAGGCCTCCCAACTGGCAAAAACCTTGACTGGCGGACCTGGCAATCCCTGAACAGATTAAGAACCGGAGTTGGTAGAACAAAGGACAACCTCGAGCGGTGGGGAATGCTTCGGCAGGGAGAGACACTATTGTGCGACTGTGGATACCTGCAGACCGCCTCACACCTAAGATCCTGCTCCATGTGCCCAACAAGCTGTACATCTCAGGACCTAACACTGGGCAACACACGGGCTAACGATGTTGCCAGATACTGAGCAGAAATAATTTGACGTCGACGACACGAACAAGAAGAAGATCATAATAATTACTGTCACCATGACTGATTTTATCAAATAATACGACTAATGGAAACTTCTACTAGAGAATTGACAGCTTCATAATATTATACAATTGTTGATTTGTTAAGCAAAAGGGCGATAAATACGAGATAACCTGCGAAGGAAATAAACCTTTTAAAGCAGATTTAAAATGTTAATTTATTCTATCGTGCCACACGAAGATGTTTAGAGAAATGGCCGAAATACACCAACAGTACGATGATTGTATATTTTAAATGAATTGAATTATGATGTCGCTTATATCTGCAGCGAATCTCGACCAGCTATCAAACCACGATTGTAATAAATTTATTATAAAGGATTTCATGCCTTATCGTGATGCTTTCAATAGAGCCGTACTCTGAAAGATGGATTTCAGGCTATTTTTCATTCCATGGACACGCAAAGGAGGATCGATAAACCCATGACGATATTAGTATATGTATATAATTAAAAAATATATATATACGAATACATATACGCTTAGATTCTGTGTATTATTAATATGTGATAGGTGACATCCTGCTCTCTAAGTTAGTTATTGAATTGCGTGGTGGCAGGATGAGGAGCAGATTAACAACACAAAAACTTTTTCTGCAGCACATTGACATATATATTTCGATAACTTTACAAACTTCAGGCCCGGACGTAGTCACAGCAAACTTCAGGCCGGGCCAACAACAATACGAACTTTTCGCGGTCGGCACACAAGTGACTGCACCGAGAGCCGTGGTCGGTGACACCCAGCGCCATGGTGATCTATATCAGAGCTCCGCAACCTTTTCTCATCTACGGCACACCAAAGTACTTCTTTGGATTCTACGGCACACCTTGAATACCGCGGCACACCAAAAGCCAAAAATTGCTAATTATTTGATCAATTTCACTTTTTTTAAATTTCATTTAGAACTTAATAAAGCAAGAACGTCGTTGTATGTCTACATAAATAGGCGATAGGCGCTGGGAGCTTGAGGACCGTTGTAAAATTATTTATTTATAATACTGCCTTATTTGATCGCGGCACACCTGTATCGGCTTACGGCACACCAGTGTGCCGCGGCACACCGGTTGCGGAGCACTGATCTATATAAATAGTCCTCCTAATGGCGTTACAAAATGACAACACATGCGTGTCCGATGAGCGAACGAAAATAAGAGACGAAATATTGTGTATCGAGGTTTTCGGTACCAGTAAGCATGAGCTATATCATGCTGATGTCAAAGGTATTTTTTTTTTGTAGTTTACGAGTATATCATAAATTATGCCTTCAATGATATCCAGCCATAACAGTTGCATATTTCGTCTTCTTCGTGTCAGCGACGTCAAATTATTTCTGGCCAGTTTCTGGCAACATGGATAGCCCGTGTGTTGCCTAGTATTAGGTCTTGAGGTGTGCAGCTTGTTGGGCACATGGAGCGGGATCTTAGGAGTGAGGCGGTCTGCAGGTCTCCGCAGTCGCACAATAGTTGACTGATACAATAGTTAATGAAAAAAAAAATATTTTTGAAATCTAATACACGTATTTATCGAATTTTTATTTTAAAATTATAAAATGCTTTTTTATTTTCATACAAGCTAAGTGACCGGTAGTGTTTAGTTGTAATTAAATAGGGTGAGCTGAATTTAAAAAAATGGTAAGTGAAAAAATAATACGGAGCCATGAGTTTTGAATTAAGCCCGATGTAAAGATAAGCCGCCGAAGTAATGTTAGCATTTTGTAATTCAATGTAGTTCTGTCCAATTATTGTGTCGGTGGAACTGGTTTTACAGAAGAATTTTTAGACAATTAAAGCGATTTTAATGAATTTAAAGTGTTTTTAATGACTTTAATAAGCGTGGAATTTGTTAAGTAATGTTTTGGCAATGATCAAGTGGTTTTTGTGTAAACAATCGAGAATGACTCGGGAGAACAGAAATGGTAATAATGTTTGAGAATAGCTGGGAACCAGACGTATAAATGATAATGAAATGGTAGCAGTGAAACATTGTATTTTTAATTTAAAAGAATAGAATGAGCTTAAACTTAAAATGCTAATAATGCTTAATACCAGCAAAGGAAGAAGATCTCATCTTTGGAATGTATGAAGCTCGCCATTCAAAAGTTTAAAGAAATACATACATATGATTCTACAATACTAGACAAAGTTTTTCAAATTTACCAATATTCATAGTAAAAATATATAATTAAAATCTTCTTTTTCTTCTTCGTGTCAGCGACGTCAAAATACTTTTGCCCAGTATCTGGCAACATCGATAGCCCATGTGTTGCCCAGCATTAGGTCCCGAGATGTGCAGCTTGTTGGGCACATGGAGTTGGATCATAGGTGTGAGGCGGTCTGCAGGTCTCAAATCCAGCGACAACAAAATAATTGGAATCATCTTTCGTCTACAAATTATGGTCACCAAAAAATTCCGTTACTCAGTTCTGTCATATTTCACTACCGTCTCTTGTCCCCTTGGAAACATACATGGCTCCTGAAGACATTCAAAGCAGGAGCTCGGGGACTTATGACACAGCAGCTGTAGTAAGCACGCGATGCATATTTTGGGTTCTTCTTCGTAGTATCAATCCGGTGGATTGGTTTGCAGCAACAGAATCTTGCATCTCGATCTCCATTCCTCTCGGTCCTACGCAACCCTTTTCAGCTCAGCATAAGCGCTACAGTTCATGTCCACGAATACTTGCTGCAAATACTCCCGTCTAGGGCGCCCTCTACAGTTTCTACCCTCAACCATCCTCTCCACAAATTTTGGGTTATTTGTAATTATTCATTCGTAATTTTTTGGGTCATGAAATTATTAGCTCGACGTTTGCGAGGAACGTACCATTTAGTCCTAAAAGGCGGCTCAACATGACCAATATTTTGGGCCGCATATTGTTTACTTTTAGTGATCTAATGGTAACCTCTCTTACAATATAGTACTGCCATTGATCATAACAGTATTATGGAAACAGAAAATGCTTCTCTAGGATAAAATAAATCAAACGTCATTTAGTATACAGAATGGTCAGTTGGGAATCTTAATTTTCTATCTATAAAATAATCATATTTTATTTAATTACTATACATTAAATAATTACATTCTTTAGGGGAAAAAATGCTTCTTTTCTTATCGCAATAGAATTATTGTCCTGGACACTGGGAATTTTATCACCAAAAGAGGTTCATAAAAAAAACTTAAATAACTAATTGGGTGACCATTAAAAGCTTGGATCACAATTTCACAGGTGCCGACTCATAATAATACATTAATTAATGAGCTAACGTGAGACATACACAGAGTGTAATTAGTAACGTAATTAGTAGCACTAATTGTCTCGAATGTTCCCTTATTATTAATGGGCCTCATTCGATAATACCAGGGAAGAGCCAAAGCTATTAAATCTTTTCAAAGCAGTATTAATTGTTGATATATTCCATGAAAGCCAATCCCAATTCAGATGGTGCATTTCAATAATTTTAAAGAAAGCCCACATTTTATCATATCCTAGTGTTGTTATAAAATCTTTTTATGTAATGTTTATACTCGTATACAATATAAAATTTACACAATCTATCATTATATTAGCGTAAGAGCTATAGCCCCCTAAAACTACTGGAGGACTCTGCGAAATGTCTTATGGTCACAGGTTCGATGAAAAGAAAATCCTGATATATCTCCTTCTTGTGGGGGTGAGCGACATCAGTCAAGCCAATATAGACAGGGACCGAATGTTGGCCAGAAAAAGCTTACACCCAGCTAACCTCATCAGGTCAAGCTGGTTAGGGCACTCTATTGTCCTGGAGATAGTAGATGCTTTCCTAAGGCGGATGAACCTTTATGGTCAACGGCATTAAGATGTGAAAATAAAGGGGAAAATACCACATTAACGGTCTAAAAGAAATCTCATGTATCGCAAAAAAAATATTGCATCTCAAGTAAATTGAGATGCAAGATTTTGTTGCTCCAAACCAATCCACCGTATTGATACTACTACGAAGAAGAGCTATAACGAAATTATACATATATCATCATGAGGATGGAAGTTTCTTAGAAATGCGGGTACATAAAAAAATATTTATCTTATGTAAAAAGGTAGACACTTATTTACAACACCTATAAAATATATATTTTTGAGTTTAACTATAAGAGTTTTCCCGTTATGTAATGAGGAAGAAAATATTTTTTAATGATGTATTTCGTCCGCTTATAGAGACATTTTCAACCGTAACGCAAATTTTCTACAACAATTGATACATACGAGTAATATTTTTACTATAACAGCATCATCATCATCATTGCCGCCAAAAAGCTCTTATCAGCCGCTCTGTTTCTAGTCTCTTCCCATGTCAGCTCTACCTCCCTTAGTTCCTTCGGATATATTTTATATAGTTCCCTACAGCTCCGGTATAGAAGGATACTCGCTTGGTGAGAACCCTCCCTGTTCCGTCCTGTTTTTGGAGACCCAGACGCACGCAAAAAGCTACTTGTTAGAGAGTGGCTGAAGGCCTCCCCGTGATTATAGGTGCATCAGTTAGATGTCACATAGACCTCAGTCTAAGACTGTGAAGTTAGTATACTATAGTGAATCTCTAATTGCCTTCTTTGATAACACGTTGCTAACCACGAAATACGTGGGAATGGATAAGGAAATGTTAAGGTTGGGAAATGGATTCTGCAGAATGGCAGACATCAGTTAGGAGTCATTACTTGCGTCTGCACTCTTGAAGACGCAAGTACATACTAAATAGGTATAGAAGGATAATGGGTATACAGGTTTTGTATAGTTGACACTTTGTTTTGATCGAGTAGATCTAAAATAAAAGTAGTATTAAAAGACGCACCTGGATTTCCAAGGCGGATAACAGACCCATACACTGAACCCTTTTTTAGTGTTTTCATAAGATCGGATGAAAAGCGCGACGTTACCAACGACCAAGGCGAGGCTTAACTCAAAATGTAGACTATTGAAGGGACCAGTATACGAAAAACCCCTTCGAAAAATGCTATATTAAACGCTAAGGCGCCCAGGAACTGGCAAACGAAGAATTGGCCGACCCCTGCAAGATGGACTGACGACATAAGAAGAATAGCGAGAGTGGCCTGGATGCGGAAGGCAGAGGATCGTATAGGATGGAGACTCATGCTTTGCTTACGTTCAAAAATGGAAGGATACAGAAGAGACGATTGGCTGAATTTTTAAAAATATTATTATTAAATTCTGATTCCGTATTATGATATCGTAATATAATTTTCACGGTATTGAAAGCACTTATGATAAGTGATTAAAATTTTAATTGGTCGTGCGATCCGCATGTTAATAATTATAATAATGGCTCAACATCTTAAGCTCCACACTGCCGCCTATCGGAAGAGAAATGCTGAATGAGATATGACGAGAAACGAGGAAAGAAATGTTATCTCAAAGGAATCGAACCGTGGGCAGTTTAATTGAGCTCTCTTATCATCAAGAACCTCAACCACTAACCTGCAGTAATGGTAAACCATCAACGTCATACGTACACAGCGCTCTTATCATTTTTTTGGTACCCATATCAAAGGCTAGTAAAATCTAGCAGTACCAGTTAATTATTTTTTATTCAGTTATCTTTTAAATTTCGTAATTATATTTTTATGCAGTCATAAAAACATTTTAATAGTCTGATATGATACTCGATCGCCATTAAATGCAGTTCACTGCATTGAACTGCTTCACGGGTGACGTTCAACGGGATGGCATTCATCTACCATGATGATATGTGTCTATAATTATGAAAATGGCGTAAGTCAAGAAATTGTAAAAAACGAGTTATTTATTTATTTCAGTTCCCAATGTTGTGAATTAATATAATCTTCATCCAACATTAATTTAAAAAATCTAAATACAGCATTTTATGCAACACGAAGTTGTCACTTTCATTAGTTTTCAACCAACATCAAAACACAAACCTTTAAATATCTCAGAACGAATAAAACATGACTTACGCCACTTTCATAATCATGGGCAGATATGTCGCGTACCAGATATGCATACCCTGAACATATTAAGAACCGGAGCTGGTAGAACATAGGACAATCTTGAGCGGTGGGGAATGATTCGGAAAGGAGAGTCACTTTTCTGCGACTGTGGAGACCTGCAGACCGCCTCACACCTGAGATCTTGCTCCATGTGCCCAACTAGCTGCACATCCCAAGACCTAATACTGGGCAACACACGGGTCAACGATATTGTCAGATATTTGGGGGAGACAACATGACGTCGCTGACAAGAGGAAGAATAAGACAAAGAAGAAAACCCAACTTGTTGATAATAAAATACACATTTATACTCTTCCATATTTGTTAAAAAATATTTATTACGATATACGTTAAAATCGACAGGCGTATATAACTGAGATGGTCAGCATTTGGAAAACTAAAGTACATTTTTAAAGCGAAAATTCCGCAATGTCTTAAAACTAAGGCGTTTAACCAATGCATCCTTCCTGTATTAACTTATGGCGCAGAGACTTGGAATCTAACAGCAAGTCTTACCCATAAAATAAAGGTCACCCAGCGTGCTATGGAGAGATCCGTGCTCTGAGTGTCGCTAAAAGATATAATCTGAAACGAAGAAATACGCAGAAGAACTCAAGTAGTGGATGCTACCCAACGAATAGGCACACTCAAGTGGAAATAGGCAGGACATATCTGTTAAAGAGACGACGTTCGATGGGGAAGAAAAGTATTGGAATGGCGCCCAAGAACTGGTAAACGAAGCATTGGCCGACCCCCTGCAAGATGGACTGACGACATAAGAAGAATAGCGGGAGTGACCTGGATGCGGAAGGCAGAGGATCGAAGAGGATGGAAACTCATGCGGGAGGCCTACGTTCAACAGTGGACGGATACAGGCTGATGATGATGATATTTGATTATAAAAATATATTACGATATACGTTGAAATGCTTCAATTGCAATATGTTTTTTTTTTCATTTACATGTCATTTCCAATTAAAGCGACCATTAATTACTCCAGGTAGAAAGTGTGCGCATTGACTATATCAGGCGTCGGAGCGAGCGACGATGTGATTTACCTGTGATTTTCACGAGACGCGTCACACTACAGACTACAACACTGACTGGAGCCAGTCAGGTAGCCAGTCAGGTAGCCAGTCAGCCAGCCCGTCAGTAGACAGTCAGTCAGGCACAGATGAGTTGCGATGTTCGGGACCAATTAAAAATCACTGTTACAGAGTAAAATTATAACTAAAAGGTCGTTCAAAATCAACGCAAACGCTTAATTTAATTAATTTTTCTTCTTTATTTAGTTGTTTCTGTATTAAGTCGAAGAATATAAATATTAGTAACTCAACTTACTCGTAATAAATTACGTAATTGGTGGATTGCTGTAGATTGAAGCTGATTCAACACTTACCTGAAAAAGAAAGAAAATGTTAATTAGTCATTTATTCTCAATTTCGTGTTTCTAAAATATCAAAATGTCAAAAATATAATCATAAACAACATTTGAAATATTAAAAAAAAAAGAAAAAACAAAGTGGTTTTCTTTTAATAAATGCAGTTTTCATAAGTTTACGTATAACGTTAACTTTCGCATCTAAGCTTGAGACCGGTAATGGCGAAGTTCCGTCATACGAAACAGTTGATTTGAAATATTTTCACTATTCTTAGCGTTTATACTTGAACATCTCGCATGTTTTGATTGGCTAGTTGACAGTGCATGTCAGTTGCACCTTTGCGAGTGGGATTCGAACCGGACACATCGCGTGCCGAGTTTACTGCTGTTCCGATCCGCTGCAGGAGAAGAGATGGCGAAGATACGGAGACCAGACGTCGAAGAGTTGATAGGGCCAGAGATGTAGGAGATATATTCGTGCAACGTCTGTTCAGCCAAGTGAGGCTGCTCATCGGACGATAGAGATCACTAGACGATAAGACCAGAAGTCAGTGTCACGGAGGAAACAGAAGGCCAATCCGAGAAGCAATTAGATACAAAGTTATTAAGCATTACACTTGAAGTGGGAGTATATACGATTGTAGAATTCCTTATTACACCCACCTACTTACTCACACCTTGCATTATATAAACGTGCACAATTCCTTGCCTAATTGACTCAACGGCCACCTAACGTAGCCGAAACATGTCCTCAAAATAAATTTAAAAAATTAACAATCTTTTATTTTTCTTTGATATTCTGTATCATTATTATATTAAATCGAAAAATATATATTATAAGTTAGGGACAAAGATCCTTACTTATTCTACTCAATTGATATTGTGGCTTTTGGGTTTAGCCGTGTGTGGCGAACTTCCTTTAGCCAATATTTCGACCGCCATTGCAGGGGTGTTCTTCAAGATTGATGATTTATTTAGTTGAGAGTTGAAATATTGGTTGAAGGAAGTTCGCCACATACGGCTATACCCAAAAGCCACGTAGTTATTTATATCGATGTATTATTGTACTAATTTGTTATCACACTTAATGATGACAAACTGAATCAAACTAAAGATACTCGTATACTACTTCTTATCTTTTGATTTAAATTTTAATGCAATTACTCCTCTTGGGGATAATCGAAAAAAAAATTGATGCTGTCAAATATAAGGCAGATATTTTTAACGTTGCTAGATCAAAAAAATATTTATTTTAAAAATAAAAACACCAACAACAAGATCGATTAACATCACGATTGTCTAAAAAGTGAAAAAAAGTATGAATAAATAAATGAACATAAAATTTTACAAATGTAACCATGTTTTTATTCACATTTAGACTTTCTGCCAATAAAAATTAATATAATTAAACGAGAGATACGAGTAATAAAGATTTTTCGGTTCCACAATTTTACTATGGAAATCCACTCGAGCCACCATCAGTCAACAACATAAAAGTCGCCATAAATCTTAAGCAGAATTCCGCCTGGGGATGGAGGAGGCAGAGTTTCCATAGCCAGATGGAAGGGTTCTGAGAAGGCGAGGGTTGGGAGTGGCGCCAAACAGAGAGAGAAAGATAGAACTGAAATCTGGTGAAATCGAGATGTTTATTTCATCGCCCAAGGACATGAACGAAGAAACTTTCTATATTTCTAGATTTTTTACCATTATTTTTTACGCAAACACACATAGAAAAATACCACTGAACGGTCGTATTTGTGAGTTATAAGGTGATCGAGATAGCAAAAATGTCTAAATTTTTGCATCTTCTTCTTCTTCGTGTCAGCGACGTCAAATTATTATTTCCCAGTATCTGGTAAACATCGATAGCTCGTGTGTTGCCCAGCATTAGGTCCTGAGATGAGCAGTTTGTTGGGCACGTGGAGCAGGATCTTAGGTGTGAGGCGGTCTGCAGCCACAGTCACACAATAGTGTCTCTCCCTTCCAAAGCATTCCCCACCACTTGAGGTTGTCCTTTGTTCTACCAACTCCGGTTCTTAATCTGTTCAGGGATTTCCAGGTCCGCCAGTCAAGGTTCTTGCCAGTTGGGAGGCCTTCTTTTGGAGTAATGAAATCCTCTGATGCGACTTGTTGCCAGAGCTGGAGTCTCTCATTTTCAGGGCCCATGTAGAGATTATTAGTTAACTTTAACTGACGTTACCGTCAGTTTTTAAGCTTTTAACCGCGTTACCTTTACGACGTTTTTTTTTAATTTTTGATTTTGATAAATTTTAATATAATATCTAGTAAACAAAATTTTATGCAATAAGGAATTTTCCAACATGGCAGCAGTAGAATATAACTGTAAAACTGAAAAATATTGCAAAGTTCGTGACTATAGACGTCATATGCGGTATAAGGTTTCGGAGGCACACTGAAAATAACTGTCGTTTCATTAGTTCGTTTCATCAGCGATTTTGAGAATAATATAGATAAAAATTAATGTTTTTGAGGTATGTTAGGGATTGCACCCTCGATACATCGCTTAACTGTTGAGCTCCTTGAGCTCTCAACCATGCTCCTCGAATATTCTTGAAAGTCTAACTCACCAGGAGGCACGCCATTTATTTATGTGTTGTTTTCTAAGTTTTTTTCTGCGAGTTTTTCATATATTTTTTTCAGCGTAGTTTGGGTTAGCTGAAAACAACTCATTTAGAGTTATTTTTTTTTATGTTTAAATGATGAAGAGAAATTCGACGGCGATCGAAACGTTTCACGGAAACGATTGCAGAGTTGATAACTTCTTAGGTTTTCACGGCCAAATTTGATATTGTGGCTTTTGGGTTTAACCGTGTGTGGCGAACTTGATTGCATCGAATATTTTGTAGAAGTATAGAAGAAATAGTATGTACACTTCATATCACATTTCAAGTGCTGTTTTCGTTGTACTACCGAAGTTAAGCAACACGTTGCTTGTAATGAGTAGTAGGGTAGATTCAGCTGCCCATTATTACCAAATAATCCAAATCCTGGAGAGACCACGTCACGAACAATGAGGCTCTCAGGATAATCGAGGAAGATAGGCACCTAATAAGAACCATCTCAGAGAGGCGACCCCGATAGATCGGTCACATCATGCGCCACGATGGTCTTCTTCACGACATTGTGGAGGGGATGGTTGAGGGTAGAAACTGAGAGGGCGCCCTAGACGGGAGTGTTTGCAGCAAGTGTTCAAGGACATGAGGTGTAGCTCTTATGTTGAGCTGAAGAGGATTTCAGAGGATCGAGAGGCGTGGAGATCAAGATGCAAGATTTTGTTGCTGCAAAACAATCCACCGGATTGATACAACGAAGAAGAATCCAAACCTACGGTGCTTTGAGCTTATCTCCCGATCACATTTAACAATAGTAAAATAATTTCACATGTAGTGTTTAGCAATCTAAATTTATGTTGTTAGTATGTATATTCTACTTGAAGCCTGCGAGTAAGTGTATATAACCGATGCATCTGTAAAAATAACTGACTTGCAGAAAAAAATGGAAATTTTCATTCCGAGGGATGACGATTGCATGAGGAAGGAAAGGAAATCGTTTGGATGGGCTATCACCGCATTCTCAAGCCTCGTGATATGCTCAATCGGCGCTGAGAAAAACAGTTTGTATCTTATTAACTATTCATGGACTCTCCCATTCCAGTTGTATATGGAAGGCACTAGAAAAGATTATGGTCGGAGAAATGCGAGTTTTTTTTTTTTGGTCGGTTGTTTTGATACTTCAGAGATGAAAAAATGTAATGTTGGGAATGGGAAAACTATTGAACGGTCATTGGCTTCTGGATCTGGAAGGTCAAGGATTTACCAGCAGAAATACAACTTTATTTAATGTGAGCAATATGTCTATTGTTGTGGCTTTTGTGTTGAGCCGTGTGTGGTGAACTTTTTTCAACCAATATTTCGACCGCCATTGCAGGGGTCTTCTTCAGGATTAAATATTTATTTAGTTTTGAGTTGGTTTATTCAGATTATATATTTCTTTTATGAGCGTTATTGATTAATATCTCGATGGCAACTCAAGTTTCATTCCGAAGTATCGTAGTGCAATGGCGGTCGAAATATTGGTTGAAAAAAGTTCACCACACACGGCTCAACCCAAAAGCCACAACATCAAATCTGGAAGTGAAAACCTAAGAAGTTATTTAATATATCTATTGTAGAAGAAAATTCAAGCTACGGTTATAGTAAAATCTTAGCTAAAATAATGTTATTTATATTCTTGGCATTCACACTGAGATTAATTTTAAATATTAAATACATAAACTATTTTAAAATTGTTTTGGATTATATGGATCGTGTTGAACACTGTTAATTCACATACTTGAAAGATTGTGATTTTGCTTTCAATGAGAGCGTCATCAGTTCTTTTATTATTACGCTTGTATTATACGAGTAAATAACTGATATTTTTCAAAATATCTGAGTAAATCAAGTAGTGTTCCATAAGGTAAAAATTTACAGAATTAATATGTTTCAATAGTTTGAAATGCGGTATGTATAATTTTTGGTGGTTTTTTGTATTATTTGAAAGCTTCTATTCTAGATTTAAATTTAACGTATTCTGCGCATAAACCGTTTTGAAGACATACTATAAATTCGTAAATCGTAATAAATTTGTTATTTTCAATTGACATAAAAAAATATTCATCGTTCTTTAGAACCTACTTATATTAAGATTAAGTATTTTTATTTACTGAAAATTCTAATGAATAATTGATGGATACTTTACTAATCAATACTGATGTCTCATTCATAACCTTGTCTGTATACAATATGCACTGAAAATAGCTTTCAGTTTCATGAAATCAAATAATAAATAATCATACAAACTAAAAATAATCCACAGGTTAATAAACTGTGTATGATAATTTTTGCGGAAATAAAATAGTGCCGAAAATAAAATAAAAAGCTCGCGCAAGACACTATTTATATAAACAATTTATATGACCTTAATACTATTTTTAGTGAAGAGTTTTTTATCATTTACATGAAAACAGCGGCGATCGTGTGAAGGAATTACTTTCAGTATTGGCCACTTCAGCTCCGCGTATCCTGAGGAAGCGATAAGGCGATTTATAACTTCTGAAGTAGTATTAACCCACAAATACCCATTGTACTCGAATTTGTATAGAAAAAATAAAGATACGTTTGTTATCAAATAGATAAATAAATTCTTTCAACCTTCTTTGACAAAACGTTGATCACACTAAGAACTGTCTATTCACTTGCTGAAAAACCTTGGTTTTGCTTGCAACGAAAGCTTTATCAGTTCTCCACGTACATACTAATAGATGAAGCTTCCTTAAGAATATAAGTATAATCACAATAGGATTGTGTGTTAGAAAATATGGAAGGGGCTTAGACCTGTGGAAGTTATCCAAGTTTCATTATATTTTAAATTTAAATAATATATTTACTACAAATAAAATAAAATTAATTCTAAAATTATAATTATGCAGTTTCACCAAGTATTGTCAGTTGATAACCTTAATGTTATTTATATAATCCAATATTTTTCTATTATATAAATAACATCAAACATCTTTTCGTAGTATCAATCCGGTGGATTGGATTGCAAAATCTTGCATATCGATCATCAAACATAGAGGCAGTCAAATTCTGTATGAAGTGCAAGTCTTACTAAATAAATTGTATGAATAACTAGACAAAGATATACATTAATGGTCACAGAAATATACGAATTATTTTACATAAAAAAGGAGATATTATACAAAATAAAAATATAACGAATAACGGGGAATAACTTATTCTAAAATGTCCTTTAAGAAGTTTTCTTCTTTAAGATTTAAATATATACAAATGTTATTTTCAATGTATTAGGACAATGAGGGTTAAAACCGTACCGGTCACATAACTATAGACTATTTCTGTACAGAGATGTCAAGTGCGATTAGCCGTTACAAATTTACGAGGATCCGGTAGATTTTATTTACATGAATATCTTGTGATGGAAATGATACTAGCAATTTCCTAGTAAATTAACATGACTATACGCATGCAACTATTTTTACTTGAATCGATAACTTATAAGATAAATCAGTATATAAGAAGTAATTAATTGAAACACATAAAAAATAACAAACATCATCTCACATGTCATTATCCTCATAGAAAAATAATAGGTGGACGTGAGGATAAAAACACCACACATTGTAGCGATGTCTAGTTCATTGCATTCAACGTTTAATTTTCACCGTCATTTCGAATTCTCACTCCCACTGTTTCATTTTCTTTGATTATTTAATGAGATAATTGTTTTATAGTATTTGTTTTAGATTGGATTGTGAATCAATTTTTCACTATTTAAAACGCTTACTGTTTAAATTGTCAATATAGAGATACCCCCAACACACAGAAATCGTGAGTCAGCTTTCTGAGATCCACACAAACTCTCACATTCAACCCTGAAAATGAGGAACTCCAGCTCTGGCTCAACTCGCATCAGAAAATTTCATTACTCCAAAGGAAGGCCTTCCAACTGTCAAGAACCTTGACTGGCGGACCTGGAAATCCCTGAACAGATTAAGAACCGGAGTTGCACGATATTAGGCAGAAATAATTTGACGTCGCTGACACGAAAAATAAGAAGACGTCGTCAATATAACAAAATATTTAACTATTCAATAATTGTATATTTGAATAACGATTGTAGGTTTATTTATAAGAAGTACTTATTATAAAGCGTATTATCTGTATCACGGTATCGTCATAATCAATCTTCATTAAGAACGTTTTACAACTGATTTCAAAGTTGAAACAAAACCCTTATTCTTTCATAATTGAGAGATAAGCTGAAGGATTTTTCCAGGTAGGCGGAAGTCAGTCCCTTAACCAAGCTCCTTTATCAATCAATTAAGGGCGGCTCCCTTGATGTCTAAAAAGGCAGCTTTAAACCCTTGAAGACTTAATTTCAAAGAAAAAATAATATTAATCGCATTAAAATCGAATTAAAATTGACGCGATCGCTTAGGCGCGGTTCGTGAAACTTTCCGTAGAAAGATGACTTGACGAAAATATTACCTTTTCACAGAATGATAATACACTTTTTTTACAGGAAAGCAAGCTTTATCATATTGTACTGTATCGAATTTATTAATTTCTTAAGGTGTAGATACATCCTTCTATCATGTTTTTTCTGTAGCATTTCCGTTCTGTAGAATTTAATGAGCTTTTGCCTGCATTTATTTTTCATCTATTGAATAATTGCATGGGTAATAATAACATACTGAAAATTATTAACGGTAGAGAAGAAGATATGGAAGTATATTATTTACGAGGTGTATGTGGTTGGGTGAACAAATTGCATATATAGGTTTATGTCAGTTACCATTATCACCTCACTGTAAGTAAGTGGATATTGTCATAGCAGGACGGTACCAGGTTTGCTTCCAATTTACTGTCAATTTGACGTTACTTTTTCTAAGAAAAAGCAGGAATAATCTTTGCGTCACCTTATTATATCAGCATTTATATAGCACTTTTTATGACCAAATGGTTATTTCAAAGAGCGTTCCATTGCCTCTCTAAGCATATCAATTGGTCCTGAGTCTGCCTCTGAAGGACTTTTAGGCCGTTGATGCCGCAAAACTGAGAGCACCATTGTCAAAGACCGTGTTGAGACTACTTCTCGTCATCTGCAGGGTGGTTTTACTTGTTCTGGCTGATCTGAGTGTCTATCCACGCGCACTTATCTCCGATGGCTAACTAAGCGCTGTCAAATAGCTCGGTACAGTGCCGTGGAGTGCCTTGTTATAGGTAATCTCAGTATTTATAAATTCATATACTTACTCGAATAATGTTATCCCTAATCACTGAACATGAATGTGACTGAACCTTAAGCGGAAAGCGCTCCTAATAGTCGTTTAGCGGAGTGATGTATGCCCAGGGTGGCCCTGCAGGGAGGTGGTGTTCGGGGTTCGATCCCATCTGCCGCGCGGCGATATCTCTGTTGTGCGGCTCGAGGGCTGAATGGAGCACAGTGAAAGGCTCGTAGAAAGCGGAACTAGTTATGGGAAACCAGCGCTTTTCAAACTCCCAATGATTTTAGGCGTAATCAATTATGTTAATCATATGTTTTCCGATATTTCGTACAGTCAGGTATCAATATAACGTTATTATGTGTAGATGGAATGTTCTGTAAGTCATTGCTATCAACAAACATTAAAAAACGAAGATGAGCCTTCGAAAAGACTACGATAGAGATTTCAAAGACTCTTGAGGTAGGAAGGAATCTGAGGTAAATTAATATTTTAATGTTTTAAAATTGTTTTAATATGAATGACGTTGAGCACTGTTTATTAACATGCTGACTATCACGGTTTTCTCAATCAATGAGAGCTTCGTCAATTCTAAAAGTACACAAACACACGACAGTGGTATGAAAACATTTACATTTCTATGTATCTTTATTGAAATGGTAACATAGTTTATGGACCTAGCTCGTCCTCACTGTTATGTGCGATATTATATATTATTACTGTTAATACATACATTAACTTTAAATGATTACATGTTTCGGTCGAGGTTGAAACATGTAATCATTTATATTAAATTTGAATCAAAACTAAATATAAAATTATAATTATTCAGTTTCACCAAGTATTGTCAGTTGATAACCTTAATGTTATTGTTAATATATACAATATTTTTCCTAGTTACGAGTATTAATATAAATTGTAAAAAAAAAATGTATAACATGTTTTATTATAAATTTATTATAAATAATATTTCATCGTAAAAGATATTTTTAATCGTTTATAAACGAAAAGCAGTCTATGCAAATCCTTCAAGTAACGACCACCATATAGAGGCATCTTCTTTAGTTAAATCAAAAGATAATTATTTTTTAATAAACTATTAAAAATAATAATAATTGTTTGTGCGCATAATATAAATATTTTTTTAAAAAAAAATTATCTTGAAAATCTTTCAGTTTTTCATTGCGGAAGTCGGCATGGAAAGCGCTGCGTTAAACTATTGTGGAAATTCTCGGTAACCGTGAATTAAGGCTTTTTTATTATTTCTTTTGGGGAGAATTGACTTTCCGTCGAGGTTAATTTTCCCCTCATAAGGGACCAATCAATAAATGCGTCTGTTGCGAACCGCATTAAGTAGCAAGCTAATGTATTATTATGAAGTCAAATTTATTTCAAAGAAATTTTCAGAATCGTGAAATGAGCGGGCGATTCCATAGAAATAGGTAGTGGATTTGAAAGCAATATATTGTTATAATATGATAACAAAGGAGTTATCTTTTCCCTGGTTTCATAATATTGGGATATCAATGTCGTGTAAAATCAAAAAATCTGTCGAATAATTCTACATTTAGTCATACGTACATAACATTCAATTCAATCAATTTCAAACATTACCCAACTCTTCTTCTTCTAGGGATGCTTTCTTTCCATTCTTTTGAGTCCAGGAGGAAAATTGCTGCTCTCAAACATTCATTCATTCTTCTTCGCGGTGTAATTCACAATCCTGGAAGTCTTGAATGTTTTAACTTCTGTGCAATCCATTGTTTTTGATCCCAGTTGATACTTGTGGAGCTTCGAGCACTCAATTTAGTACGACGCCAATGGCGCTCCTAAATGGCCTACCAGCATACCTCAATCGTTTTCTTACATCCTTTTCCTCTTTTGTCGATGGTATTGTTCTCCTAGATCTGTGATCTTTGACACGTGTTCTTCTTCTTTTATGTTAATTTTATTTTTTATTCTCTTTTGTATGTATTGTATATTTATGTGTACTCTACGTTTCTTATTATTTGTACCTTGGAACTTCGGTTCTGTGAAATAAATAATATAAAAAAAAAACATTAAATAATTTTACTACATAGAACTTATCCGAATAAGCAGTCAAAAGCTAATTTTTCTCTTTAAAAAATCAATATCACCCAGATATTTGGGTTGTAGTCCAGAATGCCTTTCAAACTTAACTGAAAGACTTGACTTTAATAAATACTTTTAACTTCTGCACTCATTCACAACAGACTCATATATTTTAACTAATCATTATTTTAAACAAAATAGAACAATTTACAAAATTAAATATTCCTATTTTAAGCATTCACTTTGAGATTATTTTAAAAGTGAATGCTAAAAAATCTCGAGTATTTAAATGTTAATAATCGTACATCACATACATAAAAGTTCGATATTTTATCCCAAACACCACTAGGATGCTTTAAAAAAAAACCTTCATACAATATGGGTTTCTTCATGAAACAGATCGATGTAAATTTGCAATATCTCTAACCCTTACACAAATATCACATATTTTATCCATGCTGCGTCCATCCATATTGGTAAGGCTAGGTTAGATAAGGTTTGGTTTTAGGTAGCAGCCTTCAGTCATTCTGGTTAAGCGCGGTAGTTTATGACGGTAAAGCTTGTCTGCATTCTTCAACTTACACATAAAAAAGTGTAAAACGTAAGTTTTTATCGTTTTCGATTTGTTTGAAATCAAGCGCAGTTTTAACTCTTAAGCCATGATGCTTGCTGCCAATTAATTAATGATAACCGTAACAATATAACAATCGAGGCTTTCTCGCTCACAGATCTCATGCTCGCGTGAATTCTGCTCCAAATATCTCTCCTCCAATTAGTAACAAAAATAAAGAGAGATGGCGAGAGAGAAAGAACCTCCACGGCAATAATTACAAGTGAATTAGTACTGAAAACAATCATATCATTAGTCAAAGTCGATCTGGAGATAATACACGGGCGGACATTGAACCGGGGGCCTCTTCTTGCTCGTGGGAAAATCTACCGCCTCTTATGAATTTCGTTGATGTTGAAAACTCGTGAAACGGTGAGAGATGTAATTATTGTTAAGGTGAATATTATTAAGATTAAAATGCACTGTGGCGTCGATTATTAAATTGTATATACGAGTATTCTTATCATAAAACCCTGAAGATCAACTGGATACAAACATAACAATTCTGGATACATAGTAATGTGGATTATTCTTTTATTTGATTAAAGAAGGTTACAAAGAGTTTTTTTTTTCTTTATACTCGTATTACAACCATGCTATTTATATTTTATACTTTTACGAACCAGAGAACATATTAGGTTGCTTGGAAAAAGGAAAATTAAAAAACGCTGTTTATTATTCAACGATTTGTAATAATTCATTCATTCACTTTATTATCACAAGCTTCGATTGGGCTTTCAGAATGTGGTGCATCTTCAACATCAAGATTTCCGGATCTAAATTTTGCCACTAGATATTGCACCCGAGTTCTGTCAATAAATTCGCGTTTTCTCCATGCACATCGGTTTTTTTCTTATTTGAACAGCGTTTTTTAACTACATATTTAAAAGTGAAAATATGACACAATCAATAATATTTTTCACAATCAAGCCGTGCTATATTAACTGATAAAATATATAATCATTATGTGTGTGAAACCAATTAATCTAATGCGAGTATTGCAAGCACTCACGAACATTATATTTGTAATTTAAAGAATCTAACCTAGGACCTCTCATTGGGCAGTTTAACGCTTTCACTCGTGGTGATACTAAGTTGCTACGATATTAGTGGCCGTAAAAAGGTTCTCGAGAAGGTTCTCAAGATAACCAAGAGCCTGACAAAGTCTTCTTCTCTGCACAATAAGCTATAAACTTCATCGGCGGTCCACCTTTGGCCTGCATTATTCTTCAGTTCCCAAGGCGTTAATCCTGGGCGTCTTCCGCGACACTGTGCAGTGAAAATAATCAGGTGTTGCAGTTGGGTGCAATCTTTCGCATCGGATGCAACGGACTTTAAGACCATGGGACCGGAAACAGTCGGAAAATTCGCTTCCTTGTCGAGATTAATGAAGCAACAATAAGACAATGAGTTTATTGTTGTACATTTGTATATTTCGCATTGTAACTTATTTTTCAATGTTTTCTTCTTTCGCTATGTATTCGTACCAACAATTTGTTCAATATTTGTCAATTTCTATAGCCCATTTGTTACGCATTTCAAAGTTGGAAAATCAAAACTACCTGAGCAGACTGAACTTTACCCGCCGAATAACCACACCAGAGTTAGTTAAGTCTTCTTGACGATGAGCTCATTCAGATTATGATCAGTTAACGGAGAGAATCTAGCATACAATCTGAATGTATCTATGTGAATGATAATAAACAGATAATGAAAATTAAGTCTTCTATAGCGTCGAGATAAGGTCAGTGCTAAAGAAAATACGCTTTAAAAAGAAAAAAAGGGTGAATATCCGCTTCATATCTGAAACATATGGTCACAACCTATAACCGTCACTCAGGTATACCATTTTCACTTCTTCTTCGTAGTATCAATCCGGTGGATTGGTTTGCAGCAACAGATTCTTGCATCTCGATCTCCATTCGTCTCGGTCCTATTTGTCACTATCTATTCCTTTTCCCGAGATATCTCTGCAGCCAAAAATCCATCTAAGAGTCTATGGTTCCCGAGAACCTGGACAGCAGTAGCCCGAGGCATTGAAGAGACTGCAGCTCTAAGCCAATAATTCGAGCCATATTTTGTGTGATTTATTTATAAAATGGGATCATTATCTGAACGCTTCCTAAACCAGGACCATTTAATCCTAATGGGCGGTTCAAGTCAACAAAACGCTGAGATAATTCTATATAAATATATATGATACAGGAGAATCGACTGTAGTCATTTGGTTTATTTAGATTCTTCAAAAATATTTATATATTTTTTAATATTTCATAAATCTGGAAACAATATAACATTGTAATCATTCTCTCGATCAAATCTCATTCACTTATCTCACGCATAGTGACCACACAATATGAGCATTCAAGAGCACCGGTATTTAAAAACCGTTTGCTTAATTGCCAACGGTAACACTTAATGCTCACTAAAATATTATAAAACCATAATTAAGTGAATTTCACAGTTCGCCGACATTTTCTCGCCGGAAATGCTCCCGTTTTGTTTATTCGGACATTCAGAGTGAATTCTTAAGATGTATAAAAAATCTCACTTATAAAATACACGAAAAATGTTTTATAACTATGTGAAAAAAAATATATATATATTGAAATTTTAGCCAAAAATTGTTACCATTCATTTCGGTCAGTTGATATTATGCATGATTTGACATCTCGTATTTTCACTCGGTAAAAATGAAAGACTGGTGGCGACAAGTCGCACCAGAGGATTTCATTACTCTAAAGCAGGGGTCGTCAAACTTTTTATGCCTAGCGCCCACTTTTGTCTATTTTTCATGGTAAAATTTCCCTACCGCCCACCAACCTCACTATATTTCAATTCAGTATATGGGTGGAAAAAAATCTAGAAGGAATGTAGGAGATATGACCAAAGTCCACCACGGAAGCCCGTATGGCCCACTAGTGGGCGGTACGGACCAGGTTGACGACCCTTGCTCTAAAGGAAAGCCTCCCAACTAACAAGAACCTTAACTGGCGGACCTGGAAATCCCTGAAAGAACCGGAATTGGTAGAACAAAGGACAACCTCGAGCGGTGGGCAATTCTTCGGCAGGGAGAGCCACTATTGTGCGACTGCGAAAACCTGCAGACCGCCTTACACCTAAGATCCTGCTCCATGTGCCTAACGAGCTGCACACTACACACGATTTATTAATAATAATTTTTAAGAAGTTCACACGACTAACTCGACGATAACCCGAGTCGCGGATATTGTGTAAGAAAGAACTCAACCCAAATAACGTCACACGGTAAGCAACGCAACATGATGCATCCATGTTTTGGTTTTCTTCCATTGTTGCTTTACTTCGGTGTTCTAACGCAAGAGCCGCGGAAGTATGTTATTGTCGTAATCGTACTTGTAGTATAAATTTGGATTAAATAGATTAATACTTTCTAGCCTGTTTTAACGTGAATTATATTGTTCAAGTACACTGTTTATTCACTTGCTGGAATACCGCGGTTTCGCTTTAACTAAAAACAATGTACAAAATACAAACGAAAAGTTCCCATGTACTGACATACTGACAGATAAATGGATCAGAAAATTACAGTAAGGTATCCAGGGAAGTAGGAAGGGGGGATAAGTGGAGCTTAGGGGAGTCAAGGAAGGATTTTTACTCATTAATTTACTACAATATTATTACGTAACATTTTTATTTATCCATCAGTATATATGCGTTGGGAATTGAAAAACCTCTATTGAAGGCAAAACCGCGGTATTCCAGCAAATAATTAGTGCTCAGTGTATTTGAAATGGATCTCAAATAAAATGCACAAAATATAAATACAAGTAAATATGTTGAATTGCTGTATTCTTCTGAACTGTTCAAACTTCAAAAGTTTCAGACAATTGCTGTGATTCGCTAATTGCCGTTCACGCTAAGCTCGATTAAGAAAGCTCGCCGGTCAGTGTGAGAGCGCTTTTTCAAAGTGTGAAGAAAGCTCAGCTGTTGCAAAGCGGACGAAAGCGTGCGTCGAGTCATTTGAAAGCTCCGCTCGGAACAAAGCTCCGTGCGTGCCGCTAAGTAAATTGTCACAACTTTAGTCTCGGAATGCGAAACGAGACGATTACCATTCGGTTATTAAGCTTTAATTGTAATTTATTTAAATTGTGCAGACTAACTGAAACAGCTAAGAGTTTTGCTCGGAGATAATTGGCATGTTAAAGTTTGTTTGCATCGTGAACACAAATATTCTATTATTACACATAGTTAGAGTTACACTACCAGAGGGTCTTGTTTTTTTACGAATTATGAGTCTTTGGGTAGTTTGTAAACTTTATGTGGTCCTTAAATTTTTTAAAAGTACATATCTTTTATGTGCACTTATTATTCTTAATAAAATATATATTAGTTATTAATTTTAAATGGATAAATACTTCCCAGCTTGTTTTAATATTGATCATATTGAGCACTGTTTAATCACGTGGCCTTCAATGAAAACTTCATAATTTACTAACGTGTATAATCTTCATCAGAGACCGAACCCACGACCTCTGGCTTACTAAGCAAGTGTTTTAGCAATACACCATACGCGAAGGCAAAATGTTACTTTTCACACAAGTAAATTCTTGGCTTTAATTTCATTATAATATTGATAAAAGTTGTTTCCATGCATTTTATAGTTTAGAATGTTTAGATGACCCAGAAAGTAAACTTAATAAATTTTCGGTAAAAAAATATAATTGTGATGCATGAATTAATAGATTGAATCTTTATAAATATACATACAGTTTAAATCAAGCGACATCTTTGAAAGTTATGTATCAATAATACAATACGTATTAATTTCTCGACTCGGCCTGCAAAGCAACTGGCTGAATGGCCAGTGTCGGCTAGTGATACGACCATGGCTTCAGTACCGACTTTAGACCCTGCGGCGCCATAGGGCATTTTTTTTTCTGGCGCCCGCTATTGTATACATTAAAAAAAATCTAATCAAGATTGGTTGCACTCGGCGGCCCTAGCTTATTCGACGCCCTGGGGCACCAACGCACTTCACCACCCCCTAAAACTGCATGGCTTCGTGGTTCAAATTCTAACGTTTATTTTGTTCCAATTTTTGGATGAGAAAAATTTCATACATTATATTCATTACAAAGTCATCATAATTGCTATGAATTTGGATGTGTATTAGTCGATAAAATTTTATTTGACTTTTTAACTGCTATCGTAGATTTATAAGCTTCAAGTGAAGAATATTTATGAAAAAACAAATTTAAATGTGAATTTCCAGAATGAAAACCAATTATTTCACATATTTATCTGGTAGAATTAAATGTTGCAACAAATGAGGTTTAACCCAATGTCTTTCGTGGAAGTTATTTGCAGAAAATCTGTGGGCATTGTTGGACGATGAGAGCGTGAGCAGCCAGACAGTCGTCAGGAGCTGGAAGAGTGGACGAGGCTATTTCAGTCATGATGCTCTCATCAGTCCACAGACGGCTGATCACTCTGCTAGGGGTCGAGAAGAATGCGCTTCCTGAACTTCAGATGCATCAATACAACAGCTGATAGGAAAGGTTCGGGAATACTGTAGATAATGAACTGGGATGGTTGAAAAAATTATAAAAGCAAAGTGATAGTAAAGAGTGGTTCCTCTGAAATTGTTACAACTAGTGAAGAAGTCAAGAAAGTTTTCTGAGACAATTTTACAGGAAACCCTCTTTTGAACAACAAACTATTGTCTTATTTTATATAAGATTTCCCGTCTTCTTCTTCTTCTTCTTCGTGTCAGCGACGTCAAATTATTTCTGCCCAGTATCTGGCAACATCGATAGCCTGTGTGTTGCCTAGTATTAGATCTTGAGGTGTGCAGCTTGTTGGGCACATGGAGCAGGATCTTAGGTGTGAGACGTCTGCAGGTCTCCGTAGTCGCACAACAGTGGCTCTCCCTGCCGAAGAATTCCCCATCGCTCGAGTTTGTCCTTTCTTCTACTAACTTCGGTTCTTAATCTGTTCAGAGATTTCCAGATCCGCCAGTCAAGTTCCTTGCCAGTTGAGAGGCCTTCCTTTGGAGTAATGAAATCTTCTGATGCGATTTGTTGCCAGAGCTGGAGATTCTCATTTTCAGGGCCGCTGATGATAATGAACTAGGATGGTTGGCGAAATGAACTTTTTTTTTAAATTTCTTTGTTTCTTAATCATTATTTATATAGTTTTATTGTTTCAATAAATACATTTGTGCATGTGGAGAACTGACGAAGCTCTCATTGAAAGCGAAATCCTTTGTTATAAAAGAGTATTGTAACATTCCGAGTATTATTTTAAATTCTTCCACAACTTAAAAAATAAACGAAAAGAATTATCGATCAAAAAAATATTCAAAGCATTGTTATTAAACGTATTTGCGTACCAAAAAAAATCTCTAAACGTATTACAGCACGAACGACTCGAAGAACGTAAATTTTACGTATCGACGTAAATAGTATCCAGTGTGGAAATATGAATGTATCATAAATTATGTTTCTTGTTTGTCCTGTCACTTCGGTTCAGCATCCGGCAATTATTCACAGTGAAATTGATAGCGGCCGAGAGAGCGCGCGTGCGAAAATGTTGGAGAAACACTGCATGGAGGAGGCTTACATAGACAGTGTTTTAATGAAGAAAAATGACAAAGATATCCTACCAAATCTTGAACAAACATCTTCGTCATTTATACCGTGTGAATCCTACAAAGACTATGTCAGGTCTTCTTCTTCTTCGTGTCAGCGACGTCAAATTATTTTTCCTAGTATCTGGCAACATCGATAGCTCGTTTGTTGCCCAGCATTAGGTCCTGAGATGTGCAGCTTGTTGGGCACATGGAGCAGCATCTTAGGTGTGAGGCGGTTTGCAGGTCTCCACAGTCGCACAATAGTGTCTCACCCTGACGAAGCATTCCCCACCGCTCGAGGTTGTCTTTTGTTCTACCAACTCCGGTTCTTAATCTGTTTAGGGATTTTTAGGTCCATGCTGCTGTTAAAAAAACGTCTATTAATTTATATAATTTATAAATTTAAGAGCGCTTTAAACAATTCTGGCTATTACACATATTTAGTAAGAGAATGAATCCGTAAAAGATATTAGAATCACTGTCGCAGATAAAATGAAAACCCGGGCAGAAGAAAGATTCTCTCACCGAATATACGAGCAAAAAAAATGTTAAAGGCGATTTTTTTATTTTATAGGTTGCATGTTCAATAAGGCGAATTCCCTCGAATAGCATAGAAATATACCGATTTCTTAACAATAATAACTGCCAATTTAAGAGAATTAACTCTGAGGTCTAAGGTTTGTATCTAAAGTAAATGAGGTTATCACATAAAAATAAAATAATATTTACAATTATTACGGATTTTATTATTTTTTGACATATACTCTAGTAGCTTTTACCGAGTATTGTAAGAATCTAAGAATATAAATGATTTTAGTCTGTTTTTAGCAAGTGTTTGTCACGTCTGGGTATCCCAGTAATCAAAGATTATCTATAAATTGATTAGTTGAAAGTTATGTCCTTGAAACAGAAAACTTGTTCTACCTTCGGTGGAAGATGATCAACGCTTTAGCCATTCGCCATACGGCTTCTCTATTTTCTACGCATCTATCTAATGACTGACCGGAAGCACTGTCCGTGTTCCTCGCGCTGTTAATGGTCGTGTAGATCCGCAAGATGGCCGGAGATAGCGAGGGCCGATGGCGGATCTTTGCGGTGAAAAATGTTGTATGTAAATGAGTTGGACCTCTTCGTATGGAGCCGGACTCTAGTAAATCAGGCATTGTTTCACATACGTTATTTGCTTTGGCAATCACGACGTTAATACCAACGATACGCGAATAAATTATGTATGATAATTGGCGAGGTGCTTTTGTCAACTTGCGGTGTGTACAATTCTTTGATGAACAATTCTTATAAAAGATGCTTGGGGGATAGAATGAAGAAAGAAATAAAATGGCACGTTTTGAGAAACATGTTTTATTTAATCATTTAAAATTACTTTATCATGATATCATTCATTCAACAGTAATACGATATTATATCTTAAAATTAAACAAATTATAAATTTTCAAATAATAATAATATATTGGATAAATTAAAGATATCTAAATGGTGTATAAATCATTAATTGCTTAGAATATTTTAAATATAAAAAAACACCTGAAAAATAATACATAATATTTTACACATGCCGAATATTTTAGATTGAATATAAGATACGTTAGAAAGCACTTATATCCTAAGTATATAAATCTGACACAACTATCCTAATATTTAATGGGTGATTTAACCAATAGCAGAAATAATAGAGCCTGACATTTTCAGATAACGATTTTATTGACACTTTAATGTGACAATTTCAAACGTTAACAACATTACCATAAAAAAATAAATATACATACTTTGAATATATACTATGGCGACATCTATCGTACGATGATAACAGTGATATAAATATTAGTTTCAACGCGAGTCGGTCTAGGCATAGCAATGGCCCAGTTGGCTGAGCGGTATGAATACCTGGGCATAGTTGGTTTCCAAGGTCCGCGGTTCGCATCCCGCTTCTGCCGTTATTTTTGTGCTTGGATTGACGCGTTGAAAAAAGAATTTTATGTATAGTATATGTATATTTAATTAATAATAATATTGTAATATAGTCAATGATCTATAAAAGTAGATTAAAATATTGAAATAATAAAATAACATTCTAATAAAAAATTTAAAAATTCATATTACCGTATTTATAGATTATTTAATTAAATTTCCAGCGACTACCTACTACTTTTCAGTGAATTCTGAAATATTAGCCTGGCCTGAAAGATTATTAGTAGGCTATCTAGTGAGTGTCAAGTGCATGGATTGTTTCAACACCGTTTCAACAATCACCCAAATCATGAAAACTGATTCTAAATTAACGATGTTTGTTCTGAATTTACAACTTTAACATTTCAAAGTATTGTGGCAAAAGAATACGGAGAAAAATGGTAGAAATCTTTCGTCAATGCAAAGAAGGACGCAGTATCCAACCAGGCTATTTACGACACTGAAAAAAGGACGTCTAAAGGTAGCGGCGTCCCGACGTTTTCCACGATATACAGGACTTTGTAATGCGAGACTGGACAGCTCAGATTGCTGAAGGAATCTTTTCAATGAACGCTGCTCTTACCGAAAAGCCTTTGATCCTAAATCCAAAAGTCTCATATCTGGATGTAAACTTCCTGTGGACCACCGAAGACTTATAAAAATAAGTGGTGCTTTTAGTAAATTAGTGAAATCATGAAATTAATATTGTTTCGTAATAATTAAATGAAAAAATATTCGGAAGTAAAAGCATGAATGAACAATTATTGAGGAAAGAAGTGAATGTTTATAAATTACCTTTTTATGATTGAATTATTTTAATTCATAACTAGTAAAAGTAAATAAATATATATTGTGTTATTTAATTTTTTTATAAACTTCATATAAATATATATATTATAAAAAATTACCATCCATCATAATAAAGTATACCGCGAAAGACCTAAAAGCTCAAGTGGTGTTGTTTCTGTGTTGACCATATGTTCCATCTTATACAGCGGATATGGTTAACAATAAAGAAATTAGTTGCTGCAGATTGACAAATCCATAATAAAAGTAGCAGGCAACGAATAAATTAACATTATATTAATTTAAGGAAACATAATTATGAGAAGACTTAAATTACTTACTTTAGCTAATGGTAATGTATCTTTAGTGAAAAACACTTAGAATAATAAAAAATAGTTTAAACAAAACCAATTACAATTAATTCAGTAATATTTATAATACTGTATACCATAATTACAAAGATAATATTAAAAATTACTGTTTTAAAAAACGGTACAAAGCTATTATATTTTTTATGGTTGAAATGCATTACGGTTTCCTGGAAATATTAATGTCACCAATGCAGTTTATTGCCACTAATAACTATCATTACGTTAAGTCCAGTACATTACAGATTACCTGATTACTGAAGGATATTAATATCGATTCGGACATTTAACTGCAAAAAGCATGGTTTTGCTTATCTCAAAAATCGAAGCTTTTATTTTTAAACGGTTTTTTACAATAATGGAAACAGACTTTTTAGAATCTGATTTTACTGTTTGTTTTACCTTGTTTTTAGTGATATTACTGCTAACTGTTCAAAAAGTACATTTTTTAAATATTATAAACGATACAAGGAAACACTAGTATTGTAATATTATGTTAAACATATAAAAGCGTTACTTGGACTTGAATAAGCGACGATCGACAAATATAATCCAACGAAGTTAATAATACTTACTGATAATTAATGGGAAAATTGCGGACTTTTCATATGATTTTAATAAAAATAGTTAAATCAAAATTATTGACTTTTATTTTAACATTTATTTAAAACACGACTTACACTTGACTTAGGCGTTAACAAAAGCGGAATTTATTTTTTCAACAGAGATCGAAATTAAAATTAAAATATTTATATAATACATTTGTGTTTCATGTAATCATAAGATTATAAAAATTCCTTCTTCGTTGTATCAATCCGGTGGATTGGTTTGCAGCAACAGAATCTTACATCTCGATCTCCATTCCTCTCGGTCCTCCGCAACCCTCTTCAGCTCAGCATAAGAGCAACAATTCATGTCCTTGAACACTTGCTGAAAATACTCTCGTCTAGGGCGCCCTCTGCAGTTTCTACCGTCAACAATATTTTTTTTACAAAACAATAAAAAAATATTGTCAGATAAATAGTTATGGTGCTAAGAAACGTTAAATTTTACAAAAATTCACTGCTGCACTCAAGATAAGAGAATCGCCTTATATCATTTTAAGATTTATTAGTTCCTAATATGCTTCAATCTGACAGAAATACTAATGCTAAGAAAATCTGTTATTAAGGAAGTATATAAAAATGTTTGTATATATTTCGTCGTATTTTATGCGCAGCTATATCGTTCAACGGATTGCGATAAAACTTGATGTCTTTACATTTTGTATGCGCAGCATCACGCAATAGGCATGTCAGTAAATAATATGAATATATTGTGTGTATTTAAATAAATAAAATAATCATCGGTTAGTAAAAAAATAACCGCGTAAGTCTGTCAGTAGTTTTTCAGATGCTTCAGGGACATTGGATTAATAAGCGCGGAAAACGGCTCCGAAAAAGAAAAACAATCAGTTGGATTTAGAGAAATAAAGACCGTGTTGATCGGTGATAGGCATTGGCCAAAATCTGGTAGACACAACAAGATGAAAGATACTATCCAAGGTTCTATAAATACCAGAATGTGAGCCGGTAGAAGTTGAGGTAACAATATGCCACCGGAACGTATTCTTTTTGATTCAATCAATATTATTGTAGCAGAATTTAAAAGTAGAGTTAAACACCCGATACCAACACATCTCTGTATACAACTATGAGTATTTTCCTATAACATAAAGTGCTAATAATTATGAAAGTGGTCAAGAAATTGCTAAAAGAAACAGGTATTCATTTATTTCAGTTCACATTGTTGTTAATTCATATAAACTTCATTCAACATAAATTTATATAATCTAAATATAGCATTTCATGCAACGTGAATTTGTCACTTTCATCAGTTTTCTACCAGCTTCAAAACACGAAGCTATAAATATCTCAGAACGAATGAAACATCACTTACACCTTATTATTATTATTTTATTATTTGAATCGCTAAGACTAAGTGGAATTTCATAATATCAGTAAAATTAAAAAGTAGTTACCTAATAATGGGACATATAATAGAACAATTAATTCTTACATCAATCTTACGCGGCACTGCAACTTAGATGGCACATTTCCTTTGATGAATATAATGTGATGCTTTCACTAAATTCAATTCGATTTTCCACTCACTTTTCATAAATTATAAAAAAGATTATAAATGTAGAAAAAAATCACTTGTATTTTGATTAGGTTTAAATTATCTAAAATTAAAAAAAAACACTTGTAATACGTTATATTAGTTTATTTTGGTTTTATGGACTAATTTAACATCTCAATTTGTTTGAAAGGCGTTTATTTTTTTAAAATCGCAAGTTTGCCAGTATTTCTTTTAAAAGAGAGAACAATATCAGTTACTTATACGAACCGTGGAACGATTAAATACGCTTTTCATGAACTTTCATGACAGTAAAATAAATAACGAGAGAGTTAAAAAAGTTTTTATTTGTCTAAGTCTGCACTACAGACGGCACAAACCGACTGAGCGGGAACCCTTGCCAAGAATACGAAGTTATTGTCTGATACAGTTTACTTTGTAAACAATATCTTAAGATTATTTATATAAGATTATTTTTTTAAATATTTTTTTTAATAAGTTACACGAGACATAATAAATCAAACAAAAAAATTTAAATATATTTGAATATGAAAAGCTTCAAATCAAATACGAAAACTTTTTTATAAAGCACATTAGAGTCTTTTGTGGTGCTCACTTGTAATAGTATTATATCCCTTATATTAGAAGTTAGGGCACTCTATTGTCCTGGAGGTAGTAAATGCTCTCCAAAGGCGGATGAACCTTTATGTTCAACGCCATTAGGATGTGGAAATAAAGGGGAAAACACCACATTAAAGGTCCAAAAGACATCCTATGTATATATCAGCAAAAATGATCGCATCTTGAACGAGGGGCAAGATTTTGTTGCTGCAAACCAATCCACCGGGTGATACTACGAAGAAGATAAGAAATTTAACATCACTTTTATGCTGCATACTGAGTGAAGTGGTGAATGAAAAAACTGTTGCGCTTTTTAACGTTGTACCAAAAATACAGACAATATGAACTTTGCTTGAATCTAGAGTTAATATAATGCTCAGAATTACATTTGTTAAGGCCAAGCATTGGAAAATTAAATATTTTTTCCAGTATGTATTACATTACGTCGATAGGGATACATTTTAAATAATTGTTGAACAACAATTTACTACCTACTACTATCAATTTCTAGAAAAACTCAAACCTTTACTTTTCACCAGAAATGTATTTTTCAATTACGTTTTAATGACAAGTTATTTCAAACGTTCATTTAATATTTTAATATTTAAGACAACTATTTATTAATTCTAAATAATTAATTAATACTCGTATCATATATTATACGGAACAAGTATTAATTCCCATCAATAGACGTAGAAAGAATGTTAATTTACATACTTGATAAACGGTGCAAAATTCAAGAATGGTAAAAGGCGGGTAATGAAATAAATATGGTTTTCAAATTTTGCACTTTGAATCGCCGAGTTTGCGCAGTTTATTTTTTCTTCGATTTATTCATAAGTCAAAAGGCATGGTGTTTATTGTAAATTTGTATGTATAATCAACCAGTTGTTAACAAATAGTTACGTAGTCAAAGAGCAAGCTTAATTTGAGTGAACATATAGTTCTTATACCCAATAGACAGCTACACGGTATTTAGTATTGGCAGAGTCACGTTGCTTGTCTCGACATGTCTTTGGTTTAATTTGGTCGCGTGATATTTTTTCGCGCTGCTGTCCTTGTCTGGGAAGGGCGGTCTGCATGCCGGCTCGTCTGTCAGCGCTGCTCCGGGAGAAGGAAATCGAGAAAAAGGACCGGAAAAAACTTGGAGAAGCTATTTCCGATGTCACCAGAATGAATGCCCAAAATGCCCGGCGAAAGAAGCGGCCAAGGATAATATAAATGCATGGTTACACTGAAACTTAAGATACAACCCTCTTTTCAGGAATATTTTCAGAATACCTTTACGTTTATTAGACACACATCCTTACTATAAGAAACACAAAAGACTGAAGACGGTCTTTGGCAATCGGGCTTTCAGCTACGCTGCACCAATGGCCTGGAACTCACTACCGGAAAGCATAAGAGAGCTTAAAGCGGAGGCATCCTTCAGAAGCAGACTCAAGACCCACCTTTTTACTCAGAGAGGCAAAGAAACGCTTTTGGAATGATCATTCGGTCATAAAAGAGCGCTATACAAATACTAATATAATAATAATAATAAGATCATTGAGTTTTGCTATTAAAAAAAATATAATAAATTACTGGAGAGCACACATCACGAATAACGAAGTTTTTCATCAACTCATCAAATCAAAAGAGGGAGGTTATAACAAATTTTTCAAAAATATGAGCAAATGAAACTGTCATAGTATGCGTCATTACGATTTTTTGCAATAAGGAAGGATAGATGAAATTCGACATGAAAGACTAATTTTTCAGCAAAGATTTTTTTCAATCGAGAGGAGACTTTTCAGGAATACGTGTATGTTCTGAATTCATAATTAATGTTCGGAAAACGATAAAGGCAAAAAAAAACACTTCTTAATAAGCGTAATCTTGCATCATCTTTAAAATACTGGAGAAAACTCGAAATGAAAATGAAGAAAGATCGGGGCGAACGAACATGTATGAACAAGTTACATGCAATCACGACGCAAGTGCGTAGATACTCGTATATAAAAAAGCGCGTGAATTTTGGCACTCTCTTTACATGTTCTTCATATATTTTTATATATCTTTTCATTTTCTGTTGTTATATTACAAGTTTGTTTCATAATATAAAAAAAAATTGTAAAGTTAGAAACGTATTCATATAAAACTCATCACTTTAATACACACATTATTTAAAACTTGAAGGCGAAAAATTAATAGCAAATATTCATTATTTACTTAAATTGAATTGTAGAATTCTACTATATATAACTAATTAAAAATACATTAACTCATATATCATAAACAGTGCATATTTTGTGACACTATAAACAATTATGATTTTAAAACTAATTTTTCGCCGTAATTTAATTGGATTTTATTGATCAATTTTTGATTATTTTAAGCTCATAGTTTTTTATGTTTTTATGTATATTAAAACATTGTTTTTAATGCATTATTTCTTCGTTCGAATCAACAGCATCGAGCATATTAGCAGTTTGCGTAAAGGTAACAAAAAAAAACACATGTGCCGGCCGCATTACGTAAATCACGTCACGTGGACGTCACGTGCGCGTCACGGACACGCGTCTGTCGGCTGCCAGCTTTGCACGGAGAGGACGACGCCTCACTGAGCCGCCGGTCCGATCCCGGTCAGGAGCCGCCGCCGCCGCTGATGATGATGATGTTGTTCCCGAAGAGTGGAAGACGCTGCTGGGGGTAGGACCAGAATAGACGCGAGTGAATCACGGGCGCCGGAAGAGCGGACGCGCGCCGATCTTTTAGAATTTCGCAACACTGAACGCGCGCGACGAATTAACGCTTTTCCTAATCGAGCACTGAAAAAAAAAACTAAAAAAACAATTCAAAATATAAAAAAACTGTTTTTTTTTTTTCATTTTATGTATAACCAACTGAAAATACAAGTATTGTGAGTTGAGTTGTTCAGTGAGGACTCATAATCTGAATAACCGCATAATCTAGGAGAATTAATTGCCATCCGGTGTGATGCAGGTGTGAGGCGGGTAAAGTCCAGTATAAATAGTTTGACATTGTTAGGAATGATAAGGCGATAGAGCGGACTCGTGGATCAAGTGTAAGACGAGTTTGTCAGATGTAGTTGGGTGCAGGAAGAATTAATTATTTGAATACTGACGAGGCCTTGGTAATAACGGTAGAAAAGACAAAGTGAACAAATATTATATCAAAGTTCCAAGGATTTCAGGTTATTGGTGTGCCATTACGTATTAGACTAACTGCTACATCTGTCTTCTTCGTAGTATCAATCGGTGGATTGGTTTGCAGTGACAAAATCTTGCATCTCGATCTTCACTCTTCTCGATCCTCTGCAATCCTCTTTAGCTCAGTACTACTGACGAGTTACTGACGTGCCAAATATGTCCAATCAATATATTTAACGATGAAAGTTGTCAATGTTGCCAGATACTGGGAAAAAATAATTTGACTTCGCTGACACGAAGAAGAAGAAGATGATAAAAGTACGCAAAATTAAAACCCAAAAATAATAATACAGCTAAGTATATCTACATATCAAAAGATCATCCATTTTTATGTTTGAAATTTACTATTAACCTTATGGAAAGAATATATAGTACTAATCCTTGTGTGGATCACTAAGCTTTATTTTATAAACTATATAAATTCACGGATATGTAATTTCAACAATAATGTGCATGTCATAGTCGCATAAGGAACTAATGTTTTGTTTGTTTTAATTCATAGAAATGGGCGGGAAGTGACTATTCCTGAGGTGGTGAATAATTTCCCGGTATTCCAAAACTGCAAGTGAGGATACGAAGAACCTGTTGCGATAATTCACTTTAAGGAACATTAGTACCACTCACAGTTAAGGACACTTGATATTAGTCAGAGTAAGCGCTTATTCATAATATTATTCATAAAAACGAGGAATAATATTATAACTGATTACAAAGCGTTCAACATTACATTAAGCTGTTCACTTAAATGTTACAATAAAATGTAAGACTATAACCAAAATGATAAAAAAAGACTAGAGGCCTTTGAGATGTGGTCATACAGAAGAATTCTCGGAATTTCCTGACGAGACACGTCACGAACAATGAGGTTCTCAGGATAATCAAGGAAGATGGGCACCTAATAAGAACCATCTCAGAGAGGCGAGCCCGATGGATCGGTCGCATCATGCGCCTCGATTGTCTTCTTCACGACATTGCGGAGGGGATGGTTGAGGGTAGAAAACGGAAGAGAGCGCCCTAGACGGGAGTATTTGCAGCAAGTGTTCGAGGACATGAGTTGTAGCTCTTATGCTCAGCTGAAGAGGGTTGCGGAGGACCGAGAGGAATGGAGATCGAGATACAAGATTCTGTTGCTGCAAACGAATCCACCGGATTGATACTACTACGAAAAAGAACCAAAATATCTTGTTGAGACTTCATTTATATTAGAAAACTAACTGATTGATGAAAAATTATTAATACTTGTTTGAGCACATTTGACGCACAATAGTAACAATTATATCTGCATTATATAGCGTAATAGTTAAGTCTCAAGCAGCAGCGTTATAGAGCTAATCAGTGAGTAAGTGTAAGCGACAACGATCCTCATATTTTTAATTTGAAAATTTTATATTGCGCACAACATTTCACGAATAAATTGATGAATCACAGGTAAAAGCAATCTGGTGTATTACGAAACTTCCACACATGATTGAGCGAAAACCGCAAAATGTCGGTTTACGATAGATCGGTGGCAGTTTACCTATAAGTCTCCTCTTACTCATACAAATAACCCAGTTTTTAAAAAGTAAGACTTTTAACCTAAATCTGAATTTAAATATTCTACTTCGCTGATCATTTTTTTTTTTTTTTTTCTATTTCATTCTACTAAAAATGTATTTATAAAGCATATTATATATCATTTACGAGTATAACGATGTATGTTTCATGTGTTTCAATTAAATGTACTAATCTGAAAAACTAACCGTAGTTCAACGTGAATATAATAATCAATTATTTAATAAGTACATTATTACATTTAATTTGCCAAAAGGGAACCTAAATGTTGTATATTATCTCCAAAAATTTTCCGCAAAAAAAGTTTTACAAACAGTATGTAAAGAATATAGTTCCTGATGACCCTCCACAATGACAGCTCGAAGGTTTGAAGAGTAGTATCTTGTATGATACATATATAATTTGTAGTTGTGTTATCAACCCTTTTTAATGAATAAATGATGATAATTTTAAATTGATTTTAATTTAAAAAATAATAAATTGAAAAATATTTAGTTTTGATTCACATTTATTTTAAATGATTACATGTTTCGGCCTCCCTGGAGACCATCTTCAATAATATTTTTTTTTATTAATTATTTTTTTAAATTACAATTAATTTAAAATTATAATTATGCAGTTTCACCAAGTATTGTCAGTTGATAACTTTAATGTTATTGAAGAAATGATGATTTACTTTACTCTGGGGTCTTTAAATTAATATTAATTTTATTTATAGTACAATATATTGTGGTGACTCTGGGTAATCGCAACGTTTTGATAATCGTAAACAATCCGTGTGATGTCGGGTTCGGTAAATATTGTTTGGTAAAGAGCTGGGCCCGGGTTCACTGTTCGCTAGTGCGTGGGAGGAGTGTACACAGCTCAATCACGGTCTGAGTGAAATCAGCTAGGAACAGAAATACGGAGAAAATACGACATCACATCAATTGCAAGGGAATAACTTTGATAAACGTGTAACGTCAGGACATACTGTCGTGACTTTACACGTGAACGTGAGCATAAATGCCTAATTTATGAAGCATAAATTTCTCTGTATTTCTCCAGTATATAATACATTTGTACTTGGAAAATGTAAGTTACATCTTTAATGCGAAAATTCCATGTCTAAAAAATAATTTCACAGACAGATCTATGCTCGATGGCATTTGCTGTTCGAAGGTTGTAAATAAATAAATCATTTTTGAGACAAGTAAAACTACTAGGACGACATAATTCTTAGAAGGAAATCGACAGACAATTTGGAAAACAGGTACATTTTTTTGTGAAAATTCCGCAATATATAAAATCTTAGGCGCTTGGCCAATGTATACTCCCAGTATACATTGGCCAAACGCCTGTGTAATGTAACAGCAGGCTTTTCCCAAAAAAATGCCACGAAATATCCCATAGAGAAATCTTCGGAAATTTCTCTAAAAAATAAAATTCGCAAAGAGAATATCAATGAGATATATAAAAGGTAAATTTTCAGACCCTTTCTTGGCATAACTAGGTGAAACTGCTACGTTCTAACCTATTTGAAATTAATTATTAAACTTGCTAGTACACTGGCGTAAGAGTGCGATTGAATTAAGTGCTAGGACCCACGGAAAGCGATTGATCGTGGCGAGCAGCGATCTTTCTTGTGATAAAGATAGATCGCTAACAGTCGCGATCAAATTTCATTCCAAGTCTTAATTTTTAAGTCAAAGATACTTAATTTTCTCGAGAAGCTTAATTTCAGTGCTGTGACGGTTTATTGGTGTAGGTGCGAAACTTACCTGAAAAGAAAATAAAAAATAAAATTAGTTTAGTTGTTGACAAATACCTATACAAAACATGCGTTATTTGAAAAAGTAAAATACGACAAAAATGTATCATCAAGAAACTTTTCGGGTCTTAATAATGTTTACAGAAGAACGATTGCGTCGAGAGGATGGTTATTTTATTAAATAAGTAACGCGAAAATAAACATTAAAGCAAGGACTCGACGAAAAGCAAAGACCGCAGGCAAAATGACGAAACACAATGAAGATATATCGTTTGATAAAAAACCTTTTTAATTGACAAAAGCAAAACAATTGTGACACAATGATGTACTAAACATATTGACAGTTGGTCTTTTCCAATTTATTGACAAGGATGTAAGATTCCAATCCCAGCGTCCGACGTCTCGACGAGCGCAGGAAATGGACTTGGCGTCGCGACGCACAGGAATGCGTCCCCATTCATTGCAGACGACCGCCTTTTTGCTTCTAGGTTAGTGCCATTTACGCACACTGGTTGCCATGCAAAGCAATTTTCACTTCGTAGTCTATATTTGTATCTGCATTTAATTTAAAAAAATATATATATACTATATATAAAATGAAGTGAGCGAATTTATATACACCTTGCAGTGTGCATTATGTAAACTATTAATAATTAAAATATACATATACTATACATAAAATTCTTTCTTCAACGCGTCAATCCAAACACAAAAATAACGGCAGAAGCGGGATGCGAACCGCGGACCTTGGAAACCAACTATGCCCAGGTATTCATACCGCTCAGCCGACTGGGCTATTACTGTGCCTGGACCGACTCACGTTGAAACTAGTATTCATGTCATTGTTATCATCGTATGATAGATGTCGCTAAAAAAAAAAAATCCATATTATGTAAACTCATTAAATTCAATGGAAAAAGACATATTTATCGTATCAAAAAATCAAAAAGGGTTATATAAGATAGTTGAAAGCAACGGATATTTAAAAAATAATAAACGGGTATAAGGCAATTGAAAAAAACTCTTGAAATCAGATATTTAAAATTATACTACTAGAAAAAAATAAGCATGACCTCTCTAACTAAGATATATAATTAAAACATTACATTTACATTTAAAAAAATAGGTACAAGCTATTAGTTATTTGAGGCAAGTATGTTTAAATATCAATTACTTAATAATACGGTAAATACTCATACTATTCAATTAAGCTTTATTTTTAGTATAAAAACACGTTATACTAAAACATCCTCGTAGTTGATACATAAAAAATATGATCGTTACAATCCGTATTATATATTTCAGTAAGGTCTATGTTATCACAGATGATAAGACTCAAAATCAATATGTTTAATAAACCCAATTGATCAACCTGCAACCAATAATATTTAGTAACAAAAAATCAACGATACAATCACTTCTCAGTACGGAACAATCACAAAGCAAAAAAAATGTATACATGCATGCCGATCGGCTCTTGAATGGTACAGAGATATTGGTTCATTGGCCAATAGAGACTTTACGTAGGAGTCGTAGAGACCGCGGGAAACCAAGGCCGGCAATCGTCAGGCGTCGGATGCTTGCCTCGCCTGGCGATAAAATCGGCCGGTCTCGCGCGCGCTTGGCAATTGGACTAGGAAAAAACTGAAACTTCAAGAACTGCGTAACAGTTTGTTTTCCCGGCAGATTTTCTCGCAAGTAATTTTGACGTATTGCGTACAGCGGCGTGTTTGTTTATTTTTCGCGATGTTTTTTTTTCAGCATCGTATACTCGGAGATCTGCGCATACTTTTAGTATAGTTTTAGCTACAGTATTTGGCGAGTGTATAAGAACGTACGTGAGTAATACGATATACATAGTGTGTACGGTATTTGCGGCTGAAATCACAGATAACTGCCAAATTCCGATACAGTACATCTCATCATTAGTCTGGTACAGTGGTTCAAAACACATTTGAAAAAGATATTTCATGGAACACAAAAACACGATCATGGTACAAATGGGACGGAAAAAATAACATTTTAATAGTTTTAATCGTTTTTCGATGTACGAACACAGGCTGCCTCAAACCAATCAACCAAACGTCCCACTGCTTGTATAATCAGATACCCCCAACACCGAGATTGAAGTCTCGAAGCAGCTTTCTGAAATCCACACAACCTCTCACATCCGGCACTGAAAATGAGAGACTCCAACTCTGGCAACAAATCGCACCAGAGGATTTCATTACTCCAAAGGAAGGCCTCCCAACTGGCAAGAGCCTTGACTGGCCGACCTGGAAATCCCTAAACAGATTAAGAACCGGAGTTGGTAGAACAAAGGACAACCTCGAGCGGTGGGGAATGCTTCGGCAGGAGAGACACTATTGTGCGACTGTGGAGACCTGCAGACCGCCTCACACGTAAGATGCTGCTCCATGTGCCCAACAAGTTGCACATCTCAGGACCTAATGATGGGCAACACACGAGCCATCGATGTTGCCAGATATTGGGAAAAATGATTTGACGTTGCTGACACGAAGAAGAAGAAGAAGAAGATGTACGAACTTTTTTATTCACTGCATCCTAGAGCACCAATATGAAAACACCATTGCCTAATTATACTACCTAAACACTACTATAACTTATTCACTTATATTATGACGTGTTTTTTGCGGGATGTTAAATTAATTTTAGTTTATAAAGAAATACGAAAAATGCGCAGCATGGTAAAGTTAGATTCTATTATTTATATATTATTTTTTTCATTAGCACTTTATGAAAAGAGTATTTAAAGCAATGCTTCGCGGAGTACCAGAGACAAGATAGCGGAGCACCAGTGCTCCGAAGACCGACGTTTAACAACCACTGCTCAAATCATTGCAAAATCATTAGTCTAAAACTAATAACTGACCTGTAAATATTACTTCTTAGTATTAGAACTATCAGTAAAGCTTCTTTACGCCCCAGGAATTGTATAAATGTATTGGGTGACGCATTGGAGACCTGAGAGCTGACATGGTTCCTCCGTGAGCACCGCCACATACTTTTTACTATGACAATTTATCGTATGCTCCAGCTAAGGAGCGCGTATGATAAATGAAGATAAAGTGCAAAAGTTTGAACATATGCATTGCATTATATTGTCATTGTGAAATTTGCACGACAATACTTCAATTTACGTAGTGAATTTAAATCGACTAGGAAACTATCAGGATAGAGAATAAAAAGATCAACAGAATACGCCATGGTCAAACATGTCAGTCAATTGATAATTGATATTATTACTGAATCAAGTAACACTCGAATCGAATCGGGAAATAATTCAAATAAAATATCACTCGTATTCTTAAATTTGAAAATTAAATTAATTAACAAACATCGCATTGTGTATCGGCAATACGTAAGCAATATTTCAGCGCTGGTGAAAAAAAACCTCGTAAATCTTTCGGGCAAGCGCCATACAAGGATGAGTTACGTTCTAGTTTAGGGATGTGGTACCATTTCTGATTATAAATTTTAATTTTTAAATATATCATATTTGATAGTTTAAAAAGATCTTCCAAAGAAAGCAAAAAAAAGCAAGATACTTTTTTTTCAACCATTTTTTTGCATTTTTTTTTAATTTTTAAAACGCTATCACTAAAACTCCATTTCTGTGGTATGGAGATACGTTCTTTAAAGTGGTAGCATTCAATATGTGAACCAGTTAATAAATTACATAAATAAAACAGTTCACCTTGATCACATTCACATTGCGTAACTAAAAATAAGTTTTATAGTAAGTAATACGATCATATTCCGTTCTTGGCCCAATGCTTTGGAACATTCTTTTCGACAACATCCTTGGCTTACCGCTGCCTCCCGGATGCGGTGTTGTAGCATACGCTGACGATGCACTGCTAACAGTAGAAGCCAATAGTCGATTTTCACTGGAGCACTCAACCATTTGAGGAATGGAGATCGAGATGCAGGATTCTGTTGCTGCAAACCAATCCACCGGATTGATACTACGAAGAAGCTCAACCACAGGAGCCCTAAGCCAAATCTCATCCTGGGGCCAACGAAACAAGCTATGTTTTGCGCCGCATGAAACAGAAGCTATCCTCTTAAAGGGCAACTTGTTTCCACTACTTTAAATAGTGCTTTTTTGCTTAAAACTAGTATTTGAAGCATAAATGTACTTACCTGACATATTTTCATATATCAGATTGGTTCTTGTATCCTTTAGCTATCAGATGATGCATTAAAAACTATTATATTTAACAAACGTTCATTACATAACTCCATACATGTGGTGGCATTGACACATGTGGTTTACAGAAAAATCGCTCCTGTGACGAAACCTTACGATATTTATTTACATGCTTTACAGATTCCTGTAAATAATACATGTAGGTTGATAAAGGAAATGACTGCAGTTCCAAGTTCCTACCGTATATGTCACAATGAGTACTGAAAATAGCAAAACGATATATCACGGCTACCGACGTCAGCAGTAGGGTAATCTTGGACGGCATATATCGGCTACCGAAAAGCTTCGGAAATGTAGTTGGATGTCCACATTTCTCTCTTTCCATAAATTGGCTGTAGTTCACGATCGCTGCCACGAAGTTTATGATTTCAGAGCGATTGTATTTGTCGATCATCCGTTTTCTCCGCACGTCTAATTCCCCGATCTGCGCGATTGTCTAAAGCGAACGCGTCACCTCACGCCGCCCGCCCATTGTGCCGTGCGCGATTCTCAAATTTGCAAATTAGCGCGTGGGGGTCCCAGGCGCATTGTCCCCGGTCCGCGCGGGTCACATCCAATGAGCGATAAATCAAAAATTCGCCGCGTCTTACGGGACTTTTTCACAAGGGAATCCGATCCTAGACGCCCCCTTCTATCGTGTATACTGTCGCGAAAAAATAATATCGCTCGCTGGTGAGGTCTAGTGTTAGGCGATGGCGCCACAAGAGAGATCGCCAGGACTTAATCAACATAGCAATCAGTTAATCATTGTCTGAACACTGCCTTATAAAGGCCTTCATGATACCTGCAGCAAGGGGGGTCGCACTGCTATGTGACTGCATAGACCTCAATACCACATAAAATCTAAGATCCTACTCCTTTCATGATCTTGGGAAACATATAGACGATTTATGTTGCCACATAACGTGCTGCATAAATTTTACGTCGCCGAGACGAAGAAAGTCTCTTTCTAAACACGCATAAGATATGAAAAAAATCAAATATAAAGCGTTATTACAACAATTCTTCTCGCTTGTTCAAATTGCCCGATATGTGACACATTATTATTGGTTCAACGCAGATGAAATATATAGCGTCATGAGATTAATACAAATTTCTAAGACTGATAATTTAACAAAAGTAAGTGCGGATTTTCAGTTTCAGCTTCAGTTTTTAAAAAATACGATTAGTTCACTTCAACAAGTTCTGTTCGGGGTTTTTTGTAATCAGCAAGCTTTATCCGGGGCTTTGACCCAAGAAGCTGAAACCACAAAGTTCATGTGAACATAGATTAAAACTTGTCAGACGTCGATCTGGTTGATACAAAATCGATGCAATATGATGTTGCTACTGCCAGCCGCTGACAAGCAGCCTGGAGTGAGTCACACAACAATATAATCATAATTTAAATGCCTATTAATCTGTTTATATCAATACACATATACCACCTACATGGTGTACATTAAATTTAAAAAATACAATAAAATTATTTTCGCTGTCCACGTCACGCCGATAATTTACATCCAGGATGGGGTAAGTAAGTTTTACACGTTAATAAAATACGCAAAACACAAGTTTTCGCCGTCCGGATAAGGCGATCACACACGGACGATTCGAATTTAAAAAATGTTCTTTTTGTCGTGTTTAATTACTGCAATAAATAAATAAAACCATATTTAAACGAACTGACGTAACGATTATTGTAGGCACGACAATAAAATTGACAAATAACGATACAATCGCATGTACGATCACGTATGCGATGTGTCGTATATTCGCTTGAGGAAGAGAAGTCGGAGGATGACGCTAAGGAATGGCTATTTAATTACAATAAATTAATTAAGCCTATAAATTAAGCAGTTATGGTTACAACGCACATATCACGGCTATTATAAATTATAGTCAGAGAAGATAAAGCCAATCATACACGATAAGATACTTTGATCATAGATAACAACTTATTATTGGTGGACGTTTATAATTCATCCATCAATACAACAATGCGCGAGCGCTTTCAAATGTTAGAATACGAAAGAGGAAAGAAACCCTAAGAAGAATTTAAGAGTAGTGTACATTACCGAACACGCAGAAAATGTAAGGGAGATATATGATTTAGAGAGGATGATTTAATGGTGAATGAAGATGTTAGAAAGGCGCCCAGGAACAGTCGAACGTTGGCTGACTATAACTGACGACATCAGAAGAATACAATAAAAAGCTGGATGCGGAAAACAAGATCGAGATGGAGTGTATGGACACTGGCTTGTAATGGTGATGATTAAATACATATATAGGGTCCGCCATCTAACGTTTTTTTTTTCAACTAGTGCTTATTTCATGAATGGTAACACTTAGCTCATGTCTGATTTAACAGATAATTAGTTTTATCTTTCCGCTGAACGAATATGGTATATACTTTTGAACAACGCTGGGATTTTTTTTTATGTAAGCACATACAGGAGAATACCGACAGATGGTGATAGTAAATTTTGAAGTTTCATCTGTGGAATTCTATGACGCTTACCGTACTGTATATGGCTAAACGCTGCATGTGGAGTGTTGATCCGCCAACGTCATAGACTAAAGCCCGAGATTCACGCATCATCCTTTATTATTACAGGAATCTACTATGAATGGGTGGTCGGACGACTTTCGTCTACCACCAATTTTAATTGATAGGCTATAACTGGCATTTTACGGGTGATGGATCAAATTCCCACCAACCGGAGGTATTTTAGAGCTCATAAATCGATTAAAAATCCTTTAATTTTAATCTCCGTCGGGGATCGAACCCACGACCTTTCGTTTGCAAAGCAAACGCTTTACCATTGAGCTATGGCCGCCGGCGACATTACTTTGAAAATCAGGCCATTTTTCTTCGAAAATGAGCAAGGAGTGGCCGTTACAGTCAATGGCGATCGTTATCAGGCCATTTTTGTTCACAAAAATTGAAGAGGAGAATATTGGCAACATTTGGTTTCAACAGGACGGCGCTACGTGCCACACAGCCGAAGCTACACTCGATGTTATGCGCCCCATTTTCAAAAAGAAAAAAAGTTATTTGGCGGACCCGTTACATATATAACTTCTTCTTCGAAAAAGAAGATATATAACTAATGCATATAACCAATGCTTTCATCATATTTCAGTTGAAAATATTGTTAGTCGTTGGAAAAATCGGAGGAAAAGATCGCATGGAGTTTTATCTGCAATGTAGAGTTAGTTCTTTTGCGTAGTATCAATCCGGTGGATTGGTTTGCAGCAACAATATCTTGCATCTCGATATCCACTCTACAGAGTTAGTTCACTGCAATATCAATGTCATGTCAATTTAGAAGGCAAAAGACGGCATTCGGTAAAGGAATGTAATTTACAGGGATAACACCATTGACAATAATTTTATTTAAAATTTGCAAAACAGAGAATCATGTTAAAAAAAGCAACAAATAAAAATGTGGAATAAACTACACAATAAATATAATTTTATTTAAATATTTGATATTATATGATATCCTTCATATTATGTTTTTTTTCTTCTATATCCGCTTTACTTATAACGACCAGATACTTATAACGTTAAGTACCCGAATTAAGTGTAGTAAATAATTACATGAAAAAACGAATTGCTGTGGGATTTGCAACCTACTGCAAATTTACTCAAATATCAAGGTGATTAAGTATCCTAATATGAGTATTGGTTGTTTTTACTTTTAAGCTCCTTTTTTGTCCATTTTTTGTACATTTTTTACAAACATTAAACATAAAAACGAAATATTTTCAGTGTTATAAAATAAGGACTGATTGGACAAACTTCTGCAATGTGACCAATAAATATTTATTTTTACTATCTGCAGTTATGTTATTACTAGAATAAATATGGCCTGCATGAAGAAAATAAATATTTTTTCTCTTTAGAAGAAAAAACTTAACTAAACTAGTGAGTGAGCCGTGAATCCAAAACTGAAAATAGCGAGTGCATGAGAAATGTTATGGAAAAGCGACTAAGAACTGACGTAGAGACGAACCCTGAAGCAGACCTTCACCCAGCACTCAACGGAACCGGACGTAGTAGTAAAGTAAATATGGTGTTTCAGCATTGCGGACAATGAAACAATAAAAATTGTGATTATAATGTGATATTGGAATCACAGATAGTTCGTAAATTGAACACTGTGATCCATGATGATAATTTATTCAATGCGCAGACTTACTGACCATATAGGTACGTGAGTCGTGATTGGAAGTCGGTAGAAGTTTATAGACATGTCGATGGCTGTGGTCCCGACTTTACAGAGTTAGAGATCGCGATAGGAGAAAAAAGATAAATACTGAAAGCTAAAGCTAAAAATTAGTGACACCAAGTCAAGCGGGATTCGATTTGAAAACATGTTAACCCACGCCGTGAGCAATGCCTCTCAAACATTTGAAATCTAAATAAAAGTATTTTTAAAAAATAACAACCAATATCCATTGCCTTCTGGAAAATTTCCTATGGTAACAACAAATTGACGTCACTCAGTTATATTAGTTGCCATTGTCATTTATGCACCCAAATATTCACACAATATATGTCACACCTGCAGCTATTCGGGCACAGCGCACACTCCAGTGCGCTGTGCCCGAATAGCTGCACCCAGGAAGACCTCATGATGGCCAGAAGTAACGCCATTGACGTCGCCCACTTCTGGGCAGACAGAATCTGACCCTGTTGTTTCCGACACGATTATATATATGCCTAAATATTCACCTGGGAACAGCCATCGTTCACGACTACATCTAAGGCAGAAGCCGGGCTTCGGCCTTAAATGTCGTGGAGAACCTTATATGTTATTAAGAGAAATTTTGGGTGCAGATATATCCGGGGATCTTTTTCTTCTTCTTCGTATTAGCGACATCAAATTGTTTCCGCTCAATACATGGCAATATCGATGACCAGTGTGCTGCCCAGTATTAGGACGTGCAGTTAGTCGTGAACAAGGGGCAAGATTTTAGCTGTGAGGCGGTCTTCAGGTCTTCAGTCGCACAACAGTGACTCTCCCTGCCGAACCATTTCCCATTGCTTGAGGTTTTCCTTTGTTCTGCACACTCCAATTCTTTATCTGTTTCACGGAAGGTTCATGCCAGTTAGAAGGCTGTCTGGAGATGAGGCATGGACTGCAGCAACTCACAGAAATGAGTGACGACAATTTGTGGTGATCATATGTGCTAAATATGAAACGAATGCTTGTATGTTTTTTTTTTTATATTTCAGGAAATACAGTTTGAGAATCACGGCAAAAGAAAAAAATAGCACAAAAATGGACCTGAAGTCAATTAAATTCATATGAAATATGAGAAGGTGATAGGTACACGAGAATATTATTGGAAATAACCTCTCACATACAACGTGTGCCATGCTGTGTGTATACATGCAAGCGGTTCTCAAATATGGAGTCTCGGGGTGGGCGGTATTGCGCAACGCCCGCCCCCGCGCTGGGAGTCGAACCGAGACTCGAATGTTGTCTATGACCAAATCAGTCGACCCATAGACTAGCGGTAGTTTAAATACCATTAAACGGCCGGCTACCGGCGAAGTTTAGATATCAATTGGGTATATAAATATATACGAGACGATGCTCTACAGATTCACTGACTATTCAAGGCATTTGGCGTCTAAGCGCATAGTTTTTCTTCATCCAATAAATATCTGCAATATATGATTGCCACGAATTGCCGGCATTGTTATATCAGCTGCTACAAGTCTCAAATTATCTCTGCACCCAGATCTTCGTGAAGCATGGTACAATTCATAATTTTCGAAAGCCTTTAGGAGGAGGAAGATATGAAGTTTGAATAGAAGACAAATATAGCATTCAAAGAAAATCCAATCGTTTTTTGTAGAATCAACATTTTTAAACAGACCTTAAGATGGCATAACAGGCATGATGCTTTAACCCATAAATTAATTTGATAAAGGGGTACATATGACCCTGTCACGTATATTGGGCAATTTTGAAAATCGTATCGCTTGCACAAATAACACTTTACAAGAGCAATACAAAATATGTATAAATAATTTAAATAAATTAAGATTTAAAAATGCACAATGAATAATTTAATTTGGTCCTTCGTTCAAAAAAATAAATCACATACATTACATTGATACTTGTGGAGCTTCGAGCACTCAATTTAGTACAACGGCAATGGCGCTCCTAAATGGCCTACCAGCACACCTCGATCATTTGCTTACATCCTTTTCCTCTTTTGACGATGGTATTGGTCTCCTAGATCTCTGTGATCTTTGACACGTGTCATATTCTTCTTCTTTTGTTTTTTTTTCTCTCTTGTATGTATTGTACGATTATGTATACTGTTTCTTATTATTATATTCTATGTACCTTGAACTGCGGTTCTGTTTATTAAATAAAATAATATGTTATAATAATGCTAAAAAATAGATATAATTAAATTTTAAATTTAAGTAAACAAATTATTAACATTTAAATTTATTTTACATTACATTTTAAGTTATTGTACAGTTACGAACCAATCCAAGATAATTTTCAACAATATTTCAGTTTAAATTTTTTAATCAATCAATTAAAGTTAACGCCAAGTGTGACCGACGATAATAAAAATGTATAAAGTATTTATAGACATATTTAACATATGAAATGGATCTCAAAACGTTTGCTAAAAATATAAATAACACAATAAGTCTATTCGTCCATACAAATCGCACTCAGTGCGATTTATTAGCAGGAAAGAACATGCTATGGGTCCCAATCCTAAAATAGTGCCGTCGCGACGCGCCTCTGGGTCCCGATGGCCCTCGGGGGCCGGCGCCGCTAGACAGCCCCCAGACGCCGGGAACATAATTAGAACACAGGAGTTGCAAAGCCGAAACGTATTAATCAGTTTTTTTTCAGAATTTCATTTTTTCAGCACTTTTTTCAGCGAACGTTGATTGCAAAACCTTTACATAACGCTACCTTGAATTATTTAGATTTTTTCGATAGATTGGTGGAATTCCATAATATCACATATGAATAAAATAATTTTAGAATTTATCCCACAGTATATTTTTTGTCGACATGTTTCAGCCACGTCGAATGGCCATTTTCAAGTCAGTTAGTAAAGTGAGTGTTGGCTCTATATAAAGCACTCACTCTTTGCTTGAACTGAAAATAGTCATTAGACGTGGCTGAAACATGTAGTCAAAAAATATGTTGTGGGATAAATTCTAAAAATTCTTTGCGGAATCTTTGAAATCACGAATTTACTATTCAAAATTTACAAATGCATGTTATGCTTAAGTCAATAATCATGTATAGTTTAAGATGCCCATCGAGCTGGGGCTCGAGGGTTTGAAGAAAAAACAACTGTAGTTTATGCTTTGCTGCGACAAGTAAATTTCCCAGTAAGGTTAAGCATCATTACTTGAGTGACTGTAATATGGAAGTCTGCCGTATCCGCTTCCTCACCTTACAAACTCAAGTTTGTAAGGTGAGGTAATCTTGTTGGTAAGTTTGTTAAGCCATCGCAGTCCCAATACTCTTTTGTATCTGTAGTTAAAAACGCGTTTATATGGCTGAATTTTTCTTTAGTGAGATGTCAAGATTTGGTGCCATATAGAAGGATACAGACGCTGCATAGTCGGCGTTTTCATTTGATTATGTAGTTTTGAATCCCAGATATTGTTCATCATTGTTATCACTTTAATGCGGGAAGCAAGATCATTTTGGAGGGCACCGATCTCAGTGTTTTCTATGCCAAGATATGTAAAATTAACCCTTTCAGCAGTATGATTTCCCTGCCCCGAAAATAAGAGACTCCAGCTCTGGCAACAAGCGCACCAGAGGATTTTATTACTCCAACGGAAGGCCTCTCAACTGGCAAGAACCTTGACTGGCGGACTTGGAAATCTCTCACACCTAAGATCCTGATACATGTGCCCAACAAGCTGCACATTACAGGGCCTAATGCTGGGCAACACACGAGCTACCGATGTTGCCAGATACTGGGCAAAAACAATTTGACGTCGCTAACACGAAGAAAAAGAAGAGTATGATCTCGTTGGTGAGAGTTTTACATCGATTTTATTTTAATTGATCGCGGTTCAACTGTTGACGATCCGTTCGCGTTGTCCACTTTTTAATAGCCCTGTTTCTCAGTAGCTTACTTTGTACGTTCCAACACCGCGGCATACTGCGTTCAGACTTCCAGGCAACCAACCGCGCGGTTTGCTTTAAGCCTTTCTTCACGCGTAATTCATTCGCACGGTATCGGGTAAGATATAATATACGAGAATAATTACAATATTATTAATGGCGTCGCTCGACACGGTTACACGTTGATTAATGAAAATTCCATTACATTTTTTTCTCAATCGTAAAAATAATAATTGAAAATTAAAATATTTCAATTTTACATGGCATCTTACTGATATATTACTCAATGTTATGTGAAAAAAAAAATTAAATACCACAATTATATTTTGGATGACATGTTTCAGCTTCGTCGGTAAGCTGCTGCCAAATAAAATTCTAGAGAAATCTGTTAAATGTGTGTCAAAATTAAATTGTGAAATTTACACTTGAATATTTTTTTTTTTGCACAATGATGTTATGAAGCTCAACCAATAATTATCGAACGAACAAATTTTTAAATAAAATAACTCTGAACTGTCTATATACATAAATGACTTCTTAGGTTTTCACGGCCAGATTTGGCTTTGTGGCTTTTGGGTTAAGCCGTGTATGATCATCTTCAGGGTCGTAGATTTTGTCAATTAAAATCGTCAACCATGAAGATGACATCTGCAATGGCGGTTAATATATTGGTTAGGAGAAATTTCTTACACATGGCTACACCAAAAATCCACAATGCCTGGCTATATATAATTAAAAATTCTAATTACGAGTACCCAATAAGTTATCCGAATTAACCTAACTAAGAACTAATTAATTATCAAGCATATTTGTAGTAATGCTGTCAGGAAAGTGCTATTCAAAGCACACTGTATGGCACTGTATACCTCAGAACTCTGGTCTAACTATCCTAAACGAGAGTGGGAGAAGCTCGAAGTTGCGTATAATAACTCATACCGCCAACTTATGCAACTCCCTAGATTTTGTAGCGCATCTGACATGTTTGTGGAGGGCGGAGTCCATTCATTTCCAGCATTATTGCGACACCGTGTTGCCGGCTTCTGGAGCAGGATAAGGAGGTCCAACAACATCATCATCCTGGCTGCTTCTGAATGGCTCAACTCCTCCCTGAGCCATCGATGGATGGAGATGGTGCACCAACCATTTTATTTTAATTTTTATTTTACCTTCACTTAATTAAAACTTTGTTCAATGCTATGTATTTAAAAATATGGCAGATTGGGTATTGCACAACCCACCCAATTCTGCTGGAATAAAAACTTTATTATTAATATTATTATATTGATACAGTGTATTCTTAAATTCTGATTAAAAATTCATGATCCAAAAGAATACGTACTCTTAGTATGTATTATCGTCTGAGAGCTTACTCAATTATACACAATAAAAAACCTTCCTGATCTGCTTCTTTTTCCTGAATCACTAGCTGTTGAACTACATTAAGGAAATTGTCAGGATAATGCGCGCGGTTAATGAAGCTAAAATGGAATATATTGTTATTTATATATGTTACTTTATATATCCCTCGCTTATTCTGCACTTTTATATTAATTGAAGGTACACGCAATATTTTTTGTGTTTTTTTTTTTTAATATAAAAATAACCAATTGCCACCGAAGTGTGAACAGCTCGCAACGCGGTAAAGATGTGTCCAAACGGTCATTAACACACGCGTAAAAAACATTGCGAAAAAAGTTATTTTCTTCGCTTCCGACTCGAGAGTCCATACATAAGTTTATACAAGTATAGTACATTCAAATCCTTTGGGCTTTCGTCTGTCTTATATGCAGTAGGCGGAGAATGCAAATTCCAGCAATTTTCTTTGACAAAATGGACGACAGAGCGTTGGGTAAATCACCCGGCCTCCTTATGAAAATATTTCATATAAATCTTAGTATATATTAATATAATGTAGTGAAACATTCAAGTAGAAAATTATTGTTTTTTTAAATTTCTTCAAACTAGGAAAAAAAATAGATGAAAAATGAAACTTACGAGTGAAATATTTTATAATATATATTGTCGTAAATAAACATAAATTCGCACTTCATTAACCTCTCCTCCCGGATGATGTCTATCGACTACACATTGCTTGTAATAACTTAAATATCTCTGTAAATATAATACACACAGGGTTCAGATTTTAGGTATTCCTCCTTAATACATTTACGTATTGAAAAAAAAATTATTTATAATAGGCACTCATCGGGAGCAGGAAATATTTTTCTAAAATCCGGAATGAATTCACCACTACAATCAAGACCCGTCAACTGTTATGAATCATTGCACCTGCCGGAAGTGTGTGCGAAAATAAAATTAAAAAATACACAGATACGTCGGCATCTATACTCCTCACTCTCGCTGACGTACTAATATGGGTGAGCGAGACGGGAAACCTCAGTTGGTCGCCTAGTCGAAATGATATCGGCTCATCCATATGTAGACAGGCCAAGTAATGTTAGTAGCTCTCGGATGTTCACGCGACAAGGTGCGTCTGGCCGTTTGAGATCTTCGTCTGATGTTTTTTTATGTTTTTAGCTATTAAATGTCAATTATTACTGCTTATTGACATCAACTATTGTAAAATTAAGCGATATCTTTGAATATTTTCATTTTTTCGAATTTCTACTCATTTTATTCACTTTAAATCAGAATGTGTAATGAGTTGACACCATCGGAACGCGCGTAAGTTTTTAGCATCGTAAGGCGAGGGTTAACTACTTCGAGATATAATTTGAAATGATATATTGAAAAATTAATAATATATTCAATAATTTATTGAAGATTGTCTCCAGGGAGGCCGAAAAATATAATCATTTAAAATAAATGTGAATCAAAACATGTTTTAATTTTTTTAAATGAAAATAAATGTATAATTATAATTATGCAGTTTCACCAAGTATTGTCAGTTGATAACCTTAATGTTACTGCAAGATGATTTTTTTTTAGAGTTTAGTACTGGGGTATATAGGTTACATCACGAACTTAACGTATGATTTTGAGTCATCTGGTCTTCACAAATTGCATATGCACAGTTAGAACTGCAGCCAGGATCCTTCCAATGTTTCATGACATATTTGTACCCAAAGCTTTGCCGAATATATTCTATGAATAGATTATTGCGGGCAGATTTGAAGAAGTGTAAGCTGTAGTGTCCAGAACACATTTCAGCATTATACATTAGCCTTTTTAACAAAATTACGTAATTAATCCGACACTCCTTAGGATTTTCATCCTTAGACGATGCTCTACCCATACTTTAATATCAGTCCCATATAATTCAGTGGATATAAGCTATGTAATATTTTTTTTTGTTATCAAAGAATGTTATGAAAAAATTGAAGGTGTTTGCACAATCGCTAAACGACCAAAGGGGCATTAGCGCAACGAGCCGTCACAAGAGCGCCAGGCTCTTTTGACGGTGTGATGGCGTGCAGCATTCATGAAGTTTATGCATTCATATGCGCCACAAAACATATGATTAATCAAGGAGAAAAACGCAATTGAGGAATGTTGTCGTTCCACGTGAGGAATCTTTAAAGCTCATCACTGATTGAAAGGGCTTAGGCTGGAGTTTGAGAGATTACTTCCAAATTATAAGTGTTACATCCACATTAACAGTGTACGCGAAACCATGGTAAAAATATATAAAGACCTTCCACGCAATCTATGACCGTAAGTTTGAAATATAAAGTTTTTTTTTATTGTTTTCATAAATTGATAAAACTGTTCAATAATTATTTACAAAGCCACAGAAGGCAACTATAAGTATTTTCGAATATACGTAGTTACAAGAACGTTGCGGTATTTTTTCATATTACAAAACTTACATGTTGATTCGCAGTGTTATAGAAGAAAAAAATATGTAATTAATTTAAATGGTACTACTTAACATGATGCATTTTATTTATTTCCAATTCACTTAAAAGGGAATTTAATACTAAAAAAATAATCATAAGAGTATTTAAGCTCAATACGTCTATTGTACATAGAGTATATTATTTATAATTTCGTTTTATTTATTGTATAATTATTGGCAATTTTAGTAGTTATTTTTTTATGTAAACACATACAGAAAAATACCGACAGATGGTGATGGTATAATTCAAGTCCCATATGACGCTTGCCATGGTGCATATGGCTAAGCGCTGCATGTGGAGTGTTGATCCGCCAACGTCATAGACTACAGCCCGAGATTCACGCATCATCCTTATTATTACAGGAGTTAACTATGCATGGTTGGTTTTCACGGGACGACTTCTACCACCAATTGTAATTAATAGGCTATGACCGGCTTTTTACGGGTGAGGGATCAAATCAAAACCAACCGGGGTATTTTAGAGCTCAGAAATCGATTAAAAATCTTTTTTTAGTGTGTATTTGAAACACGTTTTGTACTTTAGTACAAAATGCATTGCCATGTTTGTTTTGTGAGTATTTAATTGAAATATTTATTCAGATAAAAGATACTTAAATAAGAGAAAAATGGATAACAGTTGGATTGCTGGAAAAAAGCACACCTGCGATTAAGCCGGGGCGATAAGGACTGCGATCTTTTGGATCTAGATCTGGATCTGGATGTCCGCGTCTCTCATTAAGAGGTCAGCTGCGCCTCCTTCTCACGCCCGGGGTGCGGTATATCCCAGAACTAATTATCAAAAGCACTGCTTTCTTTTCGGCACTCAAATGATTAGTCACGTCGGCTGCTTCTTTACTCTGAATCTCCAGTGAATGTTAAAGATACGATTCGTATTTTTCGTAATTTTAAATTAATCATTAAAAGCTAAGAGCCTCGTCTTCTTCGTAGTATCAATCCGGTGGATTGGTTTGCAGCAACAGAATCTTGCATCTCGATCTCAATTCCTCTCGGCCCTCCGCAACCCTCTTCAGCTCAGCATAAGAGCTACAACTCATGTCCTCGAACACTTGCTGCAAATACTCCCGTCTAGGGCGCGAGCCATGTATACCTTTAAAAAACCGATCACATAGTCTGTACATATTGACATGCACTGTTTTTAACGACTAAAACATATACAAATGATGGTATATGAAATGAGGTTTTCGAGTATGTGCCAGAAGCAGAAGCCATGCTGTTTTGAGAATCAAGCCGTCATCCCTATTAATGTTGATGGGATGTCTTTTGATTTCAATGGCTTCCCTTATTCAAAAATATATACAGACAAGCAGGGACAACCACAGTCCGACGTGACGTTCGTGGGGGTACTCTTCTTAGAACATACCCACCGTACACGATTACCCGACATGACGCTCGTGGAGGTACGTTAGGCTGATGACATAATTACCTCCTGACACCAACTCGCAACAAAGTCATCAACCCTGAAGAAGATCCCTGCAATGGCGGTCGAAATATCGGATAGAAGAAATTCGCCACACACGGCTCAACCCAAAAGCCACAATATCAGGAGATATATTGACAATTAAACGAAAGCTGATACTATAAAATTTAAAAAAGCATCTCAAGAACTACAGAAATGAAAACACTCCGCCTCATCAGAGGACTGACAAACATAGTCACAAGTAAAAAATAGTATAAATAATATATTGGTGCGATGGAGAATATCAAGAAATCGGTACTGGAAAGATCACATGGTAAGAATTTGTTTTAAAAGTTGTTGAGTAGTGAGCAGCAGCTCATGAGTTAGCACTAAGCAACCAATGTCCAGGAAATTCACGTAAAAGATGGCGCGACAGCTGGTCGTTCGTTTTGTAAAACAGGCTCTGATTAACAACAGGACATGGTCATAAAATAAGCAAAGGCAGGTAAGTTTAAAGAGCTTCGATTTAATAATAAAATCTTAATAAATGTATTTCGATTAAAATTTAGGAACCTCTGAAATAATCAGATATTTGTTATCTCAATCAAAAAGATACATAAAAGCAATGCCGATAATCCACACACAAAATACGCATCAAAGCGTAAACGATTCGATTGCCGTCTCTCTTTCATCGCTTTGATAATAATGTGAGAAAAAGATACGCATTCTTTCCTCGCTAATGATACATCTCAATCGGGATATGGTAAATTGATCCGGGGATGAATAGCGTGAACATTCACGAGGATAATTCACATTTTCTGGTGGATTTTTCTCACAGTATTGCGTTACTGAAGGAATGTTTGGTTTTTATCGATTCATGTTTGTTAAAAGCATTTTTTTTTATTCCGGGTGGGCAGGTAATCGCTGAAACGCTGGCTACAAAAGATGTAATTAAATTCAGCAATATTTAAATGTCTTTAAAATCTATCACTATCATTGCCATGTTATCATGATGTCCGCTCTACTAGCTTCTCCTTCTTCGTGTCAGCAACGTCAAATTATTTCTACCCAGTATCTGGCAACATGGAAAGCCCGTGTGTTGCCCAGCATTAGGTCTTGAGATGTGCAACTTGGGCACATGGAGCAGGATTTCATTACTCCAAAGAAGGCCTCCCAACTGGCAAGAACATAGACTGGCGGACCTGGAAATACCCGAACAGATGAAGAACCGGAGTTGGTAGAACAAATGACAACTTCGAGCGGTGGGGAATGCTTCGGCAGTCATTATTGTGTGACTGCGGAGACCTGTAGACCGCCTCACACCTAAGATCCTGCTCCATGTGCCCAACAAGCTGCACACCTCAAGACCTAATGCTAGGCAACACACGGGCTATCGATCTTGCCAGACACTGAGCAGAAAGAATTTGACGTCGCTTACACGAAGAAGACGAAGAATAGTCCATGACAAGGTTGCCAAATCTTAAAAGTAAATGTCTATAGAAATAAGAGATATATATAAAAATGCTAAGCACTGTTTGAACTTTCGACAATTTTCGTTTTAAAAAAATGTATACAATGTGCATTAAGACAATAAAACAATCGTATGGTAAAAAAATGGATCACTCTATTTGATCAATGAAAAAAAATGCATTGTTATCCAATAGATGTACACAAAAAATTAACTTTTTTCAAATCGTTTAACAATGCTTATCCGCATTTTCTTTGGCACCCTGCCCAATCCATTAAAACGATGGCGACCACCACATCATCCACGGTGGATTCTATGCCTTTGTTTTCCAGGTGGTGTCTGTGGATAATTGCGTTATGTCTTACTCCGTCAACGGATGCCAGGTCCCTCCAACACAAAGGTACCGGGTTCGATACCCGGCCAGGGCATCCGTTTTGTTTGTTTGAGCGTTTTTTAAACTTATTTTTATATTATTTTCCGAGGATCTGACCGTAAACGGGAGCTGCGGCAAACAGCCGCGTCACCATGGGAACCGAATCAATTTTTGAAAAATCAATTATCTGCAAAATAAGCACGACAATAATACACTTTCTTTCTTATTAAGCTCGTATATTTTTTATATATACAATTAATTTAATTTAGTTTTGAGTCCTAGTTGCCCCTGTAGCACACCCTTACATATCTCATTCTAGAACTGAGCACATTCTGTGTCTATAGGTTCCTTTTGTTAGAAAAAGAGGTTCTTTTCAATGCAATTCGAGGAAAGTGCCTTATCTGGCGTGTAGACTTTGTGGCCACAAAAAGAAATTCCGCGCATACACCATTTTCGCTCGTATTTTCGGTTAACCTTTCCTTCTGTGTGATGTGTATCTTCCACACATTGCTTCTAATAACCATCAATATCTCTATAAATATAATAGATACGAAGTTAAGATTTTAGGTATTTCTCCATAATATATTTACGCATTGATTTAAAAAATAATATTAATATTAATCAAAATTTATCAGGTACATCGGAGGTATTTTGTGAACATCGGAAACAAAATTGCGCTGTGAGTGCCTCGACCTTGGGTCTCGATGATCTGCGGGAAGCGCGACGCTATATTCGCATCTCACTCTTTTATTATGAAGGAAGAGGGAAGAGAGTAGGAGTGGGCCATACCAGCCACTACCACGACTAGCGGCAGTAGTTCTCGAGCTTGAAACCAGAGTGGACACACTCCATTTAAGAGAACGGAATTGGTAATGATTATGATCATATTTTTTTATTGCGTGTTCTTCTATAGCGCGAACTTCACCTTGACGCTTTAGGAGGGTTTGACTGTCATTGTTTACAATACAGATTGACCGTGTAGCTCTGTACTCTTCGTCAGTAGCTCTGTACTCTTCGTCAGTATCTCTGTCGGCTGCCGAATGCTGGGCGCGTCTAATCCAGATATTGCTTTGAATATCCGCAAAACGAATCGCTTGCACTCACGGCAAGAGAGTACGGAACAGACAAGGGACAGAGAGAATGTCAAGGTAGGGACAAATAAAAATCATTGAACCTAGGCATCCAATTAATAAAATAAAATAAAACACTTTATTACGACGTACTTGTGGGAAATTTTGAGAAACTAAGATAATAATATCTTTTTCTCCGTATTACAGTTTCATACATGTAAAAAATAGTCACCACTTTTTATAGCTAATACGAAATACGAGAATATATGATTATCGATAACTTCCAGGTTAGTAGCCCGTGGACTTGAAAGAGGCGGAAGATGTAGAAGATGTGTTCGAGACATATTTGATAATTTTTTAAGGTGCGATGCTTACAAAGCCAGAACTATTAAGTTATAAGGGCTGGTTAAATTTAACATAACCAACACCCGGGATGTTTTTTGGTCTACTTCCATTGTTGATTAACTTCAGTGATTTTACGAGAACCGTGCTCAAAATGTAATATTATTGATGGCCTTTTATATATCAAGAAAAATGTTTTTTATTCGTGCAGATGCCAAACGGTTTACTTGAGAATTAAGAGTCGGTCCGCTGTACACTGCAAAACTTACAGCGGACCAACTTAACGTGGCTGCGGTGTAGAGCAGACCGTGTCCCACCTACTGGAGTGTGCGCTGTGTCCGAGTACCTGCACCCTAGAAGACCTGATGATGGCCGGGAGTAATGCCATCGACGTCGCCCACTAGGCAGACCGGGTGTAACCCTGATGTTTCCGATATGATTACACATAATTTAGAGTCGAATAACGTCATAATAATAAAAACGAGAATGTCTGGTTAATTTTAATGTAATATTTTTACACAATGCTGTGTGAAATCGATCGAAATTATTGATGCACCTTTTCGATTCAAAGTTTAGAGCATCTGCTCGAAGGTGAATCCAATTGAACCTCAAGAAACGCCTATGGGAAAAAATGATATCAAAACTGGGCTCGACGAAGAGCTAACTCGAATTCTTCAGGGGTATTGTACGGACTCCGAAAACGAAGACCAAAATGTACATAAGGAATGAATCAAAAAACATCTTTTAAAACTAATTTTTATTAATTTTACGTAAAGTCAGCTAAATGATAATACATTGCTTATGATTAACATTCTTCTTATTGGTATTGCAAATTTAAGTCATTAATCAATTATTTACTTTCAACTTCCTCTTTGGAAGTGGAGCACTAAACATCTTTACATAATTATTAGTCGTATACTTATACTAATGACAAGGCAAGACTGAGCTCCGCGGGCAGCTCGCTATGGAAGAGATTTGTAGTGGGGGAACCAAGGTACACTAAAAAATCGCGGGTTCCACCATAACAGCGCTTTTCAGGACTGTAGTGCTATGGGAAATTTGTTTTACGGATCACCCTCGTATAACACATTATTTATCTGATATATTTTTTTGCTACTCTTTTTCCATACAAATTCAATCTTATATTAAAAAATCCACAGTCACATGTTTGTGACTGTGGAAACATACAGATATCACATATAAGACCCTGCCTTGCATGTTTGCTCCCTCCGGAACCTTGTCATAGGCAACTGATAGGCAATCTATGTTGCCAAGAACTAAGAAAAATACTTCTTACCTAATTCTTGAACATAAAAGTTAATACAGAGAGCTTATACAGAAAGTATTGCTCTACCTTGAAATATCTGTCATATATTTGCACATTAAAATAGACGTGTTGAATGGAAACATTAAACACCAGAATTTGACGTAAAACTAAAATCATATTAAATCATAATATAAGGCATGAAAATAATTTATTTGGTAAGCACGTTATACGGTATGCAACAAAGCATTGACTAATTAAATTAAAAGCATTTTCAGACATTTGCGTGCAAATTTTGTTGAAACGCAACAGCTTCGAGATAACGAAAACTTTTTTTTTTTGTGAAAATCATACAATTACATTGTAATTGTTACTTTCTAGTATCACACACTGTGACGAAAATCCATGCATCGCGGTGCTGAATTACGTTTAATTTCAGTTGCAAAAAGTCGCAAAGGCCGTTTGCCGAGATTTTTCCCAGCAGCTGGTTGTTTGATTCGGCATTTTCCCAACGGTTGACTGGACGTTTGTTTGAGGCTATTATATGCAAATGGAAAATGTGCATTAACATGTGAACGTGGCGTTATGATCGAGTGGGAAAACTGGGTGCTTAAAAATCAAATAAAATAATGTTTATAACTAAACTACACTTACGCGTGGTACGAGTTTTCATGATTTTATTTAATCGGGGGCATATTTTTGATTCGAACAACAAATAAAAGAGACGGAGAGATTCCTTACATGTTAATGAAGCTGCCTTCTTCGTTTACGTGGCAAAATCAAATTGATTCAGCCCAATATCTCGCAACATCAATGACCTGTCTATTGCCTAACATGATAGCAGTTTAAAGGCACGAATATACTATCAACACTACACGAAAAATAAAACGAAACACCAGCTAATTTGATAAATGTTATATCATTCACTGACGCAAACTGACTATCATAGGTTAGTGTATATATATTTTTTTTAAACTGATAATAATACTTAACGCACATGTGTATGTATTTATAATGTCATTATATCGAAGAATATTAATTTAAAGCTCCGCAAGCAACTTGCCAAGACATTTGTTTGGAGCACCTTGATGTACGGCTGTGAGACATGGTGCTTATCTGAATGTGATAAAAAAAGACCTTTGAGATGTGGTCACACAGAAGAATTCTCGGAATTTCCTGGAGAGACCACGTCATGAACAATAAGGTTCTAAGGATAATCAAGGAAGATAGGCACCTAATAAGAACCATCTCAGAGAGTCGAGCCCAATGGATGGGTCACATCGTGCGCCACGGTGGTCTTTTTCACGACATTGTGGAGGGGATGGTTGAAGGTAGAAACTGTAGAGGGCGCCTTAGACGGGAGTATTTGTAGCAAGTGTTCGAGGACATGAATTGTAGCTCTTATGCTGAGCTGAAGAGAGGACCGAGAGGAATGGAGATCGATATGCAAGATTCTGTTGCTGCAAACCAATCCACCGAATTGATACTACGAAGAACTAGAAGAAACAACGACATAATTCAGGATTCTAAGAAATGCATACGTTTCTACGTTTTGTTCATCACATCTACGTTGACCAATGCCCCATTCAATGCCTGATATTTTTCTGTTACACTTTCCAGTACCTTCGCAACCACCGTGTGTTACAATTTTGATCGACCGATTATGACATGTTTGGTAATGAGGTAGAATGCCGAGCCGAGAAATGGAAAGTGCACGAGGAGAATAGTTCCATACATATCAGGTGAAGTGATTTATGTAAGACTGCTGTGCGAGGTTCACCATTCACCATTGTGTGAGGTGAGGAAGCAGAAGGTGGTGATGTGACTAACCTGATATTGATGAACCTATTGTCTTCAGGTCGCTATATAAGATGATTAATTAATTATATTTATTTTTATCTCACTATATTTTATTTTAAGGGATTGTTCTTGTTTCGGACCAATCTAGTCCATTTTACAACACGGATGAAATTATCATAAAAAAAATAGCTTTTCTACTTTTTACTAGATAAATTGCAAGATTAAATGGACTGTTTTACTCGACTTTACTAGATATTTAATAGACCCTGAATGATGCATGCAGAGTCGTCACAGGCGTGCCTCAAACCAACACCCATTTCAAAACTATACCCCTTGGCTGGTCTCGCACCACCAAATATAAGACGCAAAGTCATATGCGCCGAAGAAATGCGTAATGCAATCAACCAACCGTCCCACTGCTTGTATAGTCAGATACCCCCAACACCCAGACTGAAGTCGCGAAGCAGCTTTCTGGGATCCACACTACCTCTCACATCCGGCCCTGAAAATGAGAGACTCCAGCTCTGGCAACAAGTCGCATCAGAGGATTTCATTACTCCAAAGAAAGGCCTCTTAACTGGCAAGAACCTTGACTGGCGGACCTGGAAATCCTGGTATCTAAGTTTCTTATTTATTAGATGCGTGGCTTTTATAAATGTCGAATAAATAAATGAAATTACTCAAAGTTACATGATTGTATTGCGATAACTCTCGTTAAAATCATTAAGAGATCACGGTACAATTTCTAGAGTATAGTATTTCTCTTTCACTTAACGTATATGTATATTACGGTGCAAGAACACAAAAAAATGCTTTAAAAAATACGTCACAATTTAGTAATAAATAAGTCCGCGGCACGTTTTCATAAGAACCAATTACTTTGTTGCGTATAATGTTCCCAGATCGAGATTAGAGTCGATCGCCCGCGTCGAAAACTGAAACACTCCCACTTCTGAAGCATAAAGCCCCACCGTGGGGTGATTTGATCTTTTTGTTCCGTTTTGCCCTTTTTGTTCCAGGCTCCCTCTTTTTGAGAACATCTCTTCGTGGAACAACAATTAACCAGGACTCTCTCCCAATCACGCCGCTGCAAGTGCCCACATCCTGAACTGAGGAGTTGCTACACATCATCGATGGATGTTAGGAGTTGGGGACGACAGTGGATTATAAATTTTTAAGTACAGGACCGCAAGTGTTTTTGTTTTTTTTTAATTAACTTATATTTTGATACAGAAATAAAGACTTCGGCTATAAAAAATTACGAACACTTATGAACCAAACAATACAAATAATATTATAGATAAATTTTAAACGTATATTTTAACATTAATATTTAACATTTAAGTCTTTTAAAATGTTGAATATTTTTGTCTATTATATAGCTCGGAGCAGACCCTGTCACACCTTCTGGAATGTGCAATGTGTCCGAGTAGCTGCACCCCAGGAAGACCTGATGATAGCCGGGAGTAACGCCATCGACGTCGCCCACTTTTGGGCAGACAGGATCTGACCCTGCTGTTTCATTATATATATATAATTTCGTTGTATATATAACTAATGAGTCACGAGCTTGATGATTCCGAGGTGCGTGAACCGATCCAACATATCCCCTCCAGGCAGTGTTCTCATAACTTCAACCTACTTCCTATACGATTTTCTAACAACACATCCATTAATCCGACAAACGGCCAAGATGGGGTAAACCAGAAAACCGAATGGTTCAGGCCTCGGAAGCATTGATCTATCACTCGATCTACATATATAAAATTTAAGGTTCGACTTAAGTTAATGAAATATTCACTTTCTACAAGCTGTCTTCAAGCAGTAATTATACTCGTACATATTGCAGATAATGTCGATACATGTAATTAAAAATTAATGCTTCAAGTTGCTATTTTTGACTGAACTAGTTGCGTTCTATACAATGGAGCTTTAAAAAGTGTGGATACGTGTAATGACAACATTTATAAAATACTAAATTACATGGATTTAAATTTTTATTAGAATATTTTTTGAATACTCTAATCTTCTTTTATAGATCATTGACTACATTTCAATATTATTAGTAATTAAATATACACACATACAATTGTACTTTTTTTTATATTTTTCTTTTAACACATTCAATCTATAGTTCGGTTCGAGACCCGAGTGGTACTTCCTGAATAAATAGACTGACATCTATCGTTGCACGGTGGTAACAATGGTATAAATACATCTTCTTACGCGTGTCCGTTCAGACGGAGAAATAGTCGAATGGGCTAGGCGGTGTAAAAAGACCTGAAGCGAAGGTAGGTTCCCCAAGGCTCGTGGTTCGCATCCCGCTTCTGCCGATATTTTTCTGAATGAATTGATGCGTACAAAAATTTGTCGTATTGTATATATAGTATGTGTATATTTGATTACTAATACTAAATTACTTTCGTGTTTTATATTGTAGTGAGCTTTTCTGGGATGAATCTCTTCGAATTCTTGGATACGGTCCTGGTCGCGGACCACCGCAGTGTTCAATCGGGGATCGATAAAAAACGACAAACCGGGCGAGCGGAGGTTGTTTTGCATTGTTCCCAACACCGGCCCAAGAGGAACAGACATACAGACTACAGACATACAGACTACAGACATACTAACAGACAGACAGGCTACAGACACCACAGAAGAAGAGATGCACACTTTCTGGGGGGCGCCAAAATTAACAAAAACAATTTGCAAAACGTATGAAAATAATTTTACAACACAAACTCTACATTTAGCAGATAAGGGAAAACCGCCTAAGATGGTATGGGCATGTGACACGGAGAGATGAGGATCACATGGTGAAGAGAGCCCTCAACATACCCACGCTGAGAAGAAGACCTGGAAGACCACAGGCAACCTGGACTGCAACTGTAAACAAGGATCTGAAAACCCTGGGTTTGACCGAGAATGCAACGCAGGACAGACAGACATGGCGAATGTTCACAAGGAGAGCCGACCCCAGATGATGGGAAATGGCTAGGATAAAGAAGAAGAAACTATACATTTAGCAAAGGGTTTATCTACATAATTGTGTTTTAGACATCACTTGTCCAAGGTCATGAAAGCCAAAGGTCGTGGGTTCGATCCCCGACAAAGATAAAAATAAAGGATTTTTAATCGATTTCTGAGCTCTAAAATTACTGCAGGTTTTTGTGAATTTGATCCCTCACCCGTAAAATGCCAGTCATAGCCTATTAATCAACATTGGTGGTCACATGCACGATGTTAAGCGTCATAGAATACCACAGATGAGACTTCAGAATTACTATTACCGTCTGTCGGTATTCTCATGTATGTGTTTATATATATAAAAAAAAACGACAAACTTGGTACCACCTTAGAAACGATAAATGTTTTAAGAACTTGTATCCTCTGAATCATTTGAACCCTCTCTCCCTCTCCCTATTTTTTTTTCGACGAACATAATAAACTCGTATCATTGCATAATAACTAAATGTTCATTTTATAAAATAAAAAAAACATCGAAAACAGTCAGTCAATACTCGAGATCACTCAAAAAGCAGTTCAATAGAAAAATGTATGAAGAAATACATTCTTCAATATTGTTTTCCTAAATGTTTTTTGACATTTTATTACCTACTTTTCTATTCGGGATCAAGACGAATCTAACAAATCAACAATCACGACAATCGGGTCAGCAGTTCTTGAATTATAAATGTTGTAACTAACACATCTTTCTTTTATGTATTGACATCAACATGATGTAGTCCTTGTTGACTTACCGAAATCCTCGATATACAATCTTTAATCCCCATTCTCTCATTCCTGGTTGGGTCCGCTAACGGGTGTGGTAGTTATAAACACCACCGCTCGTGGCACGAGCGAAAGCCGAGACCGAGCGCGGAGATCGGTAGTCAGTACCCACCCTTTAGCGAGACAAGCTCGCATTACGGTCAGTGGTATGTTTCCGCTTGGCCGGAAGCTTTAACGTAAATATAAAAATGTGCTTCTAAAAGAAAGTCTTTGTTTGCTGACCTGCTCCTCATGCTGCCCTCGCGCGACGTATTAACACATTTTTTTGAGAGAGAGGAGGATGTAAGTATATACAAATATATATATTAATTAAAAAATAACGTTTTAGGATGACCCTGCCAAAGAGCAAGCATCCCCTCTTCCGCCAATCCTCAATAATTAAGACCTCTCTGGTGAGGCTCGTTACCGCATCTTAGGCAGCCCTCCCAGAGATTAATGTTACCACTACCTCTGCTGAGGCGCTTAATGAACAGGCTGCTTGATTAATTATTCCAAAAACTGATTCGCAAGACGAGAGACCGGACGATTCCAAACGGACGTCTTATTGAGAATAGATTCCGCGAATTCTTGCGAAATGTTTCAATTTCGCAATCCTGATTTAATTCTGGAGACACAAAGAAAAATATTGAATCTAGTCTTCTTCGTAGTATCAATCCAGTGGATTGGTTTGCAGCAACAGAATCTTGCATCTCGATCTGCATTCCTCTCGGTCCTCCGCAACCCTCTTCAGCTCAGCATAAGAGCTACAATTCATGTCCTCGAAAACTTGCTGCAAATACTCCCGTCTAGAGCGCCCTCTACAGTTTCTACCCTCAACCATCCCCTCCACAATTTCGTGAAGAAGACCATCGTGGCGCATGATGTGACCGATGCATCGGGCTCGCCTCTCTGAGATGGTTCTTATTAGGTGCCTATCTTCCTTGATTATCGTGAGAACCTCATTGTTTGTGACGTGGTCTCTCCAGAAAATTCCGATAATTCTTCTGTATGACCACATCTCAAAGGCCTCATAGTCTTTTTTTATCACTTTTAGACAAGCACCATGTCTCACAGCCCTACATCAAGATGCTCCAAGCAAATGTTTTGGCAAGTTGCTTGCGGAGCCTTAAATTAATATAATATAATATAATTTATATTGAAATCCATTTTAAATTCTAATTACATAGATAAATACTTCGTACTTTGATTTAACATATGTCAAGTTGCTCAGTATGATTCGTGTTAAGAAGTTTTAAAACAATTTGTTTTTAATATATAAAATGAGTTTCTTTCTAATAATATATGTTTAGTTTTGAAACATTTCAAGTAATATATATGCCCACAAATACTTTAAATTTATTTTTAAAAATAAAACACATTCAGCATTTTCATTTTCGCTACCATAACAATAGCATATGGTCTTCAGAAGGCTTTGTCAGACTCCATGGTTCTTGCCACATCCCATGCCAGCTCTGCCTCCCGTAGATCCGCGAAGAAAGTTCTGTGTACGGTTCCCGATGGCCTTTCAAGACAGCGAAAGCCCGAAGGCTTGAAGAAAAGCAGCTCTACAATTTCGTAGGTTTTTAACACCAGATTTGAAATTAAGGCTTTTGGGTTAACCCGTGAGTGACGAGATTGTCCTTCTTTTCTCTTTACTTGACGTATTAATTTAAATCCTATGCGAATTTAACACCGACCCCCTTTTACTACTGATAATTCTCGTAAATACGTGGTAAAGTTTTCACTAACAATTTTTACGACAGTATCATGGCAATACCATACTTCAATTAACGCTGCTCAGAACATTCGTATAATCAATTTCATTAAATGCATACTAACTACTTAAATGTCTTCTTTCAAACGGGAGAGACATAAATTCACGTCATTACCCTTTAGCCATTCTGTGCATCAGTTAAGACATCACCAATTATTCGAAATTCCAGTGGAGTTTTGATCATTTTGTGTACGATAAATTATTCCTTGCTTCTTGTGGTGCTCTTAATAGCTTTATCAGCCCGTGAGAATTTTTCTATCGTATGGGAATGATGGTCGACATCATGAGAAAAATAACCAAGAAATCTGGATAAGGATCGTGCTATTCAGAGCCAACATTTGAATCGCATTGTGTTTCAGTTTAACGCAAGAGACAGAAGATATAAATGCCATGGCGAATTTTTAATTGTTCTGCAAATAAAGAAATGAGAATGCCTTGATACATGATGGATTTTGGGGTGAACGGTCGTGTGAAATGGGCAATATTAAATCACGATTTCATGCTGTAATCCTATCAAATAAAATAATAATTTTATGAAGGATATTAAACTCTTCGAACTGTACATTCAAAGTCAAAATTTAACATAGAAGCAAATCATCAAAAAAACGGAACTGGTGATACCTGAGGCCACCCTGCGGCTGAACATATGGAGAAGCGCAACTGAGGGAAATACTTGGATCACCCCGAAAGAGGACCTAGCCCCTGGACATGACCAAGGGTGGAATATATGGAGGTCCCTTAACAGACTTCGGACCGGAGTATGCAAGACGAGGACACAAATTAAAGCCTGGCAGTTTTACAGCGGACCGACTGAATGTGCCTGCGGCGTGGAGCAGACCCTGTCACACCTTCTGGAGTGTGCGCTGTGCCCGAATAGCTACACCCAGGAAGACCTGATGATGGCCGGGAGTAACGCCATCGACGTCGCCCACTTCTGGGCAGACAGGATCTGATCCTGTTGTTTCCGACACGATTATATATAAATTTATATATATCAGAAAATATATTGACAGTGATCAGAAAACATGAATTTTTCGTAATGTATCAATGGATATTAAATTGTATAATGAGTGAAAACATATATCTTCTGGAAATACTACTAAGATACTGCTTATTAAACAGGATAATATTTAAAAAAAAAAAACATATTTTTATTGTAACGAGTACACTAACGATTGATTTTTCTATTATTAAAAGTATCATCATACTCGTGTATATATATTTTTACCATATCCGCTCCATATATGGAGCATATGGACACTACATTCCACGTGAGAGAAGCCCAGTTTTGACATGAGCTCCACGAATTTAATAATCGAATTAATTTCGTCGAGTCTTTTGTTATAAAGTCGAATAATTGTTTTAAAAGCGAAATAACCACATGTAATGTTAAATTAAATAAATTGTAAATTGAATTGTACAAATTGTTGTTTCCCAGTAAGGCTCTGTAAGCTCGGGTTGTCTATGCCTTGTCCCATAACACCTATGGAAACGTGTACTCGTATATTTAAATGTGTGAGTGTTTTTTAACGCACTTTATATACCTTAACAGTTTTGATATCCACCGACACATACAAAACATACATTTAAAACATACTCGTAGATGGGTACATTTATTATTATACAAAAGCCAAAAAAACCTTGTAGTAGTAGTACTACTCTAGTAGTACTCTACTGCGTTTCATATATTTCTTTGCAACTAAAAAAGTGACATTCAATACAATTACTTTAGAGGTAAATATTACATACATTATTTACTCGAATAACAATAATTGATTGATTTATGTATTATTAATAAATCTGTAATTACGTAGCCCATCAGGGATTCATTACTCACAACAAAGTATCAGGCAAGCAGAATGCGCTAGACGGTTAGCGGGCATACATTTTTCCCGTAAATAAATAAATATTTATACATATAATATCTGTTGATCATTACAAGGCTCGAGCTCACATACGTATGTCGAGGCTTCCCCTGGCAAGGCTCTCGTCACATTAAAAATAAGTTAGTACTGGAGAATGGCGAGTGAGCCACGACGTACGGAGATAGTGGTTAAGGAATTACGAGGATTACCATACTGTGTTATGTACTCCTGATACAGGGGCGGAAAAATATGACGAAAACCTATCAAAATTATATTTAATTTACTAACTTTTATTAAAGTTTATAAAAGATTTATTGAAAGCAAAAGAAAAAAACAACCTTAAAAAACACAAATGAAAATTACTTCAAATGTTTTAGAACTAGAAAGTTAAAAAATTAGAATACTTAAATTTTAAAAATATTCAGTGATACTACAGTATTTAATATAAAAGTCGTTGCTTAGTAAATATACGTAAATAGAGGTTAAATAGAAAATTAGTTATTTTACCTTGTTTTATGATAGATAAGGTTAAGTAACTGTTAATTTTGGAAATGAGAACAAAAAAACAAATGTTTGATGCATCATCGCCTGTTGCTTAACGACAGTAGTTAGTTTGATGGGTGTAGTCACCCCTTAGAACCAAATGGTACAGATATTGTAACCATCGTGCTAATTATTATATAACCCTATAAAATACGTATACGTGATATGCCTTCAAGAACCATATATTTCCCAGGTGGACAGCAACGCGTGCAGAAATATCATGGAGAAAGCCATGGACAATGACAACAAAGAACTAATTCCTCCTGCGCCCACCCACAACCGACAAACTCGTCTTACACTTGCCGAACATCCATACACGGTTAATGTGTGTCGACCAAGAACTGGCAGTTTCCAAATTTGCTTCTTTAATGCCACCGGTAAGCTATGAAATGCTCTTCCAGCGTCTGTGTTTCATCCTTCCTATAATCTGGATCGCTTCAAGAAACAGATAATATACACTTGCAATCTCCCCAACCCACACATAAACACGAACACAACACACGTTTTCCGAATGCAGCGTCCAGCCTCCCTGCCTGAGCGTCATAGAGTGCACTGGTCTTGAGAGTGCACTCCTGCATGCATTACAAAAAAAAACAACACAGAATTGTGTGTCAATTATTGGTGACCATATGCATCAGATATGAACGAATATGTTTATACGAAAAAAAAATGCAACTGGAAATTATGTAAAAAATAATATTGTTTTAAAGTATGAAAAGTATCAGGCTATCAGGAGCAGCGAAGAGGTGTATCACAATAGTAGGCGAACCCCTAACATCACTTAAACGATGTGGGTGGCAACTAACCCTAGCGGACGACACACACACACACGCTCCCAGACACACACGCGCACGGCACAATAATTGATGAGCGGAACATGCCCGTTGAGGTAATCACGATAATTTATTTCATTTTGTCTCCCATACCCCGCTGCTCGCCTGGTAACTCTCCAAACTAAACAGAATGCATTAGGCACGTTATTATTAATACATCGTAGCTTGGAGTAATGCGAGTCTTTAGATGCGAGGACAGCCTCTCTCGTCGATCCTTTTGAGGTTTCAATCTCCTGCGCTCCTGATACTTTTCAAATGAAAATAATTGTTTTAATGAATGATTTTAATAATTACATATCTTTTATTACACTTGTGTTTACGTAAACATATACACGAGAACACCGAGAGATGGTGATGAAATATAATCTCACGTGATAATTATAATAGAAAAATTTAAATAGTCATAGATGACGCTCGACAATTTATATTTTAAAAAAATGGTTAAACGAGTATACTATCGATTCGTCAACGCCATTAGACTACAGACCAGCATTGACGCATCATCCATTTTTACGGGGATGCGCAACAATAATTTTAATAAAAAGCAATGTTACCAAGGATAGCACAAACTACAGAAGCGCTTTTTTCAAGCCCTTGAAGTTTCGCCATCGAGAACTATGCATATAATGTTCTCAGCTAAGCTCTTTGAGGCAGAGATGACATGAGATGTCAAGGAGCATGGCATTTGACATAGTTCTGTAGAGGTAATTAATGAATTAATTTAAAGAAGCAGATATGACAATATTTTATAAGCTTTAAAAACTAGAATTTGAACTGATGTCAGCTTGATATAACTCCTTTAGGCTGATGCCGTAAAGCCTCGAAAAACGATCTTTTGTCTCTTATTTTGTTCGCTCGCCTGACATGCACATCTAATGTTAAGTGTATTAATTAATATTAATTGTATGATGTTTAAACGGTGTTTGCATACGCCAAAATATGTGCTATGACAATTGGCCCATATCCTGTTGCTACGACTGTCATCTTGAATTCCCTTTTTCTGAGCGGATATTGGCAGCGCCGAGATGTCAGTGCGCCGGCAGTTGACAGTTAGAGTTTGAGCTCGCCACCGTCAGGGCGCGCGCTTAATAGCGTGCGCCGCAATGGTCTTTTTGTTGTAAGTGTTTATTTGTCCAAGTGTTGGACAAATAAACCGAATTAATATTTGAAACGGAAACAAGTTGTTTATATTGTGAACCTGATCCTGCATACTTCATCCAGTTAATCGATATCTAAATAGAAGAGGAGGATATCAGGACTTAAAATTATTTACACACTCGAGTGCTTTACTACTAGGTCTAATATAAAAGCGCGATTATCTTAATTCGGTTCTGTGAAGGAATGGTGCCTCGGGAGGAACCATTGCTTCTACTTACATTTTAAGAAGAGCATTAAATAAATTGCAATTATGGTGTTCATCATTTTGGATGCAGTCCAGTATGCAAATGACACGGGCGTTGTAGCGCATCTAGTAGTGATTTCACTTGCATAGTCGGAACATGTTGCACGTGAAACTTACCGAACAGTTTTACAAGCGGCCCAAATAGGCAGACACCGAATCGGAAGTGCTTACCTGCAACAAATAGAAATTCACGTTAGACATATATTTTTTAAATTAAAAGAATACAAAGTATTTGGTAGATAATAAACATAATTTATGTTTCATTCATTGAACGAAATATGTTGGTTCTACGGTTTTTAAGCGAATCGTCTGGGCACTGAATGCTGGAAAGATGTTTAGTGGATGAATGAAAAAGATACTCAGTATTAAAAAGTGGATAGTAAATATAATACGTTTAGGCGTTCATTAGGCGCCCTCGACGGGATATTTGCAGCAAGTGTTCTGAGGACATGAATTGTAGGTCTTATGCTGAGCTGAAGAGGGTTGCAGAGGACCGAGAGGAATGGAGATCGAGATGCATGATTATGTTGCTGCAAACCAATTCACCGGATTGATACTACAAAGAAGAAGGCATTCATAGTTATTGGAGAATGAAACACAGATGCTGAAAAGCATTACAAGCTTACCGATAAATTATCATATTTGGACATGAAACATCCAGCAATACAGTTTGCAAACGTGTTCTTTATCAATTAAATTCATAGTAATATTCTTATTAGATTCTTGGTTGAATAGATAAATCACATAATAATAGTAAATCTTGAAAAAATTACATAATATTAAAATAACATCAGAAGGTAAAGGTTTGAGCCTCAACGAAATTTAAAAACAAAATCTGTTTTATAATTACTTTATAGGCTGTATTTTTACCCCCGGTTTGTGTAAACTGAAACGTTGATAGTAAAATACCCGTCATAGCCCATTATCAGAAGGTGTCACAGCGTGCCATACTAAATGTCACCTAATACGTTCTGTTATAGACTGTCTATCATGATGAAAGAGACCTAGGCTTGACGATATGTTTTGGGATAAGTAATTCTCTTGTTGGAGCATCGTCATCCATCACTTTATACCCACATTTCTAGCTCGAATATTTGGTCGTCAAAAATTTCCCACAAATTGACTTTTATTATTTCAAAAATACCTTTACCTACAATTTTATATTTTATATACTTTTACGATTTATATGTTAACACATTGGTCGATAATCACAGTGTTGTTCTCTTAACACATCAACCCCCGACAACACGAAAATAATTAAAAAACGACGGTTTTTTCGTGTGGTTATTTCAAATCGAGTTCTCATAGTAAGGACCGCCGAGTCATGGCGGGAGTGGGAGTGATGCCACATGCATAAAACATTAGTCTGACCTCCGAACAAGAAAGATGCATTTAACAGGGGGACCAGAATTAAATCAAATGACATTAAAAAAATGCATTCGAAAAAGTCTACCAGGTCTTAATGGGTCAGTTTGAATAAATAACACTGAACTTTGTCTAATTGGTATTTACAACTAAAATTGGTGCTAAATAAATAAAATAAATTTTAATAATAATGCTGTCCACGATGGCCTTTTTACAACATTGTGGAGGGGATGGTTGAGGGTAGAAACTGTAGAGGGCGCCCTAGACGGGAGTATTTGCAGCAAGTGATCGAGGACATGAATTGTAGCTCTTATGCTGAGCTGAAGAGGGTTGCGGAGGACCAAGAGGAATAGAGATCGTGATGCAAGATTCCGTTGCTGCAAACCAATCCACCAGATTGATACTATAAAGAAGAATAATGCAGTCATTAAAATAAGCTAGGCTTACGAAAGGTTTGCCAGTGCTTGCCAGTAAATGTGAAGGTAAAAAAAAACTTTTATTAACAGTTTGTTAAGCATAATCACTTCAAGGCATGCTCAGTTTTCACTGTGTATGCCTTGTCCCAAGACACCTCCTCACTTGACGAATCGTTTGGGAACATAAGAGTTTATGGTTCCCGATGATTTTCAGGGCGGGAGACGGCAGCTGTTCCGAGGCACATTTCATGTAATCTGTTGATCAGTAAATTTAAGAACATCTGATGATAAGCCTGACGTTCCCGATTAATTGACCTTTTTTTTTTAATTTTGAGAGTGAATTACCCAAAATTTCTACGCCTGGCTTATAGTAGCTAGCCGGCGGTGATAGCTCGATGGTCAAAGCGTTTGTTTGCAAGCCAAAGATCGTGGGTTCGATCCCCGACGGAGATTAAAAAAAAACGTTTTTTAATCGATTTATCATCTCTAAAATACCTCCGGTTGATGTGAATTTGATCCATCACCCGTAAAATGCCAGTCATAGCCTATTGATTAAAATTGGTGGTAGACGAAAGTCGTCCCGTGAAGACCATCCATTCATAGTAAATTCCTGTAATAATAAAGGATGATGCGTGAATCTCGGGCTGTAGTCTATGACGTGGGCGGATCAACACTCCACATGCAGCGTTTAGCCATATACACCATGGTAAACGTCATAAAATTCCACAGGTGAGAATAACTATCACCATCCGTCGGTATTCTCCTGTATGTGTTTACATTAAAAAAAAAAGTAAATAAAATATATTTGTTATAAACATTTCATTAAATTTTTTACTGCCTTGAAAATATGTTGGAAACAGGTCTACTGCATCTCTAGAACTATAGAATAGATAAGATGGTTGTTAAGTGTGTCATCTGACCTTAAAACAACAGACCATCGTACCCCTGAAAAAAATGGTCACCCCAGCAAAAGCGCATACACAGAAGTGCACTCGGGTCCGGCGCCGAGGCAATTATTTCATTAAAAGAGTAATTTCGGTCTATGCACCGGTGCGCAGAGGGCCACCACCCTTCAGGGCCCGCGCGGGACTAATCGCCGGGTTTACACTCGAAATTAAACGTAATTGTCTCGCTCCTTGCGCTAATTATCCCCAACTAGGAATAACTGAATAGTGATGAAGTGGAGAGAGCGCCGTTGGAAGTGCCAACAAACTGGCAGTGTTCAGTGTTCTTCTTCGTAATATCAATCCGGTGAATTGATTTACAGTAACAGAATCTTGCATCTCGATCTCCATTCCCCTCGGTTCTCCGCAACCCTCTTCAGCTCAGCATAAGAGCTGCAATCCATGTCCTCGAACATTTGCTGCAAATACTCCCGTCTAGAGCGCCCTCTACAGTTTCTATCCTCAACCATTCCCTCCACAATGTCGTGAAGAAGACCATCGTGGCGCATGATGTGACCGATCCATCGGGCTCGCCTCTCTGAGATGGTTCTTATTAGGTGCCTATCTTCCTTGATTATCCTGAAAACCTCATTGTTCGTGACGTGGTCTCTCCAGGAAATTCCGAGAATTCTTCTGTATGACCACATCTCAAAGGCCTCTCTCTTGATTATATTAGGTGATTATATTATTTACATAGGAGTATATATAAATTACTATTATACTCATATAATCCAATTTCGCTTTACCATATTTTTTTATCACTTTCAGATGAGCACAATGTTTAGTGTTATTTTACACATGTGCAGTGGGCACAAATTTTCAAAGGGGCCTTAAGCTCTAGAAGGCCAGTTGAAGTAGATGAAGACAGGACAAAATGGCATTAACTGATAAAGACTCATAAGATCAATGGGAGATTAAATAATTAGAATTCGTTATTTATGGATTATGCCTTATTCGGGCACATGGCGAAAAGAAAGGTGAGTTGAAATTAAAAATTGTCAGATACATTTCTCTTCTAAATTAATCGAAAAAAATTAACGGCTGACGCGTAAATTTGAACCACAGTACACCATTTCTTCGTTCTTTACTCAAAGATATGACCATTCGCCTTATTGTGTTAAGAACTCAAGTCAGTTAATAGGCGTTAGTTTTTGTCAGATAACACTGACAGTTTGTAGGTTGCCTGTTCTAGTTTTTCTTTTGTGAAATGCACCGAATCCCATCTGGGAACTGTTTTTAAGTAAACACCGCCGCGCGTAATGAGGTGGATTGTCCATTTGGTTCCCTAATGGTCCTTTTGTACCATTCTTAATTGAAGGCGGAGCGGAACCAGTGATTACTTATTATCTCCTCCACCGGCATTACTTTGAACTTTAAAAATGCATTGTTTGAAAGATAATAGTTCCAGTATGCACTTTCCCTTGACCCCACAAAACATTCTTATAAACTCCAAGAAAGACTTACTTCTTACATAATATAGCAGTAAATATGTTGTTTCTATACGTGTTAGTTATTATCACTTACATTATTAGTTTGTTTTCAAAGTATTTTTTTTAATTTTATTTTCTCAAACACAATATATTTTAACGGCTGATATACCAAGGCATGCCTGTAAAGGTAAAAAATGTTTAAGCGATCAATTCTACACGGTAGTTAGTTATTGATAGCTAAGTGTTGGCGGAACGATCATACACAAGTTGTGTGACCGGCCTTTAACGTTCAGCCTGGCGATCACACGAATATTGTGTAATCGGACTCAAACAACTCTTAAGATCGACATTTCATGGAGATTTGCAACACTAAGTTTAAGAAAGATAATTTTAATGTCTTTAAAACTAAATTACATTTCACACATTTTGATAGTTTTAAAAGTAGCATAATGGTATTATTAAATTGTCTATCTATTCCTTTACAATTTCAACCTTATCAAGAGAAAAATCAATGAAATATCTTCTCATAGGAAATTTTGAATGGATGCTAGAAATTAAAAAAAATATATTGCTTGCCTACGAATTTGAAATTCTCCGAAAAAAAGACATATTGGTGATATAATTTGAGATGAATGAAAATGGTTTTGTCTTGGATAAGATTTTTGAGTACAATATCGGTTCCCAATTTAATTGGTATAAGCTGCTGAAGTTTCTATTATCCTTGATAGTCTGCTCCTGGATGGGCTGTTCCAGGGTCCGAACAGGAGTGTGGTGGGCGGGGGCGGGTTGGCGCGCGTTGGTAATAACAGTGCCTGAGAAGAATCCCATAATCAACAGTTTAATTTTTTTAACATTCCAATTATAGCCAGGTTTTCTTATTCCAGCGTCAGGGCTGTAAATTAATTAAAAATAATCATAAAAAAATATTATTTAAATAATTTAAATTACGCTTATACTTGTTGAATCATAGCCTTTACTGATGGCGAAACTGCAGTCTTCTAACAAGTGAAACAGTGCACAGTGTGATTTACATTTCAAACAAGTTATGCTTTATTTTTATGTTTAAAATTAAAATAAATACTTTAATTAAATATTCATTTTAGAAACCAAATAATCCAGAACTAAGGAACATCCGAATCACGCAAAATATGTATTCTTGCTAAGCATACATTCACGTTAATGTATTTCGACCAAGAACTGGCATTTTCTAAAAAAAAACTTTAAATTTGTCGGTGGGTATAGCTCAATGGTCTAAGCGTTTACATTGCAAGTCAAAGGTCATGGGTTGGATCCCTTACGCAGATTTAAAAAAAACAGCATTTCGAATCGATTTCTGAGCTCTAAAATAACCCTTTTGTTGGTTGGTGTGAATTTGATCCCTCACCCGTAAAATGCCAGTCATAGCTTATTAATTAAAATTGATGGTAGACGAAAGTCGTCCCGCGAAGACCACCCATTCACAGTAAATTCATGTAATAATAAGGATGATGCGTGAATCTTGGGCAGCGACATGCAACGATATGCAACATGGTAAGCGTCATAGAATTCCACAGATGAGACTATCATCACCTGGTGGTATTCTCCTGTATGTGTTTACATAAAAAAAATGCTACATAAATGCAACCAGAACGCTCTGGCAAGCTCATTCAGTGCTTCATGATCCATGGACTTACGAACTCTTCGAGAAACAGATCAATATACATTTGCAATCTCCCCAATCTGCATACAAACACATATTTTCCGCATGCATCGTCCAGCCGTGAGTGGGTGAGTGTAATAGAGTCCACTAGTCTCTGTACGTGATTCGATAAAAAAAAATAGGTTTCGTCGTATGTATTGATATCAGCTTGATATAGCTCCTTTAGGCTGATGCCAACGCTCGCGGTCGTGATGGGCACGCCTAAATGGCGTGTGCCACAACGGTCTTTTTGTTGCAAGTGTTTGACAAATAAACGTGTATTGTGAAACTAAAACAAGTTCTTTATATTGTGAACCTGATCCTGCGTCCTTCATCTAGTAAAATGATATCGAAATAAGAGAGGAGGACATCAGTATGTACTATGTATGGAAAATATTACCTAATATTTGTAAGATCGCTTTTATATTCAAACATGTTAAATATTTATTTTTTATTTTAGGGTACAACCCTGGCCTGCTTATAAATTCCAGAAACACCGCCGCCCGTGGATGGCGCTAAACCCTTGTAAATTAAAATCGATAAAGAAAATAACTCAGTCGGATAGGGGTCATAGGAGCCTAACTGGGCTACACCCCTCTCGGAAAAAATATTTAATTACAAAAATTAAAATCTCCGACAAGCACCTATCTATACAACACCGGCGGTAAACGAAATGCCCGACAGCCTAATAAAGATTAAATCTTACGGGTATCACTAGATGGAGACGACACAAAGTATATTTTTTGTAGTAAAATGTAAATGTTAAATTGTAGTTAGTAAATAAAACAATGACAACAGCAGTTCTAGTATATCACAGCAACATTAAACGCGGACCAAAATATGGACATGTTATGGTTCGAAAACTCGCGTCTGTCGATATTTTTTCTGAATGAATTGATGCGTATAAAATTTGATGTTTAATTGGATGTTTGTATTTAATTACTAATAATATTTAAATATTGAAATATAGTCAATCATCTATAAAAGAAGATTAGAGTATTGAAAAAATATTCTAATAAAAATTAAAAAATCCATTAGATAGTATAAATGTGGACGTTACAAAAGAACCCAACAAGATTCCATTTAGAATTAGGCCTTCAGCTGTAGCAGCAAGTCGCATAAGAGGATTTCATATCACTAGACTCCGCTACTCAAATCCTGTAAGCTTTTTGTAATTAATGATTTTTTAGTTTACAATAGAAGTTAAATAGCTGAAAAAAGGCAGCTTTGCTTATGTTTTCCTGTAGTAAGATCTCCTAAATTAATTCCGTCATAAGAACGTTTTATTTAAGCCAGATTCAAGCTATCGAAATGTGTGTGGTGTTGACAACATCAATAGTATTGAAGAAGCCATTTGATCAACCTGACTTAATTCAATTCAAAGTATAATAACGACCAATAATGTAAGTACTTATAAAAGTCAAATGCATAATGGTATTTATTAGCATGTTAACATTATGATTTATTAGTTTTCAAGCTGATAAACCATAACAATATATTATGAGGGTAATAACATTAGGATCGTTTAATGCACCTGATGAAGGTGTTATGCATCATTAAATGTCTATTATGTCAGACAACTTAAGAATGTCAATAAAATGTAATATTTCCGTACTTTGTAACTAAGTAAATGATATTTATTAACATAATTAAAGTTTTAATAACGATTAAAATTACAATTACAGTTACAGCTGAAATCAGTACATTATTTTGAGCTAGTAAACTAGTATAAAAAATAACATTTTTTAGTAAGAACGTATACGAGAACACCGACAGACTATGATAAAGAAAACTTATCTGTGTGTAATCTATGACGCTTGCCATATTATTATGGGACTCACAAGAATGGGTGGTGTTCACGTGATGGATTTCTTGTATAACCAATTGCGATCAATTGGCTTTGAGTGCATTTTTTACGGGTAAGAGATTAAATTCACACGCAACAAGGAGATGATGTGAATTTAATTTATGGAACATAGAAATTTATATAAAATATTTTATTTTTATTTTCAACCTTTGTTGGGGATTGAACTCGTCAACTTTTGTAATATAAGCAAACGCTTTTACTTCTAAACTATAAGCCCCGGCAATTCAGTAATATTGAAAATTATCGGAAATAGAAGTCGAGGAATTATATTTCCGATAAACATAAATGTGTACTCATATTATTCTTATTAGAAGCTAATTTTATAATGGAAATTAAAGGTATGGTGGGTCCTGAAATTCAATATTTCCAATTTAATGATGCACAAAAGAGTGACTATCGCTGTTGTAACCCTTGCAGATGGGGATGGAAACTAAGTAGAATGAATTTTGTTGATGATTTGTTAGTACTTCTTCGTGTTAACGTCGGACTTGTTAATGTTATGCACGGTTCGCAACTAGTTCCTCTACTGTTGCATTAGTCTGCAGCAGTATCTGATGCTTCAACGGTGGATGCACTTGAGGAATTCGTAAACTTTGAGGTAACGATAAACATTTGCGTAAGCCTGCATATGCATTGGATATTAAATCACAGCATAAGTACATACTAACACAAAATCATATATAAAAATGCGAAATGTTAACGCATTATCAGATTTCGAACGCTTCAAACTGGTCATCATATTTCCTTAAAACACCTGATTAACAAACACTTTACATACGAGATAAATTAGCATGATATCGACTATTTTATTAGATAAATTACATTTACTTCTTCTTCGTAGTATCAATCCGTTGGATTGGTTTGCAGCAACAGAATCTTGCATCTCGATCTCCATTCCTCTCAGTCTTACGCAACCCTTCACATTTAATCTTTCTCAATTTTATCTCTTAACTAGAGAAGGATTCTTACGTCGAAACTGCAGTTCACTAGAATGCGGATTAATATATAAGTAAAAATACTTAATATTACTGAAAGTATGTGAAACATTACTTAATATAATAATTTTAAAATATTAAGTTTATTACTTATTCTCAGAATAATCAAGGAAGATAGGCAACTAATAAGAACCATCTCAGAGAGGCGAGCCTGATGGATTGGTCACATCATGCACCACGATGGACTTCTTCACGATATTGTGGAGGGGATGGTTGAGGGTAGAAACTGTAGAGGGCGCCCTAGACGGGAGTATTTGCAGCAAGTATTCGAGGACATGAACTGTAGCGCCTATGCTGAGCTGAAAAGGGTTGCGGAGGACCGAGAGGAATGGAGATCGAGATGCAAGATTCTGTTGCTGCAAACCAATCCACCGGATTGATACTACGAAGAAGAAGTTTATTACAAAATATCATACTATATTTTCATGAATACCTGTTGACATCAGCATGATGTAGTCCTTGCTGACTGTTACCGAAAACCTCGATATACAAAGCTTTCGTCTCTTATTTCTGGTTGTTGTTTTAATGTAGTGTGCTAATGTTTTAACGTAAATATAATCAATATGCTTTTAAAATAAAGTCTTTGTCTGCTGACCTGCTCTTCATCTTGCCCTTACGTGACGGAATACACCCCTTTTGAGAAAGGGGAGGATGTTACCTAGTAATATCGTCCAGGAGGTATTTTTCCAAAGCCAAATGTAGGAAAGAACAATCGGTTTCAACCGGTGGACTCTATGGCGCACAACCAAGGTGGCTAGACGCTGCATGAAATATGTGTTTGTATGCGGGTTTAAGATATTGCGAGTGTATAGTATTGTTTCTTGAATAGAAGTTTTATAAAGAAAAAACACAGATAATGGGCAAGTATTCCTGAGTTTCCCGATAGCATTTAGGTAGAAATTTTGCAAACTGTCTTTTCTTAGTTGACACACATAAACAGTGTATGGATGTTCAACAGTGTCGAGTACTGCATATGGTATCTTAAGATATAGGTAGATTTCTGTATCCCAGGGTGTCAAAAACGGGGTAAGCTGAGATAAAATATGTTTTATTCGTCTAACAAAATATACGATAATATATAAACTCGCTGTCCAATCATCTGTGTTTATTAATCCTTGGATTCAAAGAGAAGAAAAAATAATCTAAAAAGTACAACAAAAACAACGGTATCAAAAATAATGTATTGTGAGAAATGGGTTAACAAAGAGGCACCTTTAGGCACTTTTAATTATTGGAAACATAAATATGCAGAAAAGGATAAAGACCGACACACATAGTGAGATTTTATTTCAAAGATGTTCGAGGATCACGATTTTGGCAGCAAAAACAATATGTAATAATGATGAGGTAAGCTTACAACGAGCTTACCAGCGCTAAACGCTAATAATGAAATATATTACGTTAGATCAAAAGCCTTTTAAAAGCAGGTGATTGCGTAGAATGTTAAGGATATGATGGTTTGACTTTATGAGTAATGAGGCCTTTTATTCAATTGAGACGAAAGTAAAACTAAGACATGTTGTTTAGACGTCGTAGGAGTGTATAAACTACAGTTACATTTTTTCAGACTCTGACCATCCTGGAAAACCTCCGAGACTTATACATTTAATGTACTCGGCGAAACTCCGATAGGTAGTGCTGACATGGGATGAGCCAAGAACAATGGCGGTTGACAAAGTTTTGTGGCGGCACATAGTGACGGCAATATGCTCCAGTTAAGAAAAGAGGTATGGAATGATAAGAACAACACCTTTTTCTTAAAATACCGTATCTTTGTGTTTCACTCTATACATTGTTATGCATGGGTACCCATTTTTATACTGACATCAGCACGATGTAGCCCTTGCTAACTGCTACCGAAAACCTCGCTAAACAATCTTTCGTCTTGTATTTTTGTCGCTTACCATACCTTTATGTATGTGGCCACATTGGGGCTAGTTACATAGTTTTACCACCGGCGGCGCTGGTGACCGAGCACGGGCCGCGGAAGTGCGGACAGCCGGCAGTCGGTCACCACCCTTTGGCGAACTAAGGTCGCGTTGCAGCCGCGCGGGCATGTCATACCGCGTAGTCACAAACTTGTAATGTTTTTAACGTAAATATAATCTGTGCTTCTAAAAGAAAGTCTTTTTATGCTGTTCTGCTCCTCATCTTGCCTCACGCAAAGTAATAACTCCCCTCTTTTTGAGAGAGGAGGATGTTACAATGTATTTTTTCTTAATTTTTCTAATACCACAACTGGAACATTGTTCCTTAAATAAATAAATTAATTAATTGTTGTATAGTGAATGGGTGACTTTACTGTAGTGGAGATTTCGAGGTCCGAAGATAAAAGGGTCCCGCCAGGTTTTTGGCAAGGCCCCTCTTTGGGTCATAGTTTTTTATTCCACCATCACTGAGCTGGACCCCAAACAGAAACAAACAGCTCGTCCTGTGATTTATGCCGCGAGCCACATCTTTGGGAACTGTGGCAATTATTATTAGTTTACGAGCATTATTGGCAGAGTTAGAATACTACAACAAAAGAGTGTTTTATAATCTAGATAAATATGATTCTTAAATTCATACTTTCAAATTAAATAACCGATAATATTATTTGTACAAAACCATAATTTAATACAACATTTTTGCTTCCAAATGCGACGATTCTTTTTTTGCTACTACAACTATCAGAAATTAATATTTTGATTAATAGCGTACGAAAGTATTTGTTTCGCTTCACGTTTTTGTCCCACAAAAGTTTTTTATTCCGTGTCCGTTCATCATTTTACCTTTTTAAATATAAATTAATATCGCTTGTATTGATTTTTTTATATGAAAATGTAGATAGCTGCATATAATGAATATAAAAAATCAATCAAAAGCGCAATATCGATAGTCCATGTGTTGCCCAGCATTAGGTCATGAGATTCTCGCCTCTGAGGCCTCGTTAGTCCGACGATATCTTTGACGTAGATTAAAAGTAAAGAACCGTCAGAAGCAACCAGCAGGTCTTCCCAAGAAATGGCACACTCTTAGACGACAACACAGAACACGTGTCCTGTTCTCGTGGATGATGCACGCCATCACAGAATGTCTTAGGGCAAAGCATCAGGTATGTGTCCGCCTGTAGCGATGAGTCACAGGGCGGGGGAGGTGGGCTGAGCCGCTGCAGCCGCCCACGCTAAAGCCGCCCAAACCCGTTCTGAGGTTGTGAACCCGACACGGTTAGGAGACGCGAAGCAAGAGTACAACTATCCCTTCACCAGCACCCACATTAGTAGAATAGCAGGAAACCGAAAATTTCAATCATTCAAGACAAAGTAGATACAGCCCAATAACTGACATCAATGGTATGTTTATTGCACCTAGATCCTGGAAGAAGAAGCTACTTTTGAACAAAAGCAGTCTCTTGACTTAACTTAATGCGGTTTCTTTTATATTTGCACAGCAATGACTACTTATTGTAGCACTCTATCGCTGGGTTGAAAAGATTGGCCGGAAGAGGAAGTCCGAGATTGTGACATCAGCACAAGAGCCTTGACTGGCCGACCTGGAAATCCGGTAAGCCTCGATAAACAATCGTTCGTCTCTTATCTCTGTTCGCTTGTCGGATGTATATGTGTAGCCATATTGACATTATAGTTACGTATATCGCCACTGGGGCGCAGTGTTACAGACCACGGCGCCGCACGGCAGGAGTCGTGTGCCAACGTCGGCGAGTTCGCAACCTTAAAAGTCCCGATCGATAGATGTGAATGTAACGCCATGTTACGATCGATCGGGGAAACCAGGTCTTTGTCGTGAATATAAATGTGCTTTTGAAAAAATTCTGTGTGATTAATTTGCTCCTCATCCTGCCACCACGCGACTAAATAACTACCTTTTAAAGAGAGGAGGATATTAGTTATGTACGATATTTTGTGTGTATAGAAAATTATATGTAAGGCTTTGCAAAGCTCATAAGTTACGTTGAGTCTGCCGGAGCCAAATAAGGGCTTTGGCCTGTTATCTGGGACCTGATGCATCATCAGCGACGGCAGACGAGCGCTGGAAGATACGTGGGAGGAGCCTGGGCCATGGGAGACTACTGGCGCCACCTGCTCGTGGGCTTTTGCCCAGTTCCTGGCTGAAGTGCACTGCAGACTGTGGGTGAATCATCAAGCATTACCGGAAATAGAAGAAACTCATGGCACACTGTGAAAGTGCAGTGTACTTGTATTTGAAGCTAAGAAGGTAATAAACACAGCCTTTAACTATAATACAAGATTTATAGATGGCACAGACTCACAGATGACTTCATCATTGAATAGTGGCCTGAAAGGACCATCGTTCAACCCTGGATACGTCTAAGGCGAAAGAATCGCAGTGAACAGTGTTTGAAACCAGCTTAAGTGAAGATATTGACATATTTAGTGTAATATTGCTTCAGATTCAGTGCTGGTGTTGGCTGATACGAAACGTTTTCGGATGTTTGATTTTGTAACAATAATGTCGCGTTATTTGAGTATCCCGACACTAGTTCCGAGTGTGAGGTCATTGACACTAAATATGTCAATACATTTACAATGCCACACTTGTAATTACTTTAATTATGAATTAAAATATAGATATTTTGTAATGTTATTAAAGGAAATAAAAATAATTGAAATGAATCATATAGAATTGTTGAGAGCTTTACTGGGGATGCAGGTATCTTTGGTGTGGCCATTGATCATCATCAACTAGAAGTTGAAATGGAAAAATAAGAGATCTTACAGTACTTTTACCTTTTCCGTCACCTTTTTATTGGCATCATTTTTGAGAAATGTAGATCGTACGATTACCACAAGTTCAATTTCAATTTCAATTTTCAATTTTATTTTATTTTTTTCCTTGCAGAAACATTACAAATTTTATCAATTCAATGCATTTCTGAAGTACAATAATATAAATACAATAATATAATATAAAATAAAAATACAATAGGTAACATAAATGTGGTGATGTAAATTTATTGACACATTTAGTATCACAGACTTTACACTCAGAACTAGCGTCAGGAGACTCAAGATAAACAGTTTGACTTGTAACAACAAAAACCCTGTCATAAGTATATCATGATTGACTCACAAATAACAAGGCATTATTGTCACAAAATAAAACGTGTAACATTTCGCCTCCATAAACACCAGTACTGAATTTAAAGCAATATAACACTAAATATGTCAATATCTTCACTCAAGTTGGTTTCAACCACTGTTCACTGCGATTCTTTCGTCTTATGCTTATCCAGGGTTGAACGATGGTCCTTTCAGGCCACACTTGAGGCTCCATGAGAGACTCCAGCGAAGTCGCGATGATCCCGACTTTGAAAGAAGTTGACAGCGTCCGCCTGCTGACAATCCTCCTGATGGTCATCCAAGAAGGATTGAATGCAGCGGTCGCTGCCAAGAAGCTCTGCAAGTCCTCAGCCGATGTATCTGGGTAAAGGCCCTTGGCGTGAAGATACGCCATCCTCACTCCAGTAACGTTTTTTGAAGGAGCTGCAGAACCACGGATCATCAGACGTGCTGTTGAGTTGACGCCTCACAGTCCCATACCTTGTCTTAAAACCACCCTTAACAACCTAATAAATGGCTTCCAAGCCGGACTTAACGAAAAAACGGATGCAGAAGTTGAAACACACGAGTATATGTACGTGTTGATAATCAGCATTTTAGAGATCGGATGATTAGCCTGACCCACACAAGGCCTGTCCTCTTGAGCCCTTGTGAACAAATCAACCATTCTTCGGTTATTGTGAAGCTATAAATAATTGTGTAAAATGTTTCTAAATAATGTATGTACGCAATAAAACTATCTTCTTCTTCGTGTCAGCGACGTCAAATTATTTTTGCTCAGTATCTGGCAACATCGATAGCCCGTGTGTTGAAGAGCTCGAAAAGAACCTCCACGCGGTGCCCCCTGAAAACGGAACCTCGGACTTCATCCTCCGGCCATTCTTTTCGACCCAGCGACAACAAAACAACAATGAGAATAAAACTATTATTAGATGATAGATACTATGATTTTGAATATATCGTACTTTGAACCTAAGTATGGCCAAAGACGAGGCCTCTAGTAATAATTTATTTCCAATATAACCTTTATGCTTACATCAATTCAATCGTTCTATCAATAACGTCATAAAGCTCTGACATCAGCATGTTATAGCCCTTGCTGACCGAAAACCTCGATACACAATCTTTCGTCTCTTTTCTGTTCGCTTGTCGCGACATGCATGTCTCGCCATATTGGAATTTTGGGACTAGTTACGTAGATCGCCACTTGGGGCGCGGTGCGACTGCCCATCACGAGCGCGCGCCGGTCGTGTTCCACCCGTCGGCGAGAGCATATTGTATTGTGGCTCGGCCTGAATGCTGTCGCTAAGTCGAGCCGTAAGTTTAAAAAGTTAATCGTAAATATATGTGCTTCTTAAAAATTATGTGTGTTATTAATCTGCTCCTAATCCTGCTATCACGCGACGGAATAACACCTTTTTGAAAGAGAGGAGGATGTTAGCTCATACGACCTACTTTATGCGTCGATTAAAAGTCAAATATATTTTGAGATAGCGATTTATTAAATGTGCTCAGTTATATTTAATAAATTGAATTTATTTACCATTTCACGTTATGTTGGTTGATAACAATCTTATAATTTAATAATCATTAGAAACATCACAAGTGTTAAAATACTTAATCAAAATAAAAATACCTTAGTGTTTACATTACAAAATAAATTAGAATGGATGTTTACTTTTGGAATACTCTGTATTGACGAAACATTCCAGTATGGAAGGCGCCGAACCATAGAACAATAACTGGAAATAAATGAATGTTTATTTTATTTTATAAGTGTTGCGATGTTTTTCTTCGCATTATTTGGCAGATAAGATAATAAGAACTGATATATACTTTATTACAAATATTTTTGTAAGAACATTATCACAAAATATCAAACAAATCATAATGCATGAGAGTGAGTTTATTAAAAATAATCAATCATATAAAGCTTTAATTAAATTATAAGAGCATCTTGATGTACGACTGTGAGACATGGTGTGCTTATCTGAAAGTGATAAAAAAAGACTAGAGACCTTTGAGATGTGGTCATAAAGAAGAATTCTCGGAATGTCCAAGAGAGACCACGTCACGAACGATGAGGTTCTCAGGATAATCAAGGAAGATAGGCACCTAGTAAGAACCATCTCAGAGAGGCGAGCCCGATAGATGATGCGCCACGATGGTATTTCTTCACGACATTGTGGAGGGGATGGTTGAGGGTATAAACTGTAGAGGGCGCCCTAGACGGGAGTATTTGCAGCAAGTGTTCGAGGCCATGAGATGAAGAGGATTGCAGAGGATCGAGGAGTGGAAATCCAGATGCAAGATTTTGTTACTGCAAACCAATCCAACAGATTTATACTACTACTACGAAGACGACGTTTTTACTATAACAAATGTATATTTATTTTTGGTTGTGTTGCTCGGAATGTGTGAAAGCTTGAGTCCAAGTTAAAAGTGTGATTAAAGCGACCATTACCATTTTACCATTTGATTGATTGGCGAGATATGCTGGAAAGGATCCCTCGGGAGACGGTGCCCATCCGGGGAATGCGCGCGCATCCCACCGGGCGGGACAGGTGCTTCCGGAGCTTTGAACGCGCCGACAGGTAGCCGGGATAAGTGGCGCAACGCCTCCCGAAAGAATGTACTCTCCTCCACCATCACTTACAAAACATAAAATATATTGTATAAGCAACAAGTATAACAACAATATATACAACAGAATTCGAAAAATAAATATCAAGCTGTGTTATTGCACTTAACATGGGCATGTATAGTATTTTCATTCCATGCGAAATATTTGGGACTTTTATATAGCATCTGCATCATCTCTATTCTTCTTAAAGGCTGTAAACTTTGGCATATCGTCAATAGCCAATTCAACCGCATAATGGGTTTTGAAAGAAAATGTCTGTAAAGTTTATCGTCAATAAGAGAGAAAATAAGACAGCCTTCTATACTAATTCAAACTACTGGACTCGCGCCGTCTTGGAAGACCATCGGGAACTATACATAGAAGCGAGCACAACAACGAAATGAGAAGATTTGTAGCGGCTGTTTATGACGTACATTAATGTACTCTAGTTAGGGGAGAGAATGGACATAAATGTTCGCCACTGTTTCCGTTATCCACATCTTGTCCCAATATCTCTGCACTTGAAGGTACATATGGGAACATATATTCCTCGACAACCTTTAGAGTAGGACCTGGATCCGAAGAAACGATTCGCTTATTGTATACCTTCACTGTTTTGGTGTTATTTTCTATACTACGAACATCATGCTTTCATAAATTAACTAACCGAATAAATCAATTACCGGTCACACAACATGTGTGTGATTAAACGTTAGTGGCCGAACACACAACATGTGTGTTGTTTTTATATTTCGATTATAATTCAAAGATCTCAAACCTTTTTAGTGAGGGTCATATTTAATTTTACTTAATTAACACATGACAATAGATTTAGCAATTTTTAAAAAAAACAGTCGGCCTCTAGCGTAAGTTTAATCGCGTAACGCGCGGACTGGATAGTGTTAATATGTAACAGTGAAGGCATCACCAGAACACTAAATATTCGGCATTCTGTGGCGTAACATGGAATGAAAACATAAAAGCGAGTTCCATCTTGTTCGACGAATATCAACCGTGTAGGAATGCTCGACGTCCTGTCAGGATTGAGTTCCATGAGTTATGACACAACAGCTGATTTCTCGGAACTGAGTTGTCGCTTATATTGTCTAGTCGCGTAACACTGCATTGTGCATATCCGCCCGGTGTTAAAGCTGAATGATCTGAAAATTGTTTACACGGGCAGTGTAACGATAATCACTGACATATTTAAAGAACCTTCTATACTTTGCCGGCGGGTATAGTTCAATAGTCAAAGCGTTTGCTTTGCAAGCCTAGGGTCGTGGGTTCGATCCCCGGCGGAGATCAATCGATTTATGAGCTCTAAAATACCCCCGGTTGGTGTGAATTTGATCCCTCACCAGTAAAATGCCAGTCATAGCCTATTTATTAAAATTGGTGGCAGACGAAAGTCATCCCTTGAAGACCACCTATTCATAGTAAATTCCTGTAATAATAAAGGATGATGCGTGAATCTCGGGCTGTAGTAAGACTAAGTAAGACGTTGGCGGACCAACACTCCACATGCAGCGTTTAGTCATGTACACCATGGTAAGCGTCATTGAATTCCACAGATGAGACATCAGAACTACTATCAACATCTGTCGGTATTCTCCTGTATGTGTTTACATATAAATAAAAAAAATACTGTTATTTTTGTTTGTAGCATCCTCCTTGAAGTCTTTTTCCAATATATAGATAAATAATTCTAAACCTGTTTTTGCATGGATTGAGAATGTCTTACAGTCTATTGTATGCCAGGATCACATGTTTGGGTATCATCAAGTCACACCCTTTAAGAAACTCTAAACGAAAATGTTAATATTTTTTTCCCACATCAATATGTATCAATGTGTACTATATGGAAGGAAAAAAATACTTAGTTAATGCTCAAAATTTGAGCGTTACCGTCAATGAATTATAAGCACATAGTTAATTAAGGCATGCAGACTGTATCATGACTAAATATTTGAATCGAAGATTCAACAAAACATAAGGGAATTTATCATATGTACGAATTTAAAACAAAAAAATCGGTTAATAGAAGACATGGATACCTTAGATAAGATATTATACAGCTTAATACATTGTGGCTATCAGATATAGATAAAAAAAATCAAGAGTCGTTGCAGTGTATGTTGTAGGTGAGATGGACGATTTCTGGTAGCTTTTCGGTTGCTAAGCAACGTACAGGTAGATGAGGTAGGACATTCCAGCACAAATCATCTGTTCCCAGAAACCTGGGGCGGACGTAACACTGTCTCCACTTCCCATGCACGTGAGAACAGATGCTGCAAACCTTTATTTAATGTCTGCCACTAGATTTTTCTGGACTAAATTGACGCAAATAATTGAAATGTAGTAAAACTTTATTCGGGTTTTCATTAATTTTGTCATTGGCCATTTTGTATTGAACCGCCGCTTAGAACCTAATAATCAAGATCTCGCGATTGTTAATAGTAGAGATCTATTGATGAACTCATACGCGGGTTGACTGTACTTCACAAAAGTTTAGCTAATAATAACGATATATTGTGACTTTTAGGTTAAGCCGTGTGTGGCGAATTACTAATTTCCAATATTTCGAACCGCCGGTGTATTTATTACTAATTCGCCACACACGGCTAAGCCCAAAAGCCACAATATCAAATCTGGCCGTGAAAACCTAAAAAGTTATTTAATAATAACTATATTTACACACATATTCCTTTTATAGACATATTCCTTTTTTCCTTCCTTCCTCGATAGAATGGAGATGCCGTGGCTTATTCCAAGCCATTGGACTAGTCAATTCATGACAATTTTTAGGGCTAAGCTCTTCAAGTTTAGCCTCGTTGATAGTCCAAGCTGCCCATGTGGTAGCCCCTTGCAGGACGCTGAACACGTTTTGTGGCATTGCTCATTATTAGATTTAAGCAGGCAAAGGCTCTTTAGCGTAATCCAACAGAAGCCTGGATCGGTTGGATATAACGACCTTATATCTACGGAGCCCAACTACCATGCATTTTCTGTATACGCGGCGACCTTCGGCGAAGAAGTAAAAAAGCACAAATTTTAACATCTGAACTACTAACTTTTACACCCACGTTTAGTGTTGCTCAACAAAGCCCGTTACTTGTATAACGAGAAAGTACTCTGAAAACAATGCCTTGGTAAGTGTTTCCAAAGAGCGCAGGTACAAGGCGACCGGCCCGGGGGCCTAAGGCTCCAAAAAATATATATATATTAAAAAAAAACATTATATAGTTATTTTCCAAAGGTTTGTTATCCATGTTCCAATTTTAAAGCTGAATAAATCCGGCGACCAAAAAATTCCAACAAAATAATAATAACGTTTGACTCAACGTACAAAACGTAGACGCACTATTATCATGTGGTCCCACTATGTCGGTCGAATTTATGAATGAAGTGCACCGTCTCGCACGCGGACCTGCCCGACAGAGACAGCTGTCCCTCTCTGCACCAGCCCGGGACGGCCAGAGAGTGAAAGTGACAGAAACACGTCCGACAGGGTCAATTGAAACGATCAATTGGTATAATGCATCATAGCTTTGTAGTAAAAAAAGTACTTACAAATATTAGGTTGCATTTTTTAGACATTTATTTTTATTTATGTTTTACTATCATTATAAATGATAGATAAATTGCTTAATCAATTACGAGTATGTGAGTTGGACTGCAGATGCATTTTTTGAGGGACTCGCGTAGAACTCTGCATATTTATAGTTTAGTACTTGACACGAAGAAGAAGATACAACTTACTATATGAAGTGTTAAATTATGCTGTTTTTTTAATTAAAACATGTAAAGATCTGTATTTTCAGTTAATAAATAAATAATAAATAATCTTACAGTCGATTTTTTAGTAAGTATTTTGATAGTTACAAATTTAATAAAGGTATGTTTTAATAAAAACAATGAGGTTCCCAGCATATTTAAGTAAGATGACACCTTGTACGAACCATCTCAGAGAGGCGAGCCTGATGGATAGGTCACATCATGCACCACGATGGTCTCCTTAACGACATTGTTGAAGGGATGGTTAAGAGGAGAAACTGCAGAGGGCGCCATAGACAGGAGTATTTGCAGCAAGTGTTTGAGGACATGAGTTGTAGCTCTTATGCTGAGCTAAAGAGGATTGCAGAGGATCGAGAAGAGTGGAGATCGAGATGCAAGATTCTGTTCCTGCACACCAATCCACCGGATTGATAGTACGAAGAAGATGTTGCAAATATGGAACGTAAATGTGAATGAGTCATTAAAATGTTTCTTTTTCTTTGCACAAATTCCAGAGACCACAAATTCAGGAGTTTGATTTTGTGTCCCACGATTCCAAGGCTCGTGGTTCGCATCCCGACTCTGCCGATATTCTTTCTGAATGAACTAAAGCGTTTAAAATTTGAGGTATAATTGTATGTATATATTTAATTACTAATAATATTGAAATATAGTCAATGATCTATAAAATAAGATTAGAGTATTAGAAAAAATATTCTAATAAAAATTTAAAATCCAATATTACAAACATAATGTTTTCATTGTTGAACCCGGCAAATAGGCGTTGTCCACGAAACGCAATATGTTTGGTTACGCCCGTGACGGGCCCATACGGGCGTTTCCGCTTTCGATGCTATAAATCTGAAACAAGTTATGACAAGTCGAGGCATGATGCAGAGACGTGAGCTGCTGAAGAATCAGATGGGCCGTGTTAAATCCCTGAGCAGCAACAAAAAAACCACAAATGATCATTAAAAAGCAAAAGCCGAACTCAAGCATCAATACCAGTTGATAACAAATCCAATTATTACATTTTTCATGGATTTTGTTCTCATAGTACAGCTTTAGTCTAATGTTGTAATATTCAAAATTTGCTGATTCGCTCACGAATTGATGGGAAGTATCCTCGTAGAAAGCATTCTGCAGACCATAGTTCTCAGCGGCATGTACAATAGGATATCCTGAACTCTCCACACACGCATCCTAGTGCCCGGAGTACCAGGCGGTCATAATCGCATGCAGATCATTGGCATATGAGACCCGTCGATTGTTGGATGGAGATGATGTCATCGCCTGTAAGATCCGACAGCCTTGGGTTACATTGGCGATCGCTTCTGTTCTTGTCTGGACCTGCGCGAATATGGCGATCTGCGCATGCGCGGGCGCGACTTTCGCACTGTGACCAATAACCGGATATCGAGGCAAGAGAAAAAAAAACCAACATCGACCTACTCGAGTGACAGACTTGTGACGATTTCGCAATGACGCAGTATTAGGCAATCAATTTTAGGATTACATTGTATTTGTGTGGTAGGAAATTGATGAAAAAGAATATTTGATCATGTCCCTAGGCACCACGTTCTGGAAGGGCAGTTGAAGCTGATGAGAGACACAAAGGCATCAATCAAAATATCTTCTAGAGCGTTTGTAAAGAGTTTTGGAGATATAACATCTCCTTGTCTAACACCTTTGTTAATAGATATATTGTTAGTGCTTTCGTTTTCCAAATGCTGCCCATCCCAGTTGTATACGCCTGTCGATTTAAGAAGAAGTCGACGAAGACATTACTTCAGACTTAATATGGATCGAAAAATTTATAACAATAATTGATTCGTCATCGCTCATCATTCATACCTGTCCAAATGAATGTAGGTTTTTGCACGACATGTCAGACAATGACCTCATGGACATCTCGGCAAACGGCATTGCATAATCTACATATAATAAAAACTTATTGCTTATTATACTGGTCTTAAAAATAAAACAATTAAATTTTTAGATAAATTTCTTGAGCACCTAAAATGTTGGACGGTCAGACTAAAAATTTATAATTCAAAAACATATTCAAAGCTACTAATGCCAAAAACTATTGATATCCTCCTCTTCCATTTCGGACATCGATTTACTTGATGAAGGATGCAGAATCAGGTTCACAATACAAACACTTGTTTCTGTTTCACATATTACGCGTTTATTTCTCACATATGTCGCCCGCCATAGCGAACGCTCAAGGCGCGTGCACTATGACAGCCGCGAGTCAAACTCCAACTGCCAACTCCCCGCGCGTTTTTACTGACAGCGCGCTCTGACGTCTGGCGGCAGACATACGAAGTAAATCTGACAGTGGCCAACATGAAATGGACCAACTGTAATACAGCATCAGCCTAAAAGAGCTATATCAAGCTGACATCAATATAATCTTTATTATTCATAATATGCTTGCTTTAACATACTCGTATTATGTATGCAGTGTGTGTTTATTGGCGAACTGTTTTGCCCATATTTTATTATGAATAAAAAGAAGACTTCGGCTATTAACTCATAAAAGCTGTAAAATACATAAAATCGAGAACATTCTGGAAACGGTAAAAGTGATTTACTGCTTTATTTGTTTTCTGAATCACGAAAATGGTCGCGGAAATCTGACGATGTGAATATGTACTGAACTATGCCTTATCATCTCACGTCACAGTCTTTAAAGCCACTATCACTGTGCTAGCAAAAATATTTAGTCAATTAAATCAAGCAAACAATAAAGTTATTTAAATAGTGGAAATATGTCATGGGAATCAAGCCGAATTAGTCATAAGAAAAAAAAAACTTATATAATATGACACCACTAATATTGTATTTTACTAAGTTAATCAGTAAAATAAAGTATAAGCGTTGAAATTTTGTTCAAAACAATTGTAAATACAAAATAAAAAGTGATTTCCTTTACACGAAGTGTTTTAAACCCTTTTTAAGGCTTTTTTAACTGCTATACATAGAAGTTTGAATTCAAACTTAGATAATAAAATTTAAGAAAAGCTTTACATAAATTGATATGCTCCAAATTATAAATATTTCAAGAAAAATAATTCAATTACATATTACACGATACGATAAAATTATTTTTGGTCATTTTAACATTGATTGCATTTTAATATGCACATACAAATTTAATACTAGTTAGAACTACGAAATTTTGAACTGACTTCAAAGAGGTGAAAAGGAAAGAGTTATTTAAGATAACAATGGTCCAAAAAAATGACACTAGTTCCCCTTTTCAACGTTATTAACTTTAAAAAGTATATATTGGTAATACACGAGTTAAGTGATAGTTTTTGTATAGATTATATAAAAATATGCACTATTTTTTTAAAAATTAAAACACATTTTTAACTAGAGAACAAAAAATATTGTCATTGCTCACATTACTTCTGGATTTTCCCGTGTGCGTTTAAGTACGTAAAATACCTTTCATCTAAAAGTTTCCCATCGTATAGGGATTACGAGAAAACATTATTGTCGTGGGTTTGCAAAAATAATTTATGATGATCTTAGCAAACAGTAATAAAAGTGAATTTCACTTTAGCAGATATTATGTTTAAGAATTTAAAATGTAATTTGAATGTTTATCCCCAGTTTTTGTTGCCATTGTGCGATCCAAAATATCCCGACGAAATGGCCGCCGTAATGGTTTTATAATGTTGAAAAAAAAGTAAAGGACATAAAGGAGGATTAGTTTATACGAGTATACCTGGCAAGACGAGGATTGTTGTAAAAACAACGTTTATGAAGGAATTTGAGGATAATCGACTGAAGTACTTGTCCATAGAAAAAAAGAGACGATCCATTTGGTCGAGACAAGGTGGGGTAATTCCGCTTTTTGGGATTTGAAGTCAAATTTTGCGAATTTCAGCTGGAAATGTTCAAGTTCCCAGAATCGATAAAAAAAATAGATATAAAAATAAACATCAATAAGTTAAATAACTTCTTAGGTTTTCACGGCCAGATTTGATGTTGTGGCTTTTGGGTTGAGCCGTGTGTGGTGAAATTTTTTCAACCAATATTTCGACCGCCATTGCAATGGCGACAAAGAAGACCCCTGCAATGGCGGTCGAAATATTGGTTGAAAAAAGTTCACCACACACGGCTCAACCCAAAAGCCACAACATCAATAAGTTAGTTAAACTTAATATTTTAACTGCAATACGTGTCTATTTCGACGATATAAGAAAAAAGACATCAAGAGCTACTAGTATGTATCGATTCAACAATTATTAACCTGTTCGCATCGGTACATCGGTAGCCGTGATATATCGTTTTGAATTTTCTTAGAATAGTTTTTTATGCATCATCTGATAGCTAAGGATTACAAAAACCAATGTGAAATATGAAAATAGACCAGATATGTACATTTATCCTTCAAATACAAGTTTTAGAATTGACATTATAATTTGTATTCCACCGAGCCGTAATGAAAGGGTTAAGTACGAGTATATTAACATTTATTTTACGTAATTATAAAAAATATACTAAATTTAAAAAAAATACTTCTTATGGTTTCCGAAATCCTCAAGGGGAGAATCCTGAGGACCTGAAGCAACGGCAGCTGTAGTATCCGAGGCATGGTTGTTAGGTATATTATCAATCGGATTTATTAAGAAGATGTGACGTCAGCTGTGTCCGAGGCGTATTCTTGAGTGATTTATCAATCGGAGTTTTTAACGAAATCGCTTGATTAGCCCGAGTTTCCGAAGCGTTTTGGTCCTAAATAGTGAGCGAATACAACCATGCATACCGACATGCATCAACAACAGGCCCTGTAGCAACCATCAGCAACAGGCGCCAGCAACCCATCCAAATTATGGTTAGCACGTAATATTGCTTCACTTCGGTGATCTATCGAGAATCGCGCATACGATGTTTTTTTATTTTTTATGAAAAACCCATAAAGGAGAATACCGACAAATGGTGACGGTAATTCTGAAGTCTCATCTGTGGAATTCTATGACGCTTACCATGGTGTATATGGCTAAACGCTACGTGTGGAGTGTTGATCCGCCAACGTCATAGACTAAAGCCCGAGATTAACGCATCATCCTTTATTATACAGCAGAATACCGACAGATGGTGATGGTAATTCTGAAGTCTCATCTGTGGAATTCTATGACGCTTACCATGGTGTATATGGCTAAACGCTGCGTTTGGAGTGTTGATCCCCCAACGTCATAGACTACAGCCCGAGATTAACGCATCATCCTTTATTATTACAGGAATTTATTATGAATGGGTGCTCTTTACGAGACGACTTTCGTCTACCACCGATTTTGATTAATAGGCTATGACTTTCATTTTACGGGTGAGAGATCAAATTCACACACACATCTAGAGCTCAGAAATCGATTGAATTATTTTTTTTAATCTCCGTCGGGGATCGAACCCACGACCTTTGGTTTGCAAAGCAAACGCTTTGACATTGAGCTATGACCGCCGGTGCTGTTGTCGAGGACAGACGTCTTACCAAAAATAAAGATCATCAAGTCTATCGCGTCACAGAAGTGCAACATTAATTGATTGTCGCAGACTCCGTGCACCACAGACAGATAACTCACCGCCGCATCCTTCAGTCCCGCCGAGTGATCTACGGCCGCCTCGCCGGGCATTGTCTCGGACCCGGTCGCCGTAAATCACGGCAGAGGAAGAAGAAGCGACTGGCACCTCAGCATAGGTGACACCATACACAAATAAATAAATATCGTAACGCAAGCCCGGGGTGACCAGCGATCGAGCGCTAAGCAAGACTAAGTATAATTTTTAAAAAATACTGACATCAGCATGATGTAGTCCTTGCTTACTGTTACCGAAAACCTCGTCTCTTTATTTCGGCTCGCTTGTCGTGCATTAAGGTGCGCCGTGCTGTCATTTTGGACGGTTCCGCTAAGGGGTGTGTTAGTTAAAAATACCACCGCTCGTGGCGCTATCGGAAGCCGGGACAGCGCGGAGATCATTAGTCGGTACCCACTCTTTGGTGAGGCAAGGTCCGCGTTGCGGCCGCGCGGCATGTCATCCCGCGTGGTCAGAAACTTGTAATGTTTTTAACGTAAATATAATCTGTGCTTCTAATCATCCTGCCCTCACGCGACGTAATAGCTTCCCTTTTTGAGAGAGGAGGATGTTAATACAAATCATGACTGCTCCCTTAATCGAAGAAAACCATCACCATGTCCACTCTCCTAACTGAGCATAAGGTCGTCACGAACTGACGCCACAAACCTTTTGAATATGTACCTGGAATATCAAAATGAAAAACAATATTTTCAGTATCATCTTCTTGCGAAAAAAATCACAATAAACAATATTTATTTTATTTCAATGTATATTTTTTACTCATCAGCGTGTAGACACATACAGGAGAATAGCGACAGACGGTGATAGTTATTCTAAAATCCCATCTGTGGATTTCTATGACGCTTACCATGCTGCATATGGCTAAGCGCCGCACGTGGAGTGTTGATCCGCCAATGTCGTAGACTACAGCCTGATGGGCGGTTTTAACAGAACGACTTTCGTCTACCACCAATTTAAATAGACTATGACTGGCATTTTACTGGTGAGGGATCAAATACACAACGTAAAGTATTAATAAATAAATTAAATATCTTTTTTTGTTTAATGTCCGTCGGGGATTGAACCCACGACCTTTGGCTTGCAAAGCAAACCCCCTTTACCATTGAGCTATACCCGCCGGCATGCGGTGGTGCAAAAAAAAGCATATGGACGTCACAAACTGCTGCCACAAAGCTGCCGGCTGCCACGTTACTCGTCTCAATTCATCTCCAAGAAGAACTTTCAAGACGGCATGGGCTCGATTTTTTTGGGCAGAATAAATAATATTTTAGTCACTAAACGTGTCGAAATAAAAAAATACCTTAATTGTTCTTGTGCGAAGTGCCAGTATTGATTTAATGTTAAAAAAACTTCGTGAAAAAAATTATGTTAAGGAAATTAAAATAGTGCTACAGGTCATGATAAAATCTTTTAATTCCATTGAACAATTTAGTGTAAAGTATATAATGCGTTACGTGTATACAATATTTATTAAATTTTTAAATGTGTTATATATATATATATATATATATATATAACACATTTTTATGCACAATTTATATGAAAATTATGGAATAAAAGTGCAAACAAAATTGACATTTCCACCATTTAAATGTTGTTTGCCCAAAAGCCCAAGAGCCCTTAGATTGATGATTTCAGCAGCAAATAGCTCTTCTTTGCATTAATTCGCAACCACAAAGATCTTAAAAAGTGATTTTAATCTCTCAAAAACTGACCCGAAAGCATAATCCAATCTCTGGTGTCCCCACAGCGATATAAAATTATTATTTTCATAACAATGCTCACTGTCGTCAGATCGGAACCCGGTATCCTTCGTTTTGTATTCAGGAGCGCACGGCTCGGCTTCCGCACCTCGCAGGAAGTCAACGTTAATACCTCATCATCACCTCTCTTATGATCCTCCAAAGAGCCATTGCTGTGACCAACGACAGAAATCAAAATAATTCGCAATATAATATTCAAGTACCAAGTCGACGCAGGGTACTTAATTATAACAAGTTTCGGAAAGCAATTTCGTTTGAACAAACTCTTTCAGAACACCTTAACGTCTGTATCTTGATTTCGAGAATTTGCACCAGATCGTTGCAAACTAAAATACTCATTCTATACACTATACTCAATACAATATTTTTTTCTATAAATAATTCAAACATTATAAATGGTTGATAAATGATTCACACGTCAATATAGCTGATATCTTGGTCCTACTTTCAGTAATTAAACTGAACATGATATGTTTTTTTGCGTATAAAAAACAATCTGAAAAATCGCAGCAAAGATTCCTACGTATTATATATATATTTATAAGCAACACTGAGTAAGTAACAATTAATATTATTGTGGGACACTCCTAGATAAATATTTAGTTTCTCAAAAATTAGTAAACGAAAAAAATTACATTATCCAGATCGAATTCGACAAATTTAATCCCATAAATTCATCACATACAATCAACACACTGGTTTGCATCAATTAAATAATCTTCATTGTGTCTTCACCAGCATCGACTGGTCATTCTGAACGTGGTGCATCTTCAACAATAAAATATATGAATAGAAATTTAGTAAACCAGTTTTGGCCATGGGGTTCTGCTATTACATATTTATATAATAAAAAAGAGATTACTTTCCGATTTTCATGTTTGAAAGGCAACCAAATAAAAAATCAAATTACTATCCGAATAACCTAGGATAATCTTTGATGTGTGAGCAATCTAACCGTCAGAAATAAACATTAGCACGTTTGTCTAATAACGGGAATGTGTCATCATTTGTGAATGCCTGGTCATCTCTCACCCTTAAAATCCTATTGTATAAACATCTCAAATATAAAACTAAGAAGAAAAAACGTAAATCCGTGCTGAAAAATCTTTGCGATATGGTGTTGTGTAATTACTACACTAAATGATTCCAAATATTTAAATACAATTGAATATTTTGAACCTCGAAATGTATTTTTTTTCGAAATACACTAAAAGTAATATCTAATAGTTAGACATCACATACAAGGATTTAGAATACTTTCCCAGTACATAATTAATCATTCATACAACCTTAATGTCTTCAAAAAGTAGATTCATAAACATTTGCACGTATCAAGAGAATAACATCCATGCTCGGAGTGTCGCTAAAAGATAGAATCCGAAACAAGGAAATACGCAGAAGAACTCAATTAGTGGATGCTACCCAACGAATAGTCACACTCAAGTGGCATTGGGCAAGACATATCTGTCGAAGAGACGACGGTCGATGGGGAAGAAAAGTATAGGAATGGCGCCCAAGAATTGGCAAACGAAGCATTGGCCGACCCACTACAAGATGGACTGAAGATATAAGAAAAATAGCTAGAGTGACCTGGATGCGGAAGGCGGAGGATCGAAGAGGATGGAGACTCACGCGGGAGGCCTATGTTCAACAGTGGACGGACACAGGCTGATGATGACGATGATAAAGAGAATAACTTGAAATACGAAAATACAGTATAAATCTCGAGCATTAAAAGCCATGATTTTTCAAGTTGGCATTCCACTGCATACATTATTTAATTTTAAAAGGTACGAATAATATTATGCATTATGCACCTATTCAAAAAAATTCGATCATAGATAAAATTCCATTTTCGCGCAGTCATCATTATTAGCTAGGTAGGTATAGCCGGCGGGTAGGTAGGTATTTCGAAAAAGGGTCCAATAAAGATCATTCGGTAGTTCGCGGGCGGCGCGTGTGGAGTTTACCCATTATGCCAAAAATAATATTTTCGTGACAGATGGACACTTGGTGGTCGGCCGCCATCTGTGCGGGGCACACAAGGTGCATCGCAAACTCTCATTGTTGTCCCGGTAGGTATGCGATCGTGTTTTTCATAAATAAAAGTGCACACACTCGATAGCCCTTTAATATAAAAAAAAACATCCGCGTAGAGCAAAGTATGAGAACACACAAGACATTTTGACCATAGATTACTTATTTTAACATTGCTTAGGTGGGATGTTATACTTATTAAATATGTGTGTACTAATGTAGGAACTTGTCCATACCTATATAAGCCACTGCCTGTTTTTATTATTTTTATTATTGAAGATGGTCTTCAGGAAGGCCGAAACGTGTAATCATTAAAATAAATTGTGAATCAAAACTAAATATTTTTAATTTATAATTTTTTTAATTAAAATTAATTTTAAAATTATAATTATACTTATTGACAATCTGAATTTAAGAGGTTCATACGAAACTTAATAAAAATGAAATAGTTAAAATCTTAAATTTTAAACGAAATTTTGGCGTTACTCCATTTACATGGGAGCATAATTTACGTATTTAACACAATTTATAATACATTCTTGCTTTTTTTGTTTTCGGTAACTGGATCATATGATCATCATAATTTTCCTACGCTCTGTAAGCTGCCACTAATCTAGCCTTGTTTTAAGACATCCTCTACCCGAATACATACTAAGAAGTCACCGACGGCGATCCACAAGAAAATCCTTAGGTCTAAGGACGAAAAGGTAGTGGAATCTATGACACCAACAATTGGTCAGAAATTAACGGAATAAATTACAATTTATGAAATAAATCTATCAATTCATATTTTGTATAAGCAATCCGATTTCATTGAAATTATACATATCTATTAAGATATTTGTAAATAACAATGTGCACAATATTTTAAAATTATTAGATACATTATTAAAGAATATATATGTCCACTAATCAGATTTTTTATATACATACGTTAAGAGTATTTAATTGTATAAAATAAATAAATCATAAAATATTACTCAAAGTTATATATTTAAAGTTAAGAAAAAATAGATACCGTGATTAAACTAAAACATCGTGTTAAATGTAATAATAGAGTCTAATTTCATAAGTGTATTTAAAAATACGAACAACATAAAATAACCATAAAAAGGTACATTGAAACAAATATTAAAGACTTCCTCCCGTTTCTTTAATTGAATTTAAAAAATATATCTTATTTCAAAATAATCAAACTAAAAGTAATAGCTTTTATTAAGTTAATAAAATATTTAATTATCGTTTTGCGTAGTAAATTCAATCATGTCGACGACAAGATACCGTTAAACTATTAAAAATAATATTTTAAATGCCTACAACGGTTAGAAAAAAACACTGTTGAAAAGCCATAATAGCATCATTGTTCCAATACTAATTTAATTAATAATTCGCATGCTTACAAACATAAGTGTATATCTTTACTAAAGTTCAAAGCTAGATACGCCTTTATGTTATCAAGCGTGCTAATTATCGTCCTCATAATGTTCGAAGACGCCAAAATGAAAGCAAAAACAATGCATCATAAATATACCTATTGAGGGATTATTGCTATTGAATAAGGTGCGCAACATTAACTGTCAAAATACGGGTGGACCAAAACAATTAAAAAGATAGGTTATAAAATCAATTGAAATAAGTTTTACAAACAAATTATTAAATAAATATATTGTCGAGTTTACAAACGTTTATTGTGCATCTGAATATAAAAAAATGTAATTAAATTATGTAAATTTGATTGAAGTATTGCCGTCCTACAATGTCTCGTGTATGTAAATTATAAAACAAGATTACTTACCCATCTTGGATGATTTTAATACAATTTCCAATGCAGCAGAATAGTTCTTCGGTGTATGCAGCAATAAAATCTATATTTTACCAACACAAAATATCGAATGCCAATCAATTGTTAGCGTAAACTATAAAACATGTAACATGAAATATTATGATGTCATCGATTTACAATTACAAAATGTTGTGAAATAATTGTTCAAACACAACTGATAATAAACGTTAATTTTAATTTAGAAAAGTGACACTAAATTTATGTATTAATACTTAAAACATTGCCAAAAAAGTCCAATGCAAAAACAAATATATTAAATGTTTTATTAAGCTCAATTTTTTTATTCACTTTGAATATTTGTTTTATTTTTACTGTAATGAAAAGCTTCACTATTAAATTATTTTTATAATATTATTCTCGAAATGTATGTTTATGATAGTTACGCGAAGTATTTATTTTACGTGGTGTTGACGAGAGACGCTCTCTCATACAACCGACCGTGCCGAACGCTTACGGTAGACTGAATTGTCAGAACAAAATAATATTGCTCCACGCGACTCGTGTTCGGAAAGTGTTCGGCAGCGTTCGTGAAAATCGTGGGGGTTGTTTTTTTTTAATGTTTTTAGGCCATTGAATTTAATCCATTGCGATTTATAATTTTATGGGGTGATAATATAATTATGAAATAAAAAAAGTATACCCATAATACTACGTGTAATTTAAAAACAAGCTTTATAATAACAGGTAAGCTGACTGGATAAGGAAGCAGTATAACATAAAGAAAAGAGAGGGACAATGTCTCATCAAGATCCTTTTCCGAAAATGTTCCATACATGGACAATCCTCCTATCAAAATTACGCATTTTTACATTAGCAATATGGATTTTATGCCGCTATTATTGGATTAGCTGAAATAGAAAAAGTGAGCAATATATAGTTCACCCTCTTAAAATAATTTCATAAGATCTGGATAATTAGTTCAATGCTTATGAGACCTGGACCATCTAGCCTTTAGAGGCGGTTGAACTCAAAATAAGTACATGGAAGGTACAGTTAAATGAAATAACTCTGCAATATAAGAAAAAATTGTTACAATTTGTAAAATTTTGAGCATTATAGAATTTTACTGGTGTGATAATTTTATCCTACGTCAAGGGCTAATTTTGAGAAAAACCCTTTTTTTCCTGATATATTTTGTGTGAAAGATGTGATAACTGGAAAATATTAGTTTTTTGATAAATACCTTATTATTATACATCTTTAGAAAATGATCAATGGCTTCTGTTTTAGCAGTCCATTTTCACATAATCTAGGCGTAATCAACATATTAAAGTAATTAAGGAATATAAAAAGTATGTATAAATAATCAATAACGAAATAAAATACATTTTTGTTTTTTCCTTATATTCTGATTCTAGAAGTTACAGTGAATCAATCCAGCAATACTAAGAATTATGGTTGTAATATTGGTGTTTTGCACCCTCCAAAAAACAATTCTCCAGTGACTTTATGAAGGGTTTCCGCGAATAGGGATGAGATAATCTTTCTGATTTGGATAACCCAAATGTAAGGAATGGATCGGCGACGATAGATCCCCCAACAATCCCCAAAGGGTTGAATTTGTCAATCAATTCACAAATCTTTAATAATCACACATTAAAACAAAGATAAAATAAAAACATTGAAACATGTATACATTAATCATCAAAGAGTTGATTTCACATGAAATGATCCTTTAAAAATGATACTGAATTCGTGAACTGGTACCGAAAACCTCGATATAAAATCTTTCGTCTCGTATTTTTGATCGCTTGTCGTACACTTATGTGTCCACCATATTGTCATTTTGGACAGGTCCAGTCACGGGTGTTAGTTAGTTCTACTTAGTTCTAGAGATAACCACTCGAGCGCTGTGCGTGCGCCGCAGCGCCGGTAAGCCCACCACATCAGTCGGTCCCCACCGTTTAGCGAGACATGGTCCGCGTTGCGGCCAGCGGTATTTTTGCGCTTGTCCGAAAGCTTGTAATGTTTTAAGTAAATATAATCAATGTGCTTCTAAAAGAAATTCTTTGTCTGCTGACCTGCACCTCATCCTGCCCTTACGCGACGGAATAACTCCCCTTTTAAAAGAGAAGGATGTTAAAGCATAATCACTAAAAAAACCACTTCACAAATTTGATGTTAAATATTTACACTCGTAAAATAAAACAATTTAAAGTTGTATACTTGAGTCATTGCTATCATAGTTCACCTTTAAGAAAAATATGGAGCAGTCAGTTCAACGACTATGCAAATTTCACATCGGTTAGGTACATAATGAATTCCACGGTTTGAAAAAAAATGCTTCACTTTTCTTTATGATACAAGATGGCGTCGGGCCTGACCATAACAGTCGTCATTGTTAAAAATATTCAATCATTGTTGGATCCTTTGTGATGCTGAGGACTCGCCTAACAAATCACATGAAAGAGGCATAATTTAACGAGGCGGGATTCGAACCACACCCTCTCGCCTCTGCCGGGGGTGGCTTATATTTCTTTGTTGTTTATTCCACCGAGCTAACTAATTCATGGACATTCATGAACGCACCCGCGATTAATGGACAATATCCAATATCATAAACAAAAACCCTGAACAGATTAAGAACCGGAGTGGGTAGAACAAAGGACAACCTCGAGCGGTGGGGAATGCTTCGGCAGGGAGAGACACTATTGTGCGACTGTGGAGACCTGCAGACCGCCTCACACCTAAGATGCTGCTTCATGTGCCCAACAAGATGCACATCTCAGGACCTAATGCTGGGCAACACACGAGCTATCGATGTTGCCAGATACTGGGAAAAAATAATCTGACGTCGCTGACACGAAGAAGAAGAACAAAAATGAAAGTGTTCCTTACCTAAATCTTAATCACTATATTTCAATAGCGAATCTAGGCGTCTCGTCAACGCCAATGCGATCGTATCAGTTTTGAAAATCGATGCTCGCGTAGAATACTGGGAGTACGATGGTTTGACTTGGTTAGGGAAATGTTTATTCGTTTTTTCTCAAGTGGTAACCAAAGTAAAAGTAAACTTGTAATGTGCGTTATTCGATCAAGGTATTGTAATGGCTGTATAATCCAAATCCTTTAACATTTTTTACAGGCTTCTGGGCTCATCACACCGTCTTGGAGGGTTTTCGGAAGCTACGCATTGAATGTACTCGGCATAACTCTAATTAAAAATCAAGCAAGACGGTAAGAATTTTTTTTTCGTAAACATTTTATTTATTTATATTAAGATAAGTGATATTTTATATGGAATATAATTGGTTTAAAAGTAAAAAATGATTATTTTCGAAGGTAATTACGTTACTCCTATGCCACTAACATCAACCCCGAAGGTGTGACATAGATCACAAGCCCACCATAGATGTTTTGATGAAACGCATAATAATTTTCAACACCACTTTTGTGATCATTTTGTACAATATATATCAGGGGTCTTCAAATTTAATGAACGAAATCGGCACACTAGAAAAAAAGCACACTAGAAGAAGAAATTATACGGAAAATAAATCACAGGAAATCAGCGTAATAGGAAATGGTATACACAGAAAAAACCGCACTAAAAAGCAAAAAAACTCTTGTTAAAAAATGTATTTTTTATCCTTTGAATACTAGGAGTACGGTGGTTTGTCCTTGTAAGGAATGATGAGGTAAGTGAACAGACTGTTGCCTTCTATCCTACAGTCAAGCAAGAAGGTGAAACTTGCTGAGACATATTTTTCGGCTATTGCAGAAGAGTATAAACTGCTGCGTTATTTTTTTCAATTCTTTGGGCTCTAGAACTTTTTAAAAACTATCAGTAACTATTCATCTAATGTATTTGGGATGCAGAATGACTTGTGATAAGGCGAGGACCATTGCGGCTGACAAAGCTTTTTAACGGCAGTTTGAAACGACAATATAGGGAGCAGATATGGAACTTTTTTTTTCATGAAATTATCATCGAAATTGTGAAACAGTAGATGGTAATTCATTAAATGTTTATCAAATCACTTGGTGAAACCCTCCCTGTCCCGTCCTGTTTTTGGAGACCCAGATGGGGACCCGTTTTTAGATGCACGCAAAAAGCTACTTGTTAGATAGTGGCTGAAGGCCTTCCTGTGATTTTAGGTGCAATCAGTTAAATGTCAAATAGACCTCAGTCTAAGGCTGCGAAATTAGTATACTACAGCGAGTCTTGAATTGCCTTCTTTGGTAAGACGTTGCTAACCACGAAATAAGTGGAAATGGATAAGGAAATGGTAAGGTTGGGAAATAGATTCTGCAGAATGGCAGACATCAGTTAGGAGTCATGCTTGCGTTTGCACTCTTGTAGACGGACGCGCAGAAGCGTTCAAAGGCAGAGTAATTCCGTTAAAAATCCACTTTTTTCAGTACTCCTTGCATCTTTACAATAATGATAATATGTGAAAGGTAAATTCTTAAAAAAAACTGACGCCACAATGGCAGATGGTTTTTTTTTTACAAAAAAACTCAATAACACCGATCACTTAAAACCGATGAATAAACAACGTGTTATGTAATAATAATAATATTTATTACAGGTAGAATTCGGATTTTCATCCTGATAACCTTTTGCTGAAGTTTATAGTCAAGAGTATAAGAACTCGACTATAATGCGAGAGATCGCGGGATCGATCATGAGCAAATTTGTTTTTGTTGTTGAAATAATTATTTCTAATATTATAGTATACACATAGTTCTGTCAGATGCCACTGTCTATTTCACGAAACATATATGGTTGCCGAACATCTCCAGAGCAGAAATTCATGTATTTACTTGAAGAGGGTGTAGCTGTAGTGTTCTAGGCATATTTTTGAGTCGTCCAGTTTTTATATTATATTATGTGTAATATGTGTCTTTTTTGTCCTAAAGGGCGGCTCAACCCGAGAATATATTTATAAACATTAAATATACTCCCTGTTAGAATGTTAGATCCACCATATTGACAGATAATTGGCTGTCGAAGAAAGTCCTCCTGTGAACACCACCCATTCACAGTGAGTCTCTGTAAAAAATGAGTGAACTCTGAACTGTAGACAATTACTTTGGCGGATCAATACTACACATGTAGCACTTTGCCATATTCAAAAACTGCAAACGTGATATAATCAACAGATGAGATCTCTGCATTACCATCTGTCAGTATTGTACTGTATGTGCTTACATAAAAATATATGTGATCTTAAAGAGTTATTTTAATAAGTTATAGCTAATAAATTAACATACTCCTCTCTCAAAGAGGGGGGCGTTATTACGTCGCGCGAGGGCAGGATGAGGAGCAGGTCATCAGACAAACACTTTCTTTAAGAAGCACAGATTATATTTACGATAAAAACATTACAAGCTTTCGACCACGCGGGATGACATGCCACGTGGCCTTAATGCAATCTTGCCACGCCAAAGGGTGGGGACCGACTCACCAACTCCGCGCCGTTCTGGCTTCAGATAGCGCCACGAGCGGTGGTATCCTTAACTAACACACCCGTTAGCGGACCGTCAGCACGGCGCACCTAAATGCACGACAAGCGACCCGAAATAAAGAGACGAAAGATCGTATATCGATGTTTTCGGTAACAGTAAGCGATGACTACATCATGCTGATGTCAAAATATATACTATATATTAGACATATATTAGATACATAATACAACACTGTATTGCAGCATTCTCCTGTATGCGTTTATGTAAAAATAAATTTTAAAAATAACCTTTTGCCGGTCGCGCATAAAAGTTTCGTCGCACCTGTCGCCCGCTGGGAGGGACGAGTGGGGTCTTCAGGACCCCTGAAGGGAAGGTGAAGTGTTAAGTGACTAATTTCAATACAATGCCTGAGTGATAGTCATATTTGTATTGGCCGGCGGCAACCGTGGTGCCTTTGTAGACACGTTGTCACGCCATTCTTTTATGAGACACCCACTTATGAGACTGTGCTACACAAGTGTCAGCGAGAAGTGTAACAACAGTTTCAAGATCATTATAATACGCTCACGAAGCTTCAGCAAATGCACTGGATAAAAATCTGAACTGCACATTCTTGTAGAACGCAGCAACATTGTGGTTGGCCATAGTTGAAGAATAAAACATGTAAGAATAAAAAAATCTATGTGTCTTTCCCGACTGTATTAAAGAAGCCTGCTACGTCCACCTTCCACCTCTTTTTTCTTACAAAGTCAAACCATAGTATCTCTAGTATCTACCCAAACACCTGCTCTCAACAGTTTTTAAATTATTGCAATGGCTTTTTATATGGTGTCAAGATTCGCAGACGTAATATTATTAAATGAGTTATAAGTTTTTATTTTTGTGATTATCGTATAATCCGATTCGTATTTATTTTTATTAGTGTCAACACTAGTCATCTTCAATATTAGAATTTTTAAACAATGGAACATAGTTCAATGATCCGGGATAAATATTTAGGTTTTTATTCATTACAACCAAACACAATGGGGAGCCGATACTTTCTCTAAGAAAACGTAGTTTACCTAATCAGCAAAACTATTGTCTATGGAGATCTTATTAATCTTATGTGATACATAAATAGTCATGAGTCAGCATAATATTAAATAATTAAACATAAAGTCTGTGTTACATATCATTATTACGTTCATCGTATGTACTCAGCTATATGAGAAAAATAACCTTATCAATGGAATGTTTTCGTTATAATATTAACATCCTCCTCTCTCTCAAAAAAGGGGCTGTTAATACGTCGCGTGAGGGCAGGATGCGAAGCAGGTCAGCAAATAAACATTTTCTTTTAGAAGCACATTGATTATATATTTACTTACAACTTTACAAGCTTTCGGCCATATGGGGTGACATGCCGCTGGCCGTAATGCTATCTTCTCGATCGTCAGCGCATAACTGACGCGCTCGTCGGCGCTTAGACTTCTGCGGCTCGTGGTCAGTCACCAGCGCCGTCGGTGGAAAAACTATATAACTAGTCTCAATATGGCGGACACATAAATGAATGGCAAGCGATAAAAATAAGAGGCGAAAGATTGTATATCGAGGTTTTCGGTACCAGTTAGCAAGGGCTACATCGTGCTGATGTCAATATATTTTTATTACAAACATTTATTTATTTTAGTGTAAGATCTAAGTTAATGGAATTGTTATCTTCTATTTCTAAAGTGAATTTAATATTGTGATGAATATAATTAATTGTGCTTAAAAAGCTTTTTAACTGTCTAGTTGTTCCCTTCCATATAAAAATTATACCTAAATCATTTTATTGATTTTTTTCTTCATCCTTGCAACCTTATCTGTCTGTCTTCCTTATCATTCCCTGAAAGACACTCCCCTACTCACACTCCTACAAAAAATGGGTTAGACCACTTGCAAAGTACTATCGCCGCTCAGTTATCTCTTAAAAAGTGAAGGATTGAGAAAGGCTACGAGTTAGTCGAAACTGCAGTCTCCTAAAAGAGAACTTATCTTACGTGATACATATTTATGTCTTTAATTTTAACACAAATTTATATTTATTTAATTATATTTATTATCTATATTTTTCTATCTTATTTGCTACATTTCTAAAGCATATTTTCGGAATATATTGCTGCTATAATATTCTGACAGATGGACTGACGATATAAGAAGAATAGCGGGAGTGTCTTTAATGCGGAAGGCGGAGGATGAGACTTAAGAGAACAATGACATTAACAAAAAAGAGGAAAGTATGTAAGAAAAGGATCGAGATGTGCTGGTAGGCCATTTATAGGCCAGTCGTATAAGGTGATGTTTGCTGTAAATTCATATGTGTGTCAGTCGTTGAAAATTATAGGTGATTTCCTCGTTGTGAAGATATTGTTGCCCTCGGGCTCAACCCGTGTCGCCTAATACCTGGCTGCGACCCTGATAACAGGTATTTAGATTAAATATCACCCTTTGGACTTGCGCGAGTACATAGCCCCAAAACATGTGTTTATCTTGCGACCTATGGGCTGGGGTCGTAGGGACCCACATTTCGGAAGGTTGATTACATGTAATTTAGGGTCTTTAACGTTGCTGAAGGATCCTGGTCCCGGGCCGGTCGTAAGACCTGGGATGATCCATTTCGGCGCTTTTAAGCTCCTCAATGATCATAGCTAATAAGAACAGTCTTAATAATAAGAGTCTTCCAAAGGCAACTCCATTGGCGTAACCAAAGAACCTCAATGAATGATTGACAGTCGGTGAATACATTTCTTTTTAACTATTGCAAACCAGATTTTGATAGACAGTAAGATTGGTTCCCTTAGTCTTTTATACAGTCATCCCTCCTATAACGCACTTTTTAAACTTGATATAGCTCCTTTAGGCTGATGCCGTAGTCTTAATTGTATAATGTTAAACGGTGTTTGCATACCAAAATATTTGTTATGACAGTGGGTCCATTTCCTGTTGATACCGCTGTCATCTTGAATTCACTTTTTTCTGCAGTGACGGTTGGTGCCTCCGAGATGTCAGGGCGCGCCGTAAGTTGTCATTTGGAGTTTCGACTCGCGGCCGTTATAGCGCGCGCGCCTAAGGGCGTTCGCTATAACGGGCGACGTTATTGACAAATAAACCGTGATAATATGTAAAACGAAAACAAGTTGTTTGTATTGTAAACCTGATCCTGCATCCTGTAATCCAGTAAATCGATATCGAAATAAGAGAGGAAGATATCAATGTATATAATATTTGGATTTAATTTTTTTCCAGTGATTTTCGAGCATCGTAGCGCCTCTGATTCACCTTCTTTATTAGGGTCTGGATTTAAATTAGAAAACGTACAGGTGTATGGATATTTTAATACTTCGCTCAATAAAAACTGAAAATTCCTATGCTTTTAATTTTGTTTCCAACCCTGCGTTTAATGAACCCATCTTCGATGTGAAGCACTTATTAAACTTGAAAGTACGAGGGAGAATACCGACAGAGAGAAACACAACCACCAAAGGATTCTATAACGTTTCGTACAAAAAGGATGCTGATTCCTGTGTATAAGACACTAGCGAATCGAAAGAAATATATAAATATAACAATAAAATTCCTTTATTCTTTGATTGAACTTCTAAATTTGAAATTGCAGAACGAAAATATAAAAATGTCACATTGTGACTGGAAAGAGTTTCTGTTACAGAATACAGACAGATAGACAGAAACATGTTTCTTCCGCTTTAAAGCACGAGTATTTTTTTCATCCCAAATCCGTTCCATAAATGGATCATATGGTCATCGAAAATTTTTGCCACACAACTATCAGCTGCCGTTTCCCATGTTTTGTGCCAAGACATTGCATACGTAGGTCCACCTGGGAAAATATACGATACTGGAAGTTGCAGTGTGTAAGGCATATTCGGGTGTTTTTATAAATGCTTGGATTATCAATCTCGAATAATGTCAAATATTACGAGTCAATTTAGTGTAAAGCCGGTCTCGCTTCCACAAAACTAGGTGTATTATATAAATCATGTCGGTATTTCAACGATAAACAACTTCTTCTTCTATATAAAGGACAAATCCGACCTATCCTTGAATACGGCAGTCACCTTTGGATTGGAGCCCCAAAATACCTTCTAAGCTTAATTGACTCAGTTCAAAGAAGAGCAATTCGTTTGATAAACAATGACACCCTTACGTCTAATCTACAATCAATGGAACACAGACGTAAGATTGGTTCTCTTAGTCTTTTCTACCGTTATTACCACGGTCGCTGCTCTTCGGAACTTAAAGAACTAATTCCTCCTGCACCCACTCACAGCCGACAAACTCGTCTTACACTTGCCAAACATCCATACACGGTTAATATATGTCAACTAAGAACTGGCAGCTTCCAAAGTTCCTTCCTTAATGCCACCGGTAAACTATGGAATGCTCTTCCAGCGTCTGTGTTTCCTCCTTCCTACAATCTGGATCTCTTCAAGAAACAGATAAATTTACACTTGCAATCTCCCCAATCCACACACAAACACGAACACAACACACGTTTCCCGCATGCAGCGTCCAGCCTCCCTGGCTGAGCGTCATAGAGTGCACTGGTCTTGACCGGTTGTGCTCTCCTGCATGCGTTTACATAAAAAAAATGTCTTATTGATATATTATTAATGTGCGCTTTGTCCGCGTAGCTGCACCCAGGAAGACCAAATGATGACCGGGAGTAATGCCATCGACGTCACCCACTTCTGGGCAGACAGGATCTGATCCTGATGTTTCCGACACGATTATATATATTCATTATATTTTTTAAGTAAATCGGATGATCAGCTCGACGAGTACGCCTTAATGAATGGCTAAACCAAACCAGCACACACGTTAACTAACTCCATACGGTGACCCATCCATGCTTTTATTCCGCAGCGAATGTCGCTTAATTTTGGCGATTGTGTTTGAATTATGTGATATTGTCGTTGGTCAGATATTTGAAATAACCATTTAATTGATAATATTAATCAAATATTTTTTAACCCGATTAGAAACATCGCAAAGGAAATGCCAATCTGGAACAACATTCCTCAGTTGAATCTAAATGACCAACAGTAAAAAAAAAAATCTCACCTCAATAGATTGTAACATCGTCTAGTTCTAAAGTATTCGAGCAATTTCGATTATTTCGTTACGATCATCTCTATTCCTAATTGCAAAAAAATACGCAAAAAATAGATGTTTTTCTAACAAGCAATAATTTATAAATGCCGAAATCAAATTACCTAGGAGTCTTAATAATAAAAAAAAACACTTTTTAAAAAAGGATTTTGAAATTCAAATGGTGCCGATAAAATAATCCGAGACTTGACGAGATGAAGGATACATACACAGTCTAGTGGGTAATGCTGTTGACTGCCATTTGAGAGCTACGGAGTTCAAATCCCAGCAAAATTAGGATGAATAAAATAAATGTCAATTATTTTATGGTGACAATTCATTGCGCCCATATTATCAAATTAGGGAGTGGAAATGTTAGAAAAATGATTCGATTAGAGCAGTGCTCCGCAACCGGTGTGCCGCGGCACACTGGTGTGCCGTAAGCCGATACAGATGTGCCGCGATCAAATAAGGCAATACTATAAATAAATAATTTTACAACGGTCCTCAAGCTCCCAGCGCCTATCGCATATTTATGTACACATACAACGTGGTACTTGCTTTATTTAGTTCTAAATGAACTTAAAAAGAAGTGAAATTGATCAAATGAATGTCTATTTTTGGGTTTTGGTGTGCCGCGGTATTCAAGGTGAGAACTTTGGTGTGCCGTAGAATCCAAAGAAGTACTTTGGTGTGCCGTAGATGAGAAGAGGTTGCGGAGCTCTGGATTAGAGGATCGAAGAGGATGGAGACTTACGCAGGAGGCATACGTTCAGCAGTGGACGGAAATAGGCTGATGATGATGATGATGGGCAATGTTGAACGTTGCATTAAAAATTATTAGAGTTTTATCAACTTAAAAACGAAAAATAAAATTAGAGTTTTTCTGTAGTCTAAGAACGTTGTCAGATCAACATTCTCAAAGCAATGCTAATTCTTCTTCGTAGTATCAATCCGGTGGATTGGTTTGCAGCAACAGAATCTTGCATCTCGATCTCCATTCCTCTCGGTCCACCGCAACCCTCTTCAGCTCAGCATAAGAGCTACAACTCATGTCCTCGAACACTTCCTGCAAATACTCCCGTCTAGGGCGCCCTCTACAGTTTCTACCCTCAACCTTCCTATCTACAATGTCGCGAAGAAGACCATCGTGGCCATGATGTGATTCAATGCTTATTAGATAGACATACATGTACAATTTCAATTTACATATTTTAAAGTTATTGAAATTTCTGTATTTCCGTGTGGCAGGATTCACCTGTATACGCTCACATAAATAATAAAATAAAAAAGACGCAAACCCAAAATAATGTTTTGATTTTTTTTGATCCGAGATCTAAATTGATATAATTATTGCCCCGGGCGATACTCCTTCAGTAGTTCACTGAGCCGCCGCTGGGGAGCGTGGCGCTAGTTGAACCCAAACCAATTTTTTAGGTAATATATTTTTGTGTTTTCGGCAAAAAAGAAGGCTCGTGATGCTTTTTCCTCGTAAACCTTAAAAATATTATTTCCTAACAACATCAGCCACTGATACCGCGAACTAGCATATAATTTTGGTCTTCAAGATCCAAGCATACAACAGACTTTAAGACAATCTCTGATGCAGTGCATCATCCATGAGAACAGGAGACGTGTTATGTGTTGTCGCCTGAGAGTCTCTGTCATTTCTTGAGAGGAATTTCGTCTTCTTCTTCTTCTTCTTCTAACCTTCATGAACTGTTTCCTTAGTTCTGACAATCCCTTACTGTTAAACTACATTAACGATATCGTCGGAGTTATGCTCGCGGTTAACGAGGCCGAATGGAATAGGCTTCTATATTTTTTAACTGTTTGTCAGGCGCATAATCTAACCTTGTGTGTAACATGCAGAGGACCACGCGCAACTTATATTATTTCTATATTTTTTTATAGTCGAAAGAAGTTTAACTTTTTTTCAACTCACAATTTTACTTAAATTTTTAGCATTGAATTTGAGATCCATTTAAAATATTATTAAATAATTATTAAACACCTTGTTTCAAAATGGATTGATAGATCATATTGAGCACTGTTAAATCACATTCAGGAAGACTGATGTCTCACAATCAATGAAGCTTTCATCAGTTTCGACGTAACTACGCTTATATATCTCATACCAATATATTCAGAAGGTCTACAGTGCACTCCGGGTCCAGTATAACAACGCCTTCCAACGCAGTGCCTCAGGCATGTTGACGGAGGCGCGTGTGGATGGCTTCCATGCCATAATAAGGAAGCGTTGCGCTTCTTTGTGGGGGCGCATTCGCGGCAATGGTTGCTGTGTGGGCGGATAGATGGAACTCACGGTTGGAGGGGCACTGGATGCGCCTTCACGTGGCCATCCAGAGGGCATCCGGTGCCCCACTCACTGAGTACTACAATAATAATAATGCGGTGTATGTGTACATGCTGATGTATATTTTTATTTATATTTACTTTCTATTTTGTTTAATTTAAATTTAGATTTTTTCTGTATTTGCTTGGAATAATTGTATGTAAAATTTTGATTATGGCACTAGTGACTGAATAAATACATTTATTATTATAATAGAGTTGAATTAAATACAATATTTAAGCATGACTTAAGATCAACTCCAAAGAAAGGCCTTCCAACTGGCAAGAGCCTTGACTGGCGGACCTGGAAATCCCTAAACAGATTAAGAACCGGAGTTGGTAGAACAAAGGACAACCTCGAGCGGTGGGGAACGCTTCGGCAGGGAGAGACACTATTGTGCGACTGTGGAGACCTGCAGACCGCCTCACACCTAAGATGCTGCTCCATGTGCCCAACAAGTTGTACATCTCAGGACCTGATGCTGGGCAACACACGAGCTATCGATGTTGCCAGATATTGGGAAAAAATAATTTGACGTCGCTGACACGAAGAAGAAGAAGATGACTTAACATATCCAAAATAATTTGTTTGAGTAAGGTTAGGTCAGGTTTGATTGAAATTATATATTATATATAAATTATACATATAAATATGAAATTAAATAAGGAAAGTGAGGGATATATTTAATAAATGTAACAATTTGCTTTCTTAAAATAGAGATCGTTGACTCATAAGAACTGTGTGAAGCTTTCTGAGCTAAGATATTCTGGCTTAAATTTATATATGTGAAGAACTGAAGATGTTCTCATTGAAAGTGAAACCGCGGTACTTAATAACGCGAATAAGCGGTGCTCAACGTTATGCATTTGAAAACAAGGATAAATGTAATTATCTTTTGAATATTCCTGATTTTTTTGGACGCTACTGATATATAATTTTCAAACACATTTTGCAAACAAGATTTATAAAAGAAAGGGTTCTTTTACCTAACAATTACCGCAACTCAATGCAGTGCTTCCCAAACATGATTAAATAATCTAATCATATCTAGAAACGATAAAAGTTTTTCACAAATAATATAGCTTGAAAAATTAACGACAAAATCACCCAAAATATACCTCGGATACATCATCTGCCTCTTATGAAAGTATATTGATATTTTTATATTATTTATTTGTCTTCTTCGTAGTATCAATCCGGTGGATTGGTGTGCAACAACAAAATCTTGCATCTTGATCTCCACTCCTCTCGATCCTCTGCAATCCTCTTCAGCTCATCATAAGAGCTACAACTCATGTCCTCGAACACTTGCTGCAAAAAGTCCTGTCTAGGGCGCCATCCCTTCCACAATGTCGTGAAGAAGACCGTTGTGGCGCATGATGTGACCGATCCATCAGGCTCGCCTCTCTGAGATGATTCTTACTACGTGCCTATCTTCCTTGATTGAAGATTAATTAATAACGAAAAAATATTATATTAAAAAAAAAATCTTGGACCTCCGAATGCAAAAATACTATGGAACAATGCATAGACAAAGGCAGCTGAGTGAACCGAGTGGCGGCAATTTTTAGTGACCATATGCTCTAAGCATGGAAAGAATGTGAGAAAAAGTGTATCCCAAGACGCTTGCTACTAAAAAATAGCTAAACGCTCCGAGTCCAGAAACACACAAAATAATGCTCTTGGTAAAACTGCTTCACGGTATTTTAATTTAAAAATAAATAAATGTTTAAAAACACATTCTTACACAACTGTAAAAAGCTTATGTTAAACGTTTTTAAAGACAAAAACTAGAAATAGTAAAAGTGAATTAATAAATTCAAATTCGTTTGTTTGGAATTTTTTTTTTTTCAAATTGCATGTTCGAAAGTTCTTTTTTTAAAATAAATCGCGCGCAAAGCCGGCGCGTGCGTGCTGTGGCGGATGCTGCAAGAACAATTAAATATAATTTCTAATCTATCCAGATTAAAGTATAATGGCGGCGAAGGGTTAAACGTTAAACGTTTTCGCCTCAAATTATCATCTTACTGGCGATGAAATGGTTAAAAACGTAGTAAATATTTCGCTGAAAAGCAATGAAGGTAAAGCCTTTTTTTAAGGAGGTACTTACTAAATGATACATTAAGAGTTGTCTTGTTTCTAGAAATAAATTGCCTCACCTGAAACAAAGAAAAAAACAATTAGTCGTCAATTTTTTATATTTATAATAACATCCTCTTTTCTCAAAGAGGGAAGCTATTACGTCGCGTGAGGGCAGAATGAGGAGCATGTCAGCAGACAAACACTTTCTTTATGAAGCACATGGATTATATTTACGTTAAAAACATAAAAAGCTTTCGACCACGCGGAATGACATGCCGCGTGGCCGCAATGCAACCTTGCCTCGCCAAAGGGTGGAGACCAACTACCGATCTCCGCGCTGTCTCGGCTTCCGATAGCACCACGAGTGGTGGTATTTTGAACTAACACACCCGATAGCGGAACCGTCAGCACGGCGCACCTAAATGCACGACAAGTGACCCGAAATAAAGAGACGAAAGATCTTATATCGAGGTTTTCGGAAACAGCAAGCAAGGACTACATCATGCTGATGTCAATAATTAAAGCAGTGATAGATAGCCTCGGTAAAAAAATACTTACACGACTGGATTGGATTTGATGAGAGCCCGGAATTCGCAGTCGTAAAAAAATGTGGGTAATACACTTTTTTTTTTGATCGAGTTTTACCAAAAGTCTCAAATATTACACATGCATTTAGCAAAAACGCAAAAGGTGTGAAGCGAACTCTCGCTGTAAGCCATCGCACTCAGCGACTTGTACGCCGTGATACCTTAATCGCTTAGCCTTCTCAATAGTCTGATACTCTCTGGTGAGTGTTAGATCTTTATCTCGCCGCATCCGTTGCCTTAAGACTAATTATTATTTGCATTGATTCGCATGCCAAGTAGCAGAAAACATGCTTGCAACTCATCAATAATGCCCTGCAGATCTGCATAGGAGTGTTGTATGATGACAGTGTCATCCTGGTAGCAGAAATTGAGAGAGTATTTCACAGTCATTACTCGACTTGCAAAGAAAGTGAAGAGAAGCGGAGTCAGTATGCAGCCTTGTTGTACGCCAGGTGAAACTTTGAACTAGTAATACATATAAATAAATAAATATTGCTCCAATCCATTTGTACCGTAAATATTGCTCCAATCCATTTGTACACCTTGCAATCATGATGTTTAGATTTTATTATAGATATTCAATGATTACAGCATTGGCAGTGAATGTTTTCTACACACATACGACTACATGATTACACGCATGTACTTCTCAAAATCGACTGGCGTATACAACTGGGATGGGCAGCATTTGGAAAACTAAAGTACATTTTTAAAGCGAAAATTCCGCCATGTCTTAAAACTAAGGCATTTAACCAATGCATCCTCCCTGTATTAACTTATGGCGCAGAGACGTGGAATCTGACAGCAAGTCTTACCCATAAAATAAAAGTCACCCAGCGTGCTACGGAGAGATCCATGCTCGGAGTGTCGCTAAAAGATAGAACCCGAAACGATGAAATACGCAGAATTACTCAAGTAGTGGATGTTACCCAACGAATAGGCACACTCAAGTGGCAATGTGACATATCTGTCGAAGAGACGACGGTCGATGTGGAAGAAAAGTATTGGAATGGCGCCCAAGAAATGGCAAACGAAGCATTGGCCGACCCCTTATAAGATGGACTGACGATATAAGAAGAATAGCGGGAGTGACATGGATGCGGAAGGCGGGGGATCGAAGAGGATGGAGACTCATGCGGGAGGCCTACGTTCAACAGTGGACGGACACAGGCTGATGATGATGATGATGAATTACTTCTCAAAAAAAAACCCAATCGATCTACATCTGTAACTCTCATATATGTAACCTGCATGTAGCTTGGTCATAAATGCATTAAAATCTTCATCGATAATTGTTTTGGCCACCGAACGAGTGCAAGTGAGGCATTAATTGCAGTTTGCAGGCACAATAGCGTGCAGGGAAATCCTTTCGAAGGGGCGGATCGACATTTAGGGCTCACGAGGGCCCTGGGCAATCCTCGCGCTGCTCCATCACGGGGGCACGATCTTAGCACGCGCTGTTATTGATAAGAGTATAAACAACAATAAGTATTAAGAATCCAGTACAAGCTCTGCCTCTTAGCTTATAAGGCACTCCACAGTACTGCACCAAGCTATTTGAAAGAGCTTGTCAAGCCATTGGAGATAAGTGCGCGAAGAGAGACACTCAGATCAGCCAGAGCAAGTAAAATCACTCTGCAGCTGACGAGAGGTAGTCTTACCATGGTCTTTGGCATTCGTACTTTCAGCTTCGCTGTATTAACGGCCTGGACTTTTTTTTTGCCTCTATCCGTCCACTGTTGAACGTAACCTCCCGCATGAGTTTCCATCCTCTTCGATCCTCCGCCTTCCGTTATTCTTATTATGTCGCCAGTCCATCTTGCAGGGGGTCGGCCAATGCTTCATTTGCCAGTTCTTGGGCGCCATTCCAATACTTTTCTTCCTTTTCTTCGACAGATATGTCTTGTTCATTGCCACTTGAGTGTGCTTATTTGTTGGGTAGCATCCACTACTTGAGTTCTTCTGCGTATTTCTACGTTTCGGGTTATATTTTTTAGCGACACTCCAAGCATGGATCTCTCCATAGCCTGGACTTAGTTGCCGGAAAGTATTAGAAAGAAAACGCAGGCATCCTTCAGAGGCAGACTCAAGACCCACCTTTTTACTTTACACAAGGAAATGAAGCGATTTCGGAATGACCATTTATGTGATAAAAAGATGATAAAAAGCACTGTATAAATTCTTATATAATAATAAATACAAATTGAATTAGGTATGTTGGTCGTTTGCTGTACCAAGTAACAACCGCTTGAGTGATAACAACAGTATTGTAATAACTATAAACCGAATTGCGTTGTTTTAGTTTTGTATAGTATATAATAAAAAGCTTTGCAATGTTTCATTCGTGTTCCTTGCACAGTGCCTTGTTTCGACATGTCGCCCGCCCGCGAATCGCTGAAGACGCGCTACTAAGAATGACATTCCACGTGGACCATAGGGATGGGCCGTTAAGAGACTATCAATATTAAAAAAATAATAGGTATTTAATATTAATTAATTCTGTTGTTGATATTGATATCAGCTTGATATAACTCCTTTAGGCTGATGCCGTAAAGCCTCGGAAAACGATATTTTCTCTCTTACATTGTTCGCTCACCTGACATGAACATCTAATGTTTGTAATTGTAGAATGATAAACGGTGTTTGCATACGCCAAAATATTTTGTCGTATGCAAACAGTAGATGTGCATGTCAGGTAAGCGAACAATGTAAGAGAGAAAAGATCGTTTTTCGAGGCCTTACGGCATCAGCCTAAAGGAGTTATATCAAGCTGATATCAATATCAACAACATAATTAATTAATATTTAATACCTATTACTTCTGTAATATTAAGAAGAAGACGTTGTTTATCGTTGAAATACCGACGTGATCTATATAATACACCTAGTTTTTTGGAAGCGAGACCGTATATATACGTGAATGCATATATATTCCGGTTATTAAAAATATATTTTTTTTACATCACTTATTTATAAAATAACATAATAATATAGTCCAGTTTTTTAACGCACTTAATGCAATAACTTTCCCAACATCGTAATCCACTTCAAACTGTTCTGTCATCATTCTGGTTAATGAATGTGCTGCAATGGCGGACCAGTTTGCGCATTCCATCACGGGACAGAACCCGGTTCACTTTCATCTGCCACCAACCCTGGTCCCTGCCCCACCACGAGCCACCTGCCGTAGTCAGGACTACTACAAGACTACACCTACCTGCAGACTATCAGACTTTATCGATACTTTATCCGATATTTTAATACTTATATGTATGTAAAATTCGTTCTCATTTCACTTAATAACAGCAGATTTATCTTCTTCTTCGTAGTATCAATCCGGTGGATTGGTTAGCAGCAATAGAATCTTGCATCTTGATCTCCATTCCTCTCGGTCCTCCGCAACCCTCTTTATCTTAGCATAAGAGCTACAACTCATGTCCTCTATAGCTCTGTCTAGGGCGCCCTCTATAGTTTCTACCCTCAACCATCCCCTCCACAATGTCGTGAAGAAGACCGTGACGCATGATGTAACCGATCCATCGGGCTCGCCTCTCTGAGATGGTTCTTATTAGGTGTCTACCTTTCTTGATTATCCTGAGAGCCTCATTGTTCGTAACGTGGTCTCTCCAGGAAATTCCGAGAATTCTTCTGTATCTCAAAGCACATTTATATCTAACATCTAATACATGTAACAAAGACGAATAAAGTAGATGTTAAATAGCCATCGATTTATATGAAAACTAGCCTTCTTATAAAAAGTTTAGTAATTGTACTAATTGTAGCTCAAGGTTTTTACTGGCTGCGATAAGGCTGCATAATCGTACCATTTTTCTTCAACCTTGCCGTGGACTTCATCCTTTAAAGGTCAAGTCATCCTGATTGAGAAGTAACTTTGAACAAATCTCTCTAGTCTAATCCAATGTATAGCTGTATCAATAGGTCTAGTATTAGTCCAGAATTGCAATGGAATACGACAAGGCAGCATACTCGCACCATTTCTCTTCAACCTTGTTGCAAGCTTCATTAAGTCAATTCATCTAGATTGAGAAGTGGATTTGAATAAATCTCTCTAGTATAATCCAAATATCTAGCTGTATTATAGATCTATTATTAGTCGTGGATTACAATGGCTGCATACTAGCTTCTTTTCTCTTCATTTTCATAACGGATTTTATCATTTGTAAGTAAATTTAACTAGATCGAAGACTGGCTGTGAACGACTCTCACATCTTTAAATAAATAAGAATTTCGTACCTTGTTTTATTAAAATAGATCTCAAATGGAATACTAAAAATATAAATGACTCTCACAACGTCTGCGACACGATTACTATGATAATGTTGTTTTCATTACACACTTCAATGCAGATTTGTAGAACATCATTAGTACCGGCTTTAGACCATGCAGCGCCCTTGGACAATTTATTGTCTGTCGTCCCATATTTTTTATATTTTTTACAATCTAAGCATGATTTGTTTCCCTCGGCGCCCCTTGCTTATTCGACGCCCTGGGACACCGACCCACTTCGCCACCCCCTAAAACCGGCACTGAACATCATCAACAGGCTGCAGTCAAATTATGAACATGAAAATGAATGCAAAGAAGATCGAAATGCTATATAACAGTGGGTATGAAGATTAAAGTCAAACTAGTTTTTCAAATTTTGAATGATTATTAGAAATTTAGTATCACGAATTAAGCGTGTATTAATTATAAGCGATTGGATGTATTTATGTTAATTATATGCATAATCGTGTGGTACTTACTAAAATAAATAGACTGTCGGAAAGTAATAATATTTAAAAAAAAAAGCTTGTGAATAAATGTTGACTGATTGAATACTAAAAAATAATAATATACATACTCTGAATATATACTATAGAGACATATATTGTCCTACGATGATAACACTGGTATAAATACAAGTTCTAACGCGTGTCAGCTCAGGCAGAGAAATAGCCGAGAGAGCTAAGCGGTATATAAAGACCTGGGCAAAGGTTGGTTCCATGGCCCGCGGTTCGCATCCCGCTTCTGTCGATATTTTTATGAATGAATTGATGCGTATAATATATTTAATTACTAATTATATGCATAACTTTCACGATATGTCTTAGTCAATTGGATGAATCAGAAGTCCACGAAAATTGCCAATACTTTATTAGTTTCTAAGTTTAGAAAGAAAAAAATTAGGGAAGTCAAAGCAACTTTTTGTGGCTGTCCACAGACAAAATGATAAAAGGAAATTTTAATCCGTGCCCGTGATAATACAATGTCGGTATCCAACAATCCTTCCTTGACGTGGTATTAATCGCGGAATGCTTAAGTAATTTTGAGTTTTCTTGCAGTGTTTGAAGAATCGCGTTCTTTCTTGCTGTGTTTGAATGCAGTTTCTTCGGTGCACTGTGGCTGTTAGTCCGACTGCATTAATGAGAGAAGGAGCGCACCTGCCATTGATCTGGATGCCAAGAACAGGACCGGCACTAGCGTCTGTCTCGTCAATAAAGTAACTTCGATTAGAAGAGCTGGTAGTTGTAAATACCATGGAAAAATAATCTATAAACACAATTCTTCATTTGAAATTGATGATCAAAGAGTCATTTTCACTATATTGTCTTAAAAGAGTATAAATATTGATATCAGTTTGATATAACTCCTTTGAGCTGATGCCGTAAAGCCTTGAAAAACGATCTTTTGTCTCTTATTTTGTTCGCTCGCCTGACATGCACAACTAATGTTTGTAATTGTAGATTGTTAAACGGTGTTTGCATACGCCAAAATATTTTTTATGACAGTGGGCCCATTTCCTGTTGGTATCACTGTCATTTTGAATTCGCTTTTTTCTGCAGCGACAGTTGGCACCGCCGAGATGTCAGAACGCGCCGGGAGCTGGCAGTCGGACAACGCTCGCGCCTGTTATGGGCACGCCTATATGGCGTGTGCCGAATGCGAAGTGTTTCACAAATAAACGTGTATAGTGTAACATAAACAAGTTCTTTATATTGTGTACCTGATCCCGCATTCTTCATCGAGTAAATCGATGTCCTAAATAAGAGAGGAGGATGTCAATATATACAACTCTTCATCATTAAATCTCAAAATATATTAATGCTACATATAATGACGTATATAAACGAGTATATATAAGTAATATTATTTAATATATTAAGTATAATACAGTCATTATAAAAATGTATTCGCTTGTAAACGCATGTAGGAGAGTACCACATACGTGGAAAATGGAATAGATATTCAAACCTAAGCGGAGAAATCACATGCTAGAAAAAATGTATAATAACTTCTCTTTTTGTCTGAGAGAGATTCCTTGTCTAGTTTCTTTCTGAATTGGGATCCACTTATTCGGAATATGACTATCCTCAGTTCGTTCCTGTTTCTATAGTCACTACACCCGCCCGCCATTTGTGATGAATTGCAAAACTGCATCTTCGAAATTAGGTACAAGGCAGCCACTAGCCAGATTGCGTAAAAGAAGAAGACCTACTGTGGTGGAGCGATTTTAATTCTATTTTTTTTAAATAAGATATATACCCGCTTAAAATAATAATTTAAAAATGTGTCGCTGTATATTCGGGATCGAGCGAAGGTAGCATTATCGGAGAAACGGAGAAATTCGCCACACACTGCTCAACCAAAAGACATAATTCCTCACAATCCTTACACACTACACATCGATGAAGGAACAAAAAGTATTAGTTTAAAATTTAAGACATTTTTATATATTTTTTTTTAATTTAGCAATTTTTATTTACTTACATCGGCCACACGCATAGTCCCCACTCCTAAACTTCACCTTACTCTGCACCTTCTCTCTAGTTAGCCGGCGGCTATAGCTCAATCGTCAAAGCGTTTGCTTTGCAAGCCAAAGATCGTGGGTTCGAACCCCTACGAAGATTAAAAAAAAAGATTTAATCGATTTGTGAGCTGTAAAATACCCCCGGTTTGTGTGAATTTGATCTCTCACCCGTAAAATGCCAGTCATAGCCTATTAATCAAAATTGGTGGTAGACGACAGTCGTCCCGTGAAGACCACCCATTCATAGTAAATTTCTGTATGATGTGTGAATATCGGGCTGTAGTCTATGACGTTGGCGGATCAATACTCCACATGCAGCGCTTAGTCATTTCAATTTCAATTTTTTTTTTTTCCTTGCAGAAACATTACAAATTTTATCAATTCAATGCATTTCTGAAGTACAATAATATAAATACAATAATATAATATGAAATAAAAATACAATAGGTAACATAAATGTGGTGATGTAAATTTATTGACACATTTAGTATCACTGACCTCACACTCAGAACATGGTAAGCGTCATAGAATTCCACAGATGAGACTTCAGAATTACTATCACCATATGTCGGTATTCTCTTGTATGTGTTTACGTAAAAAAAAAGTAAGACTCTTTCTTTATTAATAACTATTCATTTACACGTCAGAACGTTTGTGCACTTTGAAACTGATGAAGCCTTAGATCGTGAAACTGCAGTCTTCCATTAAGAGAAACAGTGCTCAGTGTGATCCATGTCCAGGTATGAAATTATTATATAAATATGTATATAATAGTACCATGACTTCCCATATATTTAATGCACTCCAGAAAATTCGCATTATCAATTCTATCCCGTCGCTAATGGAATCGCTCCCTCGGGATTTTTTCCACGTTTATTGTGCAATTAGTAAACTCCAGACCCATATGGAACGCAAACACCAAACATAACGTGCAAAAAATATTTCCTCTCCTCCTCGTGCTTGTTGGAACATATGGTTGGTGCGAACAGCCGGCCCTCGTAAATACGCAGGTCATTAGCGAAAGGTAGCAGACGCACGGATTAGAATCCCCGGGGACGACACCTACCTTCCTTGCCCATCACCTTCGAAACCGGAAATCCATAGATATTCATTTAAATTATGTGATTGCTTAATAATATTGATAATGTCGATATTCAATATTAATAGTACGTATATAATGTTTTTAATCAGATTTCAAAGACGTCGGGTAATTAGTATGATGCTCACGTATCATTTTTCCTACAAGACAACTCTCTCTTTATATATATCGGTCAATTGTGCATGAAATGGATGTATACTTAAAAATAATTATGTACGGGCAGTACCGACTCTAGACCCTACGGCGCCCTAGGACATTTTTTTTCTGGCGCCCTATATTGTTATGAATTTAAAAAATTTATGATTTAGATTGGCTTCAGCGCCCTTTCAACGCCCTGGGCCACCGCCCCGCTGCGCCACCCCCTAAAACCTGCACTGTGTACGTGAAGCAAATCGTGGATTGGAGAACACTGCCTGGAGTGGATTTAAAGCAGCGATCGTTTAGGCTACACATGCTATTATACACTACATATGCTCCAACTACGTCAGCTAGAACAGCGATAGCCTAAAGAAAAGACAGCTTTAGTTTTTGCTCTCCTGAGGCATTCAGAGTCTGAGTACCACACATTTACACCTTCGTCTTAGGATTGTCTTTAAGATGCAATTTTTTTTTGCATTTTCGCTTGCACAACTTTATGGTAATAAACGTAAAAAACAAAAAAATAAAAATTCGCAGCTTTAAAATCGAATAACTGTTATAATAAGCGGTGTATTCTTCATTTCCTACAATGTCATTTTTCTTTTTACTTCAAAGTTTGCCAAGCGTTGAATAAAATAGTTAACATGTTGAGAGTCACTCCTATGATTAATTATCGTCATAAAAGCCGACACCCATACGATAGCCAACTGAGAGAAAAGTGGTTGTAAAAAACACTCGGTTTTTTGTGATGATTTTTTACATTCCTTTTGTTGGGTTGAGCAACAGAAGTGTGCCATTTTGCCACTAAATGTGTTTTGATTAATTCCCTTTGTCATTATGATTAAATAATACATTTTTAATCCCTTATTACATATCGACTACATTTGCTACTAAGAAGAAGCATATGGCTTCATATAAAATTCACATTCCAATGTGCTGACAATTTTTTGCTTATAATATATTTCTTTTGAGAAGTTACTTCTTTCCCTTAACTTCTCATAATAAATCGATAGGCGTATACAACTGGGATGGGCAGCATTTGGAAAACTAAAGTAGATTTTTAAAGCGAAAATTCCGCCATGTCTTAAAACTAAGGCATTTAACCAATGCATCCTACCTGTATTAACTTATGGCGCAGAGACGTGGAATCTGACAGCAAGTCTTACCCATAAAATAAAAGTCACCCAGCGTGCTACGGAGAGATCCATGCTCGGAGTGTCGCTAAAAGATAGAATCCGAAACGATGAAATACGCAGAATTACTCAAGTAGTGGATGTTACCCAACGAATAGGCACACTCAAGTGGCAATGTGACATATCTGTCGAAGAGACGACGGTCGATGTGGAAGAAAAGTATTGGAATGGCGCCCAAGAAATGGTAAACGAAGCATTGGCCGACCCCTTATAAGATGGACTTACGACATAAGAAGAATAGCAGGAGTAACATGGATGCGGAAGGCGGAGGATCGAAGAGGATAGAGACTCATGCGGGAGGCTTACGTTCAACAGTGGACGGATACAGGCTGACGATGATGAACTTTAACAAAATACGGAGCATATGGTTAGCACAATGAAATGAAAATTCATCAACCAGTACATCGTATTATTAGAAGATATAAATAAAAAGAAGGCTTGGTGAGTAACTCTACAGTAAATTGTTTATTTCAACTTTCTATTTCAACAAAATATAATATCAATCATGCTTTAAAGCTCTAAATACTTAATTAGGAAATATGTTTTCGTATTGATTTTTTAAATAAACATTTTTACAGTAAAATAAGGTTATCAATCTAATTAACAAATCTGTATTAGGCATCTATCTCCTTAACTACTGGATATATCCAAAATATACTAGAATAAATTAATCCTATTATGAAATGGTAAATCGATCCGTAAAAAAAAAAGATTTATTATTTAATTGACCGCTTCCATAATCGACTTAAATTATGCGCAAACTCGATAATTACTCGTATTTTTTGTTCATTAACAAGATTAGATTAAAGACAGGAGGTTTTGCGGTTAAGGAAGCATCTCCCACACAACCAGTTTGTCTTACATAACTTGTACATGATTATTGAATATCGAAATGTCTACACAATCAAACCAAGTGGTGTGGAAAAAGTGAATACTTTCACGCGAGAGTTTCCGGGCTCGAATCCTAGCAAACGATGTGTGAGTGCCTGGTGCAATGACAACAACTTTCTACACACATACATTTCTACAGATAAAACTACAGATGGATTTCGCCATCATCTTCGATTGGTAGTTCTTGTTCGTAGTATCAATCCGGTGGATTGGTTTGCAGCAACAAAATCTTGCATCTCGATCTCCACTCTCCACTCCGCTCAGCATAAGAGCTACAACTCATATCCTCGAACACTTGCTGCAAATACTCCCGTCTAGGGCGCCCTCTGCAGTTTCTACCCTCAACCATCCCTTACACAATGTCGTGAAGAAGACCATCGTGGCGCATGATGTCACCGATCTATCGGGCTCGCCTCTCTGAGATGGTTCTGACTAGGTGCCTATCTTTCTTAAATATGCTGTGAATCTCATTGGCAGTTAGTTATAAACATCAAATTTATCAAACTTTTTTTTGTAAAGTAATTTCTTTTTTTCTTTACAGAAACATTACAAATTTGATCAACTCAATTCATTTCTGAAGTACAATAAGAATTAATCCTAAAATAAAAAATACAATATATACAAATATAGGTACTTATGATTAAGTACTAAGAACAAAGCGATAAAGACAAGCAACAAAAGTTCCCAATGCTCATCAAACAGACGACGCCAACAAATTATTCCTCCAAAGAAACTCTTGGAGTGCATGTCTGAATTGGGCCTCCCTTACGTGAAATATATCTACATCCAAGGCGAATTGGTTAAGCAGTCTGATCCCTCTCCCAAGAGGTATGGTCTCAGAATATATATAAAGAGTGACCGATATTTTTTACGCACAAAAAATATGAAAGTCTGCCCCACAAAATCAAGGGTCCTACCCACCCGGTGTGGGTCAAAAAAATATATTTGAACAGTTGCAAAGTTGTTTTATGCACCTTCCATATTCCGTCGTACCATTATTTCCATCATAATGCTATGGAGATTTTTTTAAGGCGCTTTTTACCTTTGCGGGATTCGGCAGATGCTCTCCCCAATGGAGTTGGCTGTCTTTGATATCAAACACCCAATTATGATCGACTTTGTATAGCAATCTGTCTAATTTAGACCAACTATATTCACGTATTATATTATAATAAAAAAGGGCACATCGTTTGTATCCGTAAAAGCGGAAAAAAGTAAATATACCGAAATTATTAATTTAGTAATGAAAATGTTTTTTATTCAAGTTTATGAAAGTACACCCGATTTTTTTCAGTATTTTTGAAGATACAATATTTTAAAATGTATATTTAAAAGAAACTATATATAATCTATATATTTTTCTTTACCACGACTTATATTACAAATTCCATGGAATATAATTATGTTTTTGATGTAAATGAATTACAAAATAATGGTGTTTAGTATAAAATATATATATATACATTACAAAGAACTTCAAATAAGCGAAATATAATTAAATGTAAGAACATAGAAATGAGTAAGAACATTTTCAACATATTTCAACAAATTCTTTCGTGGTACACAAATATGAAGCCAGTGTGGTAGGTATTTAAAAATAGAATAATAAACATTTTTTAAAAATCTAACTACAATTTTTTATATTTTCTAACGAAACTTATTAAAAAAATAATCCAGTTGGATTAAAATTCCTAATCTGTATAATATCAATTGAAATGGTGGTAGATGAAAGTCATTCCGTACACACAATTTTTTCATAGTGAGTCGTCATAAGTGTTGCTTGGAGGGGCACTGGAAGCGCCTTTATGTAGCCAGCGGTGATCCGGTGCTCCACTCACTGAGAGTGAGTAGTTGCTTAATATTAAAATTGGTAAATGTTATTAAATGTTTTTTTTTTTTTTAATTTTAATTATGGCTCTGGTGCCTGAATATTTTATATTTTACTATTATTATAGAAATGGATGATCTTTAAAATTGTCAAGCATGGCACCGCCGATGGATATCTCCATCATCAGAATTCTCTTTCATATGTTAACATAAAAAATGATAATTTAAAAATGATAAATTTGGCCTTGTCATGTCATGACAAAATTTAAAAAATGTAGATTTAATAATTTACGCAAATCATTTATTATTATGATTATTATAATATTCATGAAACCGATAATCTCTGCAGAGTTCTCTGCATGCGACCGTATTTAAAATTGAAGGTTACTTGAGGTACTTTAAAATAAATTAAAACAAATAAAGGAATAAGCTCAGTTTTTTTTAATAAATATAAAGCGCCGCTCTTTAAATATATTTGATTATGAATCAGAAGATGGAATCGCAGAAAAAGCGCGGCAAATTAATGAGAAAAGATGGCGGCGGATCTGATTTGGAATGCCGCCGGATTTCCTATCTGGGAATATTCTTCTTTTTTTATTATTATCAATCGCGAGGCTGTTAGGTGCGAGGTACAACATTCCATAACGCCGATTTAACGATAGGGATTTCAAATAATTGAATAAATAATTACTGCGAATACCTAGGTATTTACATTTTATAAGCACGAAAAAAAGCATTGCTGTCAAATAATAAAAATAATAAAATATTATAGATGTTGATTTTTTTTTCAAATCCTTGGATCTTAGATAGATAAAAATCTTTTACATTATTTTGATAAGGATCAACCTTCAGCACTGTTTATTCGCATATATGAACACCGCGGTTTCGCTTTTGTGTTTTACATGTGAATAAAATGTAAAATACATTTACGAAGAATGTTTATATATTTGAAATATTAAGCAAGCTCTCATTGAAAAAGAGACTGCGGTCTTTAATTATGTTAAGAAAGAACGTGATCTGTACAAAAACAAAATTAAGTATTTATATATTTAATATTTATAGTGTTTTTTACTAAAAAATGTAAAAGAATACCTAACTTATTTATTTTGAATAATCGAATACTTGGCAAAACCATATAATCTTTTTAATTAAAATAGATAAATGAAATTATAATTGTGCAATTAGGTATATTTTAAAATATATAAATCATCTCTTTTTAATCCCACCATAAAACGTATTTTGCGTTGTAAAAAACATTTTCAACTTCTGATACAATAAATTACATAATAATAAAATTTAAAAATGATTCTATATTCATAAGAAAAATATCTAAAAAGGTAAAGATCGTCATTTTTTACTTGAGGCAACACCAGCAAAAATTAACCGATGCAAAATTTATTGCCAGGCCGGCGAATAAATCACAAATATAATTGTTTGCCGGTTGTTCATATTTATTGAAAAAATTCCAAAAAAATATTATTTATTTAAATTTGACAAGCGCCACGCGTTAACGGTCTACCGAGCCCACGAAAAAAAAACAGTTTGTGTCTTTGTTTTTTAGAAAACAATAATGCCCATATTTTATGTGAAGTTTTATGTTGGATCGGGTAATATACTTGTAACATTATGGCTATTAGACTTTTTTATTCCATGATGTTTATTGTTATCTTTTGCTATTATTGCCTTTTTTGCCTAGCTTAACATTCAATGTTTGGATAATTTGAAATGTATAACTTTTGCTTTGCAAATTTATGGCTAGTGTACACGATTTTGTAAGCTCAGCAAATGGGTATGTGTTTAGTATATTCCCAAACCAAATAAGTCATTTATTATATTATATATATTAGAGTTTATTCTTTACATATCTGTTTCATTTAATTGGTACAATTTGCCGTCCCAGAGTTCTGTAAGCTGGCTTTATCAATGCCTTATTTTAGGACACTTCTGCAACTGAACCTCAATATGACAAATAACGTTCCTGCCGGCTTACAAAGCGGAATTCTGGTGACTTAGGAAATAATGGGAAAATATAGCAACTATAGTATTCGAGACATACCGGTATTATTAAGAAGGTTGGATGATTAGGCGGATGCTTTCTATTATTATTTCATTTGGAGGTATATTCAAACGTAACTTACGATACGCCGTTAGTAACAGACGACCAGTTAATGTTTTGGTCTGCATCCAATGTTGAATATTTTTTGCTATCTTACGAGAACCGTGAGAACAATGTACTTTTGTTGATGGTTTCGTCGATAATTATATCTTTACTCTAAACAAGTAAACAAGGAGCTGCGTATAAACTGTTTTTCCCACATTCGTTCTATATCTGGATCACATGGTCACCACAAATTAACGCCTCTCAGTTTTCTCAGTTGCCATTTCCCATGCCTTATTAGAAGACCTAGTTTCCTTCAGCCTCCGAGGCAAAAGCCGGAAGACATGAGACAGCAACTGTGGTAAACAAGGCGTATTTTGAGTGATCTGTTAATCGGAAAATTTAAATAGATAATAAACTTAAAATCTCCGAGACCTGGACTTCAACCTGAACCATAACGGAGACTCTCTTCTTATATATACTCAATAAAGAGAAATTAAAATGGTAAAATATTCAACTTCCGATAAAAAAAGTATGTCGTTTGTAAAAGATATGCATCCTAAATCATGCCCATTATTTCATAAGGACTGTTCTTAAAGCAAAAAAAATGATCCAAAGACAAATTTGAAATTAAACCTAACAACTGTCGCTGTCACACTTTGATCAATTTTAATATATCCACGGTCACCGCAGTCGCTTAAAAGAAAATTTATTTTATTACCATCACCATTTTTTACCGTAAAAAAACATAGATAGCTTTTTTCGACGATATCCACTTCCTAAAACCATACACATCACTTTTTCATCCATCTTCCTGAGGGCACGGGCGCCGTATGTTGCCACACTGAAAAAAATAGACCACATGTTTTTTGAAAGCACATTTTTTCATTACGCACAAGATACAATGTAATATTTGTCTCATTTCTGTGCGAGATAAAAAATAAAAAGGGGCGGCAATTATAGTGTAGGTATTTTTTTATGCATTATTATTTTTTGCTGTGGCAACACACATGCGACATTTGAAATTAGAATCCCTGTTCGAAAAAGCATGGCTGTCAAAATATTATTATTATGGCTATCAAGTGTACAAACAGAACAACCATTTAAATGAGATAATGTTATACCTAGTATGCATTTAATGTGGCTATTATAATGCAATCCGACAATAATATGATTCGTTATGTTTTTTCAAAAGATTTTTAAATATACTTATTATTCTACATTCGTCCTTTTTATCCATTCACATGTCGGAATTTTTAGCAAGCATTGACACTGCAGAACGGAATAGGTATAAAATATAAATTTGGTGGGTATAAGTACATTTAATAAAGACGCATATTTATTATATATTTGAGCACCTGATATAGCAAAGCTTGTTTGTGAAAAAAAACTATATAATCAATGCGATAGCCTTTGAATGATACGTTTTCAAATATGGAAAGTGAAAGATAATTTTCGTTACATTTTACTATGAAAAAGGTGCTGACATACAGAGTGCCAAAACTGGCATGCAAATTTTCGATCCGGCAATGTTGATATTGAAGACGCACCACGTCCTGGAAGGCTAGTCGAATCTGAAGAAGACTAAACACAGACATTAATTGATGCGAGTCACAACTCGTGATACCGATATGATATTATCTTTCGAAAAGCCTAATTAAAATGCGTCCATTATTATTTTTTTTGGTAGAAAATAAATTTACTTTCCGTATAACCTTGCCGGCGGTCATAGCTCAATGGTCAAAGCGTTTGCTTTGCAAGCCAAAGGTCGTGGGTTCGATGCCCGACGGAAATAAAAAAAAAAGATTTTTAATCGATTTCTGAGCTCTACAATACCCCCGGTTGGTGTGAATTTGGTCCATCACCCGTAAAATGACAGTCATAGCCTATTAATTAAAATTGGTGGTAGGCGAAAGTCGTCCCGTGAAGAACACCCATTCATAGTAAATTCCTGTAATAATAAAGGATGATGCGTGAATTTCGGGCTGTAGTCTATGACGTTGGCGGATCAACACTCCACATGCAGCGTTTAGCCATATACGCCACGGTAAGCGTCATATAATTCCACAGATGAGACTTCAGAATTACTATCACCGTCTGTCGGTATTCTCCTGTATGTGTTTACATAAAAAAACCTAATATTTGATATTCGAAATGGATCTCAAAGAGAATGCTATAAATAGATTCGATCTAAATGTAATATGAAGTGATCTCTCTAAAACATTGCTACCTGTCGAGTATTGATACTGATCAGTTACGGTATCACTGAAAGTATGTCGATATTCGAACTATGTCGTTAAGCGTGACATTACCATTTTGCGCGACAAAAGTGAAATGTGATTCTTAGAACTCCGACTCACTGTCTAGGGATGCAGCAACTCTACTTGAACACCCAGGCCAAAAGATATGTTTTTTTTTTTGTTTACTTCTGGATAAGTTGATTCTACGCAGTAGTTTTCGATTGGTACTCAAATCTGCAAAATAAAAAGCAGAATTTTCGACACGGCAATGACTACCTGACCTAGACAAAATTGTGGAATAAATTTCATTTTTTTTTAAATTTATATTTGATGTTTCAGAAGAAATTCCGGAAACTGACAGTTCTTGGTTGGAGTACAGACATGTGGCTCAAGAGACAAGGCTTAGACATCACTAAAAACTAGTAGTTAATATGCATATAAGCGACTAACTTAAGCACGACTTAAGAAAAAATTACATGATATTGTGGCTTTTGGGTTTGGCCGTGTGTGGCGAATTTCTTCTATCCGATATTTCGACCGCAATTGCAGGGGTCTTCTTGAGGGTTGATGACTTTGTAGAAGAAGACCCCTGCAATGGCGGTCGAAATATCGGATAGAAGAAATGCGCCACACACGGCTTAACCCAAAAGCCAAAATATCAAATCTGGCCGTGAAAACCTAAGAAGTTATATGAAAAAATTACACTTTTATTATCTGGCGCATATTTGGAAGACGTTATTAATCAGTTTCTTTTAAAGATCGGATCAGTAGCCAGACAATCCCAAGATACAAATTATGACTCGCGGTGTTTCTAGAGGGTTATCTATCCAAGTATAATCCACTCTCAATGTTGCGTTACTTTGGTGATTCAACGAGAACCGTTTCTTTCATGACATGATCTTAGTAATTCGCACAAACGCCCTTTCTATTTTCGGTAAGCGATTGAGGTAGAAGATATTGGTGAAGAATGTTATCCAGTCTACCTGGTCGACGGTCGTCAGCATTGAAATGTCATCACTTCCGATAATACCTGATCGATGACTGCTTGAGAAACACCTCAATTTGGAGCGAAATGTTATGTGAGTCATGAATTTAGTGACTAATCTGTCTCTTGGAGAAATATATTTTGGCAATCTATTGAATACATTTACTATCAGAGTTTTTTTTTTTTATGTAAACGCATGCAGGAGAGCACATCCGATCAAGACCAGTGCACTCTATGACGCTAGGAGGCTGGACGCTGCATGCGGGAAACGTGTGTTGTGTTCGTATTTGTGTGTGGGTTGGGGAGATTGCAAGTGTATATTTATCTGTTTCTTGAAGAGATCCATATTGTAGGAAGGAGGAAACACAGACGCTGGAAGAGCATTCCATAGCTTACCGGTATTTAGAAATGATTATTGATTTGCAAGTTGATATAATATAAAATCTTTTGTCTTGTCAGGTGGGGTAGTTGGATTAAAACGCCACGCTTGCCAGGCGGCTTGGCGAGTTTATGGCCGGCTTACACCGTGCCTAGTTGAAGCTGGGAGAGTTCTTTTGGTAACTCTCTCAGCCTTCCTGTCTCCCGTCAGTTCATCACGTCACATCGCCAAAGGGATTGGTTACAGCAATCTTGATGTGTCATGACTATGTAAGGCTCAATACGTACAGGTGGGAGTGGAGTTGGTTGTGAGAGGCTATAAACTGCTGTTTTAATAGCAGTCGGTAGGTGCGCATCACCACCCAAGAACCACTGCAAGATGGACTGACGACACAAGAAAAATAGCGGGAGAGACCTGGATGCGGAAGGCGGAGGATCGAAGAGGATGGAGACTCATGCGGGAGGCTTACGTTCAACAATGGACGGATACAGGCTTATGATGATGATGATGATAACATAAAATTATATATTTTAAAAATCAAGAATATATGAAGCACATAGAAAAAAATACAAAAATGGACAAGAAGTACAATTGTCAAGTACTTAGTCTGTAACATTCCGGCCTCGTTAACTGGGAAATAGTTATCCCGTTTTTTTTTTATTTTACTCACATTACACGTTCTTACTTTTTTCTTTCTTTATTATCTACTAAATTTTTAAATAGGATTCTTCAAAGCAGGATACAAGAACAATAGGCTGTGACTGATATTTCATCCTGAAGCATTCAATGAATCGTGGAATCATAAATATGGGTGCGAGTACAGCAGGTACTGATCATTGATATTTTCATGAATGAATATCTGTATCTTTAATAACCGCTACAACCGCAAACGCAAATGTGTCAGTACAAGCTACTGTGATCTCTAGTTATTCATGATTTTCGTTATACACGTATGTAAATATAACAACAAATATTATGGTAAGAACATTATATTGCGTAGCAATAAAGTATCTTCTTCTTCGTGTCAGCGACGTCAAATTATTTTTTCACAGTATTTGGCAACATCGATAGCTCGTGTGTTGCCCAGCATTAGGTCCTGAGATGTGCAACTTGTTGGGCACATGGAGCAGGATCTTGAGGCGGTCTGCAGGTCTCCACAGTCGCACAACAGTGTCTCACCCTGCTGAAGCATTCCCTACCGCTTGAGGTTGTCCTTTGTTCTTCCAACTCCGGTTATTAATCTGTTCAGGGATCTACAGGACCGCCAGTCAAGATTCTTGCCAGTTGGGAGGCCTTCCTTTGGAGTAATGAAATACTCTGATGCGATTTGTTGCCAGAGCTGGAGTCTCTCATTTTCAGGGCCGGTGCTTGGTTCCGACAATCCCATGCTGTTAAACTTTTTTTTTACATTATTTGTTTAAAAGTGCACAACGAGAGATCGCCTTACGTACATGTAGCTACATGCGCATGCCCACCTGTAGAGTACACCTACATGTCGGAAGTCCGAATGCGCGCATGGTCTCCATGTAGGGCGCGCTGGTCGCTCCCACGCGCAGGTCCCCCATAAGCGCGTCCCTCTCTGGCGGGCTGGGGCATGAATGAAGCGACCGATGACCGGACACATTGTTCTCGGATAATTGAAGCACGTACACTGTGCGTAATGCAACATGCGCGCGCAACATTTTCGTAAAACGAGCGATTACTATTTTTTATGAACACAACCATAAGAAAGTACCAACAGAGGATATAGCTCGCCAGTGGATATGAATATATTCGTATCATTATGATAACGAACGCTTACAAATATATATCTTTATATCAGTGCTCCGCAACCGGTGTGCCGCGGCACACTGGTGTGCCGTAAGCCGATACAGGTGTGCCGCGATCAAATAAGGCAATATTATAAATAAATAATTTTACAACGATCTTCAAGCTCCCAGCGCCTATCGCCTATTAATGTAGACATACAACGAGGTACTTGCTTTATTAAGTTCTAAATGAACTTAAAAAAAAGTGAAATTTATCAAATTAATATCAATTTTTGGATTTTGGTGTGCCGCGGTATTCAAGTTGAGAACTTTGGTGTGCCGTAGAATCCAAAGAATTACTTTGGTCTGACGTAGATGAGAAATGGTTGCGAAGCTCTGCTCTATATTATCAGCTTAAAACATACTTATAGCACGTATTCCAAGATGTTTAATTTCACACTTAGATAAGTGCGAATTTAAAGTAGAAAAATATTTTTTAATAAAAGTTGATGCAAGAGTTATGACCTTTTTTTTACATATACATACAATTAAACATGTGGTTGCGCGCTGTCGTGATGATGACCCAACACAAGCTAAATGAGTTGAATTGGGATGTTATCAAGCATCTACCGTATTCTCCAGATCTTGCTCCTTCCGATACGCAAAAAGCTACTTGTTAGAGAGTGGCTGGAGGCCTTCCCGTGATTCTGAGACTGCGAAGTTAGTATAAAACAATAGCTAGATAGATAAAAATGAAAAGTGTATTGCCATTGCATTATTACATCTTGAATGTTGTAACTTCTATGTTCCAGATAGGCACACCCGTGCTCGTAGCCAGCCATTGTTTTCGATCCCAGTTGATACTTGTGGAGCTTCGAGCACTCAATTTACAAACAACAAAGTACAACGGCAATGGCGCTCCTAAATGGCCTACCACCACACCTCGATCCTTTTCTTACATCTTTTTCCTCTTGTGTCGATGGTATTGTTCTCCTAAATCTGTGATCTCTGACACGTGTCATCTTTTTCTTATTTTTTATTATCTTTTGTTTGTATTGTATATTTGTGTTCACTCTGTTTCTTATTATTTTGTACCTTGTAACTTCGGTTCAGTTATAAATAAAATAAATAAATAAATAAATTACACAACAGTAGTCTTTCAAGGATTTGTACCAAATTAGAGCCTCTAGTTAATCGTATGCTCTTCGCCAATTGCGCATTAAAAATACATAAAAAAAACATGCGTAAACATTTTATAGAATTTATTTTTTCTTACCTCTGATCTGTAAAATAGGCGGCACCTCTCAACAACTACAATGCATGACTCCAAAGTTGTATCCACGGTACATAATTCGAGTCGCAGACATGCCATTCATTATATTATAATAGGACATAATTACTATACCGACTACCTACGTTTTGGTATACAAACGATGTAATTATTCGTTATTTATAATGCCATTATAATTTCGGCTCCTTTCTCGGAACTGCCGGGTGATGTGACAATTTTTTTAAGTGCCAAGCAATTATAATGTTATTGTTTGTATGCGTTCTTTGATCCACCGGATAAACATCACAGATATTAAAAACTAAACAACGAACCGTTTCATATTCATCGATATTTTTAAATGCATCATCATTTCCATATAAGCTACGCAGCTGAGAGATTATTGTTATAACAAATTGACGCCATAGCTTTTGCCTTGTCGCATTCAGCTCTGCTTCCCGAATCTGCAGAAAGAATATTTTATCTTTAGTTTCTGATGATTTAGTAAAGGCATCTATAGTTTATATTTCTCTGTAGTTCCTTCCATCTTCGCATCTTGAACGACTGTAAAATAGAAGGCCAACGTTTCTGCACTATTACCTTGTCATTCCTCACAGATTAAAACCATTAGAGCTCCAATAATCCACGCACTCATCTATTTTGTGTCACTTAACGCTTTACGTGCGAAATAAGATTTCATAAAAAGTCATGAATACAGTCAATTAATCAATGAAAAATCAAGCTGAATATTCATAGACGATTTTTTTATGTGTTTTGATTGGTCAGTGCTGCATTTATATTCAGGTTCAGAACTAAATTAAATAAATCCAATATTTTTTTATTTAAAAAAAAAGCAAATTTGAAACATGTGCAGAATGACCCACAACTCAATACGTATCGAAAAAAAAATGACGAAGGAATGTCGGAATACGAAACAAAATCATATTCAATAGAGTATCCTCCCGATAAATCCGCACCTCGCACTTAAGAGCAGTGCAAGTTGGTGCGGATATATCCGCACCTCGCATCTAAAGGGTTGCAATTTCTTAAATCTTCATTCACATGCATAAAAAGACTATATCCTAATCCATACTGTTAGTATAACATATCGCTAAGTAAATCCAGCTAAGCGTCCAAGAGTCCTTGCAATACCAAAATGCGTTACTGGTTTTCTTTTGTGTGAGTTTGTCTGAGAAATTTTGTAAAAAAATTACACATAATATTAATTTACTACACTAGCATATGGTACTTATCTGAAAGTGATAAAAAACTAGAGGCCTTTGAGATGTGGTCAGACAGAAAAATCCTCGGAATTTCCTGGAGAGACCACGTCACGAACAATGAGGTTCTCAGATAATCAAGGAAGATAGGCACCTAGTAAGAACCTTCTCAGAGAGGCGAGCCCTATGGATCTGTCACATCATGCGCCACGATGAACTTCTTCACGACATTGTAAAAGGGATGGTTGAGGGTAGAAACTGCAGAGGGCGCCCTAGACGGGAGTATTTGCAGCAAGTGTTCGAGGATATGAGCTGTAGCTCTTATGCTGAGTGGAGTGGAGAGTGGAGATCGAAATGCAAGAATTTGTTGCTGCAAACCAATCCCCCGGATTGATACTGCGAAGAAGAAGCGCAGAGGCATTTTATCAAACAGGTCTCTTCCATAAAATAAAGGTAACATAACGTGTCATGGAGGATAAATGCTCGAAGTGTTTCTTTAATATAGAATCCGAAACGAATATATCCGAAGAAGAACTGAAGTAGTGGACGCTATCCAAAAAATAGGCACACTCAAGCGACAATAGTGAGAACATATCTGTCGAAGAGACGACGTGGCATTCAAGAAATGTCAAACGAAATGTTAGTTGACCTCCTGCAAGATGAACGCAGTGTCGGTTTTAGGGCGTGGCGAAGTGGGTGGGTGCCCCAGGGCGTTGATTAAGCTAGGGGCGCCGAGGTAAAGCAATCTTGCTAAGATTTTTTTAAATATAAATAATATATGGCGCCAGAAAAGAAATGCCCTAGGGCGCCGCAGGGTCTAAAGCCGGTACTGGATGAACGACTTCAGAAGAATATCGGAAAACGGCTGAATGTGGAAGGCAGAGCATCAAGAACGATGGAGACTCATGCCTACGTTCCATAATTGAGAGATACATTTTTTTTAAGGAAACACATACAGGAGAATACCGACAGATGGTGATAGTAATTCTGAAGTCTCATCTGTGGAATCCTATGACGCTTACCATGGTGCATATGGCTAAACGCTGCATGTGGAGTGTTGATCCGCCAACGTCATAGACTACAGCCCGAGATTCACGCATCATCCTTTATTATTACAGGAATTTACTATGAATGGGTGGTCTTCACGGGACGACTTTCGTCTACCACCAATTATAATTAATAGGCTATGTCTGACATTTTACGGGTGATGGATCAAATTCATACAAACCGGGGGTATTTTAGAGCTCAGAAATCGATTAATAAACCTTTTTCTTAATCTCCGTCGGGGATCGAACCCACGACCTTTGGCTTGCAAAGCAAACGCTTACTCGTTTATAGTAATTTTCTGTGAAATAATTAGTATTCCTGTAAATACATTTTCCTTATAAATTCTAACCATTCATCAGGTTTGCCAGTCAATCGTCGGCGCCATTTTTTATGATAACCGTCTGATTCCGCGGTACTTGGAATCGTTCATTCAAACATTTTTGAATTCCGACCTTCCGTTTCCGGCGGCGCGCGACATCCGGTGGCGATTCGCGGAACTGCGCACCGTTATGGGGAATTTTTATGGGAAAAATTAAAACCGCTGTCTGGTCATCCAAAGTTCATAGCAATATGAACGAAACTGTTACAACTAAAGTAGCAAGAATACTTATGAATTATTATGAAAAATCATTGTAGTACAGAGAGTAGTAAAATTTTTGTTTTGTACTCGTATACAGTGCCGATTTTAGGGGATGGCGAAGTGGGTCGGTGTCCCAGGGCATCGAAAAAGCTAGGGGCGCCTTAGGCAACCAATCTCGAATTAGATTTTTTAAATATAAGCAATACGGAGGGCTAGAAAAAATGCCTTAGCGTCTAGAGAGGGTGTTTCCTGAAGATTTCGCCTTCCACCCAAAAAACGAAGGGGGCGCCTGATTTTTTTTGCCTAGGGCCTAAAGCCGCCACTGGGTCCGCGGTAAATATTGCATAATTTCGGTGATCTATCGAGAACAGCACTTACAATATGCTATTGCCTTTTGTTTGTTGTTTATTGTACATTGATTTAAAAAGAACACACAAGTAGATATCAGCATGATGTAGTCCTTGCTGACTGTTACCGAAAACCTCGATATACAATCTTTCGTCTCTTATTCCTGGTCACTTGTCGTGTATTTAAGTGCGCCATGTTGTCATTTTGGACGGGCCCGCTAAAGAGTGTGATAGTTATAAACACCACCACTCGTGGCGCTAGAGAAAGCCGAGACCAAGCGCGGAGATCGGTAGTCGGTCCCCACCCTTTGGCGAGACAAGGTTGCGTTACGGCCAGCGGTATGTTGCCGCTTGGCTGGAAGCTTATAAAGTTTTAAGTAAATATAATCAATGTGCTTCTATAAGAAAATGTTTGTTTGCTGACCTGCTCCTCATCCTGCCCTCATGCGACGGAATAACTCCCATTTTGAGAGAGAGGAGGATGTTTACTTATAAAAAGGAGTAAAGTCACGACTCACTTATACATAATGCATATAATATTTAGTTGTTAGTCTTTTTATTGATCTCTTCTTGATTATATTACAAAAATAATCGTGTCCGTGTATGCGGGGAGTTCCCGAAAGGTGCTAAGTAAGATGGGGAATAAAAATAAGATTGTCGGAGGTTCAGAAAATAACGATTTCATTTGAACCTGTGATACAACAATAGTTAAACACGATCTTAACATCTTCCTTAGAATATTTCCATCTCATCCCGATATGCAGCCACGGTGGTCTACCGATGTCTAACCAGGGGAACTCAATTTGATTATTTTATCAAATATCAACAATGGTAATACTTAACAAAAGCCAATGCAGATGTTCAATAAGTTTTTAGATTATATGCGTGCGAATAGAACTAGGTATACAATGGTTTATCTTTGAGAAATTACAAGACAAAGAAGCCTGAAAGCATAATGTCAAATATTACGAGTCAATTAAGTATAAAGCCGGTCTCGCTTCCAAAAAACTAGGTGTATTAGATAGATCACGTCGGTAAACAACATCTTCTTCTATATACAGGACAAATCCGACCTATCTTTGAATACGGCAGTCACCTTTGGATTGGAGCCCCAAAATACCTTGTAAACTTAATTGACTCTGTTCAAAGAAGAGCAATTCATTTGCAAAACAATGACACTCTTACGTGTAACCTGCAATCAATGGAACACAGACGTAAGATTGGTTCACTTAGTCATTTCTACCGTTATTACCACGGTCGCTGCTTTTCGGAAATTAAAGAACTAATTCCTCCTGCACCCACCCACAAATCCCTAAATAAATATTATATATCACGACCGCGGTCCTTGCTTGAGATGCCCTGGCTATCTCACAGGTTAACCCGCTACGCCACATTAAAGCTCGATCAGGTGTTTTGTGCGACGCGTTTTTTCCGGAAGGATTTGGCCCCGCGGGGCAATCTAACAAAAAAGCTCACAAAAGGTCGCGGCAAATGGAGCGCGAAGGGTTGAAGACCATTGTTACGGCAAGAATTCACCTGTGATAAATACACATGTATCCAATAAAAGGCTTACCTGCCCGGGGAAAAATGTATGAGAACTTGCTTAACCCTTGAAATGCCAAGAGTGCGTTAACACACGAAGCTTGTCTATTATCACAATATCAATATAAACCTTTAAAACACGGTGATCCCTGTATGACCATATACAGTCGATTCCATTTAATTGAGACACATCAGGACTTGGTCATTTTGTCCCAATGAAGCGGTCATACATTTTTTTCCTCCTGGTTAGTCACAGGCACAGGTGACTCATCATCATCATCGTCATCTTTGGATGTTCCTGTTTGTGCTTCCTATAATACCAATTCCTCACGCAGTTGACTTTCTTGTCGTAAGACACGCGATATGGTAGAATTTTTTTCTTGAGAATATGTGTAACATAATATATACTGTGATCTTAAATTTACTGTCCCAATTAAGCGGAATGTTGTCCCAATTAAACATATACATTTACTATTTGGTTCTTGGTTAGGTTTCTAGTCTTTGAGATTTGTCCCAAATAAGCGGCTGTCCCAATTAAGCGGTGTCCCAAATAAGCGGAATCGACTGTAATAATAAATATCATTTTCCATGCCAGCTCCCTTAACTGGAGCATTCGGTCGTCACAGACTGCCACCACAATTCTCTGTCCATTCTATGTTAACTCCCTAATAGGTTTACAATATTTTACTACGATATAATTCTTCATTGTGACATCAGCCACGATGTAGCCCTTGCCGACTGGTACCGAAAACCTCGATATACAATCTTTCGTCTCTCTCTGTTCGCTTATCCGCTCACGTGTGTGTTAGTTATAGACATCACCACTTGAGCGCAGCGGGACAGCCTAAGCGCCGACGAACGCGTCAGTTATGTATTGACGACTGAGAAGGTAGCATACGGCCAGCGGCATGTCATCCCGCATGGCCGGAAGCTTGTAAAGTTTTAAGTAAATATAATCTACGTGCTTCTAAAAGAAAGTCTTTGTTTGCTGACCTGCTCCTCATCCTGCCCTCACGCGACGTATTAACACCACTTTTGAGAGAGAGAAGGATGTTAATTGATAATATTTTGAGATTGTTAGTAGTATCACTGCAAATAATGAATTATTTATTATTTGTAACCGAAAATCACTATTATTTAAATGATTACAGTAATTTTTTCGTACTTTAAGCTCCTTAATTCGTTTATTTTGGCTTTTGAAATGATTGAAAAACACAAAAATAATACCGATATTTCGACCCCTATCCAGTAATCATCCTCAGGGTGGACGATTTTATGATGACTTGGTGTCTTTAGGTAGCTTAGCTATTAGCTCAACGTACTTCCTTAAAATATAAGTTACAAGAAATATTCCACACACGGCTCACCCCAAAAGCCTTATATGCAAATTAAGTTGAGCCACTTTAACAAATAAATAATTTATTAAAACCATCTTCATAAAAATATGAATGCAATATTATGGTACTCTTTTGCTTATACATTATTATTTATGAATATTTAAGCTTCTTTTGTCAGATAAAAAAATATGAAATAAAGTCAACTATAAAAAACTCCATAAATTATCCTCAATTGAAAGCTCAAAGCTTTAATATAATAATTCAATTTCGAGACGCCCACCGATCGACTCGTTCAATGGCCATTTTATTATGTTTGTTTTGAATTTGAATTGGAACAAAGTGGCGCTGTGTGCCCGCCTGTGTAGCCAGAGCCGAGATAAGCGATCCGCAATTAGACTCCCACGGGGAAGTTTTGTCAAGGGACCCACGATAATAACGATATTATATTCTATGAGGAGGGGGGGGGGGCATTTCAAATTATTTTTTGTGTTGTTTAGGTATTATTTATTTTGTGGTGTCGTGATGCAATAATTATGCGTGAAAATAGGTGGGTTTTATTATCACGTTTTAACGCAATTTTAATAATTATGTAGGTTTTAATGATAAATTTAGTAATTCAATGTTACGTTTATTCTATATTAATATTTTTATATTCAAAGAACCCTTCTAATTCCACTAGTATAGCGAGATTATTTATTTTTTTGGTTATTTTTACCAATTTTTTTTCCAATTCTGCCGAAGATTTACTTATAAATAGATAAATAATTTTATCTTGTCTTAAAAAATATCGCGTTAAACACTGTTTATTCACATGCTAGACGACTGTGGTTTCGTTTTCAATGAGACCTTCTTCAATTCGTCACGTACACAAAAATACTCATGGATAAAACTAAAGAAATAAGTATTAAGGATATACAGTAAGTTGTTAATAGATAATACTATAAGTGATAACAATATATGTTTTTTGTACAAGGTATATCGGTTAATCTTGGTTTTTTTAAGAAAGTGTGTTTTAGGGATTTTGGAAAAAATATGATCTCAGTGTTATATCACCAATCAATGGACTGAGAAAAATCATACCAAATTACATTCTTAATTTAAAGCATTTCAATAACATGTAATGCCTGTTAACATGTTAAATATATTTCTATGTGATGATACGCAAAAGTGTGTCGTCGTACATAAAGGTGTCCCATTTATATGCGATTGTGGCAGATAAACAGATTAACTACTTAACCCAAAAATCCTCACACCCGACCGCAGGATCAAAAAACCTTTTCACTCTCAAAAAAAAGAAACACCAGTCACAAAAATGCATCGAAATAACACATTACGTAGGCACCATTAGATATAATATGGGATCGACCAAAATTCGATTTGTATCGATCAGAAACATGTGTGGGATCCCGCCATTGACTCTTTGCATTGTTAAAAACCCCCAAAAAAGACAACGTCGAGAGTCGCCAAATAAAAAATGACGGTATATTTATAAAAATAAAACGAAGGGCGATCCGAAAAGCGGAGGATTTGGTTTTTTCCCTTCGCCGGGCCACCGTGAGTGCAACGAATAATAATTGAGACGGGATTTTTTTCGTCTCTATCCTGGCAATGTCATTTTGTTTGTATTTTTTCCTTCCCGCGCTCGATCTCTTTCTCCCGTCGCCATCTTTTTTGTTCGAATTATTTGAAAAATCTCAATCGACATCAATCTAATTTCTTTTCGAGTTTTTTTTCATTGTATACACAAATAAGATAATATCGCAAGAGCGTGAAAATATCTTATTCGTAGAGTTTATTTATCAAACTTATAATTTTACGGGCAGTTTTACTTTGATTCTTAACCGAGTTCAGTATGAAACCGATAGTCGGTAAACATACAAAGAGGGACCTGGCTGGAAAAAGTACTTGTGATATCACAAGAGCATAAATTAAAAATAATTTTTGGACACCAAGATTGACATCACTTGAATGACACTCCTATGCCCTTACTTGACATATACTTGCTGCAAAGATAATTATTCCAATTTTCCCGTTCCCATTTAAAGCAGATTTTTTATACATAAAATTCCACGGGATTGTAGCAATAACTCCTTTAAGTTTTATCGCAATCAGATGAACAGCAGCGCATAAAAGCACTAACAAAATTACAAATATTGATTCATATGTATGTATACGATTGCTAACACTGAAGTCTGATTATATACCTTCCTTACATCCACTGTATGTGTAGTTTTCCAAAAGCCAGTTACTCTTACAACGAGGAAGTGCTCTGTAAGCTCACAGTAGAGCCGAAAAAAATATATACTTATAGTAATACCTCGACATACTAGTTTAATTCGTTCCTCAAGCTTGTTCGTATTTCAAATTACTCGTATCTCAAAGCAAATTTCCTAAAAGTCATAAAACGTGAGCACAACTTATCAAGATGCTATGACATCGAAAGCACACTGATAACTGATTATCTGACCGTCGCCGGGGATTCACGCGGGAAAACGTGACGCGCGGTTCGTGTGCAACCGGCCGACCCGCTAAGCCGATTGCTCGTAAATCAAATTTTGCTCATATTTCAAAGCAGAAAACGGGGTGCCTAAAACCTACCCCAATATCAAAGCTATATCAACTCTCGGGCATTGCCCCACCAAACATACGCCGAGAAGTTACTACCAAGAAGGAACTCACCAAAGCAACCCACGACGCACTCCACCCTATGTTTGGGTACCAAAAGATAACTACACGGCTCAAATCAAGAAGAAGTTTCCTACAGTCGACAACGGAACTGGAGATACCTGAGGCCACCCTGCGGCTGAACATGTGGAGAAGCGCAACTGAGGGGAATACTTGGATTGCCCCGAAAGAGGACCTAGCCCCTGGACATGACCAAGGGTGGAATATATGGATGTCCCTTAACAGACTTCGGACCGGAGTATGCAAGACGAGGACACAAATGAGGGCCTGGCAGTTTTACAGCGGACCGACTGAATGTGACTGCGGCGTGGAGCAGACCCTGTCACACCTTCTGGAGTGTGCGCTGTGCCCGAATAGCTGCACCCAGGAAGACCTGATGATGGCCAGAAGTAACGCTATCGACGTCGCCCACTTCTGGGCAGACAGGATCTGACCCTGTTGTTTCCGACACGATATAGCAGAAAATCGCTCGCTCGACGGCTTGTATCTCAAAAACCTCGTACATTAAATATAAATTAAAATAATATTTGTTTATACATATTTGTGTTTTAATATGGAAAGTATACATATTATTAGAAAATAAGGAACTCTAACAGTCGGACGATTTACCCGCTGCCGAATCCTGACAATGTCAAAACGATATTTGTATCTCTCCCGCGTTAGGTATCTTTCTTCGGTCACCATATTTTTTTATTTGAAATTTCGAACGTTATTTATAAAATCTTCATCGGCATCAATCTAACTTCATTCCAAGATTATTCTCCGCTGAGCTTCTTTTTGTGCTTTTTGTCGTCAAATGGATGCCGCCGGGCGTAATGTCCTCGTTTGGCATCTTCATTCCGGACAGTTTGACGGCTATATTCGTCGCAGGCAAAAAAAAAAACACTTAAATCTTTCCAAAAAAGTTAAATATACTTATATAAGCCTTCAGCCCTTATACAAAAAATACCCAAAAGCACAAACGCGACTACCTACGAGTATTATACCGTTGTTGCGGTGAGAATGTACAAATATTGTATATTCAAAGTAAAATATTAAATATCTTAATGTACGGCTGTGAGACACACACTTATCTGAAAGTGATAAAAAAATACTAGAGGCCTTTAAGATGAGGTCATACAGAAGAATTCTCGGAATTTCCTGGAGAGATCACGTCACGAACAATGAGGTTCTCAGGATAATCAAGGAAGATAGGTGGCTAATAAGAGCCATCTCAGACAGGCGAGCCCGATGAATTGGTCACATCATGCGCCACGATGGTCTTCTTCACAACATTGTGGAGGGGATGGTTGAGGGTAGAAACTGGGCGTCCTAGACGGGAATATTTGCAGCAAGTGTTCGAGGACATGAGTTGTAGCTCTTATGCTGAGCTGAAGAGGGTTGCGGAGGACCGAGAGGATTGGAGATCGAGATGCAAGATTCTGTTGCTGCAAACCAATCCACCGGATTGATACTAGGAAGAAGATTAAATTTACAATTACTTTTTTACTTTGTTTTATTATAGATCGCGTTGATTGAGCACTTGCACGAACATATGCATGCATGATGAGAATTGAAGAAGCTCTCATTGAAATCAAAACTGCGGTCTTCCAGTATGTGAATAAACGTTGCTCAATGAGACCCATACTAAAACAATGTAAACCATATTCATTTATTTAATATGCATCTCAATATGAAAGTTAAAAAATAAAAAGCAAGGTAAAATAACGCTACTTTCAAATTATATTTTTGTTTTAATTTTGATTAAAGAAAAATAACAAATTAAAAATATTTAAATTTATTACATAGTTATCTCTAAGTAATTGTACATGTTTCGTATCCATATAGGTCCATCCTGAGCAATGGGTTAACTGTAAACGGACAGCCTAGTCAATTAAAATAATATAAAATTGTAATTACGCAGTCAGCAATTATTGTCAGTTAATAACCTTAACGTTACTATAAAAAAATATTTAACATATTGACATCAGCACGATGTAGGCTTTGCTAATTGGTACCAAAAACCTCGATACACAATCATTCGTCTCGTATTTTTGATCGCTTGTCATACATTTATGTGTCCACCATATTGTCATTTTGGACAGTTCCGCTCACGGGTGTATTAGTTATAGACATGGCCACTCGAGCGCTGAGCGAGATCCGCAGCGCCGGCGAGCCCATCACGACAGTCGGTCCCCACCCTTTAGCGAGACAAGGTTGCATTGCGGCCGCGCGGCATGTCATGCCGCGTGTTCGGAAGCTTGTAATGTTTTAACGTAAATATAATCAATGTGCTTCTAAAAAGAAAGTCTTTGTCTGATGACCTGCTCCTAATCCTGCCCTCACGTGACGTAATAACACCCCCTTGAGAGAGAGGAGGATGTTAATATATATATAGTAAAAAGGGGTCTGAAAGTGAATGCTAAATATTAAAAAAAAACATTTAAGAATAACACGCTTTATCGAATCATCTCAAGTAGGTATCGTCTTGTAAGCATTTCACAAATACTTTTTGTTTTTGTTTAAAATAAGACAGGTAATGCCGGTGGTCATAGCTGAATGGTCAAAGCGTTTGCTTTGCAAGCCAAAGGTCGTGGGCTCGATCCTCGACGGAGATTAAAAAAAAAAAAAAATTTTTTTTAATCGATTTCTGAGCTGTAAAATGACCCTGGTTGGTGTAAATTTGATCCATCGCACGTAAAATGTCAGTCATAGCCTATTAATTAAAATTGGTGGTAGACGAAAGTCGTCCCGTGAAGACCACCCATTCATAGTAAATTCCTGTAATAATAATGGATGATGCGTGAATCTTGGGCTGTGGTCTTTGACGTTGGCGGATCAACACTCCACATGCAGCGTCTAGCCATATACACCATGGTAAGCGTCATAGAATTCCACAGATGAGACTTCAGAATTACTATCACCATCTGTCAGTCTTCTTCGTAGTATCAATCCGGTGGATTGGTTTGCAGCAACAGAATCTTGCATCTCGATCTCCATTCCTCTCGGTCCTCCGCAACCCTTTTCAGCTCAGCATAAGCGCTACAGTTCATGTCCTCGAATACTTGCTGCAAATACTCCCGTCTATCGGTATTAATATCTGTCGGTATTCTCCTGTATGTGCTTACATAAAAAAAAGGTAAATTTTTGTTAAGAGTCATTCACAACCCGCGACGAAATTAATCAAAGTTCGATGGAGCGCTCAGGGGCAGGTGCAGATGGGAAATGAATAAATAACAATATTGTCTCTGGTGAGATTTCTGCGGTCGACAGGTTTAAGGTTTAAGCCGTAAAGTAATTTTCTGGTTCAGAAACCTTCAGATTACCCTCCATCAGCGATCGACAATATTCTACCTGTCGTATTTTACGACTATCCAGTAGATTTTAATATTATACAACATATAAACAGTGCCGGCTTAAGGGGGTGGTGAAGTGGGTGGGTGCCCCAGGGAGTCGAATAAGCTAGGGGCGCCGAAGTTAAATCAATGTCTCTTATATTTTTTAAATATAAATAATATGGGGCGCTAGAAAAAATATGCCCTAGGGCGCCGCAGGGTCTAAAGCCGGTACTGCATACACGTGCAATCAATCAATTTATGATATTTTTTATATTTTAAAGTAATACGACCTTCTCGGCCGTCCGTACACAACTGACGTGCCCGTGATGAGCAGTCACACAGCGATACCTGTGACAATATATGTAACTATTCCAGAAATGCAAATATTGCGGACATATGCATGTCGACAAGCAGACAAAACAGAAAAAAAAACGAATGATTGTTTTTCGAGGTTTTCAGTAGCAGTCAGCAAAGGCTACATCATGCTGATGTCAACTCATAAGTCATACTCTTACAAGGGCTCCTACAGCGACCATTACTAGTTAAACAAATAGTTAAGTGAAATGAAAGTAGTTATAAGAACACATGTTTACATAGTTTTATGTGTTTATAAAAGTCATTTTAAGTTCTAAAGGTCCTTTTAAATGCTTATATTGATCATTTTATTATAATTATTATTATGTAGACGTATGCAGGAGAGCACACCCGGTCAAGAACAGTGCACTCTATGACGCTCAGCCAGGGAGGCTGGACGCTGCATTCGGAAAACGTGTGTTGTGTTTGTGTGTGGGTTGGGGAGATTGCAAGTGTATATTTATCTGTTTCTTGAAGAGACCCATATTGTAGGAAGGAGGAAACACAGACGCTGAAAAAGCATTCCATAGCTTACCGGTGGCATTAAGGAAGGAGCTTTGGAATCTGCCAGTTCTTGGTCGACATATATTAACCGCGTATGGATGTTCGGCAAGTGTAAGAAGAGTTTGTCGGTTGTGGGTGGGTGCAGAATTAGTTCCTTAAGTTCTGAAGAGCAATGACTGTGGTAATAACGGTAGAAAAGACTAAGAGAACCAATCTTACGCCTGTGTTCCATTGATTGCCGGTTAGAGTTAATTAAGTTTAGGCATACGAAAAATAACTCCCATTCCCGTTTTTTAGCAGAAATAGCGTGAATTTGCGCAATAAAATTTCTATAAGTTTCATCCCAATCAGTTGAACGCTATAGGCTCGCATACGTAACATACATAATTCGATTTGTATGTAATGGCATGTATTGTAGATAAATCTTCCAGTACGCGTTCCAACTATTGCCTATCAATGACTGCGGGTACCCACAGCGGTGGCAGATGCCGAGCACAACTATCAGGTAATTAAATAGTAGATATACCCGCGATGGTTTATCGTAAATCTCCGATAGTGATTAATATATAAGACGCTGAATACCAATCTACAAAAAAAAAACACAGAAAACATACTTACCTAACCATTTACCCGTTGATTTGTGGCTCGGAACCTCTTTAATCTATGGTTTACCAGATTTTTATCTGCCTAATAATCCAGTGCTGGGTTAAGAGTTATAATCTAATGCACAAAAGGCTTCCTTGTAATTATTTTTAAAATTGTATGACTCATCTCGAAGGCAGTCTTTCTTATTTGAAATGCTAATTAAAAAATATCTGCACGCTTCATGAAGTTGTGTAGACTAATTACATAAGCAATTTTAGATGATTATACAATTTCTTTCGACTTAAATTTTCTTAATTGGTTAGAACGTGGATCATCGGCTCAATATTATGGATTTTCTATACATCTTTAGAAAGATAAATATTCATAGAGAATAACATCCTCCTCTCTCTCAAAAAGGGGTGATATTCCGTCGCGTAACATAACTTTTAGTGAAAAATTGTGAATATGAAACAGTGTCAAGACCTATCGTCCCCAGACAATTCGGTCTACGACTCATCGGTAACGACGTAGGCGCACTGGACGTCTGGTGCACGGGACATTTGGCACACAGGACAAATGTTGCACTGACAGTCTCGCTAACCTAACCTAAGAATTTGTCCAGTAATTGTAGAGCTTAGAGATTCATAGATTTTGTCAACGAAATGTCTACGGTTAGGTTAGGTTAGGAGAAGATGAAATTATTGAGATATGAACAGTACATTTTCTTGGCTGAAAGTTATGCTCTTCTAATTCAAGTCTTTTTGTTTTCGCACCACCAAATATAAGACGCAAAGTCATATGCACCGAAGAAATGCGTAAGGCAATCAATCAACCGTCCCACTGCTTATACAATCAGATACCTCCAACACCCAGACTAAAGTCGCGGAGCAGTTTTCTGAGATCCACACAACCTCTTACATCCGGCCCTGAAAATGAGAGACTCCAGCTCTGGCGACAAGTCGCACCAGACGATATCGTTACTCCAAAGGAAGGCCTCCCAACTGGTAAGAACCTTAACTGGTGGACCTGGAAATCCCTGAACAGATTAAGAACCGGAGTTGGTAGAACAAAGGACAACCTCGAGCGGTGGGCAATTCTTCGGCAGGGAGAGCCACTATTGTGCGACTGAGGAGACCTGCAGGCCGCCTCAAGACCTAATGCTGGGCAACATAAGGGCTATCAATGTTGCCAGATACTGAGCAAAAATAATTTGACGTCGCTGACACGAAGAAGAAGATTCAAATTGAATCAAATTTATTACAAGCATTTTATATATAAACACGTACAGGAGAATACTGACATACGGTGATTGTTAAATCTCATTGTATATTTTGTGTAGCTTGCCGTTTTTAAGAATACCTAAACGCTGTAATTGAAGTATCGATCCGCTAATGTCATTAGACAAGAGTACTGTTTCATGGATATTTCACGTTTACGTGAACTCATTATGATTCGGTGGTTAATTAGTTTTTTAACTATTAATTCGGACATTTAGGGACTAGTGAGTCATGTACACTTATTGCTAGGCAACACACGGGCTATCGATGTTTTGTCATATACTGGGCAGAAATAATTTGACGTCGCTGACACGAAGAAGAAGAAGAATTCATGTCATGATTTTTTTTTTCTTATTTGGCGAAAAATAAAGTTTGTTTTAAATTATAAAATACCTTATCATTACGTATTTACCTAAATATTGTAGCCGGATCAATGTAAGTCAGCAAAAAACATCACAAATATCTCAAATAATATGGTTTGCTAATCAATCTTATTATTGACTTTTGGTTTCGTTCGAAAATCATTTTTTAAGGTTTAGAGATCTGAGGTGACTGATTTCATGGATCATTAATTCATAACACCATTCAAGTGTAACATTATCATAACCATCAATATCAAAGGGGAACCATTCTACGATATAATTCAAATTTTCAGTTTCTGTAAGAAAAAATCATAATTTTCTTTTAAGCGTAAGCAAGTGTAGCTCAATGGTCGAAGCGTTTGCTTTGCAAACTAAAGGTCGTGGGTTTGATCCCCGACGGAGATTTAAAAAAAAAAACTATTTCTGAGCTTTTCCCCGGTTGGTGTGAATTTGATCCCTCTTCCGTAAAATTCCAGTCATATCTGTGGATTTCTATGACGCTTACCAAGATGCATATGGATAAGCGCTGCATGTGGAGTGTTGTTCCGCCAACGTCATAGACTACAGCCTGAGATTCACGCGTCATCTTTATTATTACAGGAATTTACTATGAATGGGTGGTCTTCACGGGACGACTTTCGTCTACCACTAATTTTAATTAATAGGCTATGACCGGCATTTCACGGGTGAGGCATCAAATTCACACCAACCAGAGGTGTTTTAAAGCTCAGAAGTCGATTTAAATTCCTTTTTTTTTAATCTCCGTCAGGGATCGAAGCCACGACCTTTGGCTTGCAAAGCAAACGTATTGACCATTGAGCTATACCCGCCGGCAAATTATGTTTCAAATTGAAAAACATTCAGCACTTTCTTGAAATTCATTACAAATTTGTAACCCAGGTAGATAGAGCAACGTTTGAATATAGATTTACCATTTACACTAAGCAAATTTGAAGAAGTTGGGATAGCATTAACGAAAGCTCGTTTGTTCCAAATGCATCTTTAACAAGTTTGAAGATCAGTGGTAGCGGTATGTGGTAGATACATACATTTAAATGTGAGCAAATTTTAAATAATATTAAGATGTAGTTACTCTGATTTACCCTTGTTTCCTCTTTCATATCCACCTGTCGAAAATTTACCTCACCTTTGACGTGCACCGCCTTCCTCCTTGTAATCCTAACAGCCGCTGCCGAGCACGAGGCACTACTTACAGCTTGACTGAACGCGGTAATTGCTGATCATTATAGTATTTTAAGTACCTACCTAGTACACAAGAAAACTCTGAAATTCGAAGCTGTTACACGATCGAAATTATTCAATTTGTACACATTATGTTTTGAATTCTATGTCTAGAGCATTTGGTCGATTGGTGACACACAGTTCTTCCACGCCTTGTCATAAGACATCTCTGCATCACGAAGAAAACCTGAGAATATATATGGCTCCTAATAGCCTCCAGGGCGGGAGACTGAAACTGCAGGTATAGTATCTGAAGCATTTTGACATATTGGAGAATAACCTGGGAACTTGCAGATATAGCATCCGTAGTTACACACTGACATCCTCCGTCTTTTAAAAGACGACAAGTCGCGGGTTCTTCACGTGGCCCCGTGGAGGAAGGATGCAGGAGCAGGTTGCATAGCAAAGAACATGTTTTTGAAGCACAATTCGCATTTATCTTTAATAAAGACTTGATTTCCTCGTCCGACCGCTACATGACGTTTCGCCGGCCGGACAAGACTTGACTGACGACTCAGCGCGCTCGTATAGCGCGCCGCAAGTGGCGATCTAAAGAATTAATGACGCACCAATCACAGCAGCCATGTACATAACTAACGTCACATCCGTGACCGGATTTGTCACAATGCCAATATGGCGACACATACATGTACGACAAGCGAACAGAAATAATAAACGAAAGATTGTACATCGAGGTTTTCGGCATCAGTCAGCAAGGGCTATGTCATGCTGATGTCAACAGGCATATTTGGGTGAATGTTCATTAGTATTGTAAATTTGATCAAATCAATAGCTAGACGCTCTCAAGACCTGGATCATTTGGTTCTAAGGAACGTCTTGACGTTTAGCAAAAAGCGGTGTCCGATCCAAATGATGTTTTTCATTTAATGTTCGATAGTCGTATGAGAACCGCGATTACAAAGTGTTAATGTCGTTGGATTTAGCTTAAGACGTTATAAATATAAATTGATATATGTTGAATAAGAATGTTGAAAGCGCATTTTTGGAATATTCTTAAATTTTGAATTATTCTTTAAATTTAAATGGGCGGCGTAAAATATATTTTTTATAATGAAAGGGCAGTTCTAGCATTCTAACGGGACAGCTGTAGGGTGACGCCCCCTTACAGCGGACCCAGGTCGAGCAAAACCACATTAACCTAACCTGAATCGAAATACTCATCAACAAATAAATTGGCCACCGTCTCAAAGCTATGCCTAACCCTTAGTAAATATCTCAACCCTAACATAGCCATTTGGGGGTAAAACTCTGTTATAACTTAAGGTAATACGTTTAATATATTTTTATGAAAATACAATTAGTCGAGATCATTTGGCTCTTGGACGACTGAAAGCTGCATGCGAGTATTGTATTTGTCTATGGATTGGGAAAATTGAAAATGTACATTGAACTGCTCTGATATCTGGCAACATTTTTTCTCTTTTTCTTCTAGGGATGCTTTCTTTCCATTCGTTAAGAGTCCCGGAGGAAACTTGCTGCTCTCAAACATTCATTCCTTCTTCTTCGCGGTTCAATTCACAGCCCTGAAATTCTTGAATGTTTTAACTTCTATGTTCCAGATAAGTACACCCGTGCTCGTAGCCATCTATTGTTTTTGATCCCAGTTGATGCTTGTGGAGCTTCAAGCACTCAATTAAGTACAACGGCAATTGCCTACCAGCACACCTCGATCCTTTTCTTACATCCTTTTCCTCTTTTGTCGATGATATTGTTCTCCTAGATCTTTAGATCTTTGACACGTGTCATCTTCTTCTTCTTTTATGTTATTTTAATATTTTTTATCTTTTGTGTGTATTCTATGCTCTGTTTCTTATTATTTTGTAAACTTTTTTCTTGGAACTTCTGTTCTGTGTAATAAATAAAGAACATTGATGGCCCGTGTGCTGCCCAGCATTAGGTTTTGGGATGTGCAGCTAGTCGGGCAAATGTGGCAGGACCACAAGTGATCCTCCCAACCAAAGCATTCTCCACCGCTCATGGTTGTCCTTTATTAAGTTTGTTCTACTCGTACCAACTCGGGTATTTAATTTTTTCAGCGATTTACATATCCGCCAGTCAAGGTTCTTGCCAGTTGGAAAGCTTTCCTTTAGGAAAATTAAATTTTCTGATACGATTTGTCGCCAGAGCTGCAGTCTCTCGGTTTCAAGATCGGATGTGAGAAATTGTGTGGATCTCAGAAACCTTCAGTCTGCTTATTTAATAGGTCCAGATAGTATGAACGAGGAATTGTAAGGGCATTTCTGAGCTTACTGGTGGCATTTATAATATTGGTCAATATACATTAATTATATAGGAATGTATAACTGTTTTTATTCTTCTTCGTAGTATCAATCCGGTGGATTGGTTTGCAGCAACAGAATCTTGCATCTCAATCTCCATTCCTCTCGGTCCTCCGAAACGATCTTCAGCTCAGCATAAGAGCTACAACTCATGTCCTCAAACACTTGCTGCAAATACTCCCGTCTAGGGCGCCCTCTACAGTTTCTACCATCAACCATCCCCTCCACAATGTCGTGAAGAAGACCATCGTGGCGCATGATGCGACCGATCCATCGAGCTCGCCTCTCTGAGATGGTTTTTATTAGGTACCTATCTTATTTGATTATCCTGAGATCCTCATTGTTCGTGACGTGGTCTCTCCAGGAAATTCCGAGAATGCTTCTGTATGACCGTATCTCAAAGACCTGTATCCTTTTTTTTCTCACTTTTTATTATGAAAAGCTACAACTAATATCGCATTTTTAAATCGCTTTTAGAAAATGATCTTACACGGATTAAAACTTGGTCAAACTAAAATTCTTAATCTTGAAATATGTTACATTTTACGTGCTTTAAACATTTTCAATGAATTATAATTAAACATAATATTTAAACATTGTTTGCGTGCAACTTTAAAATTCATATTTTCGCATTAAGCAGATAATACAAGAATTTTATTTCAGATACCTTACTTTAATAATTAGGGTATCTGACCTTTCGTGCCAATAAACAATGTACCATATTAGTTATATCACGAACACTTCTATTATCCTCGGCTATTTTCCATAAGCTACTTAAAAACCACCAAAGTTGTAGCCTCAGGACTTGGTGCAGGATCTTCAGAAGCTGGTATGCATCAGTAAATATCCTCACGTTGATAATTGTGCCTCTGGGCAGTTTCGCGGTTTTCTCCACCGTTCATGTGAGATGATTATTTCGGTATTATTCAAATCAAATTGACCAATTTATAATGTAACGCTTCGATTTAACATATTCGGGAGCTTCTATGGTCCATGAATGTAGATCGCTTCTGGCTTTTCACGAATATTTTTTTGAAAAGTGAAAGAGTAATTGTTTCGGGTGGCAATCGAATCGAAACTGATTACTGTAGTTTATATACTAGAGCAAAATGCAGAAGCAGCAGCAGCAGAAGAAGAGTTGAAATAATATAAAAGAAATATAAAATTGACATTATTTTTTAAAGCAAATACAACATTATCAACAAGAGTCAATTTATGTATAGTTTTATTAAAATAACGCATTATATATTGAAAAAAATATATAATTACTTAAAATAAATGATTTCTTAAAGAGTTTAGATATGTAATTCATAGAAAAGCAAGGATCTTGCCTCGTCGCATAGTGGGCGACGTCGACGGCGTTACTTCTGGCCATCATCAGGTCTTCCTGGGTGCAGCTATTCGGGCACAGCGCACACTCCAGAAGGTGTGACAGGGTCTGCTCCACGCCGCAGTCACATTCACTCGGTCCGCTGTAAAACTGACAGACTTTCATTTGTGTCCTCGTCTTGCATATTCCAGTCCGAAGTATGTTAATGGACCTCCATATATTCCACCCTTGGTCATGTCCAGGGGCTAGGTCCTCTTTCGCGGCAATCCAAGTATTCCCATCAGTTGCGCTTCTCCACATGTTCAGCCGCAGGGAGGCCTCAGGTATCACCAGTTCCTTTGTCGACTGTAGGAAACTTCATCTTGATTTGAGCCGTGTGGTTATCTTTTGATACTCAAACATAGGGTGGAGTGCGTCGTGGGTTGCTTTGGTGAGCTTCTTCTTGGTAGTAACTTCTCACTGTATGTTTGGTGGGGCGATGCCCGAGAGTTGATATAGTTTTGATATTGGGGTAGGTTTTAGGCACCCCGTAACCACCCGGCACGTTTCATTCAGAGCAATATCCACTTTCTTGGTATGGGCAGACCTCGCCCATACTGGCGCAGCATACTCGCCAGCAGAGAAACAGAATGTTTCAATCAGTATGTTTATACAAGTTTGGCACTGATGAAGCTTTCATTGAATTAAAAACCGCGGTATTACAGTGAATAAATATTGCTCAGTGCCCCTAGCTCATTCGACACCCTGGGGCGCCGACCCACTGCGCAACCCCCTAAAACCGGTACTGCTTATTAGTAATTTACTTTAAAAAAATCATATCCATTTATCCTCACTTCTACAAAACACTTAATCACCTCTAGTGAAATGTTTTCATTTAATATTAATTTACACGTCAGTACGTTTGTGCATTTTTATTATTTTAATGTAAACACATACAAGAGAATACCGACAGATTGTGATAGTAATTTTTGAAGTCTCATCTGTGGAGCTCTATAACGCTTACCATGGAGAATATGGCTATGCGCTGCATGTGGTGTTGATCCGCCAACGTCATAGACTACAGCCCGAGATTCACGCATCATCCTTAATTATTACAGGAATTATGTATGACTGGTATTTTACGAGTGAGGGATCAAATTCACACCAACCGAATATTGTAGAGCTCAGAAATCGATTAAATATCCTTTTTTGTTTAATCTCCGTCGGGGATCGAACTCACGACCTTTGGCTTGTAAAGCAAACACTTTGACCATTGAGCTATACCCACTGGCAAATTGCAACTGATGAAACATCTATAATATAATATTTAAGGTTGATATTGTGGCTTTTGGGTTAAGCCGCGTGTGGCGAACTTCCTTTAACCAATTTTTCGACTGCCATTGCAGGGGTCTTCTTCAGGACTGATGATTTATTTAGTTGTGAGTTGGTTTATTCAGATTATCTAGTCATTGATTCGCCACACACGGCTAAGCCCAAGAGCCACAATATCAAATCTAGCCGTGAAAACCTAAGAAGTTATTTAAGACTAAGGTTTCTGACTCTTTTGGGGTTTGTTCCATCCATCATCGGAGGCTCTCTTAGCACCTCGTGCTGACTCCGCCGTCCAGGGAATGTAGTGGGCGGGGTTTCGGTGATTTACGCAGCCGCCCCCGCCCACAAATCTGCATAATTATAAATATCGTTGTTTTTCGCGACGATCCATTGTTCCGTGGAGGCATCTCTCGCCATGAGTTATATTGTGTTTTGTGACCAAAGAATTAGATCCCGCGCTGTTATTAATTCAAATTACGACGTTACTTTTTTCGATCGCATCATGATAGGTTACTTAAACATAATATTACTGAAAATGAAGATGAACTCACTGAAGCGCTGACATCCATGGAAAACATATTTAATTCTAACTTTAATAAGAAGATAAGCAGCACAAAAACCAAAGTCATGAGATTAAGCCGCAATGATCAGCAGAAAATGAATATATCAATGCTAGGAGTACCCCTAAAAGATGCAAAAGAGTTTGTATACCTACGATCACCTGGGATGGCAGAACAAAAAGAAAAGTCAACAGTCGCATACATCAATCAAGGCTAGCTTTCAATAAAAAAGCAAAAAAAATTGAGTCAAAGAATATTAATTTAAGGCTCCGCAAGCAACTTGCCAAAACATTTGTTTGGAGCATCTTGATGTACGGCTGTGAGACATGGTGCTTATCTGAAAGTGATAAAAAAAGACTGGAGACCTATGAGATGTGGTCATACAGAAGAATTCTCGGAATTTCCTCGAGAGACCACGTCACGAACAATGAGGCTCTTAGGATAATCACGGCACCTAGTAAGAACCATCTCAGAGAGGCGATCGGTCACATCATGTGCCACGATGGTCTTCTTCACGACATTGTGGAGGGGATGGTTGAGGGTAAAAACTGTAGAGCGCGCCCTAGACGTATTTGCAGCAAGTGTTCGAGGACGTGAGTTGTAGCTCTTATGCTGAGCTGAAGAGGATTGCGGAGGACCGAGAGGAGTGGAAATCGAGATGCAAGATTTTGTTGTTGCAAACCAATCCAGCGGATTGATACTACTATATATATAATCGTGTCGGAAACAACAGGGTCAGATCCTGTCTGCCCAGAAGTGGGCGACGTCGATGGCGTTACTTCTGGCCATCATCAGGTCTTCCTGGGTGCAGCCACTCGGGCACAGCGCACACTCCAGAAGGTGTGACAGGGTCTGCTCCACGCCGCAGTCACATTCAGTCGGTCCGCTGTAAAAAGAAAGCAAAGAAGGAACCTCCGCGTGGTGCCCCCTGGAAACGGTTATTTACAATGCCGGCCAATCCTTCTACTACGGAAACAACATCAACACACG